>OX589598.1:11187600-12407000 GCA_951329385.1 Polia nebulosa
GTTAAGGAAATTGCTGATAGGAAATTATTGGCGGGCAGTATAAATAAATGAAAGTGTAGTAAGTGCAAGTGACAAGGTTGTAATTTTTTTTTTTTTTTTCTAGACACGCGTTTGACAGCTATCTCACCTGATGGTAAGCAATGATGAGGTTGAGGATGGAGCACGCTTGCCTAGAAGTAACATATTCACTCTTGGCTTACAGACTCCCAGGTTGTAGCTATTCAAAAAAACCGGCCAAGTACGTGTCGGACTTCACACATTTAGGGTTCCGTACCTGAGGGCATTATCAAAGAAAAAGTTTGATTTATCAATATTAGTATTTGTTAGTAAAATATATGTACGTATTAAGGCCCAGATGTCTATAAAGCGCGGTCACTCTCGGATTGCATAGAAAAGAAAGAGATGCGCTACGACAAATGGTTGCAATTTATTGCAAAATATGAAGTATTTTATCGATTTACTTAGGATTTACTAATAAATTTATAAAAAATAATCCATCACTGGATGCAACTTAGCATTTGAAATTTTATGGTATATTTTTTATTATGATTATAATTGTTAATGAAGGGATAAACTGCTTTTAAAGATAATTTAGAGGTATGTTAGAAGATTTTTTTGATGCATTAAAGTATGTTAAATTATGTTTCTAGCTCCATCACTGTATGCAAGTAGGACTTGAAAATATCATATTTTTTTTATTTCTCAAAACTATTTACGGTTTAAGAGATAAGTACACTGCTTTAAAAAACCACCTTTTTGACCATTTTTGGGAACCTCCGCCTTAATAAACATTTTCACTAAATTTCAAGTTCACAGGTCAAGAGGAAGGTAAAAAATTATTCGTAACAAATGTGACAGACGACGGATGGACAGAGACATAGACGGACACGTGAATGGCAACAATAGAGCTCCGTTTGGACCCTTCGGGTACGGAACCCTAAAAATGAGTCATTCAAACCGCTATAAGGAGTGGAATTCCCTGCTGGAGTCTTTGTTTCCTGATAGCTACAACCTTCTTTAAGTCAAGCGTGCATAGTTTACTTCTAGGTAAGCGTGCTCCATCTTCGACCACATCATCGCTTACTATCAGGTGAGATAGTGGTCAAACGCGAGCCTATAAATGATAAAAAAAATGTTTAGTGTTATGGTTACCTGCATGGCACACATGTCAGCCAATAAGTTTAAAAAAACATAGCTAAACGTTAGACAACTGTACTGATCCCATACAATAACCGAACTTTGATTCCTCCTTTGTGCGCCATACTACTGAAGGTATGAATATTTACTAATACCAAACTATTACCACATAATCATTCCTCGTGGACACGATAGGCGGCAGCGACCTCTCGCGCCCAGCTCTGGTCCAGGCCATGGTACGGAGCGAGAGTCAATGGGAAGCAGTCTCCTCCTTCTGCAAAGCAGTAATGCTTGCGAAGGAGGAGGCAGAACGGGTGAGGGAGACTAAACGGAGCCAGCCGCATCCGCCACAGGAGACGCCCTAGGCGTCGGGGGTCGCGAGACGATCTCCGGCCACCGTAGACGCGGGCCTGCGGATGGCGAGTAATGAGTACCTCGCCGTCCGATCAGCACCAGGCCCGAAAGTCAACGGCGCGTAGTGTTTCACGCGCGCCTCAAAGGGATGTCAGCCATCACTGACGGGGCCCATCATGGCCGATGCCTGCATGCCAAGAGGTCGCGGATAAATTCGCAACAGAGTTACCGCGCCCCTGGGCAATCAGGCAAGGAAGGAACAGGGGTGGATTTTAGTCAGTAAAAGTCTGACACGCACTCCCGCTCCACCCAGAGCGGGAGAAGTCATAGAATGATTACCCACCATTGGTAGATATTTTATGCTGGCTGTACACGCTCGTCGAGACACCACGAGACAGGCCGAGTACGAGTGTGTAGATGGTGCCCACGTCGCGTCGCGTCGCTTCTCTCGGTGGCTCTCGTGTCAAGCCTCTACGCGACGAGAGCCACGCGACGCAAACGAGACGGGCGTGTACCGCCGGTATTAGAGACTGCACACAAAGACTCTTCTAAATCCAAATCACTTTCCTTCAATTGGGCTATATTGCCACTAACGCCATTTTCGGAAATTATTTAGTATCTAGTGTTCGACCGAAAATAGATTTCAGCCGAAAACGTAAAAGAAGCTTCGTCTTGGTTTATGGCTGTACGCTCACCCTAACACACGTCACGTATGGCCGCAGAAGTGTTAAGGGTGTGACTGCACATGAGAATACACGACAGGTTAAAGGACCTACTCAGATCTACCAGCCTAACAGTCCCTAGGACCCTAAGACCTATAAGCCCTAACCTATCATATACCTAGTATATGGTAAATAAATATATAGATAAATTCGGGATGTCTGCACCATGCGACCTAAGGTTACAGACGGATAGTGGGCAGGAATTCCAGGTTCGGGAAGGGTACACTCACTGCCAATCCCGCAGACTCACGAGACTGATCAGAGATGGCTAAAGGTGTCTTGGCCACAGTGAGGGGTAATGAGACAAGAATATAAAATTCAAATCTGATTTATTTACAATATGTTACAGCTTATATACTACTTTTTCTTAGCACACACTACTACACAAAATCTCAGTGTCCTATGCGCGTAAGGTGCAACCAAATCATATTTTAACTGGGCCGCGCGTCAGCCGGGCCGAGTGCTGATTCAATGTCCAAAGGTAACATTGAACAATGGCCGAAAACGAAAATAATGATTAAGTACTTGTCCGAAAATGGTTAAATACGAAAACGAAGCTTCGGTCGGTCAATATTATTTAGTTATGTCAAACTTTCAAAGATGCTATCCCTTCACTGTAATTTTCAGCCTTCATCTTCCTTTTGTAGTAACTAAAGAAATTAATCAAAGTTACCTTGTGGAGACCCACACTACAGCATTAGGTGTTACTCATTAGATACCTATACGACTTAATTGTGCTATCATTAGAGGCCTAATTGAATGCATGCTATATTTAGATCAGCTGTATCTGTGAGATTGATGATACTAACTTGCATTTGTTTCTGTGGTACAGTGAGTGTTTTATGAAAATGGCTTTTAAAAAGACTGTCAATCTACAAAACAACTTTCTCGTGACGTCGATTTCCTGCCCTTTTCCGTAGAAACCATGCATTTTCGGCATAAAACTATTCTTTAGGCACTCAGCAATGATCTAATATTCCGGTGAAAAAAATATTACCTACACGTATCTTTTTTTTATTTTATCATTTTGTAATATTAATTTATCCACCACCGTCATTAGGTGATACTCAGAACAAAACAATATCCTAAAACGCTTGCGACTCTAAACAAATCGAATCTGAAGACTATCACAAAAAAAAAACAAAACTATTTTGGTAAGATTACCATAATCAAAATAGTTTTATTTTTTGGTTTTAATTTTTCTGATGACGTAATAGGTTAATATTTAATTTGCATTTTTCAAAGTTAGTAGGAACGAGTATTTTTTTTCACATTACGGTAACGGACAATACAATATTTGAATACCTATATTTTATAGAAGCTCCATACTTGGCTGAATAGAAAAATCTTTGTCATTCGATCTCGCGGTAGTCAAGTTACCATTGTTGTCAAAAAAACAGAAGTTTTTGAATATCGAACGCTATGCGCGCACGCAGATGTGTTGTCCACTTTTTATGTGTTTTTATTGAATTGATCGAGTACCGTTATTTGTGCTTTTTTGTGTGATTTATCAAGTTGTTGACAGATGTATTAAACATCGAGTTGTTTGTATAATTGATGATCATTATTGTAATTATGTAAATTAATTTTTTATTGTTAGTTCTGTGTACGAGTATATAGAAATAAATGTCGAATAAAAGTGCATATTAAAATAAGTCAAATACTTTCTCAAATGAAGTAGACATTGTTTTATTAAATAAAATTAATGTTAACCGAAAAATAGAACTAGACCTTCTTCTAATTTGCATGTGGGGTTTCGCAGGGGTCGGTTTAAGGTCCTCTCTTGTGGAATCTCGCATACGATACGGTTCTGCGTATCAACCTGGTGTTGGTCAGCGAGGACACTTTCTAAGAAAACTTTCGAAGAACTTCTTCTAACACAAGTACCCACGAAAGAAGTTTTAAAAGTAAGTAACTATCATTACCAAGTCTTTCCTCCGAATTATTTTAAACGGCTGTGAATACCATTGCAAAATGAATGAACTGACTAATCCTCGTACCTCCCACTGAAGATACAATTTCAATATCACGCACTACTCAAATAGACTCACCTATTCAATATTCTCCATTCACCAACCATGATTGATCAACAATTAAACCTATTTAAATGCAAATCCAAACAATAGTTAAATAACACTTTATAATCAAATCAGTCTGCGCAGGCGCATCTGTGACTCATACTTCAAATCTGCCTAGTCTTTTCCCAACTATGTTAGGGTCGGCCTCCAGTCTAGCCAGATACCGCTGAGTACCAGTATTTTACATGGAGCGACTGCCTATCTAAAATGGTGAAGGAAATCATCGTGAGGAAACCGGCATGTCTTAGAACCAAAAATTTGATGACATGACATCCACCAATCCACATTGGACCCGCGTGGTGGATTACGCCATACCCTTACCCTCCCACAGAGAGAAGGCCTGTGCCCCAGCAGTGGGGACATTAACAAAAACTTTTTTACAAAAAAACAATCGACTTCTAAAAATTGAAAAATGACATCTTTTCGGCAGTTGTTTCTTCGTTATTTGACACCGACTTCCAAAATTAAAGTTATTTTGCAATTTTTAGAAGTCGGTTGTATTTTCTGTAAATAAGTTTTTTTTATTTTTCACTTTTTAGTTGATATACCCCAGAAGTAAAACTAAATATTAAAGTGATGCCCGAATGGATAACCCTAATAACATGGAATTTGAACATTTGGAGACAACCAAAACAACATCTGTGTATACATATTTTTTGTTGATTTTTACAAAAAGTGCTGAATCTATTTCGATAAAATTTAAATGAGACCACCTCTGAAGTACGACCTACCAAACAAAAAAAGAATCATCGAAATCTATTCACAAATGGCGGAGTTATTGCATAGAAAAAAAAAATACAGACGAATTGAGAACCTCCTCTTTTTTGAAGTCGGTTAAAAAGCTGATGATGACCTATCTGACCTCGATAACCCAATAACTGGGTAACACGATGCTGGCAAGACTGGTATCAGAATTACTGGCATCTGACAACACGTAATCCGTATGATGGTCATCCACGGGTCGGTCTCGGAAATTTTTGCTTAATTTGGAAGATGGTACGGCTGTTAATATTAGGTATTTCCCTAAGAAGTTGCCGTTTATTATCTCTTTGAGCATTGTTATAGAAGGAAGTGGTTGGTAAAACATAAAACATGCGTGCCTTTTGAAACGCATTGTTTCCACATTGGAACTCAAAATATGAAATTTTTTAGACTCCATAATTATCTATCAATGTGGCGATATAACAGAGATAAAAATAAATAACTAATTTAAAAAATAAGGATAACATATTTGAAATATAAAACAACCGTCTTCCAAAAAAAAAATACACTAAAAATTAAAAAATAACTTTAAATTCGGAAGTCGATGTTTGTATTTTACTTCTTCGTTATTTGACACCGACTTCCGAAATTAAAGTTGTTTTTTAATTTTTAGTGTATTTTTTTTGGAAGTCGGTTGTTTTTTTTTGTAAAAAAGTTTTTTATTTTTCACTTTTTAGTTGTTATACCCCAGAACTAAAAACCCCAATATAATGGAACGTGGAATTTAAACATTTGGAGAACACCAAAACGTCATCGAGGTACACGTATTTTCCGTTTTTGTTCAGTTTCTCAAAAAGCGCTGAAGCAATTTCAATAAAATTTATATGGGACTACCTCGGGAGTATAATTCTTTCAGATGAAAAAAGAATTTTGAAAATTGGTTCACAACTGACGGAGAAATCGGGTAACATACATACAAAAAAAAAACATACAGAAGAATTGAGAACCTCCTCTTTTTGGAAGTCGGTTAAAAATTGGTATAGTTTCTCAGGCTTACATAAATAAATAAGTAGAATCATTGAAATAGGCGCAATCATCGGTACAATGAAAAGGATAACTGACATTTGCTGCAGAAATGCTGAAAAACATTAGAATATGTTACATCCACATTCTAGTGAAAAACAAAGTGACTATATTCGGAGTCTGTGTTTCCTGATAGCTACAACCTGGAAGTCTTTAAGTCAAGAGTGAATAAGTTACTCCTAGGCAAGCGTGCTCCATCTTCGACCACATGATCACTTACCATCACGTGAGATAGTGGTCAAACGCGTGCCTATCAACAGTAAAACTTAAAAGAATTTACAAAGACTTCCACCACTATGTTGAGCCTGTCCCGCAGGCAGCTTACAAGGTTCTCCTATACGCGCCATCATAAATACTCGTATACCTAATATATATCCAAAGAGCTTCTCTGCTGTATGACTCATAGTCAGATCTATCAAAATTTAATAGAAGCGTTGCAAAATCCACCGTGGGTGGACGGACCGACAGAACTTATTTATTAGCAACATCAATGCTTCTTTGTAATAATGAATGGACTATTGCAGATAGACGAGTCTAATTGGAAGTTTATTGGTGGGCCGGTAAATATTGTCTTGTTGGCTTTGAGGCTTTCTTGTTGGAAGACAAATGGATTTGCGTTTGTTGTGTTTTCTTAATTTGATTCAGAGGTGTCGGTTTTTGCCTGTCTGTGGCCAGTGAATTTACAATTTTGTTTACTATTCTATTTTTAACCGACTTTCGAAAAAGGGGGAGGTTCTATGTTCGACTGTATGTATGTTTTTTTTTCATGTATGTCCGCCGATTTCTCCGTCAGTTGTGAACCGATTTTAAAAATTCTTTTTTTATCAGAAAGAATATACTCCCGAGGTGGTCCCATTATCGAATTTGCTTGAGCGCTTTTTGAGAAACTAAACAAAAGCGAAAAATACGTGTACCTAGATGACGTTTTGGTTTTCTCCAATTACGAGTATGTTTAAATTCCACGTTCCATGATATGGGGTTTTTAGTGCTGCTGTATAACTAGAAAGTGAAAAATTAAAATTAAAAAAAAAACAACCAACTTCCAAAAAAAGAAAATACACTAAAAATTAAATAATAAAATACAAACACCGACTTCTGAAATTAAAGTTATTTTTTTAATTTTTAGTGTATTTTCTTTTTTGGAAGTCGGTTGTTCTTTTTGAATAAAAAAAAAATTATTGAATGTATTGTGCTTATTTATAACGTACTCGTATCTATTGCCTGGAACGTTGTTATTCGTTGATACTGTAAGGGAAAACTTATAATTGGCTTTAATTTTTGTGGTGCCGTACCCAAAACATAAAACGGGACCCTATTACTAAGACTCCGCTATCCGTCCGTCTGTCACCAGCCTGTATCTCATGAACCGTTATAGTTACACAGTTGAAATTTTCACAGATCCTTATAAGATAATTGTGCTTCTAATCCTGAAGATACTTCATCCAGACTGACTTTTGACTGACGAAAAAAGTTATGCCTGAATTCATTTCAATTTGAAAGTCAACAATGGTTATGTTTATCTTCTATCTCTTAGTACCTAATAATATTACTGTTATATATTACCCATTTATTTTTTGTGCTACACTAATAACTCCACGACAGCCATGCATAATCAGTATATTATTAAACCCTAAGAAAAGATGACTAATTCATTAGGTACATTTTACAAATCGTCTATTACGTCTCTATATACGCCTTAACTTTCATAGTTCATGCAAATTCGTTCGACTGACAATGAACCCATTTGTACATTTCAACCATTCATACTTACCAATCAACCACCACCCCCGCAAACCTTACACTCCAAGCTATAAAGTCCAAATTCCCTTGGCAAAGGGTTTAGGGAGTGTAAGATAGAATTATGTATGATATATTCATATTAAAATGTAGATGCGAGCTATGGACGAACGGACTAAGAACAATAGGGGAGTGGGATGGTATTAACTCATTAGATATCGATGGACGCCTTGACCGATATCCATGCTGAGCGTATGGGACTTGTGGAGGTCGGAGAAATAAGTGATGTTGGTGCTAATCTTGGTGATGGTAGGCCATCTGGGCCTGCAGTCTCGACATTGATAGCGATCGCTACTTCCTAACGATTGGTCGCTACGTCGGAAAAATAATTGATTTTCTTGAAATATGTACAGAGACCAGCAGATCAGTTGATGAGTTTTCTTGAAAAATAGTGTTTGCAAGTTAAAATTTACGTCGTCTCTGTACATATTTCAAGAAAATCAATTATTTTTCCGACCGATTTACCGATCGTTAGGACATAGCGATCGCTATCAATGTCGAGACTGCAGGGCCTGGTTATCCAACTATCGCAGACGTTCAAACTATGATGAAGAACAAGTAAATAACATTTTTTTTAATAATAATAAATTTATTTGATCCAGTTACAATTTTTTTCTCTTCATCATTATCACCATCAGCCTTTTAATTTCTCCATTGACAGAGACTTTAATGTCCCCAGCACAGGCCTCTTATTCACTACGCGGGCCCAATGCGGTTTAGTGGATGTCAAATGTCTTCGAATTTTTGGTTCTAGGACATGCTGGTTTCCTCACGATGTTTTTCTTCACTGTTTTGAGAGCAGTGGTGATGAAATAATTTACACAAAGTAAAGCACCTGCCTGGGTTTGAACTCACGACCTACAACTTATAAGTCGCGGCCAATACCACTGGGCCCACTGGGATAATTTTTACCTCAATGTAGATTTTACAAATCGTACATTGGCACTAGGTTCAATCTATTGACACCTAAGATAAACTTGTGTTATGGGTGCCAGGGCTCTCATTTAAGGTTGCCAACAATAGCAAATCATAGATTCGTATTAATACGAGTATATGGTTCTAAGTAGCGATTCAAGGAAACAATAATTACGTCGCCATACGAAAAGTATGTCAAGTAAGTTCAGATCAATATTAAAAGTGGTGTTCTTATTCTACAAAATTTCTGTACAACTCTTAATTTTAAATTTCAAGGGCAATCGGTGTTTTTTTCTGTGTATGAGGATTATCCTCTGAAGCATAGTTTTGTTTTCTGACCAAGTCTCCATCATCATTAGACTTTCTGCAACTCTTCATATTACGGGGTCACGATCACTTTCATAAAAAGATTAGATATATATAATTTATTTTCTTCTTTTCCAGATATGCGCCTGATATACTTGTAGAAACTGGTGGGTATCGGTATCATTGACAGTACCCATCTGAATAAAAAAGGATTTCTATAAAGAATCAAGGAAAGTATCAAAAACATTGACGTCATACATCCATCCCTTTATACTATGAAGGAAAGTTACTTGTACACGTCGCACCACAAACATCGGGCCAGCACGGTGAGCTACGGTATCGGCGCATGAGTGCGATGCGCATGACACGATTACAGGTTGTCGTCACTCGATATGCCGACGGGACATCCTGATAACACCGCGTGCTGCGTCCATGTTACACTGCGGGACAGAAATATTGGCTGCGTAAGGTCACTTAGGTAATATTGTTGTGGTTTTGTGTTTTGGTACAGTAATAATAGTAACTGGGTTATGGGTTGTTTCATGAAAGTTATTAGTTACCTACCTACTACACAATGTACATATTTTTTAAATATTAAAAAAAAAACATAAAATTAAACATGCAAGATAGTTCCAACTTAAATACAAGCAAACCAAAATGCTGCTACTAGTTTCTAATAAGTAAGTGAGTACCAAAACCAACTGATTAAACTTAACATCGACATTCTAGTTAGACTAACATATTCATCGTAAAGGATACCCATTGAAAAAACAAGTCATTTTAAGATTGTATTCATCATAGCGCAATCTTGAGTCTTGAGCATCAACGTCGAGTTGCTAGCCTGTCGGTATTCTATCGGTTACAACTCGGGAAGTGTGCGTCGGAATTGCATAGTTTCAATCCGCCAACCCCGATCCATCATCGGACCACTAGACGTACGGCGATGCACCTCCGGTACATGGTGGACATCTCACCCATACGCACAAAAAGTTTTGGGAACACATTCATTGTGCGTACAGTTAAGGACTGGAATTCCCGCTTATGTTGTCTGATAGCTACAACCAGGAGGTCTTTAATTAATTTATGTGTGCCATCGCTTACCATAAGGTGATCAAGCGCGAGCCTATGATAAAAATTGCAGCACCGAACGAAATTATGACCGTTTGTGGCTTCTTAATCTCGGCCGACAGTGTACAATCATAATGGTGCGACCATTGGCGCGCGGTCGGTCGCCAATTACCCTATTGGCAGCAATTGTTGTGCGACGCTGTCCGTCGTCCTGCCTATCAATATCATAACATCCAGCCACGCAACTCTGTTTGGCTTAGTGCTAATGGATTGGGCAGTAGGACAATAGTTTGGCTTTGCAGCATAAATATAACATAAGTAATCAGCAGCAGATGATGTAAATAGTGCCCTTTCAACTGTAGTTAACTGGTTTTTTTTTGTGTGGTGGGAAATCATCCAATGACATCTTCCGCTCTAGGTGGAGCGGGAGGGCGTGTCAGACTCTTACTGACTAAAACCCACCTCTGTTCCTTCCCTGCCCTAAGTGCCCAGGGGCGAGCGCGCGAGCGCTAACTCTGTTTCGAATTTATCTTTAAGAGGGCTATTACAATTTTTCTTGGATTTGAGTGTTTGACTCGAATTTAGATGTGTGATTATGGTTTAAATATAGCCAAAATTTTAAAAAAAAATATGGTCAAGAAAGTTTGATTCTTTTTCTTGGGAGTCGTTTAAATAAATATTTCAATTTGTTTACATAAATCAGTAAAAACCTTGTCTTTGCAAAGGATGTTTCATAAAATTTTACTTTTGGGCCTCTTTTGATGCTTTGTTACATCGAAGATATTATAATTTAATAAGTTATAAAAATGTTTATGGTATAACTGTATCTTTTATTTTAGAATGCTTAATTCAGATTTTTATGTTTCATACAGCAATACACCAAAAATAATTCAGCAAAACAGAGAGTTACTGATAATTTTTCGTCCGAAATTATATTTTTTATCTATGAATGTATAATCTAAATTCAAACAAAAAGTAAGTAATAACTAAGGTTACTATGTCACCTTGCTTGAAAAAAAAAATAAGTCTATTTAATTATAAAATAATATTTTTAAATAATTTTTGTATGCAGTGCTAAAATCAATATAAATTTCGGGACACGCGGTCTGTAACTTTTGTCCGCGCCAAGCGCTCACGAAGGGAGGACTTTGAAATAGCGCTCTTAACCCCTGGGCCCCTGGGTTAGTTAACTGGTTTTATGCATTCCGTTTTTTTTTCTCGTTAAGAAGAAGATTATTTATATTGTAGTTATCTGGTTCAATATAAATAATCTTCTTCTTAACGAGAAAAAACGGCATGCATAAAGTTGACATTACCTAATGTAACACACTTGTGTTACACTAGTGTGTCATTAAAGGGTGAAGAGTTGAAACCTGAAGATTAAACAGTGTTCTTAGGCTTGACTTTGGAGGTGAAACTTCAGTGGAACCCCCATTTAGATAAACCGTCCAAAAAACTGAGCTCTGCAGCGTACGCGGTTAGGAAAATTCGTGGTTTAACTGATTTAGAGACAGCCCGTTTAGTATACTTTAGTTATTTTCATAGTATGTTGTCGTACGACATTCTATGGTGGGAAAATGCCGCAAACATTCAGACAAAAAAGGGCTATTCGTGTAATTTATAAATGAAATCCCAGACACTCCGTCAGAGAAAAATTTAAAGAGATTAATGTTATGACTGTATATTATTCTTAGTATATTTATGAGAATCTCATGTATGCACATAAAAACATATATCTGTTTAAAAAATACAGTGATATCCAAAAAAAAAAAAGTTATTGTTTCTAAAACCAGGCTCAAAAATTAGGTGGTTCGTTGAGATGCCAATGTATACATTTTTATATTAAACTTCGTAGCCAAATACAAGAACTGAGCATTTGAGCATTATTAATTATAAATCATTTATTTTTACTCTGTAAAAGACAACCAAGAGGACAAAAAGGCTTGGGATTGAGCTGCTTCAATGATATACACGAGCCAATATTTTCGTTTATACTCTAAGCTTTTTTTATACACTACGATTTTATTTTATATATTATTTTTGACATGAATATTTACTTTGTAAAGTTTTATATTTTATTTTTATTTAGATTGTTATTGTAAATACGACGGCATGGTTGGCGCAGTGGTTGAGCGTTCGGGGCTGCGTTGCGTGTCGCTGGTTCGATTCCCGCACGGAACAAATATTTGTATGGCCTATAGATAGTTGTTCCTGTACTGGGTGTCTTGTGTATGTGAATTATACATGTTTGTGAACGCACCCACGATACAGGAGTAAATCCTAGTATGGGTTTTTTTTTCCAGTATTTGTTTAACGATGTCTGATAATTTGAGTACTTTTGCGGGCTACCCAAATATCCTTACTTTGGTATTATTGTTCGTCGGTTCGTTGAGCTCCTTAAAGTTCTGAGTTGAGCTACAGGATAACTGATAAATGCTTGCAGTGTCTGGACAGGTCCACTCAAATCTGCTTGGTGCTCTCCTCAAAAGCTCATCTCAGACACTAACGTAGGTATCTTTATGGTTCTCATATGATCTGAGCAGTCCAGATTTAATTTTAAGAATAACGAGGAGAGCTGATCCCAAATAATGAGACAAAGACAGATAATGGACAAAAGAGAAATAAGTAGGTATATTAAAAATTGTGATTTTGAAATTTTATGTAAGTACAGCCGGTCGATTCTGTTAACATCTCACCTGAAAATTTAGGTGGAGTGAGCGTGAAGTGAACTGTCTTTCCACCTTAATTGTATGGCTTGACAGCTCACTTCAAGTTCACTTCACCTAAGTTTTCAACGGTGAGATTTTACAGAATAGCACTCCTGGTTTCCCTGAAAAATAATCGGAATGCGTATCACGGTCAACAAAAGGTATTTCCGAACATCAGAACCAAATGACGAAGCGCCAAAACAATAACCACTACTTACTTTCTTAATTTCTCCGTACAAAATAGCATACGTGCATAAAACCTCGCTCACAAGCTTACGAACCCTAGGGCGTCATAGTTACTGTTAACGCCTCGTATATCATCAGGTAAGGATTGTTTCACGTTGATGTATAAGTCTCTTTATCATAGTACTCATGTTATTAGTGGGTGGGCTCCTTTATAGATTTATTGAGGGATGGAGCGAGAGCGAAGGTTGTGGTCAATTGTTTTAGTGTTTTATGATTTGTGTTGGGATTGAATGGTAATAAGGGCCTATTAGATGTTCATATGTGGAGTCGGTCTTTATTTTAATCCTTATCCTATCCTATCCTACTTCCTACTAATATTATAAAGTGAAAGTTTATAATATTATGTATGTTTGTTACTCTTTCACGCAAAAACTAGTGAACAGATTTTGATGATATCAATGGTGTAAAGTCTTCCGGGCTACCTGTTCATTTAGGTGTGCCTCAAGGCTCAATATTGGGACCATTCTTGTTTTTGGTGTATATTAATGATTTACCACACTTTTAAAGGGTATCGGTGACTTAGTACTGTTTGCAGATGATACCTCTCTTATTTTTAAAGTAGATAGGAATAGACAAGATTTTGATAACGTAGACGTCTCTCAATGGTTACGGATTGGTTTACGACAAATAACTTAGTTCTTGATGCTAAGAAAACTAAATGTATAAAGTTTGCCTTACCTAATGTTATAAATCTAGGACCTAATGTCATCTTAAATAAAGAAGTGCTAGAAACTGTGGACTCAGCAGTTTTTTTGGGTACAACTGTTGACTCCAAACTTCAATGGGGCGCACATATATCAAGCCTGTCGGGAAGGCTCAGCTCTGCCGCCTACGCCGTCAGAAAAGTAAGACAATATACTGACGCTGACACAGCACGGTTAGTCTATTTTAGTTATTTCCATAGTGGTATGTCTTACGGTATTCTTTTGTGCTACACACAAAATATATTTGTTTTACAAAAACGTCCAGTACGAACAGTATACAGGAGTTTCTTTAATAGAAATTTTCAAAGAGATTGAAATTGTCACGGTGGCATCTCAAATCATTTTTGCAAACATATTATACATTAGACAAAATATGCATTTATACAAAAAGACTAGTACTAATATCCACAATTTTAACACCACAAATAAGCATAAACTTCATGTTCCTTCCCACCGTGTTCGTAAGGTTCATGGTTCGTTTGAGGGTCTCGGTATCCAATTTTACAATAAGCTACCCCATTCTTTTCTTGACCTGTCTTTTAATGCATTTAAAACTAAAGTTAAATCTAGTCTGTTCGAAGGCATACTATTCCATCAACGACTAATTAGAAGATAATAATAGTTGGTCGCTGTGTTGAACGCAAGACAATGTTACACTTGATGTTCTTTCTCCATATTTAGCTTATGGTTATGACAGATTATATGAGTTCATATAATAATTGTTTACTTATTCCAGTGTGATGGCTCTAGTACATCACTTATGGCTTTGAATCACAGCCTCAATCTTTACTCGTGTAAGCAGGCACACCAGTTATGTATAGACGCTTTTTTTTTGGATTAGTGTTTATGCTTGAGTTCGTTTTTAGTGGCATAATTGAGTGTGCTAGCTAACAAGTGGCGGAATATTTAATTTTATGATTATATTTTAGACGATATATCTTTAAATTTCTGTTTTACATACGTTGCATACACATAATTATGTTAAGATTGTTGCATATAATTATATAGATTCAAGTTCTTCAAACTTAACAGTGTTGCTGGGGAGTTTGTTGGCCACTTCTTCTTCACAGCTAAAACACTAGAAAGTGGTGACGGGCGGGCGTTTTTGGGGGAATGTCTTTATGTAGAACTTTGACGTTCAAAAAGTGCTGGGTCTCAGCCTAGTTTGAACAAATGACTTATGATTTTTTTTTTTTCAGTAATATTGCTTATACATCAGAATAACACAATATCAATCTGCCTAGCCTTTTACAACTATCTAGGGGTCGGGTTCCAGTCTAACCGGATGCACCTGAATACCAGTATTTTACATGGAGCGACTGCCTATCTGACCTCCACAAGTGTCCACAACCCAGTTACTGGGTAATACGATACCCCTTGGTAAAACTGGTTGTTAGACTTTCGGGCTTCGTCTGTCAAAGATCCACGATTGACAGTCGGGACCAACGGCTTATCGTGCTTTCCGAGGCACTGAGGAGTCTCGGTATGTAAAGATGGTCACCCAGTAATATTGCTTATACATCAGAATAACACAATATCAATCTGCCTAGCCTTTTACAACTATCTAGGGGTCGGGTTCCAGTCTAACCGGATGCACCTGAATACCAGTATTTTACATGGAGCGACTGCCTATCTGACCTCCACAAGTGTCCACAACCCAGTTACTGGGTAATACGATACCCCTTGGTAAAACTGGTTGTTAGACTTTCGGGCTTCGTCTGTCAAAGATCCACGATTGACAGTCGGGACCAACGGCTTAACGTGCTTACCGAGGCACTGAGGAGTCTCGGTATGTAAAGATGGTCACCCATCCACGGACCAATCCCGACAAGCGTATCTTAACCTGATGGATCGACCCGT
This sequence comes from Polia nebulosa, assembly GCA_951329385.1. Classification (NCBI taxonomy): domain Eukaryota; kingdom Metazoa; phylum Arthropoda; class Insecta; order Lepidoptera; family Noctuidae; genus Polia; species Polia nebulosa. The sequence continues at coordinate 11,203,281 of OX589598.1, forward strand.
GCGGCTATTGTTACTTTAGCCACGACCTCCTCAATAGCCTTTAACAATATATCCCATGTGAGATCTGGATGAAATTTGGCACAGAGATAGATTATAGTCTGGAAAAGCATATAGGTTATTATTTATAATAGGCAAAGTATTAATTCCACGCGAGGAAGGGCGTTGGCAAGTAGGAAATAACTAGCAGTAGGGAATATGCATGAAAAAAATATTTGTTATCTAACCAGTTTATCGATGAATTTACTAAAATAGAGTACGAACAGTGAAAGCAGAATCAAAATTGATCGAAAATTAAAAGAGATATAACAATTGTAAACAAATATATCTGTCCCTCTCTCGAAAACACTGTTTTCTATGGCAGTTGTATGGGCGTCATGTCCTTTGGCGTCAAAGAACACGTCGGACTTCTCTTTCTTATTATCAACTTTAAAGCTTTATAACTTTGTCGCTGATGATGATATTTTGAAAATTCCTTCATATTTGTTCATTATAGTTATTAAGTCTTCAATTGAACAAATAAAAAAATGTCATGCATATTCCCTATTAGAAAAGCACTCATTTCTAAACTAGAAAGACTCAATCAGAAAGCTCTTTAGAAATTATATTGTTAAAATAACCATGCTATTGGTCAGCGATATTCACTTTTAACGAAAACAGAGGAATGGGTTTGCTCATTTGAGTTCCTGGTTAGCCTGCATCATCTCACTACTGGACATAGGTGTTTCCCCATGACTTCCAGCTTTTTCGATCCAGAGCTAACTTGGACTTTGGTTGTTTGTTTTGTCCAGCTCGTCTTAACATTTCTAGGTTCACCGCAATGACTTCCGGCTCTCAGGCCTCTACATAGCATTGGCTGTTTTGGTTCCTTGCTAGCCTTGCTGGGGAGTTTATTGCGACACTTCTTCTTCCCAGCTAAAACACTATGAAGTGGTGACGGGCGGGCGTTTTTGGGGGACTGTCTTTATGTAGAACTTTGACGTTCAAAAAGTGCTGGCTCTCAGCCTAGTTTTAATAGTTAATGACTTTTGATTTTGACATCTTATTTAAGCATACGGCAGAAGTTTCAATCCCAGTTCCAGTCCTGCCCATTTGAGTAACAAAACGATATATTATAAGCGTAATCTTTTATCACCAAAACTGAAGTGCCAAAGCCAACAACCAGTATTACTTATGTTATCGTCCACTAAGCATTTTCGTTACCAATTTCACCGAAGTGTGGTACTTCTATAAAACAGTATCTTTTGATCGTTTATTAATGAAGACGGATGGCCGGACAGACTAGCGGAGGATTATTACGGAGTTACCATATTAGTACGGACTTATCATCACGTTAGAACGGACTTATCACATGGATGCCTGGAGTTATCACCTTTATTGAATTAGTGTAGTGTTGTTGACCGATCGGCTTTGGTTAATTTGTTGATAATGTTCTTAATTAATGAGGACAGTGTAACATTTATAAGGAGGGTGCGGGGGAGTCACAACAGCATCCTGAAAGCTATAGCTGAAGATGTGCAGGCACCTGTGTTGAGGCATTTTGTCCGTCTGGTGATCGTTAGGGAGGTATCTCCCTATTGGTTATCTTGACGGGGCAGGGTGTCTCGGCACAGGGGCATTTTTGTAAATACAATTGGATATATGTGACGGATGAGTGTTGTCCTTGGAAATTATATTTTAAGTACTAACAATAGTTTCTAAGTTTTTTGTGTACTAACCTTTTGGATCTAGTTGTCCCAAAATAAATAATTTTGAATTTGAATTAATTAGCATTTTTTTTTTCAATAAGGACAGTGATGAGGATTCCTCATTTCCTAAAGCATGATTAATAATACTGTAGCAGGTGGTAATCTGTTTTTTCCTCACGGGAAAAAGGTAGGAAACTCAAAATCAAAGCAGTTTTTATTAACCGACTTTTCCATTACACGATTTAGTAAAGTAAAAATTCATTTATTTTCCACACAAATGAAACACAGTACAGAGATTAAAATAAATGGAGTGAACTGGAGCCTAAACTAGGGCAGCCCTGTATTTCAGGACTCCAGGTCTTCCTCCCGCGGCGAGTGAGTTGGTCACTATTTATTAGTAAATTTCAACTAGAGATACACTTTATTGTACACCAATACAGTTACATACACAGCTAGAGGCACTTTTGAACAGTCAAGGAGTCGGGCAGTCACAAAGATGATCAGCTAGCCTAGATCTCTATGGAGAAGAACGTGTAAGAAATTGTTTGTATGTAAGTATGATTTAGGTAGTATTTATATTATTATGTAATCTCCTAAAGATAATAATCACCTAAAATGTTGGAAATGAATTAGCAGATTAACACATGACAGAGCCCTTCAATACACTATCCAATTAGAAAAATAATAAATATCAAAACTAGATGATCATAACCAACCATTTTTATGTCACAAACATTTTACCAAAATGTAAAGCAATTTAAAATTACCCGACAATATTCTGCTGCAAGCTTGTTAGAATCCTGCGGGAAGTGCCTTAGACTTGCACGCATAACATCCTAATGAAAACATACGACTCTTTGATAACCTGTTATGGTGTGTACGGAACCCTTTACGCTGCAAATTGGCTTGAGGAACACTAATTTACTACTATTGTCCGTTTTATTTGGTTACTTTTGGTCGTATTGTTAGAAATTTTCGCTGTTTCTATGGAAGTAGGCGGTTAGGGTATAATGTGGTTTATTATCGCTAATGAAAGGACTGTACTTTAAATTAAAAAACTGGCCAAGTGAGGGAATTTCAAAGAAAAATCAGATTTATATACGTAATAATAAACATTATCACCAAATTTCAAGTTCATATGGGAAAATAAAAAATAATATGACAGACGACGGACAGACGGACACGTGAGTAACAGCAATATTTATTTATTTACACTTCATGCAACAAAAGTACAAAGGCGGACTTAATGCCTTAGGCATTCTCTACCAGTCAACCAAGGGTGGTGGAGAGATAATATGGCAGGTGCATAAAAAAAAAACAAACAAAGCAATAACAAGTAGAAATAATAAACGGAACCCTAAAAATTTAATATTATCAAGAAAGCCGACTGTAAAAACCACAAAAAACTTCCAAACAATAACTTTTCAAACAGTCTGATGCAGTTGGTGGCAGTTATTTAGTTGAATTATTGATTTCATGCCACTAACTACATCAGACTTTTAAGTTGTTTTTATAAATATTTTTTGAAAATATTCAATTCGTCTCCTCAAACCGTTTATATAGTTCTTCGACTTTCTTTTTTTTTCTTCTTCACAACAGTGCGTCTGGTTGTCGCCATATTAAACGAGTACTGTTTTTGGCCTGTTAGGAGCGCCACAAAGGAACAAACAAACATAAGCATACTTACATACATAGGCTGATAAACACATTACCTTCCTTTGCGTCGCGCAGTCGGGTAAAAAAAGATGTATTCAAAAATAAAACACACGTAAGTTTAGCCACGAAGGCTGGATCGAGGTGGGGCAAGAAAAGAATTTCTGCAAAGATATAGGGAGGCCTTTACCCAGCAGTGGACTTGAAAAAAAAATTCCCGAAAGTTATTTATTTATGTTCACGTTTCGAGAAGAACTTTTTACCAGATTATTTTTATTATATTTTTTATTAGGGAAGGCAAAAATTATGATGAATGTCGGGATTATCTAAAGGCGAGTATTATGCGTACAGATGGGACAGGTTTGTCATTCGATCCACCCCAGCTCCTCAAGGAAGGGCAGCAGCGCCCTGGTGTTACTGACGCTTAGGTTACTTGGGTGTCTGAAGTATTTTGCCTTGTATGTAGCGCCCACTGGGCAGCTTAGTAAAGGAGACCTAAGTCCCAGTAATGGGAACATTATAAAGGCTCCACTTGAAATGACCACACTCACGGTGGTGAGAGTAAGAGGTGTCTTACCAACTACACAACACTAAAACCTACAGCGGTGAGTCATATCATCGAAACCAATATAAAACAAACCCGTAAGAAAACAAGACGGTCTCCGAGAAAACAGTAAATTCCATACATACACAAATAGGCAACAAAGTTTATAGTTTTTAAATAAAGTTTACTTGAAGAGCTATGTGAACTGCGGCCCAGCCCATAACATATTGACTAGCGCCAATTGAGCCTGGCTCAAATTGAGACGTTTACAAGTATTGACAGTAAAATGGGGAATCGTACGAGCGAAGACGGCGCCGGAGTGAAATTTGTCCCGTTACGAGGACTGTGCAGACGGGCGGGGAAGACGCAGCGGTTTTGGATGAAACACTGTACTCACTTTTGCCACAACAGTGGCATGTTGTGAAGTCTGAATGTCTGATCTGATGAATAAATGAAAATAATAACAAAACGCTTAATTTCAAGATTTTAAATACTCTCCTATTATTTATTAGAACACAGACGCATGTCTCAAGGTTCCAAAAATAATCAACGCAGGGAAAGAATGGATGTCCTGAATTCTTTTGTAATTTTTGTGGACCACAAGACGGGATTAATGGAAATCAGTAGAATGAAGATATTTTCTTATTGGAACCTAAGTACTGCAACATTGTGTTCTCTTTTATTAGCAGACATTTAAACAAGTAAATTCTCCAATCACTAGTTCTTGACAGCGGATTATCCCTCGTGAAAGTTGTTAATTATGCCATTGGAGGTATTACGAGGGTAAAAATTGCTATCCTAAGTTCGAATCCAGGCCCTGTTCCAAATTCGTTTCAAGCCAGAGACTGTTTTAATGCAAATAGCGCTAAAGTGAAAACGCAGCCTTCGCGTTGTTCCAAATTAAAGAAACTTCTGCAACTGCAACAAAGCCTTCTCTTTCAGACAGTAATCTAAAAAAAAAAGATTTTTTACCACAAATCTGCAAAGTATTCGCACAATATAACGCCCGTCTAGTCCCCCACACTATGACCATGATTCGGATTGACGCGCCGGGCGCACCAACATCGCCCACTCGGTGGCGACGCTGATTTATTGCAAATGGCGCGAAAGCGAAAACGCTCGTAAAACGCAGCGTACGCGTTTATGGCGCGTTGTTCGGCCGCGCGATTGCATCCTACCTTACAACCCTTTGCGTAAATCGCGCAGTTATGAGATAGCATTTGATTATGTGTTCACTTGTATTGCATTCAGTTTCAAGTTCAACGGTTCTTTGTGTATTTTGGTTTTCTTCATTTATTTTTAACCAACTTCCAAAAGGAGGAGGTTCTCAATTCGACCGTATATATATATATATACATTTTTTTTGTGTATATTCAGCCCTAACTTCGTCATTTATGAACCGATCTTGATGATTCTTTTTTTGTTAGATAGGGTACCTATACCTCAAGTACTTAGAGACTTTAAGTCGGCGCCAAATAATAAAATGATTAATTACCTACGTAGAGCCTTCTTCATTTCTACGTACATATAAAATTTAGATATTTAAAAATCAAATGGTTGTTTAGCGCCGACTCAAAATTAGTTTATATATTATTTGATATTTTATGTAAATAAGCTCGATACTCAAGACTTAAAAGGTTTATTTACTTTTTGCTTTTTAGTTCTTTTTCGTTGGTTAATTTTTTTGTTAAACTGATTTTTTTTTGTGTGTATGTTACGCGATTTCTCCGCCACTTATGAATAGATCTTGATGATTTTTTTGTTTGGTAGGCCATACTTCAGAGGTGGTCCCATATAAATTTTATCGAAATTAATTCAGCACATTTTGAAAAAATCAACAATAACAAAAAATATCTATACACAGATGATAAAATCAAAATCAATCAAAATCGAAAGTCATTTATTCAAACTAGGCTGAGAGCCAGCGCTTTTTGAACGTCAAAGTTCTACATATAGACAGTCCCCCAAAAACGCCCGCCCGTCACCATTTCCTAGTGTTTTAGCTGTGAAGAAGAAGTGGCCAACAAACTCCCCAGCAACACATCTGTCTGTTAAGTTTGAAGAACTTGAATCTATATAATTATATGCAACAATCTTAACATATGTGTATGTAACGTATGTAAAACAGAACGACGTTTTGGTTGTCTCCGATTATGTTCAAATTCCATGTTATTGGGGTTATCCATTCGGGCATAACTTTATTATTTAGTTTTAGTTCTGGGGTACCTATAACAACTAAAAAGTGAAAAATAAAAAATAAATTACATAAAATACAACCGACTTCTAAAAATTGCAAAATAACTTTAATTTCGCAAGTCGGTGTCAAATAACGAAGAAAAAAAAAATACAAACACCGACTTCCGAAATTAAAGAATTTAAAGAAGTCGGTTGTATTTTTTGTAAAAAAGTTTTTCATTCTATATCTATATAGGCCTTACCTTTATTCAGGTACGTTGAGGTCTAGCCCGATTTAGATACCGAATATTTATTTGACCTTTAGAATAAACTGTACCTAGGTACTTGCTCAAGATTTAAATCCACAAATTTCTTAGTCAAAGAAAAAGGTCTTTTCAAACTTGTGCAGTAGGTAAGGATTGACGTTTTATGAATATACTGGAAAAACAACTGTTAAAATAACTATAGCTATAAGTATTCCTAAAATTGTATGAACCGACACAGTAAAAAAAAAATTCAAGAACTAAAACGTGACTACACAAAAAAACCTGTTCTGAAAAGTATGAAATAAGAAAATATTCATAGACATAGCGATATTTAGAGGATAGCCAACACGGTACCTTTAAAATAAACTTTTTTTATTCATGGCTTTTATGTCCTCTTCAGGACGCCATATTGATTTTAGTGTGACGTCACATAGCCTTTAACCAGAACGATCAATACACTTCCAATTCTAACGATACCTTATTTGTCAAATTATGATATGTAGCTTAGTTATGAGGGAACAGATGAACATACATACATACTGCCCAAAATCATAACCCGCCTTTTAGTTTCACTGTAGTCGGGTAAAAATCAACTTTTTTTATCCTTTGTACCTAAGTGTTGATAGTTGTCATAGCTAAAACACAACTTTTTAAAGTTGCTTTCGATTGCTTCAAAAATTGTTGATTTGTGTTGCGCATTTAACGATGGACAGAAACACTGAGTAATCACCATTATTATCAACATTTCAAAACATAACTCATCAAGACTAACCTATCTGCAACATATATCATACAAATTAGCAATCCAATTCCCAACAGATAGGGAACGGCAACAGCTAATGATTTCCACAAACGCCACGATGAGGTAAACAGTACGTCGATAAATCGTTCTATGCCAGAATGACATAACAAAGAACCTGAGATCGTAGATCGAAGAAACTAGGGAGATACGTCATCTGTACTGGTTTAGAAGGCTATACATTGGAAGTGTATAACCGTTAACGTAAAGTAACATAAAGAAAATATCGCACCTACTAGTACGTACAAATGCCGAAAATCTAATAAAAGGTAAGTCTTTTCATGAGGATTATGACTTTAAAGCATGTTCAGGAAGATGCCTAATAAGTTTGAGAGAAAACAGTTTCAGCAAAATGCTTTTTATTAATTTTCCAGAATTTAATTCTGGAAATAAAATTGATCTCATTCTTACCCTATGAACGCTCCATCCACAAACGTTTCAATTCACAACTTTACAGTACACTACTACATTGCCAATTATGACCACATGAATCCACTAATAGAGGTGTTTCATATAATCTAATTACCTGATAGCATATCCCACATTTCTATGCTCCATGTCAGGGATGTGCAGAGCTTGTTCGTGCCAGACGGTTGGACGCTTCGGTCCTATCCTAAACGAGGGCATGACTGAGCAGGTCATCCTAGTTGTGGCTGCTACGAAATAGGACTATGGGACAGGTCATGAAAATGTTGTGGATTCCTAGGTTATTGCAAAACCTTGTGTTGGACTGTTAGACAATTTTATTCTACACGGCAGAGTAAGTCACATATTTTTAAGCCAGGTCAGTGGTTAAGATAATTCAAATAAGCGGCAAAGCTTTCACTGCTCTATTCAATATACTAAAAATCTGACTATATTCGGGCACGATTTTCAATCCAACCATACTGTGTAAGTAGCCTTCTATAGCAAGTTTCATGTTTAGAAGTGGACATTTACTGTCTGATATCCAAGTACCAAGTCGTCGTGCTCTCTGGGCATATCCCATATTTCTAAGCTCCGTGTCCGGGATGTACCTAGTTCGGTCGTGTGTGCCGGTCGTGCCGGACGGTCGGACGCTCTCACGCCGTCCTATCCGTGAATGCTACTTAATTTATAGCTGTGGTTCGAAGATGGCACCGAAGTTAAGACCTGACAGTCACTTGGAATATTTTTCGTAACATGTCAGGGATTCACGAAGTCGGTCTTGAGAAACAAATTGGAGAGCCGGCACGCAAACTCTGTGGTCAATTAAATTTATCGCGGCACGGAATAATAATGCATGAAATGGAAATAAAAAATAGTATAGTATGGATCAGTTGGTGTAATCAGCAGCAATTTATCCTGTCTATTGTCAACAGACTAATTCTCAAAACATCAAGTTTAGTAATGAGAATGATAATCCATTACTTGCAAATAAATCAATATTAATTAATCCCTTAGTTAAATCCCGCAGTAGTTTAGCTTCATATCAACAGCTTTTAATTATGAGACATTGTTTCGTAACCTGACTCAATAAATTAGGTAGCCAGTTCTAAGGCATTCGATGATTTGTCGGAGCGATTGAAAACGGTTGCAGGACAGGGTTCTCACGCGAACCCAGCGGACATGCTTCTTAATTTAACACTGGTAGAATAAAACATACAAAAGAAGGCAAAATTATGAGAAAGGAATATATCAAAGCAGGATACGGTAGTTTTTTCTCCCATCACCCCGGACGACCTACAGTAGAAGATAAAAAATATAATATCATATGTAATTATGCAAAATGAAATGGTAAAGGGAAGATGGCAAGACAAATCTTGTCATTCAACGCTAAAGATAACTGACTACACCAAAATAACCTCTTAGTAGAAAGGTAACTTTCTTCAATATTTTAATATTAATAGCGATTATTAGCAAATTAATGATCGCAATAACTGCGACATTGAAATGCAAATCTTAATGAATTGGTCGATTGGTACCTAATGGGTTAAATTAAAAACGGCAGGAAAGGTCGAATAAAATATATCTATATTTCCTGAAGGTATGTATAATTTATTAAAAACTTTCTTCTAGTCGAGAAGCCAGAAAACTATTAGTACAAAGAAGGGAGTCATACAACAATTGTTGAACTTGTTATTGTTCAACAGTTTCTATGCTTCCCTTTGGATGTAAGTCTTGCTTGGTTTTTCCCTCTTCAGTTCTTCCATGTTCATCTAAGTCACAAACATTACACATTGTATATGCTACCACATCCTATTCACCATTTTTTTTTTTTTAATATCTCTTTATTATCTACTTTTTTCCAACTATTTTTGTCAGTCTAATCAGTTGTAGTTGAATCCTTCAAGACCTTATAAAATTTATATCTGTTCGCTGTCCTATCTAACGTTGATGCAGTCATAAGAAGTGTTATGCGAGGGTATGAACACATGTCCATAAAAATACTACATATAATAACTAATAAATCATGACATAATATCCATACAGCTAATGATGCCAATAGCAGTGACATTGAGAGGTGTAGTGCCACCTATAAATTAACCAACCGGTCGACCGACCGGTAGCGGCTAGATTACGAACGGTCGCAGGTCGTTCCCGAAGGCAAGGTTCTCACGCAAAGTACTGGCCCTACTTAGTTTATCTTTGCATCTTGAGCCTGATATTGGAGCTGAAGTATGCTAATAAATAGATGAGCTTAATTTTAGGGTTGGCTCTGTTTGCAGCTTTATAGAGTTGTAAATTGTGTGCCTGTAATTAAAGTTCACTTTCATATCCTAATTGTATGATTGTTATTCAAATTTAGTCATATTCCATCATCAATTTAACATCATCTTCATCTATATCTATTCAACACACATTATTTCTATTCAACTACTGGATGTAGGCCTCTCCGATTTACAATCTTGGCTACTCTCAATCACATAGGTACTAACAGTCACTTTTAAGATGAATTAAGTTTGTAACAAGGCAGTGTTACAGCTTTGTTTGTTTTCTGACCTTCATTTGAAATTACGTTAATTCTTACCTAGCTTTTAACTTCAAATTCAAATATTCCTTGGCCTTTTGTCTAGCCTCTTGTTTTTCCTTTTAGAATCAGTTCAGATTCAGCTGCCGAGCTGGAAGCTCCCTATATCAATGTCATTTTTTTCAGCAATTGACAGAAACCAGTTTAAAAAGTTTTCTAGAATATTGAAGTGCAGTTTTTATAACCAGGCAGACTCAGGCATGTGTCCTGGCAATAATACAATTTGTACCTATATGTAATGCAAAATGAACTGAATTTACCAAAGTAGGACCTAGTCTCAGTATACGGTATACGTACGATTAATGAGTGCTTCATATAACCTAGCCGTCTGTAAATATTGAAATATATGTCTTAAATCGTCGTGTGTTTTATCTTCAACCAACTCTTCCTCCACCTGACCATATAGTGACACCTCCTCGTGGCCCTCCTCAACTTGACACTGGCACCAATGTGACCGAACCCAGCCCATTCCATCCCAAAGCCCGGCAGCCGCCTCATCGTGATCGAACGCAGCTCATTTATCCCGGAGCCGGCAGCATCAACAGAATAAACTCTGGTCGTGAACCTTTTTTCTTAGCCAGTTCGCATTTTCTTTTGCTAAGCTACTTTTCTGTTACCTTCGTAAGTAAAAAACCCTGCAATTCAAACGTCTACATAACTTCTAAACCATTCAAACTCCCCATCATGAAATAACCTAAACAAGCTGAAAATGTTTCCTATATCATCAACTATTTCCCAGTCTCACATAATTATATCACGTCTCGTATGTAGGTGAGGCACAGTTAGGCTGTGCGCACACGATCAGCACTCGTGACGTCCGTCACTGGGGCGCTCTCACGCCGCCGACGCCATCTTGCGCCAGTCACCACCCCGCCTGCCAAACTATACCTTACTGATGCTAAATTATGAGAAGATGAGAAGAGGAGGATTGACTTCGATTGGAGTATGTTTGGTATTTTTAAATTATTCAAGTGGTCAGGTTACTGGGTTGTAAGGTCAGATATGTAGTTAGACTCTGCATGTAAAATACTGGTATTCAACTGCTCATCCGGGTCCACTGGAAGCCGACCCCGAAAAGGCAACACAGATTGATTGAAGAGATCAGGTTCTTGAATGGGATATCAATTTTGACTTGTAGATACAAAAGGACAGAGAGGCATTTGCCTTCGATTGGGATAATAATTATAGGCTATTTAGATTTGATTTGCTACAAATACAATGAGTACTTTGCTAAGGGCAGCATAATTACTACATATTTTAATTTGTAATGCATGGTTACTGTTTCTCGGAGAGGCAAAGGTGTGTCTTTGCATGCCCGCATTCTGACAAGCCTATTGCAAATTATTGTGCCCGAAAACTTTATCAAGTTCCAGTTACAAAAAATATTTCTGAAAATCTCGATAATATTGCCAGCCTGAAAATTACTCAACTTCAGTAAAATTGTAACATATAATGAAGACAATTTTCTAAACCTTTTGTTTCCGTTAACAGCTTCAGAAGTACCTACAGTTGTCCAATAGTAACCGATACATCTAGGTTTACAAAATCGAACTTATTTACTTACTATAAAATTATATCAAAACAAAGCCCCAGTTAGCACTTGGCTCGTCGCACGCGCCTCGACTTTTGCGCAAGAGTCCATCCCATCGATCACGATTAGCATTTCGCGCACCCTCCTACATTGACAAACAGCAAGGACGCTTGGACGGTGGCATGAGAATCAGAAGTAATAATAGATATAACAATTATTATAGTTCTGAAAAGAAAATTTGTTACAAAAAAGACTAGGTTTTTCTTTCAGTCTTAGAAAGAGAAACTACATACCAAATAATATATTTTTTTAAGTACATAACTGTTTATTGGATTACAATATACATATATATAACTAACCTATTATATAACTAATGGGATAAACAGGCTAAAATAAAATAAATAAAATATGTACAAGCGGCATAAAACAGGGAGTATAGCGTGAGTGAGCATAGTGGGAAAAGTGCCCAGAACGCTGGCAGCATTGCCACGTTGAATGGCAATGCTGATTCTTTGGCCGAAAAAAAGGCCAGCCCTCTGGAAAACTTTATTTCGAGTAGAAACTCACAAAGGGTTCCTAACTAAGATCTTAAACTTAAAAGACAAACATGCAAAAATATACAGCATGTAACAAAAACCCTGTCCGATCCTGAAGGGTATTATTAATTTGGTACTGCGTACACATATAAGTAATCATTTAATGGTTACGAGATTATTATTTTTCCCCAATGAATATAATTAAGTAATTAAAAAAAAGGAAAACTTATCAAAGGCAACACTGAGCGCTCGATAAAGTTCACCTACAGCTTTGTGTCAAAGAAGCCGCCTGAGCGAGACGGTCTTTTTGATCCTTTGTTAAAGAGTGCCTACAGCGCGGCTAGTGCAGAGCGGTATCGTTTGAAATGAAAAATAGGTAAAAATGAAAATATTTCACTGGCCGGTGGAGTGTTGTCAACTTATAAAAATTTGCCATACTTAGTGTTCAATTTCGTATATTTTATAAAATAAAATTATACAAAAAAAAAAAAAAAAAAATTAAAAAAAAAAAAAAAAAATAAAAAAAATAAAAAAAAAAAAAATAAAAAAAAAAAATAAAAAAAAAAAAAAAAAAAAAAAAAAAAAAAGATAAATTATAAATTAAATAAATTATTTATTATTAACTTTTGGTTTTTATGAGTTACATTTTTTTTTCTAGTAGGTACGTATGTTAAACCAGGAATACGCCTTAATTGGATCGGGCAGGGTTTTTGTTACATGCTGTATATATAATCTGTCTCCTCAAAAATCTTTGGGCAATTGCTTGTGAGTTCACTCACATACCATCATCATCATACACTTCATATACTTTTGTAATTATTTTCGTCTAAGAATTATTTTATTTTTTCAGTTTATGCACCTGCCATGTTATCTCTCCACCACCCTTGGTTGACTGGTAGAGAATGCCTAAGGCATAAAGTCCGCCTTTGTACATTTGTGTTGCATGAAGTTTTAATAAATAAATAAACAACAGACACTCAGAAAAATATTTTACACTAGCTTCCGCCAGTGACTTCGCCCGCGTGGTATTAGAACTTTCATTCCAGAATATACTTTGCTATCTCCATCTCACATAACCCATCCACGCCCAATGTAGATCACAAAATCGAAAGTGAATTGACTGACAGTCAGACACGGCACAATAAGACACAAACAATTACAATATACTCGAATTATTGCCATATTCTCGACCACAAGCATCTAATCCAAGCACAAAGGTCTCAAACTTAACCGATGCCATTGTTAGATAAGAATGTTTGCGTCACTGAAATCGAAATGGATGATCCGGACGCCATCTTTGATTTTGTTTACGTTTTAACAATGAATGAACAAATTGACCTGAACTTTGATGCTAAGGTCACCTGGCTAATGGTGTTACATAAGATTATTTGTTGCAGTAGCTAGCTGACCAGAGTGACCTTTGGTTTTTTTTTTTTTGGAAATTATCAAATGACTTCTCCAGCTCTGGGTGGAGCGGGAGGGAGTGTCAGACTCTTACTGTCTAAAAGCCACCCGTGTCCCTTCAATTATCCTTGGCGTCCCAGGGCTGCGGGAACTCTTTCGAAAAATCTCACAACCCTGGCAGCCTAGCGCACCCCATCAATTATGCTGACATCTATGACCGGACCTGAATCGTTTATTTATGTGTTGATAGCTTTAAATAGGGTAAAAGTTAGGCGTCTAGAACTTGTAAGAAAGTTCTTTTGAGATTGAGAATGGGTAAAGTTCACTAAGCTTTCAAAAAGCCTCAAGTTTCAGTTTGCAGGTCAGATATTTTTAACTTCGTCTTTTTTTAGGTCTTCAGCGTTTTTACTGTATTTGTATTTACTCGTAATTAGTAACGTACTACAACAGAAGTTGGAAAATTTTAAAATGTAACAAGTTTAAGTGTAGAGTGTTTGTGCGTGTCAGAACAGATGGTCGATGGGGCCGAGAAGTTGTGAAGTGGCGACCGCGTGCTGGAAGATGCAATGTTGGAAAGCCTACCCACAAGTTGGACCGATTGCCTGGTGAGAGTAGAGGGTAGCCGATGGTTGCGATACTCACAGGACCAGTCATTGTGGCGACTTTTGGGGTAGATCTATGTCCAGCAGTGGCGTCTTTCGGCTAAAATGATGATGATGATGAACAAGTATAAGCCAGATTTTACATTTCAATAAAATTTAAGGTTTACTTCGTTGCAGAAATTCATTGGTTCCTTCAACTTTACTTCTCCACACCAAAAATCAATTACACAAAAGTGTAAACCGAGTTTTTTATGCAACATTTCACAGGTGAGGCCGATGAAACAGAGATAGCCCCCATCCCCGCTCATTCATGGCCATTTGCGACACAGCCAAATGTCAAAAGAAGGTTAAAGGTAATAATTGTTAGATGTTAAACGTTCAGCTGTACATATCCTATTGATTTATGCAGGAATCCGGTGATGGGCTTGCGAGCCGAACAATAGTTTTCAAGCAACAATGGAGATATTTAAATTGATTGAGAAAGCACGGAAACTAGGTGTTAATGTTGCTAATAAATGATAAATGATAAATGATAAATGATGTTTATTCAGTAAATAGGTTACAAGGAACACTTTTACACGTCAATGTTTTTTTGTCAGTTTAAGCTAGATGAGGCCGGTGTTTCCTAGCTGACTACCCTGAGAAGAAACACCGAAACAAACTCAGAGGTCAAAGTCTCTTTTAGTGTTCAAATCCATACAATGTGGACTGGTTAGATCCTATGAGAACCATGTACGTTTATGTCTGGGATGAGCTTTATGAAGAAAGCAACACACGAATTCGAGTGGACCTGTCCAGACAGTGCAAGCATTTGTCAGTCATCGCGAAGCTCAACTCAGAACTCTGAGGTGCTCAACGAACCGACGAACAATACCAAAGTAAGGACATTTGAGTAGGCCGCAAAAAATACTCAAACTGCCAGACAATCATAAAATCTACATGAATATAACGACATATATAGTTCTCGCATTCACATTATTCTATATGAGGACCATGCAGCTTAATGTCTGTAGTGGTCTTTTGAAGAAAGAACCAAACATATTTGAGTGGACCTGTCCAGTCAGTGCAAGCATTTGTCAATAGTCGAAAAGCTCAACTTAAAAACCACTAAGGAGCTCAATGACATGACGAACAATACCAAAGAAAAGACATTTGGGTAGGCCGCAAAAGTACTCAAACTGTCAGACAACGTTGAAAATTACTGTAAAAAGGAGGAGAAAATAATAATAATAACCCACATAGTCCTCACATTTACAATAATTAAGTAATCAAAAAAAAAAAAAAAATATAATACTTTACAAAGTAAATATTTGTGTCAAACAAAATAGTAATCATAATATGTCAATCAAAAAATAAAAATAAATATAATACTTAACAAAGTATTCAAGTCAAAAAAAAAAAAAATAATAATTATAAAATGTCAATAAAAAAATAAAATAAAAAATATAATGCAATACTATACAAGTATTCATGTCAAAAACGAATATTAAAAAAAATCTATATATATAATTTTTTTTTATCAGTAAGTAGTACATATGAAAACAATGGCTCATGTATATCATTGAAGCAGCTCAATCCCACGCCTTTTTGTCCTCAAGAAAGTCATTAATTGTGTAAAAAGCTTTCTGGCATAGCTTACGTTTAATAAATGATTTAAATTTATTTATGCTTAGTTCTTGAATTTGGCTAGGAAGTTTATTATAGAAACGTATACATTGACATCTAAACGAACCACCTATTTTTTTCTTGAGCCTGGTTTTTGGTACAATAAATTTGTGTTTGTTCCTAGTATTTATGCTATGGATATCACTGTATCTTTTAAACAGATTAATATTTTTATGTGCATACATGAGATTCTCATAAATATATTGAGAGGGAACAGTCATAATATTAATCTCTTTAAATTTGTCTCTGAGGGAGTGTCTGGGACTTAATTTATAAATTGCACGAATAGCCCTTTTCTGTAAAACAAAAATTGTCTGAATATCGGCGGCATTTCCCCACAACAGAATGCCGTACGACATCACACTATGAAAATAACTAAAGTATACTAAACGAGCTGTCTCTAAATCAGTTAAACCACGAATTTTCCTTACGGCGTATGCTGCAGAGCTAAGTTTTTTGGACAGTTTATCTATATGGGGGCTCCACTGAAGCTGCGCATCCAAAGTTAATCCTAAGAACACTGTGGAATCCTCGGGTTTCAACTCTTCACCCTTTATTGACACACTAGTGTTCACTTGTATTACATTGGGTAATGTGAACTTTATGCATTTTGTTTTTTTCTCGTTAAGGAGAAGATTATTGACATTAAACCAGTTAACTACAGTTGAAAGAGCATTATTTACATTATCAACAACCACCTGCTGACGTTTGAGTTTAAATAAAAGTGAAGTGTCATCTGCAAACAGCACTATATCATGTTTATCCTTTATGAGGTAAGGCAAGTCGTTGATATAGATTAGAAACAAAAAAGGACCCAGAATTGAGCCTTGAGGAACCCCCATTCTGACTACAGACCCGGAAGACCTTTTGCCGTTCACATCAACTCTCTGAATCCTATTACTCAAGTATGAAGTAAGAAGATCCAGAGAGGCGCCCCGGACTCCGTAGTAGTGCAGCTTCCTGATCAATGTATCATGGAGAACGCAATCGAAAGCCTTAGACAAATCGCAAAAAATGCCCAACGCATCGCATTTATCTTCCCATGCATTATAAATGTGTCCCAAAAGTTCAACACCAGCATCAGTTGTTGAACGACCCTTTGTGAAACCAAACTGTTTGTTGTGTAATAATTTGTGTTTATTAAAATATCTTTGAATTTGATCTAAAATAATTTTCTCAAAAATTTTACTAAAAGTAGGTAGCACTGAAATAGGTCTATAATTAGTAGGGTCTGATGTACTACCCGATTTAAACAATGGTATAATTTTACTATATTTCATTAGATCAGGAAACTCACCACAATCTATACAATTATTAAAGATTACTGCTAAAGTAGGTGCTACAATGTCTATAATAGACCTAGCAACGTCAACAGAATTACCCCATAGATCTGCAGTCTTTTTAACATTTAAAGTATTAAAAGTTTTGATTACATCATTACAAGTGACATATTGGAAATAAAATTGGGATTCACAAACTGGAACGTTTTCTTTAAGTAAAATTTCTGCAGCAGTTGGTGATGAATTTAGAGATTTTGTAGTCGATACGGGAATCTCTGCAAAGAAATTTTCAAATGCCGCGGCGACTTGCGAATCTGATTTAATGATACTGTCATCAATAGCAAGGCTGTAATCACTACTTCGGTTGCAAGACCTTCCCGTTTCGCTATTAATAATATCCCAAGTCATTTTAATTACATTACTACTATTTTTAATTTTTGAACTTAAGTAGCGAGATTTCGCCAAATAACATACTTTTTTAAATAATTTAGAATAATTCTTAACATATAAATTAAATTCTACAGGAGCGTTATAGGGCCTTTGAATATCATCTTTTATGATATCAAGTTATTCATTAAATTTATTTTTCCACTTACATAACTGCTTACGCACCACGTCCACAGACTGAGCAACATAATGTAATGGGGGGCCTGGAGCTCTGAAATATAGGCCTAGGCTTACTTTAGACTCCAGATCTCCCACAAATTACAAACTTAGCCTAAATTTCTGTGATGACTGCAACTTAGACTTTTATTAAGTTAAAGTAAAAAGTTAACCTTTTTATTATTATTATTACTAACTAGCTTCTGCCAGCGGCTCCGCCCGCACTGAGTTAGTACTTTCCCCTATTATAAATTACCTTATATGTTATTTTGATGTAAAAGCTATATTAGTATAAACTTTCATCAAAGTTCGTTCAGTAGTTTTTGCGTGAAAGAGTAACAAATATCCATCAAAACTTTCGCATTTACAATTACAATATTAGTAAGAAACAATTCAAATAGAACCTTTCATCCGAAACAGACCCAACTGACGAAACCAAACACTTGCTAAAAAGAAGTCATTAGCTGAGTGTAACCGCGATTTAGGGCTATCATCTTCAAGGGCCTACCTCCGCATAAGTGGCGCCCTCATTGAATAAAAAATCGTATCTTAGCATAGAAAATAAAGCAAAAATCCTATGTTGCGTTTGCTACAAAGATGTAGCAAACGCAACATAGGATTTTTAATCCTCTTGGATATGGTATTTTTACGTGGTTAAAAGAGGACTCAAAATGTTTCGTATCCAAAGTAGTAAGCAAAAGTACTAAAAACGGCCGTATAAGACACTTTTATAAATACCTTATCCTCGTTGTAACAAATGCAACATAGGATTCTTTGATCTTTATTTTCTACGCTTTGCTACGATTTTTTATTCAATGAGGGCGCCACTTGGTGGATATATACGCCTTAAGGCGCTATTAACTGCCAACGACCTTGAGTGGTTAGCTTGCGTGTTCTGCGCTGAGCTCACGTAACGCGTCGTATGTCCACCCAGTAATAGGACTCGTCCATCAAGGAGCGCTGTCCGAAATTAGACGCATTATTAATGTATTACACATAAAACAACAAGTATTAAACTAAAACACTGCGACTAAATTATAAATAATTAAATGATCTTTAAACTGGTGAAGGTTTCATAAAAATACGCTTTATAGTTTTTGCGTGATTCTCATTTTTTTATTGGGAGTGGGTCCAATGACATCGCCCGCTCTAGGTGGAGCGGGAGGGCGTGTCAGACTCTTACTGACTAAACCCCAACCCTGTTCCTTCCCTGCCCTGAATGCCCAAGGGCGCGGTAACTCTGTTTCGAATTTATCCACAACCGCCTGCCCAGGCATCGGCCATGACGGGCCCCGTCCTGTATAGCTGACAACTCTTTGAGGCGCGCGTGGAACACTACGCGCCGTCGAGTCTCGGGCCTGGTGCTGTTCGCAGGCCCGGGTACCCACCCAAAAGACCTAAGCCCACTTTTGACGGCATTTCAGTTAAGTTACATCTTCGTCCAAAACCTTTTTTAAATTCAATACATTTCTCCTTGAGTCCACATTTTTCTAATGCACTACCGTCACATAGACATACAGATACACAAATATACACAGTATTGTACATTAGTCACCGTAAAACTGCCAACAACGTTAGTTTATAAAAAATCACGTTAAATTGTAAACTTTTTATTTTCAAATGTCTCCAATACATTTTAAATAATCTATTCCTAATACATCGAGATTTTCCACTTTTTCAAGATATATTTACAATCTTACGGTGTTTGTAATTATCCGGTACCTAACATAAGCTAACAAAATGATCAACTTACATCCAAAGCCCCAAAAATTTTAAATATGTAGAAAAGAATTTTCGAATCATACTACTCACATCTCCGTAAATGCAAAATTATCCCATCACACACACATGCAAAAACACAACAGACACAGTATCGTATAGATAAAGCTAGCAAATGAACGTGGCCGCTGCGGCGAGGCAATGGGTCAGTGAGTCACGACGCTTCCTGCAGGCTACAGGAAAGGGCAGACGTCATCCCACGGGTATTTGTATGGAGATGTTAGTACCAAGTGGAAACCAAATGGTACTAACATCTCATAAAGTAATTGTTGACTAAACTCGTTCCTGACTGACTGGCCGGAGAGGACCGGACACAAAGACAGCTGGAAAGATATGGGGGAGCATATTGCCCAGCAGTGGGACAGCGTGGAGTGATAAAAATAAAAATAAAATAAATTGAATACGATATACGAGTATCTTGAGGAATCGTCAAACTTAAGTGGCACTGCGCTGGGCATTTTTCAACAGATAGTCGATGGGGCCGACAGGTTCTTCGGAAGACGCAGCGTTGGAAAGCCTCCCACAAGGTGCAATGATGACCCATAAAGCGGGCTCCCCTACCAGAAACGTATTTTTTTTTTGTTTATTTTTGCTCGATCATAATAATCGCAACAAGTACACGCGTATCATCTTCTATGATGCTACGAAACCCTTTTTGCGCGAGTCTGACTTGCATTTAGCCGGTTGTTTTACTCCTTTTCTTCTTTTTTTTGAATCTATAATTATAATTTATTTAAATAACTTAGTACGTCAGCTGTTTGAAATCTCATCACATTTCTCATATCCATTAATTAACAGCGCTTATCTAGCTGCAGCTGAGTTTAATCCTCCAGTTTTACATCTATGATAGAATTGCAATTGTATTCTCAATCGTAAGTAGGTTTTAATTATCTCATAATTTATCAGCCGCCTGGCTTACAGCCCATAAACTCCTTATGCGCGCTTACAAGACCATCGTAGAACTATTCCCGAAGATTACCTCAGTTAATTGACCAGTATTTCAATATTAATTATTAGCCAATAAACACACAAAATGCCAAACAAGGAACAAAACAAATCATGAGCAAGAATCATTAACTATAGTAAACCTTGTGACCGCCTCACTAATGGAAACTAACTCGCCGAAATTAAACCAATGACACTTCACAGATTTACACTTATTAAGACAGAAGATCACGGCAGCATCGCCTACAAGTTTACTCAGTTTCTATCTGCATTTCATGACACCTTTATTTCATGAGCATTAAATACGAAATTCATTCGTCTAATGAGGTTAATAAGTTGGGAAGTTCCACCGGTCGGCAGTCCACGCGCTGTCCGCACGTTCATTGAGCTCTTCCCATGACATTATCCGTACACCCTACTTTGATTTCACTTATATGTTAATACCACACGAGCTGAAAGCAACCCGATGTTAAAGAGGCAAGATTGAAAGTTGAATGGTTGTTATTGTTTCATAAAATGTTAGTCTAAAATAGCGCATCTGAGGCACCGATGCCCCTAGAGATGGACCTCGCGTTTTATTTCCACCAAGGAAGACACGACTTTAGTACGATGCATGGGGGAAAATATGGCCCCAAGTCTGTTCAACCGTATTTCACTGGGGTCGTGGTGGGTCACTCCGCGGACATTATTAAACTGTTACTCGTAGGGAATCGTGAGACGTGACTTATGTAGATGTTTAACTAGTAGTTTGACTGATAGTTTCACGTGTATGCAGTGGTCGTTTCGCATGTGAATCTTCCTTGCACGATCCGCGGTGGAATTAGTGAGAAAGTTTTGTTTTGGCCGTATTTGGATACCTTCGTTTGGTGCTTTGATCGGTGGAAACGGAGGTCGGAGCTTTTGTTAAACTGTTTTGCTGTTATACACAGGTTAGATGCCTATTACCCTGTTTCCTGCTAATGGAAGGTGAAGACGTCTAACAAATTAACCTGCCTTTGCTATTCTTGCATGTTCACAGTTTGGGAAATTCTCAACACGCCTAGTGCTACTACATTTAGTTTTCGTTAGTATAAATCTGGTAAAATTTACAAGATGGTGTTAAGCGCCAGCGAAAACTATTTCAAGTACGAAGAATATAATTTAATAGTAAAAATATATTTTTTAAACAAGCTTTTAAATTCATACACAAATTAAGTGTGTGCTGTTAACCGTTGAAGAGTTCCTCTATCTGGAGCTAATCCTGGATGTCGATTCAGGTCATGCTTACCATAAAAATGTATTGTCATCGGAACTGATTAAACTTGCAACAAATGAACTCCGTAGGATAAGAAGAAGTCTGTGCGGATCGCCCAGAGGACACGGTGGAACATACGGTGAAGATGTACCCCGCTGCGCGACCTCTCGTGTCCGGCCCTAGTCCAGACCATGGTATGGAGCGAGAGGGAATGGGAAGCAGTCGCCTCCTTCTGCTAAGCAGTAATGCTCGCGCAGGAGGAGGTGGGACGGGTGAGGGAGACTCAACAGAGTCGCCCACACGCCCCCAGTAGCAGCTACCGCAGGAGACGCCCTGGGCATCGGGGGTCGCCAGAAGATCTCCGGCTACCGTAGGCGCGGGCCTGCGGGCGGCGAGTAGTGGGTAGCTCGCCGTCCGATCAGGACCAGGCCCGAAGGTCGACGGTGCGTAGTGTTCGACGCGTGCCTCAAAGAGTTGTCAGCAAAACAAGACGGGCTCCGTCATGGCCGATGCCTGCCCAGGGGTTGAGGATAAATTCGAAAGAGTTACCTCGCCCCTGGGCATTCAGGGCAGGGAAGAAACAGGGGTGGGTTTTAGTCAGTAAAAGTTTGACACGCCCTCCCGCTCCACCCTAGAGCGGGAGATGTCATTGAATGATTTACGAACCCACAAAAAAAGGGCCTCTCGCTCCACCCAGAGCGGGAAAAGTCATTGGATGTTTTCCCACCCCCACAAAAAAAAGATAAGAAGTGATTTAAATTCAGCTTGAAATAGTTGGCCTAAACAAACAAATATTGAAAGTTAAATAAAATCTTGTAAAAAGTAGTGCTAACTGCCACCAAAATAAGAATAAAATGACTGATTTTCCACCTAAGCACGAGTCCACACCACCAGCTAAAAATAAGGGCAGCTCACACACGAAGAATTATCTAACAACAAAGACAATCTTTTCCGGGACAAGAAAAAAGTATGAAACGATCCCGGCGCGCTTGATGCATGAGGAATTCAATTTATACACTTTTTGCGAGTAAATCAGGAAGGCAAAGTGTAACTGTAAAAGGCGAAATGTGGGAAAATTGGCGGGAACAATGAGAGAGATGCTTGTTTTTTTCGGTCGAAAGAGTGCTCGTCGAACGTAATTACGCGCGAACTCATATACTGGGTGATATGAGAAGGTACGGTTGCACCGAGTCGTTACTTGTCGGTTAACATACTCATTAATTAGGGAAAATGATCGTGTGCTTGAGAAGATCTTACTGTCTCCAAGCAAAAAAAATGAAAACGTGAACTAACCCCGGTTTCTGAACTAAGAATTTAAAGTCTCTTTTAGTCTGAAAACCTGTAAAACTTTGACATTTAAATTGGGTTTGACATGATTGTGAACTTAACATAACGTAAATAATAATCGAAAGATCTTAGTACAAGCGGGTGTAAAAGGTTTAATTAAGTCCGTTAATTGGTCAATTATTATTATTGAAGTTATACTTCTTTTGGCGCGTTAGGGAAAAATAATGAGAGTAAATTTTTACGATGCGCGCGCACACCGTCACAAAAAACCGACACCCTGAAGTTAGCTATAGTCTGTGGTTCATGTATAATGATTGGTCGCTCAGTCTCTTCTTCTACCTCTTCTAGACTATGCTGATGTCTGCTTCCTTGATGCGACTGAGGAACTCCTTGATAAGCTCGAACGTCTGCAGAATTTGTGCATACGCTTCATCTTTGGCCTTCGGATCATGATATGTGTCGGAATTTTGGTAGCGGTTGAGGTGGCTGCCTATTCGGCA
Organism: Polia nebulosa; assembly: GCA_951329385.1. NCBI lineage: Eukaryota > Metazoa > Arthropoda > Insecta > Lepidoptera > Noctuidae > Polia > Polia nebulosa. The sequence goes on from OX589598.1 coordinate 11,226,758, forward strand.
ACGTCGGGATACCCACATTCTTACCTTACTCTTTTCAGTTCTTCACAATCCCAACTTCCCCTTGTATCTCCGGGAGCGCTTTGAGCATCTTGTTCCAAGAGGAAAACCTTGCCGCTCATCGTCCTCTCTTCTCCTTCGGTTTCCCTCCCACTCTTCTAGTCGTTACGGTGGATCCTTTACTGTTCGTGCTGTACGCCTTTGGAACTCTCTTCCACACACTCTAAGGGATAGCCCTTCGTTGGAGGTGTTCAGGAGAGGAATAAGGGAGCATTTCCTGTCAACATGACCCATAATAATATGTTTTTATAGAATTTCTTTGTTTATATTATAGGTATATATTATGTTTGTGTATCACATATTTGTTTAGTTTATGTAAGCAACAATATTAGATATTGAGTTTTGTTGTGCACTTATGATAATCCTAAGCAATTATGTATTTTTCACCTTGTGGTTTGCTGTAAGAAAACCCAAACGCTGGGTTAAGCTCGCCTTTGCAATTAACTTTCCCATTGTGTTTATTCTGTATATGTTTTATGGGTACATTAAAAATAATAAGTAAATTATCTTGTAACGACAAAGAAGTATAACTTCTTACGTGCGTACATAAGTACACACACATCTTTTTTTAATTTTTTTTTTATTGTTAAGGGCTTTTTATCCACACGGATACGTCAACCCCATTGTACCTTATAATCTATTTACACACCTATGGGCCAATTATTATGTACAATAAAATTTATGCGCGTTGTTTGACTAATCACAAATAGCAACATTAATTCTTTAATTTGATTATTGAAGCTAACTTTAGACATTATTACCTACCCATATCACTTAGTAAAATATTTAAAACTGACGGAATGATTTATCGATACTTAAACGTACAAAATACCGAGTTTTGATGCCGTGACTTTATCGTAATCACAAATGGTATATGGTAATCATGTAATGGTAATTTAAATTTGATTTACATAAGCCATAAACATTCGTTTACAATGCACATTTAACTTGGCTTTTGAATGAGAAGAAATGTGTTTTTACTAAACAATTATGTAACTTTTCTTCACAGATTTTCCACGCTGATTTTAAACGATACAAACTCCTTTCTCAGTACAGTGGTTTTAATTCGTCTCACAACTTACTGCAATAAGAAAAATGATTTATGTGTATAGGTAATATAATAGTTTAAATAAACTTTAAAACACGCTTTAATGAGACGTAATTCTATTTTTCAGCTTGATTATATCTATGTCATGGGAATGCATTAAAAATAACTACTTCACCGTCTTTAGGACTCAGCCATATTGAATTTAAAATAACGTCACTTAGTTAACTATGCAATGGTGCCGATTCTGTTGTGCACTAACTTAACTTAGGCTATTGCTATCTTTTTCTCTCTTATAAAACAAGAAAGAGACGAACGTAAATTAGAGCTGTCAAATTTAGTTGAACTTATATTTCCATACAAATCAAGGGTACACGTAAAAACATGTCGACTAAAACAAAGTGAAGCGCAAGGCGTAAACTAGTTTGACATCTCTAACTTAGTTCATAGCTATAGCCGTCCTTTTCTCGCATTGCCTTATAGTAAAAGAAAGCGATTCTCTAATTTTAGTTTGGCTATTTAAAAAGCTAATCGGCATCATTGTCATCCAAACTAAACATGCCATACAAAATTTTAGCTCAATCGGAAACCGGAAAGTGAGTCAAATTGAACTACAATTTTTTTTTTACCTAATTAGTTACAGGTGCCGCTAATAAAATCGAGTTAAAAAACAATCTCACGAATTGAATACATAAAAAACAATTTTACTGTTCACTCTAAACTTAATCAGCCGTTTAACATAAACGCCTGATCAACAAACCCCAGTCATTCACTCGGTGCCACCGCCGCTCCGTATAGTTTTTCACGAGGAAAAGCGTACAATGCCGCGCACAAGAAGCTGAGAAAGCAGTCATTACCCGAGTGGACAGTTATTGTTGGCGATCATCACACGATTCTTTCCTCATTCCGCTATTTAATTGACGTGTTTAGATAATGTGGCCTTTGTTTAGCCCTTCCTTGTTCCCTTGTCCTGTTATCCCACATGAACTTTCAATGAACAGTTTTTTTGCTCGTTTTTTTTCTTGGCAGTTTCACATGAATCAATCTGCCTAGCCTAATCAGCATTGCCATTCAACGTGGCTATACTGCCAGCACAGAGAACATTACTGCCAGCGTTCTGGGCATTTTTTCCATTGACAGCGTTATGGACGAATTTTTGATGCCCAATGAGCTTTACATATATCTCTTTTATGCCGCTTGTACATATTTTATTTATTAAGTTATTTATTTGTGTAGTTATGTATAATATGTATATTTTATTCAAATAAAAAGGAAACCAACACAACATTTTAGAATAAGTACTAATTGGTTTATACAAAATATTCGTGTTTAATGACCACGTTTTCCACAAATTCAAAATTTATCAATTCCTGCCTAGCCTTTTCCCAACTATCTTAGGGTCGGCTTCCAGTCTAACCGGATGCAGCTGAATACCAGTATTTTACATGGAGCGACTGCCTATCCGACCTCCACAACCCAGTAACTGGGTAATACGATACCCCTTGGTAAGACTGTTGCCAGACTTTCGGGCTTCTGACAACCCGTACGTAACGACTGTCAAAGATATGGTTATAGAATCTTCATTTACTCAAAATAAATTTACTACAAATTTCACTTAATGAGACATATTTTATCTATATAATAATGATAACATTCGTGAGCAGAGCTAGTAGGACACATGTATGACACACACAAATATAAAGAGAAGACACCAATAATCAAAGTACATAACAAGACATTGAAGGTAGCAGCAAAATATTCATGAGAAACAAAGGAAAAAAAATCAATATTTGTGGGTAAATTAAAAACATAAACCAGGGCCGGACTTAAATTTTGCCAATAATAAAAGATCTTAGCTGAGTTTTAAATATTTGTAAACTTTTAGAGGTTTTTATTTCTCGTGGTAGTTTGTTGAACATCTGACCCGGGACCAACGGCTTAACGTGCTTACCGAGGCACGGAGGAGTCTCGGTATGTAAAGATAGTCACCCATCCATGAACCAACCCCGGCAAGCGTAGCTTAACCTGATGAGTGGTTTTTTTTTGGTGGTGTGGGAAATCATCCAATGACTTCTCCCGCTCTAGGGTGGAGCGGAAGGGCGTGTCAGACTCTTACTGACTAAAACCCACCCCTGTCCTGAATGCCCAGGGGCGAGGTAACTCTTTCGAATTTATCCTCAACCCCCGGGTAGGCATCGGCCATGACGGGCCCCGTCCTGTTTGCTGACAACTCTTTGAGGCGTGCGTGAAATACTACGCGCCGTCGACTCTCGGGCCTGGTGCTGATCGGACGGCGAGTTACCCACTACTCGCCGTCCGCAGGCCCGGGTGAGAGAGAGGGAGTCCCCTTTACAGTCTTTCAGGGATGTACCCTAACAATGCACAGAGGCAGACCAGGAGACGTCTTTTAAAAGGTAACGGGGCTCCTTCCATGTGCTGAATGTGCTGATCAACGTGATGATTTTAGTGAATCCCACACTTTCTGGCCTTATCCCCAAAAATACAGGCGACTTTTGAAGATTTCCCTCTGAAAAGGTACTAACTAAATCATGGAAGATCCAAAGATTCGGTGGGAACAGTTGATGAATACAGAGAGTAGGCCTGTGCCCCAGCAGTGGGGAAGTTATTTGAAAAAAAAAACAACCGACTTCCAAAAAAGAAAAAACACTAAAAATTTAAAAATAACTTTAATTTCCGAAGTCGGTGTTTGTATTTTATTTCTGCGTTATTTGACACCGACTTCCGAAACTAAAGTTATTTTTAAATTTTTAGTGTATTTTCTTTTTTGGAATTCGGTTGTTATTTTTCTAAAAAGGTTTTTTATTTTTCTATTTTTAGTTGACTAAAAATTCAAATGACATGGAACGTGCAATTTAAACATACTCGTAATTGGAGAAACAAAAGCGTCATCTAAGTAAAAAAAAATTTAAACGGGACTACCTCGGGAGTATATGCTTTCGGATAAAAAAAGAATTTTGAAAATCGGTCCACAACTGAAGGAGAAATCGGCGGACATACATAAAAAAATAAATAAATAAACTTACATACAGTCGAACATAGAACCTCCTCCTTTTTCTAAAGTCGGTTAAAAAAACATTAAAAGGCTGATGATGTGTGATGTGTGTGAGTTGATGAATTGACAAAAAAAGTGCAAAATAACTTTAATTTCGGAAGTCGGTGTTCCTGTTTTGCGTCTTCGTTTTTTGACACCGACTTCCGAAATTAAAGTTATTTTGCACTTTTTTTGGAAGTCGGTTCTATTTTTTTGTAAAAAAGTTTTTTATTTTTCACTTTTTAGTTGTGGTTCCCCATTAAACTGTTTTAACAATTCATAGACATACGATAGCAGCAATCGCGGTTGATTTGCTGTCAATTTTTGAAGAGTTCCGTTGTCTGTCTCCGAAACCCATCATCAGATCTTTTTTAAATTTAAATGGGACCATTTCGGAATAAACCCCTTTCGAACAAAAAAAGAATTTTGCAAATCCGTCAATATATGACGGAGTTATGCCCGAACATACATAAAAAAAAAAAAATAATAATACAAACATCCGAATTGATAACCTCCTCCTTTTTCGAAGTCGGTTAAAAAACGAAGTAATCACAAATTTTGGATCAGGTATACTTACGCAAGATTTATCATGAGCTTTGTTTTTTGACTGGCCTGTTGGTCTAGTGGTTAGTGACCCTGACTGCTATGCCGGAGGTCGTGGGTTCGATTCCCACCCAGGACAAATGTTTGTGTAATGAGCACGATCATTTGTTCTGTGTCTGGGTGTAATTTATCTATAATATTTATGTATTTAGAAATATATAAGTATGTTTATCAGTTGTCTAGTACCCATAACACAAGCTCTGCTTAGCTTGGGACTAGATGGCGTTGTGTGATAGTTGTGGAATATTATTATTATTATTATTTATTTTTTTTAATTATACATTAAAGATTACTCAACAGTAATTTCGTTTTTAACTTGGTGCTATACTAAATACCTATATAATAATAGGCAACCAACAAAAATAACCCGGGTTTTTAGCTGCCATTTATGATGAGGTGTAAATTACAACACTATTTTAATTTAATTATTACCGACACACACAGCTCACCTATCTGTCTCAATCGCAACTCAGTGTCAAAAACAATACACTGCACACATCAAATCAGTCTATCATCAAACTTCATGCATGGGACCTTGCCATTACATCCGTCAAACAATCCGTTGTCGGTATCCTTGACGAACCGTCGTCGGTAAGAGCAAAGGTTACGGATTAGTGTTGACTACGATACCGCATAACCGTCTGGTAAATGTTTTTAAGATAATTTTGATGCCTTGAACTGGTTTGGAGAATTGTGTGCAATCTTTAGTTGTATTCAGTATTGGTGATGCTCTATCTTGTGAGAGCTTATTGGGCTCGTAATGTCACCGGTCAGATGGACCACACCTATGATCTCTTTACTAGACACATTGAGGTCTACTAAACTTAAGGCGCAGTTAATGGTTTTTAATTGAACATCACGACTAAACGACCAGTGTTGTTACTTTGAAAAAAATATATGTTACTCTAGACAATTTCCGTCGTAATATGAGAATATTTGAAATTATTTTTATAACATAGTGTAATTAATTTGTAAAGTTATGTGTAACGCGGATAAAAAATTAAGAATCACGCAAAAACTATAAAGCGTATTTTTATGAAACCTTCACCATTTTAAAGATCATTTAATTATTTATAATTTAGTCTAAGTGTTTTATTTTAATACGTGTTGTTTTATGTATAATAAAATAATAACGCGTCTAATTTCGGACAGCGCTCCTTGATGGACGAGTCCTATTACTGGGTGGACGACGACGCGTTACGTAAGCTCAGCACAGAACACGCAAGCTAACCACTCAAGTTCATTGGCAGTTAATAGCGCCTTAAGTAGCTAAGTCCAGTTGACTAAGAACCAGTCTTACCATAAATACTTTTCTACTTCCTACAATATAATAATAAATTAATTCAATTTGTGCCAGTTCATTATTTTTGGTTTGAGGTGCTTAAAAAACACCAAACCATTTTATTGTTGAACTTCTTACAATAAATTTGGTTGAGCAATAGTTGAGCGTTTGGCTGCTGTGCTGTGTGTCGCGGGTTCGATTTCCGCACGGAACAAATATATGTATGGCCTACAAATAGTTGTTCCGGGTCGAGGTGTCTTGTGTATGTGAGTTTACATGTTTGTGAATGAACCCACGATAGAGGAGGATGTCCTAGTTTGAGGCAACGTTTATTTTTCAAAAAAAATATGTACGGCTGAGTAATTATAAAAAGCTCGTTTAGCAGCAATGATAGCACAAATCTAATATTTCTACTACAACATAAACAAATCTTAATCCCAGATAGTTTACCCACAGTGGCCACACTAACCTATGACCAGTTCGTGATATGTCTTGAGAGCCAGCCGGCCACATCGCCCACACAGAGGTTACACACATCCGCCATTCAACAAATACCAGCTGGCCTATTTATTTGAGATTATAGAAACGAGGGAGATAATAATAATAATAATAATAATAATACACCACTCCGCCGACGACACCACCACCTGCGCGTCGACGGGGAAGAGGCCGACCACCAGCCAGCTTGGAACCTCGAGGCCCGCCGGCCTCTGATAGGGTTCCCGCTGTCGGTGGAAGTGTGCAGCGCATGCGATGGACGCAAAGTATTAACGAAAACGTCATGCGCTCATACTTTGGGGCTACAGAGGGGGGAAGTAACCTGACTGCGTACCGTGGTCGGATGCTCTCTCTGTTTCAGGTGCTTGAGCCAGCTGTCAACGTTTCGGCCCAACGACTGTCGGATCAGGTGCGGGTCATCCAGCGTAACCGTATGCTGGATGACGCCGTACTTGATCGACTACGCCTCGAATCACGGAGTAGCCGTGTCTCACCTGTTTTGCCACCGGCCGCGGTGCAACTGCAACCCAATGCTTCACCGCGACCCGACTACGTTGGTGAAGATGATGATGACGCGGCTATATCCGTGAGTACTCAATGCAATGAACGATTGAGGAGCGCTTTGGAGGATGCATTCCGGGAGTACCGCTCCACACCACCTGGGCTTAGACCTCGTCTACCTCGTTTGCCCATGCATAAGAAAAATAAGGCGCTGGTGTGTGCTCTAGATTCGCAGCTATCAAATTGTTTTGATAACAGCAAAGACCTTGCCGATACCCACTCAATCTTATACTGCGCAGCTGCAGCGGCATGTCGTGTAGCTCACGTCAAGTTCACCAATTGTGACAGAGCTACACGACCTGCTGTACCAGCTTGGCAGTGTAGAATTGAGCGTCGTATCGGTGAGGCTAGAGCACTCATCGGCAAGCTTATCTGCTTCAGGGAGGGCAACACTCGCCCTAGGGTGATGCGTTTCGTGAGGCGGGCGTTCTCGGGGACTGATATTAGTTCCCGAGATTATCTGACCCGCGTCACAGAGCGTATTGACTTCCTGAAGCAGAAGGTCTATGCATGGGCAAATCGTATTCGTCGGTACAAGCGGCGAGTGGAGCGGTACACTCAGAATCGCACTTTCCAAAGCAACGAAAGGTGGGTTTATAGGGCTTGGGAGCGACCGGACCAAGGTGTATCTGATAGGCATCTACCTGATGATGACGCTATGAGTTCATTCTGGCGCAGCATCTGGTCGGTGCCTGTCAGGCACACCGAGGGTGATTGGACTCGAGAGGTCGAGCGTGCGTGCGACCTTATACCAGAAATGGGGGCAATTACCATCAGCCCCCAAGATGTAGCTCGTGCAGTCCGTCCGTTGCCTAACTGGAAATCTCCAGGGCCGGACGGGCTGCACAATTTCTGGATTAAATGGTTCCAAAGGTCGCACGCTCGCTTGGCAGCTCAGTTCCAGTCTGCCTTAGAGTCAGGGTCGCTGCCCCAGTTTCTTACGACAGGAATAACCCACCTGCTCCATAAATCAGGTAGTACTGCGGAACCTAAGAATTATAGACCGATCACGTGTTTACCGACGGTCTATAAAGTTCTTACATCCATTCTGAGAGCTAAAATTAACATCCACATTGATAAAAATCGTATCATATCAGCCTCCCAGAATGGATGTAGGAATGGGTCCCGTGGTACTAAGGAGCTGCTCCTCATCGATATTGCTATTAGCCAACAGGTTCGTCGTTCTCGAAGAGATCTGTCGACATGTTGGATAGATTACAAGAAGGCCTATGACTCGGTGCCACATACATGGCTCATGAGGGTGCTGGAGTTGTACAAAGTTGATGCAACTCTGCGCACCTTCCTGATGTCGTGTATGGGGCAGTGGAGTACAGTCCTTCACTATCCAGGATGTCGGCAGATACAGGAGAACAGCGAACCGATAAGGATCGAGCGTGGCATATTCCAGGGCGACAGTCTGAGTCCACTGTGGTTTTGTCTGGCCCTCAACCCTCTCAGTACATTACTGGAGGGTTCGGGACAAGGCTATCGGTTGAGAAGAGGTGGTCAGGTCATATCACACCTCCTTTACATGGATGATCTGAAACTCTTTGCCCCCAACAACTTGCAACTGATGAAGCTACTGAAGGTAACAGAAACCTTCAGTAGCGCCATCAGGATGGAATTTGGTGTGGACAAATGTGCAGTCATGCATGTAAAGCGAGGGGAGATTATGGAATCCGTGGGAACTCAACTCTCGGATTCCATACACCTTAGATCCCTCTGCTCAACCGAAACCTACAAGTATTTGGGTATGTCGGAAGCGTTAGGCATCAATACTGCTGCCGTGAAACAGTCGCTGAAGGAGCGCTTCCTTGGCCGCCTGAATAAAGTACTAAATAGTCTTTTATCAGGCGGGAACAAGGTGCGCGCCTTCAACGGTTGGGTCATGCCGGTGTTGATGTACTCTTTCGGCATACTCAAATGGACTCAGACGGAACTTGACGCCCTGGATAGGAGGGTCCGCACACTGCTGACCGCAAATCGGATGCATCACCCACGATCATCGGTGATGAGACTGTATATCCCGCGGAAATGTGGGGGTCGTGGCTTCTTAAATGTTAAGACCCTACACAACCGCGAGGTATGCAGCCTTAGGGAATATTTCCTAGAAACCGACGTGGGTATGCATCGAGATGTGGTCGCTGTGGACAAGGGCCTCACCCCGCTCTCCTTGGCAAACGAGAACTGGCGCAAACTTAAAGTACTGGATACTAATGACCGCAGGGAAGTATGGCAGAGCAAGGAGCTTCACGGACGCTTTTACCGGGTCCTACATGGACCTGATGTAGACCTCTTAGCGTCCGTATCCTGGCTGCGCTTTGGTGACCTATTCGGGGAAACCGAAGGTTTTGTCTGTGCGATTATGGACGAAGTTATGATGACGAATAACTACCGGAAATATATTGTGAAGGACGGTACGGTTGACATCTGTCGGGCATGCCACCGACCCGGGGAATCAATCCGACACATTATTTCTGGTTGTTCTCGTCTAGCTAACGGAGACTATTTGCATAGACACAACCTTGTAGCCAGGATTATCCATCAGCAACTTGCTCTTAAATACAATCTTGTGGAATCTGAAGTACCGTACTATAGGTATGAGCCCGACCTAGTTCTCGAAAATGGCAATATCACGTTGTATTGGGATCGATCTATCATCACTGATAGGACTATTGTTGCCAATAAGCCTGACATAGTGGTGATAGATCGACAAGAGCGTCGCACAATGATTGTTGATATAGCTGTCCCTCATGACGAGAACCTCGTGAAGGCTGAGAAAGATAAAAAAACAAAGTATCTTGATCTGGCTCGCGAGGTTGTTGACATGTGGGAGGTGGATACAGCAGTCATTGTGCCGATAGTCGTGACGGCCAATGGCTTAATAGCCAAGAGCCTCGACGAACACCTAAGGAGGCTCTCGTTGGGCAGCTGGATCAAGGGCTTGATCCAGAAGGCAGTACTCCTGGACACGGCGCGCATAGTTAGGAGGTTCCTCTCCCAGGAGCCCTGACCACCGGTAGCTTGGACCCTATCCCGATACCGGTGGGATACTATTTTTTATATTTTTAAATGTTTTTATATTTTGATATTTTAATATTTAAAAATGTAAATTGTATGTTTAAACTATAAAATAAATGGAATAATAATAATAACAACTTGCTCTGAAATACTCTCTTGTGGAATCGGAAGTGCCGTACTACAGATATGCGCCCGACCCAGTTCTCGATAATGGTCATATCTCATTGTACTGGGATCGGTCCATCATCACTGACAGGACTATTATAGCCAATAAGCCTGATATAGTGGTGGTGGACCGAATCGAGAGGCGTGCAATGATTGTTGACATTACCGTCCCACATGACGAGAACCTCGTGAAAGCCGAGAAAGATAAACAAATCAAGTATATTGACTTGGCTCGCGAGGTTGTCGACATGTGGGATGTGGACTCAGCGATCATTGTACCGATAGTCGTGTCAGCCAATGGCTTAATAGCCACGAGCCTCGACCAACACCTCAGGAGGCTCTCGTTAGGCGGCTGGATCAAGGGCTTGATTCAGAAAGCAGTACTTCTGGACACGGCTCGCATTGTCAGGCGGTTCCTCTCTCTGGAGCCCTGACCGCCGGTAGCTTGGACCCTGTTCCCGATACCGGTGGGATACTATTTTTTATATTTTTAAATGTTTTATTTTTTTATTTTTTCATTGAAATATTTAAAAATATAATTTATATGTATTTACAAATGAATAAACGATAATAATAATAATAATAAACCCTCACTCATTATACACTTTCAACTCCTTTTTCACCCCCTAAAGGGTTGTACTTCTAAAAATCTTTTCTTAGTGGATACTTACTCTTCACAAAGAACACATCCTCCAAATTTCATGTCTCTGGGACCAGCGTTGATATATCAGTCAGTCAGTCAATCAGGACTTTAAATTATATATATATATAGCTTAGCTCGTTTTGTCTTACTACTGGGCAAAATCCTCCTTATTCGCACTCTCTGTCCAGAAAAAGAGCGAAAAAGCAAAAAAAAAATTAATCTATGTCTAATCGTGCACAGAGGCTGGATCTGTGCGTCCTATGGTTGTAGTCTTTTAAGAGGATATCTTAAAGTCAAATAACATAGCTTACTGTAAGTAAACATAAAAATTATTTAAAAAAATCATTAAAACAAATACTGAAAGATTTTCATCGACATTTGCGTAAACTCTACCTAAAAAACTTACTTATATTTTCAGAGTAAGCCCATTTTTTTTTTTTTGGGGGGGTGGGACATCATCCTATGACTTCTTCCGTTCTAGGGTGGAGCGGAAGGGCGTGTCAGACTCTTACTGACTAAAACCCACCCCTGTTCCTCCCTGCCTTGAGTGCCCAGGGGCGAGGTAACTCTTTCGAATTTATCCTCCACCCCCGGGCAGGCATTGGCCGTGGCAGGCCCCGTCCTTTTGCTGACAACTCTTTGAGGCGCGCGTGGAACACTACGCGCCGTCGACTCTCGGGCCTGGTGCTGATCGGACGGCGAGTTACCCACTACTCGCCGTCCGCAGGCCCGGGTCTACGGTGGCCGGAGATCGTCTCGCGGCGTCCGAACCCCCTGGCGTCTCCTGCGGCGGCTGCGGCTGGGGGCGCTAGGGCGACTCGGCTGCTCTCGAGTCTCCCTAACGTATGCCGCCTCCCTCTTCGCGAGCATTACTGCTTCGCAGAAGGAGGAGACGGCTTCCCATTCCCTCTCGCTCCGTACCATAGACTGAACCACACGGCACGGCGCGAGAGGTCGCTGCCACCTATCGCATCCATGAGGACACGGCGGTGCTCTGCCCAAGCGGGGCAAACCGACACAGGTACCTACCGAAACAGCCATGTCCGGTGAGCACCTGCGTCAGGCGGAAGGTGAGGGCGCCGTGACGCCTCTCCAGCCACTCCTCAAAGAGGGGCACTACCGCCGCGATGGTGGCGTGCCCAGCGCTGGGTTGCGACAATCACTCTCTCCATGTCACCATGAGATCCTGCCGGAGCTCCGTCCACCGAGCCGCGAGTTGTCGCGGCAGCGGAGTTTCGCCCCGGCGTTTGGCCTCCTCGCGCCACTCATACAGGTGCGCGAGGATTTTTGCCTCCAGATCCCACGGTGACAGTCCGGCAAGGAGGCTCGCAGCCTCACGGGAGATCGTGCGGTATCCTCGGATGATGCGGATCGCCATGACCCTCTGGGACGCGTTCATCTGGCGAGCTGATCGCTGCCTCAATGAACGCGCCCACACCGGTGCCCCGTAGAGGGTCATGGACCGCACGATCCCCGCGTAGAGCCTCCGGCAGGAGGCGTTTGGCCCCCTCAGATTGGGTAGGAGCCGCTTCAAGGCGGCCCCGGCCCTGTCCAATCTGGGAGCCAAACGTCGAAAATGCTCGACGAAGTTCCACCGGCTGTCGAGGACGAGTCCCAGGTACTTCATCGTACCCTCTACGCCGATGCGAACCCCTCCTACCGTGATCTGGGAACCCGCCGGTGGCGCGTTCCGAGGACCATGAAAACACATGGCCTCGGACTTGTGCAATGCCACCTCGAGTCCCAGTTGCCGGATCCTCCCTATGACTGTCGCAACCCCGCGTGTCATACGGTCGGCCGCCGCCTCGTGCGACCTCCCCTGCGCTAAGACCAGCGTGTCGTCAGCGTAGCACACTACGCTGACGCCAGTGGGGAGGTCGGCGCGCAGCACCCAGTCGTATCCGATGTTCCACAAAGGCGGCCCCAGGACCGATCCCTGTGGAACACCGCACGACATCTCTCGCCGGTTCCATACTCCCTGATGACCGGGGTAGATGACGGCTCTGTCCGTCAGATACGCCTCGACTACGCGACGGAGGTAGGGCGGCACCCAGTGATACCAGAGTGCCTCCACTATGCAACTCCAGGACAGGGTGGCGATGTCCAGGGACACCGCCAAGACGACCCTACCCCGGGCCACTGCATCCCCCGTCGTGAGGGCTCTTACGCGCATGACTGCGTCCACCGCGGAGCGCGCCCTGCGGAAGGCCCATCTCTTCTATATTAATATGACTACTTAATTCACTATGCACTGAAACACTCACGAAATCTGAAGTGGAAATGGGCAGGACATGTAGTCAGATTACACGACAGTAAGTGGTGTAAACAATTAACTAAGTGGACAGGCCTAAATGGCAAACATAGACAAAGAAGACACAAGAAAGATGGGCTGACGAAATAGGCAAAGTGGCCTGCCAAAATTGCGGGCAAAATACCGTGAAACATGGCACAAACTGGAGAGGCCTTTAGAGGTAAGAACACCCCTCTTTGGGTTATTGCAATTAATTCGCTTCTATTAAACTGTAAATGTATTTAATTATGGAGGAATAAGTACAAAATGTATGACAATGATATTACCTGCGATAAATCATGCGACACTTATTTACGCAGGTAATGTCATTGCCATACATTTTGTACTAAGCGTTAGTGTAAACGATAATAGAAAAGTAATATGGCTAGGGGCGCTGGTTTTTGAAGTTATACTTCTTTTGGCGCATTAGGGAAAAATTATGAGAGTAAATTTGTACGATGCGCGCGCACACAGTCACAAAAAACCTACAGCCTGAAGTTAGCTAGAACCAACACCCTGAAGTTAGCTATGGTCTATGGTTCATGAAGAATGATTTTATTTCATTTTTTAAACTTTGTGACAGTTTGATTTTTTATCTTGTTACGCCAAAGAAGTATAACTTCTTACGTGCGTACATAAGTACACACACACTTTTTTTTTTATTTATACTTTATTCTTCCTCAGCACATCCACTTTGTTTCTCAACTCCGAGCACCACCACAATGCCAAATAATATTCGTGAATGTCAACAGCCGGACGCGGTCGAATCCGACGACCCCGGACAGCGACGGGCGGCGTGCGAAACTAGCAAAAGGTTTGACATTTTCCTATACCTACCTAAGCGAGGTGCCTTCATGGTGTATGTAGTCGATCACGACTGTCAATTGGAAAATTCTCGTGATCTTTGTTTTGTGTGAAATAGCAATTTAAATAACGCTTAATACTGGAAACAACAATGTATGTTAATATATGTTACGGCATCCGAGATGGGTTCTGATTAGAGGAATCAGAGAGTGAGAATCTTTCCGTCAAACAAAGCCATGCAAGAACCTTTTCATGCTTCACCGATTTATAGCGCATGGACTTTTAAGCCTAAATGTCTAGGGAGTACCTGTTAAGTACTGTTTCATCGACTTCCAAAAATAAGAAAAAAGTGCAAAATAATTTGATTTCGAAAGTCGGTGTTTCTGGTTTGTTTCTTCATTTTTTTTACACCGACTTCCGAAATTAAAGTTATTTTGCACTATTTTTGTTTGACTTGGAAGTCGGTTCTATTTTTTTGTGAAAAAGTTTTTATTTTTCACTTTTCAGTGGTTATTCTCCGAAAAAGTGTATAAACAATGCACATTTATTCAATAGCAGCAATCGCGGTTGCTTTGCTGTCATTTTTGAAGAGTTCCGTTGTCTGTCCCAGAAACTCATCATCAGATTTATATAAATTTAAATGGGACTATTTCGGAATAAACCCCTTTCGAACAAAAAAAGAATTTTGCAAAATCGAAGTTATGTCCGAATATACATAAAAAAAAAAAATATAAACATCCGAAATGATAACCTCCTCTTTTTTGAAGTCGATTAAAAATTGAAGTTTTCTGGTGGTTTTCTTAATGTAACTTCTTACTTACTGAGTTCATCCAGAATAAAATATTATAGTTTAAAAAAACTAACAAACACACTTTTTCGTATTATTCTTAGCAAACCCTTCCATTTGATACCTTTAGCTGGGTATTCATAAAAAAATAAATAGTCCGCCATCTTTGAGAGTCCACCATATTGGATTTAGAATGACGTCACTTAGCTACTTAACCAGGCATTGTCATCTAAACATGTATGAAAAATTTCAGCTCAATCGGAAGCCGGGAAGTGGGTCAAATGTGACTTCTAAAATTTTTTACATTATTTACGATACGATATAAAACAACTAGGAGATTGTTTATTATTAATCAATATTGCAATTTAGCAGCCACCAATATACTGTAGCTTTCAATAATGTACACAAGTTTAAATCATGTGATGGTCATTACCCACGATTTCCAACACAATAATTAATTTAAACATACTCGTATAACTGGCAAATCATTTGCAAACAGTTTAACCCTTTCAGAAGCTTTACAAATTAGATCTTGATAAGCCTCGGTAACAAATCAATACGTTCCCAACGTGTTTATTAACGTCAATTCTCGACCAACTTCGTGCGCCCGCGAAACCAATTACTGCGGATTTTTCGTATAACTGGACAAACTAGTGTGAATGCTGACCCATATTCGTGGATCGTCCCTTTTACTTTCAAATAGCAATGTTCTTTATTTTATAAGGACTTTAGATGGTTTTGTTTTGATATTTATAGGAGATAAGCTTGTTTCTAGGATTCTCTAATCTCACTTTTTGGCTTTGTTTGACATTTGAGATTTTTCCACCATGGGTTACCTTAAGATAGTAGGATCATACAGCCTCAGACGCATTTCAAGCTACCTAAAGTATGGACCATTGAGATTATAAACGAAGCTAGTTAGACGTTAGATGTACGCGTGTTGAAAGATGTCTCTTCACCGTTTTGAGTAATAATAAGAACCTACCTAAGTGCACGAACAAAATCTTCATCCAGTATTAGGTAATATCCATATTAAATAGAGGCTACACTATGATCAGCAAATATCCAGGAAGGTATTCCAAAGCTTTACCTAAGTGAAATGTTCAAAAATTATTTTGATTTAAAACTTAACAGCTTAATTTTTCCCAAAAAGACTGTAAAATTACTACAAAATTCACTATAACTTTATCATGCAAAATCTTAGCAGATAATTGCATGTCTAAATAAGAATTATTATTATTAAGTTTCCCTTTCAGTAGCCCAAGAAACGACTCATCTAACCTCTCTCACAAAAGCTCTTACAGACGTAAGACCCGCTTCCCACAACCATGTACGTAAAACTAAACTGTATATGAAGAAAACTGAAAACATAATACCTGCCAGAGGCTACACGAGTACATTACGTAGATTCGTGGCAGCTATTTGTAGGAGTCATTAGGCTAGTGATGCGCTGATATTTAGTCGTCCGACCGCTTACGACACTGGGTGACACGTTGGCGCCTGAAGACACTGTGCTTAAACGGAGTTTAGTGAATGTGGAATTGTGTGATGATCTTTGTAAAGTTATGATGCTGTGTTTGGTCTACAGATTTTTTCTAGTTATATCTATATTCTACAGAAGACATTGATTTTTGAGAACTTCCACTACGGGTTAAGCTAAAGGCGCTATTAACTGCCAACGACCTTGAGTGGTTAGCTTGCGTGCTCTGAGCTGAGCTCACGAGACGCGTCGTACGTCCACCCAGTAATAGGACTTGCCCATCAAGAAGCGCTGTCCTTTATAATTAGACGCATTATTAATTTATAAAACAACAGGTATTATACTTAAACACGTAGCCTAAAAGATAAATCTTTAAAATGATGAAGATTTCATAAAAATACACTATAGTTTTTGCGTGATTCTCAATTTTTTATCCGCTTAATAGACATAACTTTACAAAATTAATTACACTATGTTATAAAAATATAATCTCAAATATTCGCATAACAAATTACGAAGGAAATTTTTCAAAGAATTAAAACTAGTCGTTTTGACGTGATGTTCAATTAAAAATCATTAGAAGTCGTATAACTGTGCCTTAACGGGTTCTGCGGGTTCGCTGTTGTATACTATTTTAGGCGATCTGTTTTGTCAAAGTCCTCACAAGCTGTAATAGCTTTAAAAGTGTTTTGTCTTTATATAACACCTCAAATGAGAAAAGCTGAAAGGCCAGCAACTTATTTTATACACGTGCTCGGAGGATTCGTCATCATTTAAAAATTACAGTGTCTTTAATCACGACTAAATTTGAATCTAAACGTGGACTAATCAGGTATGAAATAAAGATTGTTTTTTATCGGTGATATGTCAACTTTAAACCAAAAGTTTACCTCCACACGGTGCCACCCATCCGCAAGGCCTCCGCGGGCGGCGAGTTCGTGTGGTCGTGCCCGCAGCCAGATTAAACTATTGCATTGCACCTCACCGACATTTCGGTCGCCATGGTAACCGAAAACACACGACTTTCCGTCACATCACCACCAATCAACATCCAATCCTATCTCCACAACTGCACAGTCTATTTCAGCTTGGTCAGATGTTGGTCTAAGTAAGTTTTCTTCGTGATTTTATGAAATAGGTCGGCGGTGCGGGTCCTGTCTGTTGATCGTACGAATTTATGCTCGCTACGGACTGTAAGGCGTGAAGAGAGCGAGCAAGCAAGTATGGATTATTAAGCTTCATTTGAATTATGTCCAAACGTTGTACCTACTAACTTTTGAGAATATTGTGGCTTAGACCATGATTAATAAATAGGCTTTTAATTGATCATGGACTAGGTACGTTCTTCTTTCTAATGAAACGAACGATTACTAAAACTGTTAAAGAATACATTTACTAAAGAGTTTACTTGCGTGATCGAATAACCAATGAAGATATCCGTAGGAGAACCAAGGTTACGATATAGCCCGAAGAATCGCGAAACTTAAGTGCGATGGAGCTGAAGGGTTCTGTAGTGGTGACCGCGTACTGGAAGACATAGCTTGGGAAGGCTTTCCACAAGATGGACCGATGAACTGGCGAGGATCGTGGGAATCCGATGGATGCGAGACCCACAGGATCGAACGTTGTGGTGACACTTGGTCCCCCAAGTGCCTATGTCCAGCAGTGGACGTGTTTCGGCTGAAATAACAATGATGACATGTACAATGGGACTCAAGACCAGACTCAGCGATTAATCAAACAAAAACGAAAATAAAACGAACAGTTTTGTAATTCGCAGCCATTACCACTCGCACAGATAATATAATACTAGCGCCACTGGGCCACCACTGCCCTGAAGATATTTCTTTCATTATATTTTAATCATAACCTTCTCTGGCATTTAAATGCTGGTTTCCACATAATAATCCATCAAAAATAAAGCGTCCAGAAAATGTAACCCGGCTTGAATTTACTCTAAAACATCTGAGCGCCAAATCTCGTAATTTTCAAACAATGTTCGCATTGCAGACACAATCTTTTAAAATGTTTGGAAATCATTGTGTTTTTGACAGATTGCAACTGAGATGCTAATGCGAACGTACGAGAATTAGCCCTCTGAAAATAGCTAACAGTTTTTATCGACGAAAACATGAAATACCATAAATATTTCCAAATCCGAAACAACAGAATTGCAAAAACATTGCAACCTTTTAAATCGCAAAACATTGAATGGAGCATCCAATTATAATCGTGTGAGAACAAAGCTGTACTCGGCACGGATACAATTGAAGATCATCTTAGTATTCTACACTTTAGCGCCTATAATTGAGCGAATTTATTTATAACGCGAAAATTGCTCTCCTGAGCATTTCATCGGCAATCGTGGATTGTATGCAAGCAAGGATGGGTCTGTTGCAATTATTGGCGGGTGTAGAGAGGATGATACCTTCAAGGTGAACTAAAGTGTCGGTGGTGCATTGAATGTGAATTCATCGGTGACGAAATTGAAGTAAGTAGATACGTCTTTTAAGGCGCTATTAGCTGCCTACGACCTTGAGTGGTTAGCTTGCATGTTCTGCGCTGAGCTCACGTAACGCGTCGTATGTCCACCCAGTAATAGGACTCGCCCATCAAGGAGCGCTGTCCGAAATTAGACGCATTATTAATTTATTACACATAAAACAACAAGTATAACTAAAACACTGAGACTAAATTATAAATAATTAAATAATCTTTAAAATGGTTAAGATTTCATAAAAATACGCTTTATAGTTTTTGCGTGATTGTCACTTTTTTGTCCGAATTAGACATAACTTTACAAATAAATTACACTATGTTATAAACATATGATTTCAAATATTCTGAGATCAAATTACGACGGGAATTGTCTAGAGTAGCACATATTTTTTTTAAAGAAATAAGTCTAGTCGTTTAGGCGTGATGTTCAATTAAAAACCATTAAAAATCGTATAATTGCGCCTTAAAAAAAAAAGAGGTAATGGACGCCTTCCATGTCCTGATGGTGATCAACAGGGTGGTTTTAATCCCACACTCCCTGGTTTTTTCCCCAAAAGTCCAGGTGCCTATTGAAGGTTTTCCCCCGAAAACAAAAAAAAAGGTAGATCATCACTATTGCGTCCATTTGCGACCATTTTAAGTGATCTTGACATTGTAGCTATGGACTATAGTTTAGCTGCTTACATTGTATCAGATCTGACTGGGTCAATAAATCTGTATCGGCGCGTTGATAAAACCTTGACTTCATGCAAGCCCAAACCACACTTATCAATAGTTTTTTTTTTTTTTAATATTGGCAAACACTTGTTTAGACTGAAATCATCACACTCAATGCAAGGTTTCTCACAAAGTGGGCATAAAGCAGAGGAAGTTATATTAGAGGTAGAAATGATCCTCTAAATAAACTATGTCATATCAGCGATAACGTTTGTCGAAAAATCCAAAAAGTATGAGATGAAAAATGCTATAGACCTCATAAAATTTCATCTCATACTTTTTGAAAAATTTAAATGTCAAAATACTAGTGATAGCACTAGCACTTTGACATTTCAATTTCAACAATCGATGTCGCTAGATACAGTTTAGGTAGACTCTTCCCTTAAATTTTGCCAAATCACACCAAAAACTCCAAAACACATCACTTAACTCCTTTCTACACCTCCATTCGTGACCGAGCCTCGCTAATGTGTGTATTCGACGTAGTATGACCGCAATGAAGATAGCAATGCCACTATTAATTCATTGCCTTCACTGAGAACACACCGACACTCATTATCTGCGCCCGCGCAGCCCGTGCTTCCTGCGTGCCCCTATAGGTGTAAGTTGTTCGCACCCTAAGTCTCACGGACTTAGAGAACGATAGCATCGGTGTTATAGAGCCTTAGTTAATCATTATTGTTTGTTTAATTTTGTGTTCTGTAAATACCTCTGAAACGAACATCCAAAACAGATAGATGATGGAGAGAGATAGAGGGGATGTAGCAGACCATCCTAATGTCAATGCAAAACTACATGTGATTCGCCCATAAAAAATCTCTGAAACTCAAAAATGTTATAGGATAAACCCAGTTTCTGGAAATAAAGTGTTCGCAAAATTAATGTGACAAATTTTTAAACGCACTTTTATTGCTGCGATTGGCGGAATTAAATGTAGCATTATAAAACAATCAGCCTTAAAATGTTCGGGAACTGCTGGGGCTATGGCCTTCTCTCTACGGAAGGGTGTGGGCCGTAATCCACCATGCGGGCCCAATGCGGGTTGGTGGAGGTTACATGTCTTCATCAGTTGCGTTCAATTTGTGACGTGTCGGTTTTTTTTTTCATTATGACCTCAAGGTCTTCATCGCTAATATCGACTGTACGGATGAAAAAAAAGGTAGACCATCACTATTGCGTCCATTTGCGACCATTTTAAGTGATCTTGACATTGTAGCTATGGACTATAGTTTAGCTGCTTACATTGTATCAGATCTGACTGGGTCAATAAATCTGTATCGGCGCGTTGATAAAACCTTGACTTCATGCAAGCCCAAACCACACTTATCAATAGTTTTTTTTTTTTTTTTTAATATTGGCAAACACTTGTTTAGACTGAAATCATCACACTCAATGCACGGTTTCTCACAAAGTGGGCATAAAGCAGAGGAAGTTATATTAGAGGTAGAAATGATCCTCTAAATAAACTATGTCATATCAGCGATAACGTTTGTCGAAAAATCCAAAAAGTATGAGATGAAAAATGCTATAGACCTCATAAAATTTCATCTCATACTTTTTGAAAAATTTAAATATCAAAATACTAGTGATAGCACTAGCACTTTGACATTTCAATTTCAACAATCGATGTCGCTAGATACAGTTTAGGTAGACTCTTCCCTTAAATTTTGCCAAATCACACCAAAAACTCCAAAACACATCACTTAACTCCTTTCTACACCTCCATTCGTGACCGAGCCTCGCTAATGTGTGTATTCGACGTAGTATGACCGCAATGAAGATAGCAATGCCACTATTAATTCATTGCCTTCACTGAGAACACACCGACACTCATTATCTGCGCCCGCGCAGCCCGTGCTTCCTGCGTGCCCCTATAGGTGTAAGTTGTTCGCACCCTAAGTCTCACGGACTTAGAGAACGATAGCATCGGTGTTACAGAGTCTTAGTTAATCATTATTGTTTGTTTAATTTTGTGTTCTGTAAATACCTCTGAAACGAACATTCAAATCAGATAGATGATGGAGAGAGATAGAGGCGATGTAGCAGACCATCCTAATGTCAATGCAAAACTACATGTGATTCGCCCATAAAAAATCTCTGAAACTCAAAAATATTATAGGATAAACCCAGTTTCTGGAAATAAAGTGTTCGCAAAATTAATGTGCCAAATTGTTAAACGCACTTTTATTGCTGTGATTGGCGGAATTAAATGTAGCATTATAAAACAATCAGCCTTAAAATGTTCGGGAACTGCTGGGGCTATGGCCTTCTCTCTACGGAAGGGTGTGGGCCGTAATCCACCATGCGGGCCCAGTGCGGGTTGGTGGAGGTCACATGTCTTCGAATGTAGCATCACTTGCGTTCAATTTGTGACGTGTCGGTTTTTTTGCCATTATGACCTCAAGTTCTTCATCGCTAATATCGACTGTACGGATGGTGCACAATACCGATGAAATTAAGAAAACTCCTAATCTGCTGTCCAGTGCCGTTATCATTATCGATCTATATAAGCAGTAACGTATTTTTGTACAATCAAAAGATCCAGAGATAAATAAATAAAAACACCGTTAAGTTCCCTTGATTTCTATGTGATTCAACGCTGCTTTTTTGTGCGTAACTCGAAATGTAACGTTGTTGTCAGATTACTTATTTGGACAAAAAAAACAGCCTAATACAGAAATAGCTATTAAAAACTAAGACAAGTATGATCTAAGAATTAGGCAGCTTAACTATCTGAACTCCTGACTTCCAAACTAGGTGGAAACCTGTTTCTTGGAAATCAGTGCTCTTCCGTAGAGAAATAAGTATAAAAGCCGAACTTAGAAATAATAATAATGATGAGATGAGGCATTTCCAACACTGATAAAACACCACAATATAGTGAAGTATACAAAAATACTAAAATATATATAACAAAAAATAAATAAATATAAACATATATTTATTGTATAAAGCTAGGCAAGAGAACATAAAAATTTCAAATAATGTGTGTTTGTGTTTGACAATCAATAAGTGATGTGGGTGTATGCATAGATGTGTGTAGAGGTAAGAATTTGTTGTATGAGTGTGAACATACGCAAATGTGGTGCAAGAAAGAAATAATCTCCTGATATCAAGAGTAAAAATATCAATAATTCCACTGCATGCATGTTTGTCTTTTTTGGCCAATATTTAAGGCAGTTTCCAACTATGGAATATTTTCAAATAATGCTCAGCAACACGTACGAACGTATCTGAAGCAGACTTTGACGGACGGCGCTGTGCCCAGATCACAGCGCTGGCGATTTAAACACGATCTGCTGAAATGTATGACCACTTACTGGCTAAGGAAGCCTTCACACGTTAATAACTTTAATTTCGGAAGTCGGTGTTTCTGGTTTTGTTTCTTCGTTTTTGACACCGACTTCCGAAATTAAAGTTATTTTGCACTTTTGTTGTTTTTTTTTTTAAAAGTCGGTTGTATTTTTTGTAAAGAAGTTTTTTATATTTCACTTTTTAGTTGTGATTCCCCATTAAATAGTGTTAACAATGCATATTTGTGCGACAGCAGCAATCGCGGTTGATTTGCTGTAATTTTTTGAAGAGTTCCGTTGTCTGTCTCCGAAAATCATCATCTGATCTACCTATATGAAATTTAAATGGGACCATTTTGGAAAAAACCTCTTTCGTATAAAAAAAAGATTTTTTCAAATCCGTATATATTTATGACGAACTTATGCGAACATACTTAAAAAAATATAAACATCCGAATTGATAACCTCCTCCTTTTCGAAGTCGATTACAAAAGAAGTTTTATGCAAAAGAACGCTGATGATTTACTAAAAAGTTAAAATATATCAGACCTAAACTAATCTAAATCCAGATACTTTTAGAATAAGATAAAATAAAATCAAGCAAAACATAAACATAAAATTATATTTGGTTCTTATAGTAATAAGGTTATTAGGAACACTGGTTCCTCAGGGAAGAACCCTTTCCATTCTCCTCTGGAATGTATCCCAACTGGTGTAGCACAGAAAGGGTTCCGGATGGTGAAATCCAGATTGGTTTTAGTGAGGTAAGAATCTCACATTTCCTGGTGTTTCCCCCAAAAGTCCGGGCGCCTTCTGAAGGTTTTCGCCAGAAACCTTCCAAAAACCAAACAAAGGATCCAGAAACAATATTTACTGTTGCTTCCACCCTGTATCCCACTAAATCGCTCTCACACTAGCCCACAGTTGCCTCCCATACAATCAGCCTAACAAGTACATTTAAATTAATATTGCGCATTAGAGTCGTAATCACCAGTACCGTACATATTTATGGCGAGTATGGGAGTCGTGATCGTCGACGGGGGCTAAGTGCGAACCATCATTGGAGCCCTGATAGTGAGCCGGACTTTGGCTAAGTAGCTCTAGATGTGGTTTAATGCGAATGGTATTTCCTATGTTTGTTTTGGTTTATGTGTAGCACGTTGCATGGTACGCCGCGCCGGCCACGACTAGTGATGCGACTACTTATAAAATTTGCCGTATACCACAACTTACGGCTGTCAAAACCATAATCAGAGTTGTCACTGGGTCATTTTTTCAGCCTTATTTATGAAACTCGCTAACCAAAATCTTTATTTAAATACTGATCCGCAGATTCTAAATTCATATTCTCAATACAAAATTTTGAACTACTCGACGACTGCTAACTAGTGTTACAAATCAACTTTTTTTTTAGTGTTTCAACTAACCATATGCTTATTTTTGAAGTGAAAACTTCTTTAGGCGCGTTGGGCAGTTTTGAGATGGGAAAAAACAATTGAACTCGCGCGCCACCGACACCGCTACGCGATTCGCTACGAGTGCTACGACACTACGTCGTAGACTCGTAGTGTCGTAGCACTCGTAGCGGATCGCGAGGCGCGTTTGGCATTTTTATTTAAGTTTTTTGTTTTCACTTTTGCTGGTACTTCCGGAGTGCCAGGTTTTTTTAAACAAGGCCCTTTAAGAGTAAACGGTGACTTTCGATTGGATTATACAGAAAATTGTCTTCAGCAGCAGTGGCAGTGCTCTATAACTTATAAGGAACCTGCCAGCTTTGTTAACATCGTATTGGTGAATATTTGAAGATCCTTCAATATCTAGAACGAGACCTTTATTCACACCATCTAAGATAAAGGAAAGAAAGCGGTTGGAAGGAGTGGAAGTTTTGACATTGTGAGCGGATAGTATATAAATTCTGATACCTTTGGAGCTTGGTTATTAATTTTATTACTTAACGGTTTATGCTAACTTTAGCATTAGTAAATAAATAATTTATCAAAAGACATTTTTATGACTTCTCATAAGCACAACAAATAAAAGACAATAAAATAAAATAAATTAAAGTAAATCATTATAGTATTGGTAGTCTGTAACTAATAACAAAGAAAAGGAGCTTACCAATTAATCTGCTGGATACTAGAACAACGCTCTAATAGTATTTTACAGCTACTGCTTCTGACTTGCACAACCCAGTAACTGGGTAACAACCTTAGAGACTATTTGTAAGGAGGGATGCTGCATAAGGACGTCCAGTTATCTACAGATGACACCTTAACTTACCCATCATTTTATTTGATCAGTACATACTGTATGGATTAGACCACTTTAAAAGATACTTTGACCTCTGAGTTTGTTTCGGTGTGTGTTTTTGTGTTTTCTAAGCTGGATGAGGCCGGTGTGTCTTAGCTGACTAAGCTAGGAAACACCGGCCTCATCTGGCATAAACTGACAAAAAACATTGTCGTGTAAAAGATTTCCTTGTAACCTATTTACTGAATAAACGTCATTTATCATTTGCCCAGGGGTTGAGGATAAATCGAAACAGAGTTACCTCGCCTCTGGGCACTCAGGGCAGGGAAGGAACAGGGGTGGGTTTTAGTCAGTAAGAGTCTGACACGCCCTCCCGCTCCACCCTGAGCGGGAGATGTCACGAGCCACAAAAAAAAACGTAATTTATCATCAAGCCAAAATATAAAATGTTCAATAATTCCACCACCAATTTTCTCACTCAACTTCGCTTAAATCAAAGCTCAACAATTTACTCACGAAAACCAACACACGAACGAAATGAATAGCTCAAACATTGAATAATAACCTGATTGATTTATCTATGGCAAGATGGCGCATGTGCGTGCTTCGGCGCCGGTCAGACATACGATTATCTTAACTAATAAATATAGAAGTAAAATTGTATGTTACTTTGTTTATATGTTGGTAAAAGGTCATCAGCAGTAGTGGCCCAGTGGTAACGGCCGCCACTTACAAGTTGTAGGTCGTGAGTTCAAACCCAGGCAGGCGCATTTCTTTGCGTAAATTATTTTATCACCCATTTTTTATTTTAGATTACGGCCCACACCCTCTCACAGAGAGGCGGCCTGTGCCTCAGCAGTGGGGAAATTAAAAAGCTGATGATGACGATGAAAAGGTTATCTGTGAAAGTACAGAAAACGATACAGAAAACTCTTCAAAAAAGTATCCTGTAATAGGCTACTTTCTATCCCGGAAAAAATGCGGTTCTTGAGGGATAGTAGGTAATAAAACCGCGGGAAAAAGCCATATTTAAAAAGAGGGAGTGCGTATTTTGGGAGTTCGTGTATATGTGGAGGGTCCTGGGAGGATACTCCAGAACTACTGCACCCGTTTGAGAAAATCCTTTCACCACTTGATAGGTTTTTTCAGATGAATAAAGGCTATATTTAGCATATTATATAACCCGGGCAAAGCTGGGACGGGACGCTAGTTTTCAGTAAACACGCTTCCATTAAATTACTCATCTTCGCTTAGAACTGAGATTATCGAAGGGTATCAGTGTCAGGGGAAAGTGGAAAGGATATGCGTGCATGTGTGTGTTGTTTGCGATTATATTCGTTTGCGCCTACGCGGTAATCTTTCAATCAAAGGTTGCAGGTTCGATTTGTTCGGTCGGGGTCAATGCAAATACGGTTTGTGTGAATGATGTTAATTTGTACTGGTTTTGTTTACGTCTAAACTAACTTGCTCAGTTAAGGTAGAACACGATATGGGCAAGTACCTACCTAGATTTTAGAAAATAGATTTTTCAATAGACATGAGTATTATAGAAATAATATTACAGTTTACTTTAGCATACAAAACATGCGAGATCGCCATATTTCTTATTCAGGTAAATGTTGTTTGACGGTTTTTTTTTATTGGTTGGGGCGGGCCAATTTGTGCTAGCGGTTAAATAGTTACACCTTTAATGATAAAGTCTGAAATCAAGAAAATTAATTTTTGTAGTGTCCTCTCCTCTGTGACGACCGAAGTTCCTTTTTCTGAGACAGGCCTCGCCTATTTACGGGCGAGGCCTGTCTCAGAAAAAGGAACTAAGGGAAGGGAAGGGATTAGAACAGGCTGGTTAAAGTGGAAAAAGGCTGAAAGAACAAAGATATTGGTTACATTACCAGAACAACGTAATATTAGCAGTTACAATCTAAAACACAAGCTTACAAAACGAACCTAATATCTCAAACCTCCAAACCAAGTTTACAAGACAATTTTGCAAACAATTTTACAGTAATAATTAGTCAAATGGGTTTAAACAAGACGAATGGGCTTGCAGTGCGAGCGTGCGTCCACTCACGCGCAGACCCCGCGCATGCCCGACCTACCACCCCTCGCGTCGCGACGCCAATTTGTTAGTCGCGCTCGCGACTTGCGCTGGCGCATCTAGAACTTTCTAAGGATTTGGTAAGCTGGATATTTTGGTTTTGTAAGCGCAGTCTGTGGCACGTTTTCAGGTTATAAAAGTTTTATGTTGAGAAAACTTTTGAGAGATGTTAAAAATAAGTATGTTAAAGTTTCATACACGAATAAAGATAACGGTAATTTTGTACTTTAGTCTGATAAGTTTCGTGTATGTATATCCTGAATAATATAAGTAAGGTACAGCACTCTAACATAAATAATCATAATCAAACTTTATTTTAATTTTGTTTTTCTTTCTATCATTGAAATTCCGGAAGCTTTAATTTTTGGTATCTGCGGATGCGGATAGTTCATGTATGTTTGGCCACTCTGTTGTACTTGATTGGTGTCTATAAGGTACTTGATATTTTCGTATAAGTACCTATAAGGTAAGGCCCTTTCGCTTTTAAAACTTACGCCTTACTTAACAAGCGAAGTTCTTACAGCTTCAACAAAAAAAGCTCTTCAAACAAGTTTTAGCAAACTAGACAAGTTCCAAACAAATAATTACTGATTCACTTCCTCTCTATGAAAATTAAAGTTCGTCCATTTGAAAACAAAAAGCGATTGTGTTACCCACACTACAAGTTAATCACCGGTTAATGGATGCGTGCGTGGGCGCAGCATTTGTGCGAACACTGCGCGAGGTGGTCGGCGTTGTGGCTTGACGCCCATGGAGGTATGCTGGGATGGTATACTCAACTGATGAAATTAAGAGCGTGTTTTTTTTTCTAGAGCGTTTACATAATTAAGCTTTGGTTTGTTTTCTTGTCTACATCTCTTAGTTTATGAATATTCTATGTATGAAAACATATAATGATTCTTAGTAAGTGTCTCCGGATGTATGAACCGTAAGATTCTAATAAATTTTGCGAGTGTGTAAACTCTCGATAAAAATAAATTAAAAATAATATCATCCAAATTTGATAAATTGTATTTGTATTAGAGTCTTTTTGAAAATGATAAGTTTACAATTTTACTTGATTTTTCATTAACTAATACAAATAACAACACGAAAACACAAGAATCCCCAACAACCGAGTATACCAGAAGCTAGCAGACAGTGTGTCTCAGTGCTCATTTGTCCACAATAATTACCTTGCACAAATTGGTCCCGGTATAATTTATACCGACCGGCTAGCACAACTTACTGCATATAAATTATACCTGGGGAAAGTGTTTACACTAACTAGTTAGGGATATTAGCTGCAATTTGTTTGTATTTGTGGAATTTATAGAGCAGTGATGTGGTGATGTTAACGGCTCCGGCTAACGTGTCATACGTCGTGGGTTAGAATTCAAGCAGGCAATATAATTGTGTAAATGATTTTATCATCACTGCTCAAAGACATGTGACATCCACCTACCCGCACTGAGCCAGTGTGATGGATTAAGGGTCTACTACCGGCCAAGTGGCGCCCTCATTGAATAAAATATCGTAGCATAGCATAGAAAATAAATATTAAAGAATCCAACGTCACGTTTGTTACATAGAGGATAAAGTATTTTTACGTTGTTAAAACAGGTCTCAGAATGTTTCGTATCCAAAGTAGTAGGCAAAAGTGTCAGAAACGGCCGTTTTTGGTAGTTTTGCCTAATACTTTGGAATGAGGGCGCCACTTGGCCGGTAGTAGGTCCTTAAGGCCCATTCACTCTCACAGAGGGGAGGCCTATGTCCCAACAGTGGGAATTTTAAAAGGCTGGCTATGCATAGGCTTTAGTGGAATTTATTTCGAATTTCAGATTCGAAAGGACCCTTTTTTTTGTTGTTTTAGTATGTGGAATCATCCAATGACTTCCTCTGGGTGGTGCGGCAGGGCGTGTCAGACTTTTATTGACTAAAACCCACCCCTGTTCCTTCAGTTGCTTGTGCCAGAGCCACGATAACTCTCTTTCGAATTTATCCGCGACCCAGACAGGTATAGGTCCTGGCGGACCCTGTCAGTGGTTGCTGAGATTTCTTTGAGGTGTGCGTGGAACACTACGCGCCGTTGATTCGGGCCTGGTCCTTATCGGACGCGAGCTACATTCGAAGGGACCCAGATAGATTTAACAAATTGTTACTTCAAAGTAGTCTAAAGCTACGACGTGCAGTTTCTCTTGTCATGTAAAGATGGTGGACCAAAGAGGTTTTAATAATAATAATAATAATAATTTATTTGTTTAGTCTGTCTGTCCATTATTTGTTAGTAACAATATTCTTAATATCTAATGTTAGTAGGTAGGTAAAACATTTACAGGCAAGGCGAGGCATACAGGCTCCAGTCACATAGCAGCGCTATCTAACTAAAACCCGAACGAAAGCTCTCATTATTGAGGAGTCAAGCTTCTCAGCAATCACTTGCAGGATGCTGTTAGAGCTGCCCCGCACTCTACTTAACAGAGAGGCGGTTCTTTTTCGCATGATGGCTTGGAAGCCATCAACTCGGGCCTCTGCAAACATACTAGAGGCACTACAGAAACGGGGCAGCCCCAGCAACATCCTGAATCCGTTATTATATTGGGCTCGCAAGGCACTGAACGATCTATGTGTATAACTGACCCACAGGCTGCTCGTATAAAACGTTTGGCAATATGCTTTAAAAAGTGTTATCTTACTTGTGTTGTTAAGAAAACGCACTAGAGATCAACACAACAAGCTATGGGCTGACCATAGCGAGTGTAGGCAGGCCAAGGAGATGCTTCCCTCCATTAATGACCGCTTCACAAAGCAAGCCTTACGACTGACCAAACAACAGTTGCGGAAAGTCACGGCCGTTATAACTGGCCGTGGGTCTTTTAATAAACATCTCTCTGTTATAGGAGTCACAGACAGTCCACTCTGCAGAGCCCGCATAGAGGAGGACGAGACAGCGGCTCATCTGCTGCTAAGCTGCCCAGTAGTCGCTGCATACAGGGCAAAACACTTCGGACATCCAGGTAACCTAAGCGAGATGGTCAGTAACACTAGGGTGCTGCTGGCCTTCCTCGAGGAGCTGGGGTGGATCGAATGACAATGCTGTCTCACCTGTACGCAAAATACGAGCCTTGGGCGTGGAGTTGCGGAAACCAGCTCGACATACATACATAGACCGTCGGCGTCGTGCTCTACCCATGGGCCAATTTTCGCCCAAATCCATTCATACGTTGAGGCGTGATTGATTCATAAAAATCCAAACACCTATACACACTTGATAGGATAGTAGGAGTTAGTACTTTGTATCTTACTGAAATACTGCCAGTAATGATGATGAAACAGTGATTTTAGTTTCAAATAGAAGGTTAATGCTGGCGAAGACTTATAAGGAGAAATAATAAGCTCCCATATTAATTGTTAACTTTACGCAACAATACGTCCAAAATAAAAGGTCATTAGAGCTAACATTTAACGGAGATACAAAACTGTAATTTTTAAAAACATTTCATTATCATCATTATCATCTGACATTTTTACTAATATTACTAAACTACTCCCACGCACTCATTGTTCCGTTCAATCATATATACGGCGCAATAATTACCATCTCTAAAAACTCTCTCAACTGAAAACTCAACCTTATTTTCTTAGCAAGGAAGTTCAAAATCCGGTGACATGTATTTTGAGAACAGTAAAAGCAATCGTGTCGAAGTGTTGCGAACATTTTGAGTTGATTTGCAAATTTTGAAACTCTGACTCATGGGGAGTAGGCAGCGATTTATAAATAGGTCCTATGATAGATTTAATCGTTTAATTTATCACTCCATGGTGTAATTCAATAACCATTGACTGCTAAGTGGATGTTAAGGAGTAGATATGAATGTATTACCGGTCACACTACCTGATTTACTTGTACCTATTAAGTTTTAGTATCGACAGTTTTATTGGATCATGTTGTATTATTGGTTTTTGATATTATTGAGACTGTGGCAGTTGCTTCTTGTAAAATACTGATTTAGTATCCGGTTAAACTGGAAGCCAACTCCAACATAATAGAGATGTTTTCTGGGTATAAAAATAATTATTCTAATTAAAACCGTAAGTTGGATTATCAAAAAATATTGGACACGTGTTTTTTGCTTTACCAAACCAATAAAAAATGACAAAGATAAAACGCATCAAAGTTCAAGAGTGAGAGCTTGTTACGTCACTAAACGGTCAAAGTACATCGAGGTGTGATGTCGTGCGAAATTTCAACGCACTGTATCGTCGTAATTATTGGTTTACGTGAAAAAAGAAAAAAAACGTGTCCAATATTTTTAACCGACTTCGAAAAAGGAGGAGGTTTTATGTTCGGCTGTATGTATGTTTTTTTTTATGTATGTCCGCTCATTTCTCTGTCAATTGAGGACCGATTTTCAAAATTATTTATTTATCCAATAGAATATACTTCCGAGGTGGTCTCATATTTAAATTTTATCGAAATTGCTTAAGCGCTTTTTGAAAAACTGAACAAAAACGAAAAATACGTATGCCTAGATGACGTTTTGGTGTTCTCCGATTACGACTATGTTTAAATTCCACGTTCCATATGTTATTGGGGTTTTTATTTCTGAGGTATAACAACTAAAAAGTGAAAAATAAAAACACTTTTACGAAAACAAAACCACCAACTTCCAAAAAAAAAACACTAAAAAATTACTTTAATTTCGGCAGTCGGTGTCAAATAACGAAGAAATAAAATACAAACACCGACTTCCGAATTTAAATTTATATTTTAATTTTTAGTGTATTTTTTTTTTTTGGGAAGTCGGTTCTTTTTTTTGTTAAAAAGTTTTTTTTTTTGATAATCTGACTGACGGACTAATTAGATTTTTTTAGGAAACTAGCCATGCCATGTTGGTCTGGTCGCAAGCGCTACCACTGGGTTCTGGATTCGAGGCCTGGGTTGAGCAAAGTGTTATTAGGTTTAAATTTCTCAGTAGCCCGGAGTCTGGATTCAGACCAGATTAATGGCAATGGGTGTTTACCCGGAAATTTTATTTAAATCCCACTTAATAAATGTTTATTTATTAAGTGGGATTTAAATAAAATTTCCGATATTTGTACTGCCTAACACTTCAGAGAATACAAAGAAGATGTTATGATTTAGAGGCATACTTTAGGTACAGGGCTGGAGCTGGCTTTTCAGTTAAGTTCTAAATAAACTGGTCTTGTTACGCTACGAATCATTTTAATAAAACAAGTTCTTGAGTGCTTCTTCAGTAAAAGCTTATCTTTACGGGTACGGACACAAACTGTAGTTATAAATTGAACCGTCAGCTACCAAAGAACGTACCGAATGTCCTAAACAAGAAAGGACTTACAAATCAAGGCTATTCTCCAACTGTGTTGGAAAGAGTTACAATGACCCTTGCACAGGCAATTGAAGGAACTCGGGTGGGTTTTCGTCAGCAAGAGTCTGGCACGCCCTCCCGCTCCACCCAGAGCGGGAGAAGTTATTTGAAAATTTTCCAACCCAAAAAAATAAAGACTATTGTCCATCAAAAGCTTTGCTAAAAACTACAAACTATCTAATATACAGTTAGCAAAAATAACGAGTGTTTAAATGCTATCATTTTCACACACGATGATCTGGTACTTATAAAAGCATTGGTAGCTGATTCACGCACGCTTGCATTCATAATGCGGAATTTTTGTCAATGATGGGACTTTTTGGGCTAATTTTTCCGGTCGAAGGAATTTCATAATCTCTTGATCCAGTTTCAGATTTTCGGTTATTGTTTTTTAATGACTGTGTTAAGTAACGGTAAGAATCAAAATTGATAACCAGTATAATAAATACAGATCATCATCATCATCTTCCTGCCCTTATCCCATGTTACTTGGGGTCGGCGCAACACGTTTTTTTCTTCCATTCTGTCCTGTCAGCCGTCACGCTATCACTAACTCCCTTTTCTTTCATATCACTCCTCACACAATCCATCCATCTTTTCTTTGGCTTCTCTTTCCCTCTACATCCATCCACATTTAAATTCATAACTCTTTTGGTCACATGTGTTTCATCCCTCCTCTTCACATGACCATACCAAGATAAGCGGTTCCCTTTCAATTTTCTGTGACTGGCGCCATTATTAAACTACCTCTAATGTACTCATTTCTCACTTTATCCATTCTCGTTACTCCACACATCCATCTCAACATTCTCATCTCCGCCACATGCAATCTTTTTTGTCCATCATAAATACAGATGTACCTACATAATTATAGGTCAATCTGGGGGCTTCAAAACGCAAAACATGATTATAAAATTTTCGCCAACAATTATTTAAACGTTCAGAAATCGAGTCCTAGACATGCATCATCATCATTTATCTTCTTTTTCTCTATTTATTTTCTATTTTATTTTTATTCATGTTTTTTTTTAGATAGTGTAATATTGTCACTCAATGTGGCAATACTGCAAGTGTTTTGGGCATTTTTCCCATTGACAGCGATGTGGACGAATTTTTCGATGCCCAATGAGTTTACGTCTCTTTTGTGCCGCTTGTACATATTTTATTTATTTTCTTTTAGCATGTATATATTTTGTACTTTTAGATATGTCTTATCTACCTGGCTATATAAATAAAAACATGTAGTATTTTTCAGATCTCATTCAACCAAAAGCAACAACTTAGCAAACACACACACTCACACAAGCGCGGCGGCGGCGGCGGTGGCGATGCGGTGGCGTGTTGTGTCACATTATGCATTACGAAAACTATTTTCTAAACGAAACCGCGTCACAAATCCATAAAACTCTAACCCATCCGCAAATCAAAGTCCGTAACCGCGCAAAGGGTTCCGAACAAATCATATTTTTTCAGGTTTTTTTTAAACAACCTCCAACCTTATAGATTTTCCTGTAATCTTTAAGTAAAGAACTACTTTCTGTATTTTTATTCAAAATTTTAGGCCCCGTGGTTTCGGAGATAAGGGGGGAGGGGGGAGGGGAATGGTGATTTTTAATTTTTTTTCTTAAATAACTTCAACATTATTTATTTTAAAATTATGAAAAAAAAATATTCGAGACCCACAATATGGCCTTTCATTTGATATATCGCACGACACAGTTTGAAAAACTTTGATTTTTAATTTTCCGATTTTCACCCCAAAAGTGACCCCCATATTCCAAATTAATTTTTTTAGAGTACACATCCGTGTTTGGGTCACAGATATTCATGTCAGTACCAAATTTCAACTCTATCGGTCCAGCAGATTCGGAGCAAATTGGCTGTGACTGACGGACAGACAAGCAGTCAGACAGACAGACACACGAGTTATCCTATAAGGGTTCCGTTTTTCATACGGACTTTCAAAACTCGTAATAGTTTAATTTTAGATTTTGTTTTCAGATGAGTAATTTACATTTTCAGTTGGAGAATCTTTACCATAATAAAACAAATTGTAAATAAAACAAATTGAGTAGGTATCGTCACGGTACCTATACTCAGTTTGTTTTATTTTCAGATCTCATTCATACAAAACAAAACATTTTGCACGACATAACAGTTTTCCAAACTCACCGCCTCACAAAACTCCGTACCATCCGGAAATCAAAATCCGAAACGTATCCATTTCTCAGTGTCGTCCCGTTCGAGACGCGATGACCATCAGGCGCAGCATCAGTGACCCCTGGACGGTCATTTATAAACACGACCATGGGAACGCGAAGATAACGCATCGCACGTACCACCACGATTACAATACAGACGGGTTGCAGAGCAATTACGCTAATTTACCACTTTTGGCAGTCAATGGAGTATAGATTTTAAATGACGGATTTTAAGAATGAGGTACTCGTAGTTTAGAGGTTGTCTTGGGGCTTAGATTTTCTTCAGAATAACTGGATCGATTTGATACATGTGATAATTAAGGAGGTTTTCTCTTCATATTTTTATATCTTACAACAGCTATGTCATCGTTTTACCAATATTTGAATATTAACTCATTAATAGATTTTGGGTGTCAGAGGATGGACGGCGTCACCGATCGCCCGGAAAGCGGTGGCGCAAGAAAAGAGTGTCTGGAAGAATATGGGGCAAGGCTTTGCCCAGCAGTGGGGCACTATAGGCTATATTGTTTTAACTTGCACTGGCACTAGAAAGACGGAAATTCTGGAAAGCAACTGAAACGAACGACGACGACGAAGAAGAACGATGACGACGACGAAGCAGCACAACCACCTAACGCACACGACTTAAAAAAAACCTCTGCAAATTACGAAGTAACTTTCAACATCCTCTACAAACCCATCCTCAGTTTATCCTCATACACTAAGTAGTACTAGTAAAAATTGACAAGAGCGTGCTCTCGCGCATGACACGAGTTATCTCGATCGCGACGTGTGCGCGAGTGAGATGCCGATAGCATCTGTTCTCAGGCTCTCGTCTGTGCCCGTAAGCATGCCACTTCCGAATAGACACGTCCTTGTCGGTTAAGGAGGTTTTAAAATATTCAGTAGGATTATAAATGGTTGACCAATATGCTAACATGGATTGAAAAATCAATGTTTATGTCGAAGGAAAGCTACGGGCAAATTACTGTGTCGTGGCGTGTTGTGTCACGTTATAAACCAATCAAACGTTCGGTTCGGGCCTACATCATATTACACTGAGTTTTTTAGCCAATCAACTGCGTCAGAACGAGCTACGTTTCGTCACAAAAAATAATGTGAATGCGGCTTTAGCAAATAACATGAGTTTCAAGAAGAATGAAACTTAACAGACATATATGTTGCTGGGGAGTTTAATGCGTGAGTTCTTCTGCCCAGCTAAAACCGTAACCTAGGAAGTAGCGACGGGCGGGCGATTTTGGGGGACTGTCTTTGTGTAGAACTTTGACGTTCAAGAAGTGCTGGATCTCAGCTTAATTTCAATAAATGACTTTTGATTTTAATTTTGCTGCTGTCTACCTATGACACCAACACACTAGAAACTTCCGTCTATCGGGAAGCATATATCTGGGCAGTAATGATTCTGAATCCAAAACTCTTTAGTACCTTAAATCATTCGAAAGGTTGACAGGAGCTTTTACTACCATTTCCTTTAACACTGACATATCACCATCTAAGTGGAATTCATCACTCTATATCTAAACAATGCAGTATTCTTCGAAGAGCTAGGCAGGATGACAATGTTCTACAGTAGACGTCATCATTAAGTTGTTGGAGCCACGTCTCGATGGGACACACACAGACAATCAGCTTTCCATGTCAACCCACATCTTGGTTAACGTGACAATAGACTGTGGTTGTGCGACGCAATGCATAAGAATTGTGGATAATCTTGGCCACCGTTGCATTATTATTAGGAAAATTAATAGTAAAAAAATATTTTCTAAACATGGTTTGAATTCATACTTATACACAATTTCGTGTCTGTGCGGTTGTCCGTTGAAGAGTTCCTCTATCTGGAGCTAATCCTGGATGTCGATTCAGGTCACTTACCATAAAAATGCATTGTCATCAGAACTGAACCAACATTTAAAAAATCAACCGCCCCACCCTGGTCCAGGCCAGGTTACGGAGCGAGAGGGAATGGGAAGCAGACTCCTCCTTCTGCGGGGGTCGCGAGACAATCTCCGGCCACCTGCGGACGGCGAGTAATGGGTAACTGGCCGTCCGATCTGCTGATCGAACGGCCAGGCCCGAGAGTCGACGGCGCGTAGTGTTCCACGCGCTCCTCAAAGAGATGGCAGCAACCACTGACGGGGCCCATCATGGCCGATGCATGCATTATTACATGCAAGTATTATTTTATTTTTTTTGGGGGGGTGGGAAATCATCCTATGACTTCTTCCGCTCTAGGGTGGAGCGGAAGGGCGTGTCAGACTCTTACTGACTAAAACCCACCCCTGTTCCTCCCTGCCCTGAGTGCCCAGGGGCGAGGTAGCTCTTTCGAATTTATCCTCAACCCCCGGGCAACATGCAAGTATTTTATGAGTAAAGTTGATGTTATGGATATTGCATAGACTGCTATGACTAACCACCAGCGTGGTAGATATGTCGCAGTCTTGAATCCGTCATTCAATTAAGCCAAGTCGTTGAACGCAACGTTTAGCCAGATGGCTGGACGTCGTCTAGCCATTTAGGAAATTGAATAATGATGAGTTTCTTATACTACTGATCATGATTATGTGTGTACAAAAGGCAATGTTAGGATGTAGGAGCGAGCGTAGCGAACTCGGGACATGTGGCACCCCGACTCGGATAGGATAGATATGAAGTGGATGGAGGCAGACCCCGCCATCCTCTTCGTGGTTATTTTTTTAAACCATTGAGCCTGACTACGCCTTTTAAATAAATTGAATCACTGCACAACCACTACCACACAACTTTTTGTTTTTTCTAAATTTGCTTATATCTCGATAACGGTGTGCCCTGTCCCAAAAATAATGAAAAATTTGCCCATCTTAATAATCCACATCTTACACCATTTTTGCATTTATCTTGAAGTTTTCAATCACTTGGCTTGACTTTCAACACGCCAAGTTGTTAAACGTTGAGTGATTCTATTCAAATTAACTACAAGCCATTTAATTGAAAGCCGGCGTTCATTCAACCAGATGGCTGCAACAGATATAATCGTGATCGTGAACAAGTGTTTGTGTGTGTGTATTGTCTGTCCCCCTCACTCTTATAGTCAGATGGGACTGGGGACTGGGATGGGAATAGAGATTAGACGCAGGACGTCTTGAAGTGTTTTCGACGGTGTCATACCGCCATCTTCCAAACTCCAGGCTGCTACTGAGAATTTCCTTATTGAAAATGAGAATCGAACTCGGGATCCAACGGGAAGGGATAGAAGACGCAGAGTTGGCCTTCCAAGGTGGACAAATGACCTGGTGAGGGTCGCGGGTGGATGGATGCGAGACGCACAGGATCGGTCGGTGTGACGACACTTGGGGGAGGCCTATGCCCAGCAGAAGACATCTTTCGGCTGAAATGATAACCAATGGTTACAAATCATCGAAGATATCTCGCAATAAATCATTATTGGTGTGATGTCTGCCATGGCCAAGATTAAGGCACTCTTTAATACGGCTACAATAAACCCCAAAGCAATTACCCTTTTGCTTTTGGATAAATTATCACCAGATTTATGATCGACACCCCGTTTTTTGTGGTGTGGGAAATCATCCAGTGACTTCTCCCGCTCTGGGTGGAGCGGGAGGGCGTGTCAGACTTTTACTGACTATAACCCACCCCTGTTCCTTCCTTGCCTGAGTGTCCAGGGGCGCGGTAACTATCTGTTTCGGATTTATCCCTAAGAGCAAAGGTCATTGGTCTAGCAATGTTTTAATGGCTATTTTTTTTCTTTAGAACGTTGCCCCAATTTAGGAATTATTCTTGTATCGTAGGTGCGTTCACAAACATATAAACTCAATACCACTCGACACCCAGAGCCGGAACTTCTATCTTTAGGTCATGCAAACATTTGTACCATACGAGAATCCAATCCGCGAAATACGTGGCGCAGGAGTCAATCGCTCAACCACTGCGACACTCGTGCGGTCAATAGATACCTACTGACATCCAATAACATATTTTCCTAGAGCCTCTTGCGTCAAGTTTTAAGGTGTACGTGTCTCATCATCATCTTCCTGTCCTTATCCCATGTTACTTGGGGTTGGCGCAACACGTTTTTTTCTTCCATTCTGTCCTGTCAGCCGTCACGCTATCACTAACTCACTTTTCTTTCATATCACTCCTCACACAATCCATCCATCCTTTCTTTGGCCTCCCTCTCCCTCTCCATCGATCCACATTTATATTCATAACTCTTTTAGTTACATGTGTTTCATCCCTCCTCTTTACATGACCATACCAAGATAAGCGGTTCCTTTTTAACTTTTCTGTGACTGGCGCCACTTTTAAACTACCTCTAATGTACTCATTTCTCACTTTATCCATTCTCGTTACTCCACACATCCATCTCAACATTCTCATCTCCGCAACATGCAGTCTTTTTTCATCCGTCTTTTTCACAGCCCAACATTCTGGCCCATACAGTACGACAGGTTTAATCACGGACTTATAGATTTTCCCCTTTAACTTAAGGGGCATCCGTCGGTCGCAAGTTGTTCCAGTGACCTGTCGCCATTTCATCCATCCTGAGTTGATTCTGTGCGTTATGTCTCGGTCTAAGATGTACGTGTCTATGGAGTGAAATTATCTCGGGCAGAAAATGCAGTTCCTAATTTTTTCGTCCGTTCATTGATCCTTGAGTGATCCATACAAGTTTTGAGGTTATGCAAAAATCCGCTCTCGCTTATATTTTAGGCGCAAAATTCTACGTTATGGTTTGTTCCTTTTCCTAGATCACGACAACTTACGTTTTTATTATATTTATAATTAAGTGGGCAATCCGTGACGATCTTACACCGCAGCTGTATAAATTAGTTATTAACTGTGTACAATTTACATAAACATAGGATACAAGTGATAAATAAGGTTCTGTCAGGAGTATCAGTAACTACAAGTATCCTTTTAAGTTTATCAACATAAATTAAGGTCTGTTGGTATTTATATGTGTTTAGTATGTATCTTATTAAGTGGGAATTTATTAGCGAGTCCAAAAAATAAGTTTCCATAGGCCAAATGCGTAATATGTACATTTACCTTTTCTGCTAAAATGCAACAAATTAAAATATATTATGCATTTATTTAAATCCATTTGTTAATTAGTGTATCTATATCCATAGATAGATACACTAATTCGAACCCATGTACCACCATAAACCACTACACCATAAACCACTAATAAATACCCATGTATTTATTAGAATATAGTATATATTAGTGTAAATACATGTCACAGAAAAGTTGAAAGGGAACCGCTTATCTTGTATGGGCATGTAAAGAGGAGGGATGAAACACATGTAACTAAAAAAAGTTATGAATATAAATGTGGATGGATGGAGAGGGAGAGGGCGGCCAAAGAAAGGATGGATAGATTGTGTGAGGAGTGATATGAAAGAAAAGGGAGTTAGTGATAGTGTGACGGCTGACAGGACAGAATGGAAGAAAAAAACGTGTTGCGCCGACCCCAAATAACATAGGATAAGGGCAGGAAGATGATTATTATTGTATATACATATACATATTCAGATTTACTTATGAAGATTTATACTGTGCACTGTATCCTACCCTCGAATGTGATCTCTCTCTATCCCTTAAGGTTTGCTGGAAGAAAATTCAACGTTGAGTTAAGCTTGCCTTTACATGGATTGTTTAATGATTGTGTTTTGTGTTAAATTGTGTTGTACATAAAGAACTCAAGACGGTCATTATCTAAAAATTCGTGACAGGCTTCGCACATTAATTGGGTTCCGTACCAAATGAGGGAATTATCAGAGAAAAAAAATGATTTATCAATATATTAGTATTTGTTAGTAAAATATACGTAATAATAAACATTATCACCATATTTCAAGTTCATAGGTCAATGGGAAGTTAAAAAATTCTTCGGAACATGTGACAGACGAACAGACGGATACGTGAGTGACAGCATTAGGGCTCGGTTTGGACCCTTCGGGTACGGAACCCTAAAAAACAAATCGATTTAACTCCCGTCATCGATACTTCCATTTATTTCCCCAAAATTTCGACACGTACTAACAAACGTAACAACAACCTGTTTCCAAACACCCCATCTTCCTCACGTTATTGACAAAAATACTTATCAGACAATTGTCACAAATCTACATGACAATGTAACATAACATTGACCCGAGTCCCGGGTTGACCTCAGACCCTCACACGGTGACCTATCCAGCCATTGGGACGTGTGTCTCTCTGGTAACCTTAAACGAAATGACTTTACACTGTAACATTCGTACCATACATTTGAATTATCGTACTAGTGGTTTGTTAAAAGTCTTGTAGGGAATATTTTTAGGCTGTGGTCCATAATATTGTGTTTAGAGTTGTGTGAATGAGTTATGGATCTCGTTTGAACTCTGCCCCTAGATTTGCGTCAGTCCACGGAATAATTATGTCGTATGTTGTGACTGTTGTTCATTATCATTGGGATAGCGGAACAGGATGACGGTACTCTATTGTTGTTATTGGAAAATAGTCGGTGCAATTCTTTCAATTCAATTCATTTATTTCAGATAAATTACAAAATGTAGAAGTTATTACAGTCATCCATACCAACATGTTTTCAAATAGTATAACAATTAATAAGAAAAAACTACAAAAAATAGACACACACCAATGGATATTAAATCAGGACCGTACTAATCGTATATGTAGTTTTGTCCAATGCTCCATGAAGGAGCAATCCACATCCATTCTCCCTACCATTAGCTGCAGAGCGTTCCTTGTCTTTTGATTATTTTGTTGGTTTGTTGAACACATCTACGTAGGTGATTCAAGAGGTTCCTCAGGGATGTGCTCTAGCAGGCGTTGCATAGATGATGTATTGTTTGTATTTGATAAAAAAACTTTTTTACAAAAAAAAAAACAACCGACTTCCAAAAAAAAAATACACTAAAAATTTATAAATAACTTTAATTTCAGAAGTCGGTGTTTGTATTTTTACTTCTTCGTTATTTGACACCGACTTCCGAAATTAAAGTTATTTAAGTATAAATTTTTAGTGTAATTTTTTTTTGGAAGTCGGTTGTTTTTTTTGTAAAAAACTTTTTTATTTTTCACTTTTTAGTTGTTTTACCCCAGAACTAAAAACCCCAATATAATGGAACGTGGAATTTAAACATTTGGAGAACACCAAAACGTCATCGAGGTACACGTATTTTCCGTTTTTTTTTCAGTTTTTCAAAAAGCGCTGAAGCAATTTCGATAAAATTTATATGTGACCACCTCGGGAGTATATTCTTTCAGATGAAAAAAGATTTTTGAAAATTGGTTCACAACTGACGGAGAAATCGGGTAACATACATACAAAAAAAAAAAAAAAAAAACATACAGACGAATTGAGAACCTCCTCTTTTTGGAAGTCGGTTAAAAATAAAAGACTTTTAACGGGGAATATTAATTATTATAATCAACCTGGTTTTCTAAACTTATACAATGATCTATTCTATTTCAATGAAGTTGTCACAGTGACAGGTGACAGCTGTCAGGCAGAAACTCAAGTAACGTTCCGTTACTACATTATCCTCTTTAAAATTTAATTATATTCTTACATTTTTTTCTTTCTCTTTCAAAACAACTTATCTAATCCCTATAACATTTTTTTTAAATTGTTCACCACAGCTACAGGTTGGAGGTTTTGGAGTGGTCTTTTAATAGGGAACAGGGTTCAATGATGGTAATCACCGGGGTGGTTTTAAGGCTACATGGTATTTTCCCCAAAATTCCAGGCGCCTTTTCAAGGTTTCCACCCAAAAACAAAAAAACGTGTTTAGAGGGGTGCCAATTTCATAAGTAGGTCAATAATAGATATGGTTTCGTTTAAAAAGTACTTGTTTTGTTAAATTGACTTTTTAAATATCAATCACGCTCAAAACAAACAAATAGAGTAAAACGGCATTGTCATTAAAATTAGAAACAATACTAGGTAAACTTTCAAGTAAAATTTAAGTAGCTTAAGGAAATCTAACAACACAATAAAACACATCGAAATACACAAAGGGAAAGTGGGAAATGCATTTATATTTTACGATATCCAGTCTACCGTAACCTTAGTGCTATAAACACTAACAATTCTGTGTGTATGAACAAAAGAAGTAAGTTTATGAATTAAGAAAAAAAAACATTATGATTTCAAAATTAATATTGAATTAACCTTAATCAAATCAAATCAAATCAAAAATGTTTATTTGTTACAATATGGTACACTAGGTGTTTGTGTGTGTGTGATGTGTGTGTGTGTGTATGTGTGTGGTGTGTGTGTGATGTGTGTGTGTATGTGTATGTGTGTGTGTGTGTGCGTGTGTGTGTGTTCATATGGAAAGGTATTAAAAGTGAATAATTTATTTGTAGTGTATTTTCTCTAAAATCCTTACCCACTTGTTTTTACAAAGCAAAGGAAATACTTAATTATTCAATGAAAACAAGTTTTAATAGTGGCAGGTTATCAATTCATAATACACCAATTAACAAAATCATAAAACTTGTAAAAAATAAATATATATAAAAAATCTCTTACACCATCAGGCCAGTAAAATCCTACAGAAAAGTGGAAGCCGCATACAAACCGCTTATGTCAATAAATCACAAAGCAATTCCTCAATCCGTTTCCTTATTTCGTCCCATCTTGGGCCTCGCAATAATATTATTATATTACGATAATAGGGGAATAATAATCGGCTGGTGACCGCAACACGCAGAATAATAAGCATTCACCTTGCACACAATAGCGGGCTGAAAATATATTATGTCATTGAGGGGACGGTGGCATCGTGGGTTAACGTTAGTTCAAGAACTGGAGTCTGGTGGAGAAAGGAGTAGTTAACCTAAAATAAGTGTGAAAGTGTATGTTTTTTTTTACTTTATGGCAAGAGCTAAAAGAAAGCGTTATCCGTATTTTATAAATAAAATTAGTCTTATAGCTGCATAATTCATTATTTTATTGACTGAATAATATTGAAAAATCTCAATAGGCTCTGAATTTTATCATACTTAGTTGAAATGAGATATAAGTAAGTGTGTGCTGTCAAAGTTTAAATTTATATCATTAGCCTTTAATCGTTAAAGTTTAAATTAAAATCACTGTCGTTAACTTAACCAAAAGTCATGTTACTTGGTATTTATATTTTGTTAATCTCAGTTTAAGCACTCCATAAAATTGTAAAACCAGCCCACCATTTTTAAACAGTGAAATGTTTATGTATGAAGGTGTCAAAACACTTCTTCGGACACAAATTGCCGACGACCCTCTATGGGCATCTATTTGAATAGCTTTTGGCTCAGCCCGATACAATGGCCACAAGCCCATGACCGCCTATATTCTGGATCAGATAGTTCCTACTCTGATAGCCTTCTTTGAAGATTTATTGGTAAACTGCTGCTTATTGAATTTTAATGGCACTAAATCTATTGTCCTCGATACAGCCATATTTGCGAGGATTCCCTTGTTACTAACAATATTATTCATAACTATGAGAACTTACAAAGGTCAATAGTTTCGTGAGAGGAGTTTTAAAATGAATCGGATCGGATCCAGATCGACAATTTGTGCTATTAGCCGCGGTTACAATGATAAATCTGCGGCTAGTTCTAAATGTCAGCGGGTAGTCACAGACTGTTGTAGATGGACTTTTTGATCTGGTAATATAT
This sequence comes from Polia nebulosa, assembly GCA_951329385.1. NCBI lineage: Eukaryota > Metazoa > Arthropoda > Insecta > Lepidoptera > Noctuidae > Polia > Polia nebulosa. The sequence goes on from OX589598.1 coordinate 11,271,169, forward strand.
ATATTTCGAGCAAAATTTGTGGTCACGCCTCTCTGACAGAATCATAAACAGCAAATAGTTTTAACACATCCTTACTTTTTAAGTACAATTTTAAACATTGGCTTTCTCTTTGTTGAAACAATTGTCCCCAGGATGGATGAGAAATATGAACCGGAAATTATGGCAGAGGAATGAGGAGGTCTATAAAATGATGATAAAGAGGATATCCATAGCAGCAACGTATTGATTAACAGAAATCTTACGTTAAACTAAATAATACCAATTTGGGGATGATTCATTACATAAAATCAAAATCATATCCAACTCCACAAGACTTGCACATACTCAAACCCCAACTATAAATCTGGCATCAAATCTCTCATAAATTACTGATGCTTACCTTCAGGTAACGTCTCAATATGGTAAGGGGCACAATTCCAATGATTGGGAATGTTACATCCTTAGCACGAATACTCTCGATATATGAGTACTGCCATGCTCAGTGGCATTACAGAGCTAACAAGCTTTCGTACAATTTAACCGAGGTAAATTAAGTATGGCGATCTAGAAATGTTGGGAGTAGAGGAAACTGTGGAGTTTCTTTGCTGGTTTTTAATTTATCAGATTTTAGCTGGATTCTACTTCGTTAATCTGAAGGAACACTGTGAAGTTTAGACTTGGTGAAGATCCCGGGAATTCGCTGGATGCAAAAAGCACAATACAGGTCGATATGGCGATATTTGGAAATTGCCTATGCTCGGTTAAAGAGGTCTGACGGCTGAATGCTGATGATGATATAAACTATGTACAAATGCTCTTGAACTTGAAGATCCTTTAAATATCAGATACCCACAGACCAAAAACGATTTGAAATCTCCAAGTCTAAATCGTGGCCTAAACAATATTTATATGGTCAAAGTACCAATACACAATGGTCCCTATAATAAATACATTGACACCGAAACCGCATTCTGGGCATACTTTTCAAGTTTTCAGGTACAGCTATCTTAGGATTGTAACCTCGTGCTAAACAAGTCAGGTAGTGAGGTAGTGGAGATACTGCGACATTGTTCAGATGGTCTATAGGTCAAGCGGCCGAGCGCACAAATGTCAACGTCCCAGCTGGATGGGAGGGCATTATGCGAGATGGTAGGGTTTTGGTAGAAAGAAACTAAATTGCGTTTATCAGAACAATGTTTAGTAAAAATTTAATATTTTCTAAAAACCCGACTGTAAAAAAATACAACTAAAAAGTTCCAAACAAGTCACCTTTCAAGCAGTCTGATGCAGTTGTTGGCAGTTATTTTAGTTCAATTATTGATTTTATGCCACCAACTGCATCAGACTGCTTGAAAAGTGACTTGTATAGAACTTTTTGGTTGCTTTTTACAGTCGGGTTTTTTTAATGTATTACCTATATTTTTTTTTTCTACATTTTAGTGAGTTATTTTTGGAATAGCATCCCTTTATTTTGATACACCACACCAACCCCACAATATGGCGTCTGGTGGTCGTCATATTGTATTTAGATTACTGTCATGTCTTTAATAGCACTCGCAAGATTAAAACGAATCAATTGACGTAAGAATTATCAAAATCGGCTCACGCGTTTGGTCTCTAAAGTGCCACAAAGGAACAAACATACATACATAGGCTGATAAACACATTACCCTCCCTTGCGTCGCGCATTCGGGTAAATACGAAGAACACTTTACAAAGGAAAATAAAAATATTACCGGCTTCAAAAAGATGGGCGAATATTTAAAGAAGATTATGAGAGGGCCTTTCATAAACAGGAAGAAACAGTTATTGTAGTAGAGATATTCAGTAAAGTAGTAAATGTAGAACTATATAGTTTGGATGGTGCTATAGGTGAAGCGGCCGGAGCGGACGTCAAAATTGCCATAGTCCCATCGAAAGGGTGGAGATAAGTCTGCATTTTTGGTGGGTTATATTGAAAATATGAGAAGTGGTAGATATGAAGTCAATTTAATTACAAAAAATATTAAAGGACTTTATTTTTCATTTTATATTAATGATAATTTTTGAATTTATGAAAAACGTGGGCATTAATTAATTAAACATGAACATTTTGTATAACCCAATTATTACCTATTCTAAAATGTTGTGATTGTTTCCTTTTTATTTTTATTCTTTTATTTGATTATACATATTATACATAACTAAACTAATAAATAACTTAATAAATAAAATATGTACAAGCGGCATACAAGAGAGAGGAGTACAGCTCATTGGGCATCAAAAATTCGACCATAACGCTGTCAATGGAAAAAATACCCAGAACGCTGGCAGTATAGCCACGTTGAATGGCAATGCTTTGGCCGAAAAAAGGCCTAATATGAATATTTTTCTGTTTTATCATTTGATGCTAAAAAAAATTAAATGAAAACAATATTTTTTCACACACTAGATTCTGAATTAATCATTTCACTGATCATCCACTTCAAACCCTATTTCCTAAAACCTTGCGTCCTTACAAACTTAAAGGTAGTGATTGTGCAAGCGAGGCATCTTCTCAAAGGTCGCCCGTTGACCGATAACGACTGCGGCCTTCTGCGGCCCGAATCAGTGGGCTTGCACCATGCCATGGGGTTACTATGGGAACCCACTCTCTCAAGCCGTCATTTTCTATATAATTATTTTGACACGAAACGTGTTAGAATTTATTTTGAAATTGGAGACAGACTTTTGACGGTTACCTTTAGTAGTTGATCATGAGAATTCGAGTTTCTGTCGAATCGTACGACTTTGTCAGTACGTTTAGCTTAATTTTGCGGAGTCAATAGTAATGTTTTGATTTATGTTTTGAATGATTTGTGATAGGATTTATTATTGTGGACGGTATTATTGTATTGTGGACGGTTATATTGCAGAGGGAGAAGAAGGCCAAAGAAAGTATGGATGGATTGTGTGAGGAGTGATATGAAAGAAAAGGAAGTTAGTGATAGCGTGACGGCTGACAGGACAGAATGGAAGAAAAAAACGTGTTGCGCCGACCCCAAGTAACATGGGATAAGGGTAGGAAGATGATGATTGTGGACGGTATTTTGGTAATTGGGTAAATAATTAAGCCACGCTGATCATATACACTGTTATACCTACTGTTAGTTTGTCTTCTCCTTCAATTACAGTTTCAAAATCTTAAGTAAGACAAAGTATTTATTGTTTTGTGTGGTTCAATCCTCTTTTCTCTTAATAGGTTTATCATTTCTGTTCATCTTTATATCATATTTTTGTACGAATACTTGAAGTAGCAATTCGATGTTTTACTAGTCAGGCTGATTCTTCATTATGTACTTACACAAAATGTACTCACATAGTATCAGTACTTAAAGTAAATATTCATACAATATCACCTAAATAGCTACCACTAGGTACTAGTTCAGTTCTCACAAGTGCGACCATGTGTTTTTGTACACACCATATCATGTAGTTTTAGCTATCATCCCACATTTCTTCTCGCTCGACGCTCTCGGGAATATGTTCGAGTTTCAATCGAACACTCAGCGAAAATGCATAATTGCATCGAACGCAAGTATGCACATTCGCTCGTTGACCAAAATGTGGGGCAGTTCGCGTTTAGATCTCATCAGAGACACCACGTTCTCAACACCATTTTACCATTACCATTTTACCAATAAGCTAGTGAAATAGTTAACCATTTTTACCATTTCTTGTAACTAAGTGTGATAGTAATTCAATACAGCTATTTCCCTTAAAATACGAGACTTTACTTTAACTTTTACCACATACCATAATTACCCTATCAATACGAGAAAGGAGTGTTAGGTCACCATAGTACCGAGCACTAATTTCTACATCGACGATATAATGTTATTTACATTAAAAACATCACAACAAAGGAATGTTATAAAGAAGAGACTGATGGATGAATTTGATATGAAAGATTTAGGTACAGGCCATCATATTTTAGGTATGAAAATAGAAAAAACAGCTGATGGGAGCTTCACCTTGGATCAGTCGAGTTATATAAAGAAAATATTAGATAAATTCAATATGTCAGATTGCAAACCAATGAAAACTCCTATGGAGGTTGGAATGCAGATGGTAAATAGTTCAAAATGTAACTTTGATTATAGAAGCCTTATTGGTTACTTAATGTATTTATCTGTGTGTTCCAGGCCTGATATCTCTCACAGTGTCAGTTACTTTAGCCAGTTCAACAACTGTTATGCGAAGTCACTGCAAAGCAGCAAAAAGGGTTTTAAGGTATTTGAAAGGAACAGTAGATTATTGTCTTATTTTTCAGAAAGGTGAACTGGATATTGTGGGTTTCACTGATGCAGACTGGGGGGGCAATCAGGTAGATTGTCGATCTTACACTGGTTACATATTTTGTATTGGAAAGTCTGTAGTTTCATGGGAAAGTCGAAAGCAACGTACAGTGGCGTACAGGTTAATTTAGAATATCTTTGTACTGACGAAATGTTGGCTGATGTTTTAACAAAACCTTTAACTGCTGAAAAACATTTAAAGTCTCAAATATTAAAATGTTAACCTATGTTTGTTATGTGCATTTTTAGAGTCTTTTAGACTTAGACTTCTGGAATATTCTCTCTCTGCCAATGACCGTCACCGTGTAACAATGTATCTGCGCTCTCAGTGATTATAAGCAACTTTGATCTCAGTATCTTGTTTATTTTTCGCCCTAAACTTGCGCGTGCTTTTTTCGCGTATACGCTCGTCCGTGTATTCGCTCGTCCGTGTATTCGCTCGTCCGCGTATTCGCTCGTCCGCGTATTCGGTCGTCCGCGTATTCGCTCGACGGTGATTTCGCTCGACGGCGTATTCGCTCGACGGCGTATTCGCTCGACGGCGTATTCGCTTGACGGCGTATTCGCTCGACGGCGTATTCGCTCGACGGCGTTATCGATCGACGGCGTATTCGATCGACGGCGTGTTCGCTCGTCCGTGTATTCTCTCGACCGCGTATTCTCCCGACCGCGTATTCTCCCGACCGCGTATTATTTCGACCGCGTATTCTCTCGACCGCGTATTATCTCGACCGCGTATTCTCTCGACCGCGTATTCTCTCGACCGCGTATTATCTCGACCGCGTATTATCTCGACCGCGTATTCCTTCGACCGCGTATTATCTCGACCGCGTATTCTCTCGACCGCGTATTATCTCGACCGCGTATTCTCTCGACCGCGTATTCTCTCGACCGCGTATTCTCTCGACCGCGTATTATCTCGACCGCGTATTATCTCGACCGCGTATTATCTCGACCGCGTATTATCTCGACCGCGTATTCTCTCGACAGCGTATTGTGCGCGTATTGTCGTGCGCGTATTGTCGACCGCGTCATCCCCTCGACCGCGTCATCCCCTCGACCGCGTCATACCCTAGACCGCGTCATCCCCTCGACCGCGTCATACCCTAGACCGCGTCATACCCTAGACCGCGTCATAGCCTAGACCGCGTCATAGCCTAGACCGCGTCATAGCCTAGACCGCGTCATAGCCTAGACCGCGTCATAGCCTAGACCGCGTCATAGCCTAGACCGCGTCATAGCCTAGACCGCGTCATAGCCTAGACCGCGTCATAGCCTAGACCGCGTCATAGCCTAGACCGCGTCATAGCCTAGACCGCGTCATAGCCTAGACCGCGTCATAGCCTAGACCGCGTCATAGCCTAGACCGCGTCATAGCCTGGACCGCGTCATACCCTGGACCGCGTCATAGCCTAGACCGCGTCATAGCCTAGACCGCGTCATAGCCTAGACCGCGTCATTCCCTGGACCGCGTCATAGCCTAGACCGCGTCATAGCCTGGACCGCGTCATAGCCTGGACCGCGTCATAGCCTAGACCGCGTCATAGCCTAGAACGCGTCATAGCCTCGACCGCGTCATAGCCTGGACCGCGTCATACCCTAGACCGCGTCATAGCCTCGACCGCGTCATAGCCTAGACCGCGTCATAGCCTAGACCGCGTCATAGCCTAGACCGCGTCATAGCCTAGACCGCGTCATAGCCTAGACCGCGTCATAGCCTAGACCGCGTCATAGCCTAGACCGCGTCATACCCTGGACCGCGTCATTGCCTAGACCGCGTCATAGCCTAGACCGCGTCATAGCCTAGACCGCGTCATACCCTGGACCGCGTCATAGCCTAGACCGCGTCATACCCTAGACCGCGTCATAGCTTGGACCGCGTCATAGCCTAGACCGCGTTATAGCCTAGAACGCGTCATAGCCTCGACCGCGTCATAGCCTGGACCGCGTCATACCCTAGACCGCGTCATAGCCTCGACCGCGTCATAGCCTAGACCGCGTCATAGCCTAGACCGCGTCATAGCCTCGACCGCGTCATAGCCTAGACCGCGTCATAGCCTAGACCGCGTCATAGCCTCGACCGCGTCATAGCCTGGACCGCGTCATAGCCTGGACCGCGTCATAGCCTAGACCGCGTCATAGCCTGGACCGCGTCATCCCCTCGACCGCGTCATACCCTAGACCGCGTCATCCCCTCGACCGCGTCATACCCTAGACCGCGTCATCCCCTCGACCGCGTCATACCCTAGACCGCGTCATACCCTAGACCGCGTCATACCCTAGACCGCGTCATACCCTAGACCGCGTCATAGCCTAGACCGCGTCATAGCCTAGACCGCGTCATAGCCTAGACCGCGTCATAGCCTAGACCGCGCCATAGCCTGGACCGCGTCATACCCTAGGCCGCGTCATAGCCTAGACCGCGTCATAGCCTGGACCGCGTCATAGCCTAGACCGCGTCATAGCCTAGACCGCGTCATAGCCTCGACCGCGTTATAGCCTCGACCGCGTCATACCTTCGACCGCGTCATAGCCTGGACCGCGTCTTAGCCTAGACCGCGTCATAGCCTGGACCGCGTCATAGCCTAGACCGCGTCATAGCCTAGACCGCGTCATACCCTGGACCGCGTCATACCCTAGACCGCGTCATAGCCTGGACCGCGTCATAGCCTGGACCGCGTCATAGCCTAGACCGCGTCATAGCCTAGACCGCGTCATAGCCTGGACCGCGTCATAGCCTGGACCGCGTCATAGCCTGGACTGCGTCATAGCCTCGACCGCGTCATAGCCTGGACCGCGTCATAGCCTAGACCGCGTCATAGCCTGGACCGCGTCATAGCCTGCACCGCGTCATAGCCTGGACCGCGTCATAGCCTGGGCCGCGTCATAGCCTGGGACGCGTCATAGCCTGGGCCGCGTCATAGCCTGGACCGCGTCATAGCCTGGACCGCGTCATAGCCTGGACCGCGTCATAGCCTGGACCGCGTCATAGCCTGGACCGCGTCATAGCCTGGACCGCGTCATAGCCTGGACCGCGTCAAAGCCTGGACCGCGTCAAAGCCTAGACCGCGTCATAGCCTAGACCGCGTCATAGCCTAGACCGCGTCATAGCCCAGACCGCGTCATAGCCTAGACCGCGTCATAGCCTAGACCGCGTCATAGCCTAGACCGCGTCATAGCCTAGACCGCGTCATAGCCTAGACCGCGTCATACCCTAGACCGCGTCATACCCTAGACCGCGTCATAGCCTGGACCGCGTCATAGCCTAGAACGCGTCATAGCCTAGAACGCGTCATAGCCTCGACCGCGTCATAGCCTGGACCGCGTCATCCCCTCGACCGCGTCATACCCTAGACCGCGTCATAGCCTAGACCGCGTCATAGCCTAGACCGCGTCATACCCTAGACCGCGTCATAGCCTCGACCGCGTCATAGCATGGACCGCGTCATAGCCTAGACCGCGTCATAGCCTAGACCGCGTCATAGCCTGGACCGCGTCATAGCCTAGTCCGCGTCATACCCTAGACCGCGTCATACCGTAGACCGCGTCATAGTCTAGACCGCGTCATAGCCTAGACCGCGTCATAGCCTAGACCGCGTCATAGCCTAGACCGCGTCATAGCCTAGACCGCGTCATAGCCTCGACCGCGTCATAGCCTCGACCGCGTCATAACCTGGACCGCGTCATAGCCTGGACCGCGTCATAGCCTGGACCGCGTCATAGCCTGGACCGCGTCATAGCCTGGACCGCGTCAAAGCCTAGACCGCGTCATAGCCTAGACCGCGTCATAGCCTAGACCGCGTCATAGCCTAGACCGCGTCATAGCCTAGACCGCGTCATAGCCTCGACCGCGTCATAGCCTGGACCGCGTCATAGCCTGGACCGCGTCATAGCCTGGACCGCGTCATAGCCTGGACCGCGTCATAGCCAGGACCGCGTCATAGCCTGGACCGCGTCATAGCCTGGACCGCGTCATAGCCTGGACCGCGTCATAGCCTGGACCGCGTCATAGCCTGGACCGCGTCATAGCCTGGACCGCGTCATAGCCTGGACCGCGTCATAGCCTGGGCCGCGTCAAAGCCTGGGCCGCGTCATAGCCTGGACCGCGTCATAGCCTGGACCGCGTCATAGCCTGGACCGCGTCATAGCCTGGACCGCGTCATAGCCTGGACCGCGTCATAGCCTGGACCGCGTCATAGCCTGGACCGCGTCATAGCCTCGACCGCGGCATAGCCTCGACCGCGGCATAGCCTCGACCGCGGCATAGCCTCGACCGCGGCATAGCCTCGACCGCGGCATAGCCTCGACCGCGGCATAGCCTCGACCGCGTCATACCCTCGACCGCGTATTCAACTCTACGCGGACTGTAAGGTTTTGACAGTTCGGCAGCTCTTTGTGCTTCGCTCTATCTTGCGGGCACATGCTGATATGCCACCGTCAAATAAACAATAATAAACGGAAAAAAACGCCTTCAGGAGCCCGAGACAAAACATCTTTTGCAAAAAACTACACAAACAGCTAAACATACTCGACCTGAACGGCAGAATGGCTTCTCCAAAACTATGACAGAACAGAATATAAATAGATAATAATTATGTAATAATTATATATATATTACGGCCAGACTGACAAGTACTTCGCTCTCGAAGTACATAAAAAAAAACCTACACTAAACACCTAACCCTGTTTTTACCTGTACTAAAATTGTAGTTAAAGTTAATTATATTAGACATGTTAGGGCTCCCACCTGCTGTACATGAGATCCAAACTAACAATAGGTTAGTGAACAACCAGCAGTAAATTATCAAAAGCCCCTGACCTTAGACATGTTAGGGCTCCCACCTGCTGTACATGAGATCCAGACTAACAATAGGTCAGTGACGAATCAGCAGCAAATTATCAAAAGCCCCTGACCTTAGACATGTTAGGGCTCCCACCTGCTGTACATGAGATCCAGACTAACAATAGGTCAGTGACCAACCAGCAGTAATAAATTCTAAAATTTGTATTTTACGTTTGTTTTGCCAATTGCCTAGACGTGTCAAGTCCGCTCCACCCGCTGCTAGTGGCATAGACTTGCACCAAACAATTGACCGACCAGCGGAAACAAATTTTACTTTCTTTATCTTCCCCTTTTTTTACATAAAGTTTTTATTGTAATATATCTCTACAATCAACAGTCCAATATTATATGTAATTATCCGATCCGATTATCCGTCACAATATCCATACAATTAAATTATTAAATAAATATTTTTAATTAGAGATCACATAAAACCATTTCATAAATTATTTCGAAATTACACAAATTATAACATATACAAAGTTTAAAGTTAATTATCTTTATATATTAATTTAGATATAAAATGGCCATTCTGTGTGTTTTTTTTTTTGTATATTATTGGCACAGCCACAGCCACAGTAAGAATCTCATGGTTTCAACACTAATTTTCGTCACAGTCAGGACCTCATAGCCTCATTGCTAATTTTGGTCACAGTCATAGTCAGAACCTCACAAAACTCTCAGCATTAAGACTCCCAAATTGGTAGCATTTATGAACTTGCTGAACTTTCCATAGTTCGTTCGGCCAATCTGACAATATCATTGCCACAGATAATACTTTAATTGACGGATCTTAAGAGGTTAATAAGTATTTTTTATTGTACTTTTTTTTCACCTTCTATATTGTGTCTCTGCACCACCCCATGACAGACTGGTAGAAAATGCCCGAGGCATACTCCGCCTTTGTACAGTGTGTTTACTTGTACATAAAGTTTTTACTAAAAAATTCTAGCGTACAGATGCCTCATCTCATACAAAGAATCGAGACCGCCGTAACAAAAGATTTCGGCTGGCAGTCAGGTATTTTTTTTTATTTTTCACTTCCTAACAGTGCTTTAATGTATCAAAATGTGTTAATATATAAATTTTATAGAGACAAATGGAAAAACTGAAACTTCAAACAGCGCCATCTTTTGGTATAAGTAATATAAGAGTAAGAATTCGTTCCAATAATCATCTAAATTTGAATTAGGAACCAATTACTCAGAAAGTACAGCTTTTACGATAATTTTTTCAAAATATTAATGTTATGTAAACTTTAGTAAGAAATCGATGCTTAACACGCCATCTCAATAAATTTGTCAAATTAAATAAATTTATTCGAACTAAATTGTCATTGTTCGAGATGAGACCCCGCGCCAATTGCAATAGTTCTGAACATCAAGTTTTTGTTAATATTTTATTTTAATAAAATGACTAGAATTTTCATCTGCTATTTGTGAAATCTGAACTGATATTGGGCTATTGATCAACTAACAGTGACAAAATAATATTACTTTTGATCATAATAAATATCACTAATACTCACTACCGCGAATATATTATAATTAATCTATTTCATGGCAATAAACCAAGTACCTATTCTGTTTTTTTTTTAAATGATTTGTGAAGTTTGTCAGTATTCTGTAACTGTACCTTCAATTTTCTATCATATTCATACTCGTATATCTCCAATTCAATTTCAAAATACAATTCTCAACCGAGAGAGCACTAGAATTGACTATTCTTAGCCTCAAATCCGTTAGCACTAGAATTCACAGTTCTTGCCCATAACTTGGCAAGCACTAGTATGTCAAGTCTCATTTTTATGTTCATTGACATTGTAGTGAATAACCACTCAGGGCTCACAATTATAAGCACCGAAAATTTCAAATAAATACGAGATAAAAAAAAAATAACTTCAATCCATTCAACTTTAAAATGCTCAGAAAATTATTTTACTAGAAATAAAATTCTACCAAAATAATGGATATTTAACTCAAATTTCTTTCTCTCTCCTACCATTTCGCTTTAAAAACTAACCTCTCGAAAAATACGCATTATATTTTCATTACTGTTATCATGTTCTCTAAGAAAGTATTAATTCTCCCTTGAGAAACATACGTAAAGAATCGTAACAAAGTTAGGTGAACTTATTTTCCGACTAATCAAAATTCATGCTCATGAAAATATGAAATAGATTGATTTATTTTATGGTTTCTAAAGATTCGGAACATTTATTGTTAATGTCATTAATTAATACGGACTAACATTGAAAATGTGAATTAAATTTATTGTAATCCGCTAGACTGTGGGAAAATCAAAATTTGATTTTGGTCAAAAATGTCTCATCTGTGGCGGTAATACATTTGGACCGCTGCCCCTGATGTATAATTATATTGACCGTTATTAATTGTTCCAGGAAATCTAGAATGAAATCATAAGAATCGATAGACCCGACAACATCTGAAAAATGAAGAAAAAGAGGTTGAAGAGAAAAATGAAGAAAACGAGAACGAAGAAGAAAACATAGAACAAGATTTTTTCTGGAAATCGAAATTTCCAAAAGTAAATATATGTGAATACGGAGAAATAAGTGAGGATGAAGAAGTTCAGCCAACCAAAAGAATAAAAATACTTGGTGAAAGAAAGTTAAATTTCAGTGAATTTTAGTTATAAGTAATCTATTGTTGTATAAAAAATATAACAAATAATATGTCATACACTAGTGCTAATAATACTACCTACACTACCTACCTAACTAACCTACCTACCTACCCTACCCTACCTACCTACCTACAAACTCTACCTACCTACCTAATCTACCTAGACACCTTCCTGAGACTAACGAATATTTGATAAAAATATTAGCCGAATTGGTCCAGCCATTCTTGAGTTTTGAGCTTAGCTACACATTTAGTCATTCATTTATATATAAATATATAATTTAGTAAAATTAAAGTCGTTACGGGTCGTCAGAAGCCCGAAAGTCTGACAACCAGTCTTACCAAGGGGTATCGTATTACCTAGTTACTGGACTGTGGAGGTCAGATAGACAGTCGCTCCATGTAAAATACTAGTATTCAGCTGCATCTGGTTAGACTGGCAGCTGACCCCAAGATAGTTGGGAAAAGGCTAGGCAGATTAATTAATTGATATAATTTAGTTAAAAAGATACATCAGGCTGATTAATTATACTAAAGGTAGGGGTTTTTACCCGCGACCTCGAAAGCTTTTAACAATTTTATTCGTAACTATCTATAGCCCGAAAAGTACAGCCTTATCAACTGATAATAAATAAAACCAAAATTGGACCTCTCCATATGCGGTACACATAAGAATAAACTTTTACGATGATTTGATCTTCTGTGATTTTCATATTGTACTGTGTTGAGACTAGGCACGGCGACGCGCGGTGGCGATGGCGGTGCGCCGCAGGCTGCAGCGGCGCTCTGTTGCATACGGGTAGCGGAGTGGCGCGGGGAGGGGTCGCTGGTCGTTAATTCCGCCCAAATGCACAAGGTCATTATAGTCGTGTATACAAGCCTAGTTGGAACCCACGGTGCGCAAGTCCGTCTCGCACTTTGCCGGTTTTTATGTAAGTAGGTAGTCTAGGCAAATGAAGTAAGTACCTACTTTTCTATTCTAAAAAAAAATGTTCAATCATTTTATATAGTTTTGAGGGTGGGATGAGAGTGTTACTCTAAAAAGCTAAATCGATCTTGTTTAATTTGAAAGAGGCTAGATGACTAGATTTGACTTTATGCTATATTGTTATCACTCCAGTTTGTGTTTTTTGTCATTTTTAAATTACTTACTTAGTATTTTTAAACGAACATAATAACTTAAAACATCTGTACGTTAGTAGATTTTAATCTAACCTATTTTTAACCGACTTAAAAAAAAGGAGGAGGTTCTCAATTCGACTGTTTTTTTTTTTTTTTTTTATGTGTGTGTTACCTCATAACTTCTAACGACGTGAACCGATTTTGAAGATTTTTTTTATTTGAAAGCTGTTGCTTCACATTTGGTCCCATTTTAATTTGGTGAAGATCTGATGAAGGACTTCGGAGATACACAATGGAACTCTTCAATAAATGATAGCAAACCTTCCAGAATTGCTGCAATCGCATGTCTGTATATTGTTTTCACCACCCCACAACATTACATCACGCTGATGCGCTCTGAAGGGGTATACAGATTTGTACAGTTCACCCTGATACACCCTAATTTCACCAACTACGTTCAAATTCCCTATTTTTGGGGCTATCAATTCGGGCATAACTTTACTCTATTAATTTAGTTTTAGAATGGGGTAAAACCACTAAAAAGTGAAAAATAAAAAACTTTTTACAAAAAAAATACAACCGACTTCCATAAATAATACTAAAAAATGTAAAATAACTTTAATTTCGGAAGTCGGTGTCAAATAACGAAGAAACCAAACTAGAAACACCGACTTCCGAAATTAAAGTTATTTTACATTTTTTAGTATTATTTATGGAAGTCGGTTGTATTTTTTTTGTAAAAAGTTTTTTATTTTGTTTTACTTGACCTACGTATATTCTTAATATGATAAAAAATAATGTCTAGTAAAAACGTAAAATATACGTAAATATTTTACGGAATCGTAGGCAAGAATTATACCACTGCTAGTCGCATCTCTGCGTCCACGCATATTCTTTGATCACAGTCCGCGCGCGATAAGCATTTCTATGTGTGCGTAAATCACGCGGCTACGTGAGGTTGGCTCCGCCCACATGCTCAAGGCCGTTGGCGTGTAGAGCAGCCTTAAGTGGATTCGTGAACAGACCCTAATTTACACTAATGCCTACTTTAATTTAATGCCTTTGGCTGGTCCAAAATTTGAACGGCTTCAATAGCAAATCATAACTGCTTTAAAATGTATATCAGTTGCTGAATATTCATAGCGTTTACAACAAGACGAATGTTGTCCGATTGTTAGTCCTGGAGTCCTGGACTACACACGGATTTAAAAATGAGCATCTTAAATAGGAATGATTTCTGGGTACTAAAATCATAATTATATTTAGTCCGTAAGTTAGATTACATTAGACACGTATTTTTGCTTTAGCAAACCAATAAAAAAAGACACAGATAAAACGCATCAAAGTTCAGGAGTGGGGGGTTGTTACGTCACTTCTTGTTAAAAAAGAAACTTTTTTACAAAAAATACAACCGACTTCCAAAAAGTAAATACACGAAAAATTTTAAAATAACTTTAATTTCGGCAGTCGGTGTTTGTATTTTATGTCTTCGTCATTTGACACCGACTTAACGTTAAAGTTATTTTTAATGTATTTTCTTTTTTGGAAGTCGGTTGTTTATTTTTTTTTGTAAAAAAGTTTTTTATTTTTCACGTTTTAGTTGTTATACCCCAGAACTAAAACTAAATAAGTAATTAAGTTATACCTGAATGGATAACCATAATAACATGGCATTTGAACATAACTAGGAATAGCTAGGAATTATTAGCTATTGGATTGACAGCTGTCAATCCAATAGCTTTTGACAGAAAGGCATCTGTTGGGTCAACTAGTATTAAGAAAAAATAAGTCTGCTTCAGTGGCAGCTATTCCGTAACAGCTTAGCAGTCCAACAATAATTACAGCCTAGCAGTCTAGCTTTGATCAATAAATAATATTTTGAAAGACAGACATCTGACCAATAGTCGTGACCTCGACCAAGCCAGAGGTATTGCACACCTACAGTTAGTCGAATAGTGGGTAATAGTAGGTATGTTCCCACCTTAAACGTTGGGCTCGCAGTTCGTCCCGCAGGACGATCACGTGGGCGCGAGTCGTAAGGTCTGCGATTATGTACGCCCGCGATACAATGGATTGATGGAGATGCTGCTCTACTTTGTTTGTCATTGTAGTTGGTTGGAAAAAGTTACTATGATACGAGAGGAGTTTATCTTGACCAGTCAAAAACAAGTTCTGCAACAGTAATCAACATATAATCAAAATCATTTCTAAAATTAAAGTCATCTAGTACCCATAACACAAGCTCTGCTTAGCTTGGGACTAGATAGCGTTGTGTGATAGTTGTGGAATATTATTATATTATTATTATTATTTCCAGCGTTCATATTTCTGCTGCAACTTCTAAGAGTTGTGTTTGTTTCTAAGTGTTGTTTTGTGTTTGTATCTTGTTTGTTGTTACGAGTCTGAGAAATCATGTTTTATTATTTGTTTGTATTTCATTTTATTCTCTATTTCCTTTTTTAATTCTTTGCGTGATGAATTCGTTTTAAATATTGACGTAGGTACCTAAACATATTTCTTAAATCTATAATTTAATTTATGTTTAAGTATATTTTTAAATTGTGTCTTTGGCGTGTTTGTTTACGTATATATTTTTAATATGATGATTATGTATTCAAAACATGTACCTATACTCAATAACGTGTAAGCTGGGGTTACCTACCTATAATTAAGTACCTATTCATCTCATGATGATGAAATAAATATTACAATACGTCCTGTGCTATGGCCTAGTTTACTACCATTAATGTTTTTGGTATAAACCAACATATTATGTTTTTTTTTACGGGGTGGGAAATCATCCAATGACATCTCCCGCTCTGGGTGGAGCGGGAGGGCGTGTCAGACTCTTACTGACTAAAACTCACCCCTGTTCCTTCCCTGCCTGAGTGCACAGGGGAGCGGTAACTCTGTTACGAATTTATCCGCTACCCCTAGGCATGCAGGCACCGGCCATGATGGGCCCCGTCAGGTATTGCTGACATCTCATTGAGGCGCGCGTGGAACACTACGCGCTGTCAACTCTTGGGCCTAGTGCTGATCGGACGGCGAGCTACCCACTGCTCGTCGTCCGCAGGCCCGGGTAACAGTATTATGTTAAGTTGATTTCGAAATTGTGCCAAGATAAGCTTATTTATACATAAGATCACTTCAATTTCAAATCACTAACAATAATTGTTTTCAATAGAAAGCACTGGTGTTGATTCTGTTGTGCACAAACTAAACTTAATTTAGGCTATTGCTATCTTTTTCTCTCTTATAAAACAAAAAAGAGACGGACGTAAATTAGAGCTGTCAAATTTAGTTTGAACTAATATTTCCATACAAATTAAGGGTACACGTAAAAACATGCCGTCTAAAAATATGGCGAAGCGCAAGGCGTGAACTAGTTTGACATCTCTAACTTAGTGCATAGCTATAGCCGTCCTTTTCTCGCACTGCCTTTTAGTAAAAGATAGCAATTCTCTAATTTTAGTTTAGGTATTGAACAAGAGAATCCACACCACTGTCTACTTAACCACAAAACAAAAAAAATATATAAGTAATATTCTTTACACCTACAACTCCTAAGTAGAGCCCCTTACCACCCCAGGAACACTCGCCACAGTCCGCGCCATAATTGATACAGGCCGCTAAAAACCAATAGCAAAGCCTACAAATGATTTACTGTCGACTAATGTGCATGTACACCGACTTTATTAACATTTATTATGGTAATGATTGCTTGAATAATGTTTTAATATGCGCGCTTGAGCTGACTGAGGCCTGGCCGCGTGGGGTGCTGGCCGGATGACCTGGCTTGCTGAGAGGTTATGTGCTCTTAGCACTTTAGTTTGTTGTGTTCTGTTGGAAATGAGCTGTATTGTGTTGAGCGGTAACAAAACTTAATTTGCTGATAAGTAAAATAATAATGACACCGAAGCTCGGCCCGTTTTTTTTTAGGGGGCGGGAAATCATTCAATGACTTCTCCCGCTCTTGTGTCAGATTTTTAGTGACTAAAACCCACCTCTCTTCCTTCAGTTGCCTGAGTGCTAATGGGCCGCGGGAAAGGCATTGGCCCTGACGAGCCCCGTCAGGTATTTCTGACATCTCTTTGAGGCGCGCGTGGAACACTACGCGCTGTCAACTCTCGGATCTGGTCCTGATCGGACGGCGAGCTGAAGGTTGGACCCTGGTTCCGACACCGGAGGACTTCAATTTTTTTTTAAGATTTATATGTTTTGTTTATAGCATTTTTTTGTAAGAAATATTAAAAATATAACTAATGTGTGTAATTATTAAATAAATGTAAATTATATGACACCGAAAAAAAACGCGAGCATACCAAATTTTCTCTCTGCAGTAAGTACCTAAAAATTTGTATTGACATCTCTTATGCAACTATTTCTTAATGCAACTAATAGTACCTATCGGTACATGTTGATTGTAACTTACGAATCAACTTGTGACCATTATTTTTGGCAACATCATAAAAGGGGAAGGTAAGATACAAACTCATAATATTTGATCACACACAATTCTCAAATTGTTGACGCGAACTATCTTTCAGTATTTTCAATCACCTCGTACTAGCAAAGTCGCCTAAAATCGTTCAACAAACACATAGCCAACTAAACCAGTCAACTTAATATCTATTCAGCCAAACCCGCATCAATAACTGCTAAATAGCCGCTGACACACATTTCCAGGTGGCCATGTTATCCGAAAATTGCATACAAATGACTGCACTGACCACCTTGTAATTCTCAAAGGGCTAGTCCCTTTGAGAATTACAAGGTGGTCAGTGACAATAAACATTGATCACACGAATTTATAACAGAGCTGGCCTCGGCTCATGGCATTGTCTGAATTCCAGCATTAAATACATTACGAATGATGATTGCAGTGTCGACAGAATAATTTAGTAATGTGGCAGATTGTGCTACAAGTAATATCGATGGGTGACTCGAAATTATGATCGATAATTTTAATTTAGACATTGAAAAACAAAACATATATGAGAAGCAAAATTGTAGTAATACAAATAAAGTTTTTAAACAACCTTTTAAAATAAATAATTAGTAATAATAATAATAATTTAATAATTTTTCTTTCTTTTCTATGCAGTCCGAGAGTGACCGTGTTTTAGGTGATGTCTGGGCCTTAAGATAAAATATTCTTCGTAACAAAATTTTGTGACAGACAGATGGACAGACAGAGAGACGGACAGACGGACACGTGAGTGACAACAATAGGGCTCAGTTTGGACCCTTCGGGTACGGAACCCTAAAATCAATTCCATAGGATAACAGGAACTGGTTCTAATACAGCTTACAAGATTTGACCCGAACAAACAAACATTGCAAATAATAAAAGCTTGTAATAATGTAGCGGATTCTAAATTCAAATTCTGCATGGATTTTTTTTAAATTAAGAACCTGCTAATCAGTTACTTAACCCATGAATGATGCTTTGCGACTAAGATAGTAATTACCTACGTAATAGGGACGATAATCATCCCCATATTTCTATGAATCTTAATAAGGATTCATACCAGGGGGCCCAATTCTGTAAAATAACTAACTTGTCAATAGTGTGTCAATAGTGTGTCAGTGATGTCTCAATAGAATAGTCATTGACATTTGGTATTCTATAAATTATTTATGGTCATATACTTGCCACTGTAGTGCCATTGAAACGCCATAATAAGACTGTTGTAATAATTGGTAGTTTGGTCTACTATAATATGTCAATATCATTTTGAAGTTTTAGCAGAATACCAAATTTGCAACAGTGGCAAAATAATGTCTGTTGTGAGTCGATAGCGTGTCGATGGCGTGTTGCCTACTTAAAGTTACAGAATTGGGCCCCTGACGTGTTGAATTTGGAAGATAGAATAGAAGTTACATAATTATAGAGATACGAGTACCACTAATCCACCTTCAAAATAACGATATGTAAGAAAGGGATTGTTTCATGGCAGATACCTCAAAATAAATCAGTTTTTGAGTCTCATCTTAAAATGAAGGCCAAAAAAAATCTATATCGTTCGTCAGTTAGATTACCAAAAAATATTACACATGTATTTTTTATTTTGTCGCGTAAACAAAAACTAATACAATGCATTGAAATTTCGCGTAACTTCACACCTACTCCAAAAATGTACTACTTTTCACCTAGAAGTGACGTAATAAGCACCCTCTCTTGAACCTTGATTTACTTTGTTATTGAAGTTATACTTCTTTTGGCGCGTTAAAGAAAAATGATGAGAGTAAATTTTCACGATGCAGGCGCACACCGTCACGAAAAACCGACACCCTGAAGTTAGCTATAATCTGTGGTTCATGCAATGAAGAATGATTGTTTTCCTTTTGTAAACTTTGTGACAGTTTGGTTTTTTATATTGTTAAGCCAAAGAAGTATAACTTCTTACGTGCGTACATACACACACACACACACACACATATACACATACACTTTTTTATTGGTTTGATAAATAAAGCCAAAAATACGTGTCCAAAGTTTTGTGATAATAATTTACGGAACTTTTTGTACCCACAAATCTTTCCTAGGTATTCTTTTTTTTTTTAATGCCTAGTTATTCTAAGGGGGCTATTCTAATTGATGATGACGATCTTTGTCAACAACTCAGCCCTGACTCCTCGTCAAAATCTCCATAAAACAACAACAACAGTACACCATCTCTAACATATTCTAAACTCGGCAATCCTCTTAATTCAGAATGATAATTCATTCATGCAACATTGTGCTGGGTTGCACAACCAACAATTAGTATATAGTTTTGTCCCGGCTTCACGTTTAGTATTACACGGCTTAATATATTGGTCGCGGAGTTACATTAATAATATTGCATTGTTTACTTGTCTGCCCCACCGGCCACTGAAGTTTATTAAGTTATATTGTAATGTTGGTATATTATGTTTGATGAATTGAGACGCATTGCCTGAACGAATTGGATGTTATCGGTTTTTGATTTAGTGATCGGCTTTTCGTTTAGTTTTATACAAAACAATGTTAACATTTTACTGTTTCTTAAGGAAATGTTCGTCTTATCTATTTCGCAAGTGGATGTTATCACACTAAGAAGTTCAAATCTTTAGCGACATAAACATACATTGAATGTTAAGTTTTTATCTATTGTGACCGACGTAACTTTATTTTCATTGTGCGTACAGCTAAGAAGTGGAATTCCCTGCCGGAGCCTGTTTCCTGATAGCTACCTCTTTAAGTCAAGAGTGAATAGGTTACTTCTAGGTAAGCGTGCTTCATCGTCGACCGCATCATCGCTTACAATCGAGTGAGATTGTGGTCAAGCGAGACCTATCAATGAGAAAAAAAATACCACTTTTATCAAAAACTGCTACAATTTTCTTTATTATCATATAATACATGATCAATAAACTGTCTGTCTAAACTTTTAACCTCCCACAAAGGCACCTTAGAATTCGATTAACATCTTATTTCTATCCATCCAAATCTGTGAAATCTTACCACTCTAAGTAGGGACGAACTCCCCACACGGCATGAATTTCAAACAAAGCTGCGAAGCAGTACGTGGACTTGTGAAGCCACCGTTTCTAGAGTAGTTGTAAAGTTTGTGGTTTAAAGAACTTTTCAATCAGACCCCTATACGGGATCCGGGGACGTTCGCGGCCTAGCGACTGCCCGCTTCAGCGGCATTGTAAGGAAAGGGACTCTGTTTTATATATTCAGATAGTGATTTTTTTTGTTAGTTTTTTTTATCATTAAAGGCTCGCGTTTGTAAGCAATGATGTGATCGAAGATGGAGCACGCTTGCCTAGAAGTAACCGAACAAGAGCGAACAGGTTCTTGGACTCCCAGGTTGTAGCTAACAGGGAACACAGACTCTGGTAGGGAGTTCCACTCTGTTGGTAGTTCCACGCTGTGCGCACAATGAATGTGTTCCCAAAAACGTTTTGTGCATTTGTGTGCGAAGTTTACGTGTGTGAAAACATAAAATAGATACCTAATTGTACGAGAATAAAAGCTAAGGGGTATTAAAATGTATCAGCTGGAATTCCAAAAATAACGCTATGGCTAAGGTTAAATTTATGACAGCATTTACATGGATTCCTTCGTTACAAAAATACGAATCTGGAGCATTCATACAATACCATTCTTAAGGCCCTTCTCGCGGTCCAGTGGCCTCATTGAATAAAAAATCGTAGCATAGCACAGAAAAGAAATATTAAAAAATCCAACTTCACGTTTGTTACGTCCAAAGTAGTAGGCAAAAGTGCCAAAAACGGCCGTTTCTGACATTTTTGCCTACTACTTTGGATACGAAACATTTTGAGACCTGTTTTAACAACATAAAAATCCTTTATCCTCTTTGTAACAAACGTGAAGTTGGATTTTTTAATATTTATTTTCTGTGCTATGCTACGATTTTTTATTCAATGAGGGCGCCAATGGACCGCGAGAAGGCCCTTAATACCAAAAGTATTATGAGTTCATGTTAGATAAAGACCCACGCACCTAGGTCAGACATTAGTGCGGATTCTCTTGTTCAATAATTATACTAAAATTAGAGAATCGCTATCTTTTACTAAAAGGCAGTGCGAGAAAAGGACGACTATAGCTATGAACTAAGTTAGAGATGTCAAACTAGTTTACGCCTTATGCTTCACCGTGTTTTTAGACGACATGTTTTGACGTGTACCCTTAATTTGTATGGAAATATTAGTTCAACTAAAGACAGTTCTAATTTACGTCCATCTCTTTTTTGTTTTATTAAAGAGGAAAAGATAGGGATAGCCTAAATTAAGTTTAGTTTGTGCACAACAGAATCGACGCCGTCTGAAAACATACACCATCTTGTTAAACTTTTTTTCCAATTTGAGAGCTGAAGAAGATTTGTTGTAGTCTTCTTGTACAGGATGTAACAGAAATGGGTAATCATCTTTTAGATACTACCTCTGACCATGGAAATGAACAACTTTCTTCAAGGAAGTACGTAATATAGAGGAGCCTCTTTAACTCGAACTTCAAGGGAAAGGTTACAAATTTCGAGTTAACAAATCTTCGACTTATCGAGGACTTCGAGATAAGGAGTTTTTAAACTGTCAGTTGCGACTTTTGGAGGCATATACAGCAAAAAAAAATTTGGTACGCAGATGTACGCAAAAATGTAAACAATAGTTATTACTAAGTGTTAAAATAAATGGCGACAGGTCACTGGAACAACTTGCGACCGACGGATGCCCCTTAAGTGAAAGGGGAAAATCTATAAGTCCGTGATTAGACCTGTTGTACTGTATGGGTCAGAATGTTGGGCTGTGAAAAAGACGGATGAAAAAAGATTGCATGTGGCGGAGATGAGAATGTTGAGATGGATGTGTGAAGTAACGAGAATGGATAAAGTGAGAAATGAGTACATTAGAGGTAGTTTAAAAGTGGCACCAGTCACAGAAAAGTTGAAAGGGAACCGCTCATCTTGGTATGGTCATGTAAAGAGGAGGGATGAAACACATGTAACTAAAAGAGTTATGAATATAAATGTGGATGGATGGAGAGGGAGAGGGAGGCCAAAGAAAGTATGGAGGGATTGTGTGAGGAGTGATATGAAAGAAAAGGGAGTTAGTGATAGCGTGACGGCTGACAGGACAGAATGGAAGAAAAAAAACGTGTTGCGCCGACCCCAAGTAACATGGGATAAGGGCAGGAAGATGATGATGATGATCAGTTAATACTAAGTGTTCTCACTTAGTAATAACTATTTTTTACATTTTTCCGCAGGACACAACAAACCGCCCCGTGAGCTAAATGATTTCTTTGAATTGGTATTGACGACAACGAAACGTTTGAACAACTCAAATTTCATTACTTCGAAACAAAGAGTCTTACGGACAGAATTTAGATTTACAGAGGCCGCAATATTTACATATTTGAGATTTGCTTGTTCGAGATATAGAGTCCGCTAGATTTGTAGTTCGAGTTACAGAGCGTGATATGTATGAACAGTAGGTACATCATAGGGAAATTATATTCAGTTCGAGTTATAGCGTCTAAATAATTCGAGCTGTAGAGTTATTTGTATTTCAACGGCAGGGAATAATTAATTTCGGTTCAAATTAAAGAGGTTCTACTATTCGCAATAAAAATGAACTTTCCGTACAAATTTATCATGAGCTTATCAAAATTAGTATGGAATATCCTCATTTTTTTTCGGTATTGGATACTACTTTCTTAAAGCAAGTTGTTAATTTATATTTAAATTATGAACACGCATTCCGTTACACCCTGTGTATATATTTACCGTTTAATTCTTCGAGAAATAAATTCTCAAACTTCCAACAGAATCCATACAAGCTTACCCCTGTTCAAACTAGCGGTAACTAAGATCTTAAGTCGAAAAACTTGGTCGTGTGAGCGAGCGAAGTTCGAGATAAGTGAATTTATTATCTACCACTACCTACCCACAGATACACCCGGGTCACGCTTTGTTAGTGTATTTGGACACTGCCCGTATGTGTACACGTATTAGAATAGTGCCTTTTATTGGGATTCGTTTTAGTTAGTGAAAGTCGTGAAAATAATAATGGAGAACTTCTATGACTTGGATTGAACGCCGCATGTAAATTCCACATTTTTTTGCATTGTTTGTTAGGGTGATCCTCATCATCATCATCATTTCAGCCAAAACACGTCCACTGCTGGACATAGGCATCCCCCAGTTTCGCCACGACGACCGATGGATGCGAGACGCACCAGCGTCTCGCATCCATCGGATTCCTGCGATCGTCACCAGGTCATTGGTCCACCTTGTAGGAGGCCTTCCAACGCTGCGTCTTCCGTTACGCGGTCGCCACTCCAGAACTTTTCGGCCCCATCGACCATCTGTTCTGCGAGCATTGTGCCCTGCCCTATCCATCTTTAGCGTAGGTATATACATGTATACCTACTAGAAACACTGTTAGGTTTGTTCTATTTCACGAAGGCGGGTTGCTCTTGGATTCATGTACGCTTTATTTTCTGTGTGCGTAAGCTCTGAGCGCTCGGTGTCATAGAAAATACCTTATGCACACAGAAAAAAAATTGTGCGTGAACTCACACACACATCCAAGAACAACCCGTCTTCGTAAAATAAAATATCTATACCTACTTAAGAGGAAACCGCAATTTTTTTCACAAAAACCCCTGAACTGTTTAACACCTGATAAGCAAATTCTTAGTTCACATTCTCTATTGAAAATGTATGAGCAAGATTGTACTAATCCCGTTACATTATTAAAATTAAAACAGGGACAGATAGATGACTCTTAATATGACGGATGACCCTATGATATCAACACAGAATGAACATTAAACAATAATACTCGTAATAAACAACTAAAAAGTTCCAAACAAGTTACTTTTCAAGCAGTTTGATGCAGTTGGTGGAATTTAGGTTGACGCCACCAAATGCATCAGACTGCTTGAAAAGTGGCACTCGAAAACATTACTCTCCTTCTCGGGCAGTCGAGAAAAAAATATGTCTTAAAATACAATAAAAATACATATCTACATTAGAACTAAGTATTCTTTCCTGACACTTTCAATACAAGTGACAGTTAAGTTTTCCCATTAATTTAGGTTTAAGACCGTGAGACGTATCACAATCCTAAATATACCTATAATATACCGCTGACACTATCGATTTATTTGAATAAAAAGCACAAAATAATCCCTAAAAAAGTTAAACACCAAAATTCTGTGAATACAGAAATAACTGTTGATCGTAAATGCATCAACAGAGAAGTTATCAGCAAATATTTAGCAACTGCGCGCACCGAATTCCGGCTATTTATCGTATGAACAAAAATACATACATATTTCGGACGATGTTAATGCACTTTGTCCAAGAAACAGGACGTGCACTTTCTTGCGAAATTATTTACAAGGAACTTGACTATAGTATTATTAAGTAATTTTCCTAGACCTCACCCTTCCATCCCTCTGTGTTTTTTTACCCGTCTGAAGTGATTTGTTTGGAACTTTTTAGTTGTTTTTGCAGTCGAGTCTTTACAAAACATTAAATTTTTTATTGACATACCGGGTGTAAAAAGACACATCACATACCCGTCAACTAGGAGAGAACCAGTGGATTCCCAGGTATGATTTAGTGGAAAGAAATAATCCAAATAATGGGTAGAATATGTGGCTTTCGGCTTGGGAAACTGTCTTTTTACACTCGATATATCATCTACCAACTCAAACTGATTAAAATTTATTCTGTTATTTTGATTGTTCATTTCGGACAATGATATCTCAAGTTTTTTTAATTATTTTGGATCGTGGCACAGAAATCACGTTGAGTCCATTTTGTTAGTAAAAATACTTTACAACAAATGCTAGTAATATATGTATAACAAAGAACGAAGCTAGTGTTAGTAAGCCGCTCACTCTCATTGACAGGAGGTCTCTGCCCCAGCGATTTTGTATTTTTCCTGAAGTACAACTTTCAGTGACCTTACCGTAGCCTGAAAAGTGGGATCAGCAAATAAAGATGCAAGACTTACCTATTGACGCTTGTGCAATTTATTTATCTATAATTAGCCTTGAACCCACGAGAGCAAAAGAAGAATCCTGAAAGGAGGAATCTTCACAAAACTGGCCACCGCTGAATAAATAGCAGCAGATTTCGACTGACCACTCTCAATCTATCTCTCAATTGAGAAATTCTAGATAAACAAAATAAAAATTCTATTTAGTCCATAAGTTAGTTTTTGCTTTACCAAATCAATAAAAAATTACAAAGACAAAACGTATCAAGTTTCGGGAGCGGTGGCTTGTATCACTTGCAGGTAAAAAGTGGTACATTCTCATGAAGGAATGATGTCACGCAAAATTTCGACGCACTGTGTCGTCTTTATTTTTACCCGATAGCCCTAGAAGGAGGGTAATGTTTTTTGTTTACGTGACATAAGAAAAAGTATGTGTCCAAATAGTTTTTGGTAATCTAACTTAAGGACCAAATTAATATTAATAATTATAATAATATTTAAAAATATTAATTTATATATTTAATATTTTTTATTTGTTCAAGACCTAAACCTATTTACAATGATCTTAAAAAGTTGGGCTTACTGGCAAAATACAAAACATGTGCAACTGGGCTTAAACTAGGAGGATTCCTGTGCTATAAGCACCAGTTACTTCCGCCACCACCGTGATCGAGCTGCCATTACAAATATGGTTCGGTGCAAAGGTAAATATTACGTATTACTATATTACATATATATTAGATTACTATCATGCGTGAGTGTGCATGTGTGTAGAAACATATGTGTGAATGTGTGTGTGTGTCTGTGCGAGCGTGTGATTGTGGTTTGTGGTGTGGTGTGTTTATGAGGTTGTGTTGTTTCGAGTGTTTGTGTGTGTATTTTGCGTGTGTCAATATATTGTTCTAGTCTTCTATCCAATTAAACTTTACACTTAAAACAGAAAACCAATCAATATCCTATTACCCCCATCCTGTATACAATTGCAGTGCAGTCGCGGTCACCTGGCCGGGCGCCAACAAAAAACGGCGCGTACGCAAATATCCACTGTTTGTCCGTCTGTCTGACCGACCGGCCGCCGGTCATTGCGGACAACAAACCCGACAGTGCGAGGATTACTCATTGCTACTGTACGGTTTCAGAACTGGGTAACAAACACGAGAAATGTTACTGTCAGGAAAAATTAGTTTAGTCGTTGTCTAAATTTCGGACTGATGGAAATAGGGATAATGACTGAGCACAAAAATAATAGTTCTATTTAGTCCGTTAGTTAGATTATCAAAAAATATTGTGCAAATAGGTATTTATTGCTTTACCAAATAAATAAAAAATTATAAAGATAAAGCCACAAAAGTTCCAGGGGTAGGGCTTGTTACGTCACTTATAGGTGCGCACTAAATGTATGAAATAGTTCCATATGGATTATTTGATGATTCCTCTTTGGCTGAATGTCACTTATACTCATGTCAAATAAACACGACCTCCATTAAAATATAAATGGATATCAAGTTAAATAATTAATTAGTGATCGTTATATTTTTGCCCTAGTTAAACAAACTCAAGAATAATTTAATTGTAGATATTTTATTCTAAATAGAATTAGGGACTATTACTAGTTTCTGTCCATTTCAGGCATTCTTTTGTATGGCAGATGGGCATTCCCCATACGTGTCTAATATGTTTTGGTAATCTAATTGATGATGGACCAAATATATTTTTTTAGTCATATAGCTTATTGGCCTGTTGTTAAGAAAATCATTGGCTTGACGTACCTATTGGTCTTTTAACAGACCGACCACTGGACGCTGGGGCTTAGCAGGTTCTTCATTCAAAATCTATGGAGAATTTCAACTTAGAATCTGCTAAACACTATTTATGGTTAAGTAAGCGAATTTTATGACAAAAATTTAAAAAAAATAAATAAGTAATCCCCGACACAAAAATAAACTCAAAAAAAAATATATATATGGCTAAGAACCACCTCGATAACGTCAGCTTTCAAACTAAAACATCATCATCGTTTAGAAGCTACGATGCCACAGACAGACAGACAAATACACAGACAGACACATCAAACTTATAACACCCCTTTCTTTACGTCGGGGGTTAATAAATAAGGCATTTATAAGAAATCAAAACTTGAAAAAGATGAGAGATAACGAGGTATTTAGTCTACTTCTTTCAGATGATATCTCATTTTCAAGATGTTAATTTAACTACCGATGGAGACGGTAGGTATGATTGTTACCATGCTTTTTCAAAAAATACTGGACTGAAAGCATTTTTAACCAACTTCCAAAAGGAGGAGGTTATCAATTCGGAAGTTTGTATTTTTTTTTTGTATGTTCGGGCATAACTCCGTCATTTATGGACGGATTTCCAAAAATCTTTCTTTCTCTTTTTCTTTTTTGTTTAAAAGGAGTTTGTCCCGAAATGGTTCCATTTAAATTTCATATAGATCTGATGACACGTTTCGGAGACAGACAACGGAACTCTTCAAAAAATGACAGCAAATCAACCGCGATTGCTGCTATCGCCTAGATATCCATTGTTATCACAATTTAATGGAGAAAGACAACTAAAAAGTGAAAAATAAAAACTTTTTTACAAAAAAATAGAAATAACTTTAATTTCGGAGGTCGATGTCAAAAAACGAAGAAACAAAACCAGAAACACCGACTTCCGAAATTAAAGTTATTTTGCACTTTTTGTTTTTTTTTGGAAGTCGGTTCTATTTTTTTGTAAAAAAGTTTTTTGTCAAATGTTTATAGGTCAATAATTCATCCATTTATTCGAAACATCAATATTGTTTATGAACATTGTAAACTAAAATCTTATACCCACTAGAATATAAAATGCAGATACCGTGTGCTGGGCACGAGTGTCCGATTGGATTGTACTCTTTGTGTTCCTCTCGCGTCTGTAAAACGAAACGTCTTGCTATGGCTCCGTCCTTTTATCGTGCTCTATTCGCTCTTGTTCTGTCTGAAACTTCTATATTAAGGGTTTAGGTTTCACTGATTCTTCAGTTTGTATTTTCGCCACAAATCAATGTGATAATGTACGTATCTACTCGTATCTACTAGATCTTATAAAATCGTTTTCATTCTTTATTTTTACATTTATTTTAATTATTATCGTTGTTCATAATACAATTACTATATTCTGTTTGATGGATTCAAAGTCAGGCAGGCGCTTTACTTGTATAATTTATTTCATCACCGCTGCTCTAAAAATGGTGAGGAATCCGGGATGTCCTAGAACTAAAACTTGGAAGGCATCCATCAACCAGGGGGTCTACTCGGAAGTGTTTTTACGAAGTATCGGCCGAATGTTCGGACAAATTCGTGTGAAGTGTTAAAGTGAATGTGCCATACCCAAAATTGTAGTGAAATGGCATTACGTATGTATTTGATGGAAGATGCTCTCAGAGAAGAGCTAGAATTTTTAGGTATGGCACTAACTGGCTCTTCGTAAAAACACTTCGGAGTAGACCACCAGTACTGGACTCGCATGGTGGAGTACGGCTCATTTCTTCTCTTAGAGAGGAGGCCTGAGCCCCAGCAGAGGGAAGATTGTAAAGGCTGATTATGCTAAAATATATTAAACTAGCTCCTGTCGATATTTAACACAAAAATAAACCGTTACAACAATGACTAAGCGTTACCCAATGATACAGCCACAAATGTCATGGCCGCAAAGATTACGTATTTACGTCCATAATACGCAATATTTTCTATAACAAAGTAAAACGGTCAACAAGGGAATCAATACAGCGATGATCTTGCATAATTTTATTGATCCAAATCAGCGTGGATCATTGATCATTCGGCCAATAATGCGTATTAAGGTTGTCACTGTTCGGTAGTGAGGTGTGTTGATGTCGACTCATCGATATCGATGCAAGCAGAAAAATGACGTTAGGCCATAAAATTTAAATTAATAATATAAAAAGACTTGTGTGAAGCCACAAAAAAAGTATAAAATAAAGTGCTTATAATGTGCATATACTATTTTCGAAACTCAATTCCTGAACTATTTATATACCCGCAAGCGTGTACGGAACCTTCGGTGTGCGGGTCGGACTCGCACTTGGCCGGATTTTTCGTATTTATGTCCGGTTACAAATAAATAAACCATTTTGTAAAATCAACTTCTAACCAATTTTGCCTGTCCCTATCCAAACACAATACTTACCTTTTAACTACTCTGTTTGCTAACTATTACTCGATTGTTTATCAGTAGATAACGTAGCTCCAATAAAGTTTCAATAGAGTTCTGACTTAAACGTCAAACGAGGCATCATTCAAATGTAAGTACTAGCTAAGTTCATTTATGCGTAGGTACTAAATCTTATATTAAATTTTTTCACTTAGTAAATATCTTCGCTAGAAACATCTAAAATCTAGGGCCACTAGAAATTAAACAAACATCCAACTTCTGCTGACCCCTTTAAATCTACATACCTATAGTTGGTATCGATAACTCCGCCCACGCCCCTCACTAGTGTAGTGTTGTGCAAATCTCAGTGTTGACCGATGGTGCGTACCAAATGACTCGATCGATCATTGCCTCCGACCCTTTGTGATGTACCTACCAGGTGCGAATTTCTTGTTGTGTACTGTTACGGTTATTACATATTTTTGTGAAGGCACGTGATCTTCGATGAAGAAATGATAAGATATTAATAAAAAAATTACGACTTTCTTTGTTTTTCGAAGGATCTGAGAAGGTTAAGTCCAGAAGCTGATTGTAATAGTCTACATATGACAATTTTGAAGATTCCAAGGATCCAGCCAAACAATTTTTTAAAAGAATTTTAAGCGCACATCATATAAATAATTCTGCCCAATACACCACGACCAGGCTAGGACGTAACGTAACGTATCATGCACCGAAAGAAACAGGCGACGACGCGGGCTACTATGTCCACTAGAACGTTTTAACAGCGTATCATAACCGTGTATAACGGTGTAGCGACATCTATGACGCCGCACACGAACTAAAATAACAAAATCCTACATCGCGCAAGCAGAATTCTCCGCGCGATTTGAACATATACAACAGTCCGAAATCAACCATTGGGCAGTTGCCCGGACCAGACCCAACACCCGTCTGGTCGGAGGATCCTCCCTTTTCAATGGAGGTTTGCGGGACTTTACACCCTGTTCCGCATGCCTCCAAAACGGGTTTAGTGACTGTAGCATCAGCGCATCATCCGCGTATCATCCGCGTTGTCGTATCCGAAAAATACTGGACATTATTTAGACACCTAGATAATGATGAAGAAAAATTTTAAGTAAGTATATGTTCTTTCGTATAACATTTTTCAATTGAATCCAATTTAATGAATTAATATCAAAAATATACCACAAGTAAAGCCACGTTAAACAACCGTTTACAACGGGTTTAGAGCGGTTATCATACGCGGTTGTAACCCGTATGCTCACCGTTTCGGCAACGTCTGCCAACATATAACACCGTCGCGTGCCATGCACGGCAGGTGCCGATACGCTCCGCGCATGGCACGACGGTGTTGGCCGGTGACGAAACGGTCTACTGAGCAGTCTCATACTGTTCAATGCTTTTTGAAATGAAAACTTATTTAGCCACGTTGGTATAGCGATTTTGGTAGAGCCAGGTTCGCGTCACCGACTTGCTACTTACGTGTTGCGCCAGACTGTATGGTACGGTGTAGTGGGCACTCCTATAACCTTCAAGCACTCAGAAATTACTAATGCTTATTTACTTATACAAAGCACCACGCAACCCAGCGTGTAGAATACACGCTCACTAATAGCATTATTTGTTATACAAAAAAACCTAAAAACTTGCGGAACACTTCAATTTCAAACACCTTTCCACCCCATACAAGTAAAAGTTAAACAACCCCAAGACAAAAGTTACAATGTCCAAAAACTAAAAGAAACAAGCTTTTTAACTTTCAAATCAAACACGTTCTACCCTCGCATTGTTTGACCGAACTTCGGCCGACCCAAATCACGGCTAACACGCGT
The DNA here is from genome assembly GCA_951329385.1 of Polia nebulosa. Classification (NCBI taxonomy): domain Eukaryota; kingdom Metazoa; phylum Arthropoda; class Insecta; order Lepidoptera; family Noctuidae; genus Polia; species Polia nebulosa. The sequence goes on from OX589598.1 coordinate 11,302,595, forward strand.
TCCCCTGTTTATAACCAATAAAAATCACCCGCAAGTCCGGCCGGATATCGAGTTTTCTCACCCCAAAAATTTAACTCGCACCAACTTTTCTTTGAACCCAAATGCAAACAAAAATAACACCTATAGCTTGAAGCCTAAAGTTCTCACCAACTGCATGGTTTGTTTCGCTTTATTCATCTCGATTTCAAGTGATTTGCTCCATATGTTGAGAACAAGTGAGCTGGCTTCTTAACACGCTGGACACCCCAAATTGAGGGTATTTCGAGGGGAAATCGTCGGGTTTATTGGAATTTCCTATGGGTTTTCACACGTGGTGAGTGCCTTAGGGGTTGAGATTATGATAGTCAAAATATGTTTGGTTCCGACACCTCGGTAAGTGATGCGGAAGTTGAAAGAACGTTAAATGATAAAAAGTAACTGACATTTCTAAATTGTTATGTGCAAGTATCACTAATTGCATTGATAACATGAATTATCTACACAAACTAATACATCTAGTATACCTATAGTTCAGTGTATTAAAAGTTAGACACCATGTATGGGGAAGGAAAGACTGGGTATTTGCAGAAACAATGGTTCAGTGGTTGCATAATAATACCATGAAAATTTGTTCTAGACTATGTTCTGACGCTTAGCGAAAAAAAACCGGGTTATATTTATTTTACTTAAATTTTTCTTAAGAATACTAGTGCATAAAAAGAAGCAAACCATCCTGGGCCTACATTTAAAAAAAATCCACAAAACTACACAGCTAATTTAACCCCCAAACATTATTCTTCTAATAAAAAATATTTGGCGTAACGTATAGCCGTCAATAACTCATTCGCTTCTCACATCAGAGCCCCCTAGCGGGCGGAAGCGGCTCAATTGGGCGGAAAGGCGGCTTGACCGCAGAGGTCGAGTGACCCTTCCCTTGCGCCTTTCAATCATAAGGCCTTTCACAAGGGTGCCCTTTGAGCACCTTCTTTGAGGAATTTGGAGAACTTTTGTACAATTATGCGGCTCTCAGAATTGGCTCGTACAGGTTACAGTGGGTGTGTATCTTTGAATTTTAATTAATACACTTCGGCGAAGTTACAATTAACTCTGAAAATCTGTAACGGGGCCTGATTCTTAGAACTTTGTTGTTTAACTTTGATGACGAAATATAACACAAAACGTGCGATAAAATTTCAAAAAATATATTCCACTTTACAAAACAGCATCATAATAAATTCACCACAAATTTTCACCGACACCTCACACAACAATATCCTAGTTCTTTGTTAATTTCCCAACAACTTGATTTCTGTCCTGACTTTGTGATGGGAAGTTAATCTTACACAATAAGCTGAAGGTAAACTGAGCCCTACCATGAGATATCCTAGACACAGAAAGGGAAGTTCCTATCCAGTGCATTAGGGAAAATAAAGATTAGATTTAAAAAGCAGTTAACAGTTACTTTTCAAATAAACCCAAGTTCCAAAATAGAGAGATGCGCAGCCTCAAGAGTCACTAAAAATTTCAGAGATGTCAGTACGGTATTGTAAGAGTGAAGGGTGCCTCATGGTAGACCCCAGTTTACACGAAAGCCACTTTGACCACGGTCTGAAGAACCAAGAGCACGGTGACGAAGAAAAGTATCGTGGGTGGTATCGTCTTAGTTGCTGAAGAAGGCGTGAGCGCGGCAGTCAGCTGGTGCGGCGAAATCACCACGGGCATCGCGAAAGCCTGGTTATTGCAGCGGTTCAACTGAAAATAGAAGATCAGATTACTGACTTGTAAGGATTTATTTTATTTACTTATTTTTTAAGGTATACCAACAGCTTCTGCGTACAGCACATTTTAGGTATAGGTGACAATAGGCCCTGAGATGATTCCGGGCTTAAAATAAATCTATTCAGTTTTCTTCAGTTACATTACCAAAAAATATTGGTGTCTCATCAAATCAATAAGAATTGATGAAGGTAAAATGCATCAAAATTCTTGTAACGTTGTCATCGGCTTATAAGCGACGTCACAAGTCCCTATAGGTAAAAAGTGAACAAAAGCGTGACGTCACGTGAAATTTCAACACCACCAATCATTTTAATTTTTTGTTTACGTGAAAAAAGAAAATAGAATTGATTTTTTTTTTTCAAATCTGCCTTCGGATGAAACCGGCATGTTATATTATGTCATTATATTAAAATGCGTTCTTGTCTAGAGTGTTTTATTTTCCAATCACCGAAAAGTTTCATGAGCAAATATATTCCCCAATAATAATTTCTTGCCAATAAGTGACTAAAACAGGGCAAAAATAACCATAATTACGAGTATGTGTTTACTACATTAAAAAGACAATGCTCAGCAACCTAGGGAGAAACTTTCCAAGTGATATTTCTTGTACACTTATCCGGTTATGCACATAGTGTGCTTAAGAACAATGATATACATATTTCGATAGTAGATACCATTTCAATTATCTACTAGTTTTTCAGGAACTGAAAAACTTCTTTGGAACTGAATTAGCCTAGTGCAATTGTTTAATGTGAGTTCAATATTGTAACTGGGTATAACATTCCAACCTCGCAACACGTGGTCTCCGGTGACCCAACGCATCCAGAGCGGCAACCTCGCACCACTGCTTCATAGGAGCTACCCTTCGATATTACTGACGTGAAGCATTTGTCCTCCGTACTATGACATGTGATCGTGTGTACTCTGGAAAAAACGACAACGATAAATTGACTGATAAAGACAGCAGGAACCATTTCCGGATATATACAGTACACGGACGTTAATAAGGCACATCGGGTTTTAGAAAAACTTTGACTATGCAGAGCGAAGATCGTATATGCAATCGACAAAGATACAACGTTTCAGCTACTAGCAACAATCACAAATATAAATGAAAATAATAAAATAAAATACAACAAGAACAAAAAAAAATATTATGTAGAAATTAAATTGCACTGAGAATAAATACATTTATTCATTTGATTAACAGTCTTTTTCTTAAACACGGTGTGCCGTATTAACGCCCAGGTACTGTACCTTATTAACGGAGTGATGTAATGGCTCGGGTGTCTATGGATAACTTGTGTCTTGGTGGGGGCCCTGAGAAATTTTCATTTTGTTGGAATATTTAAAAAAAACATACACAACTAAGATGAGATAGTCTGACTATTTTGCGTTGGACGTTTAGGAATAAATTGAAAGATTTCTAAGCACCAAGTCTCTCAGTAGCATAGTGAAACAACAAAAAATGAGTTTATTTTTAAGATTCGCCTTGCCAGCATCCAAGTTTCAAAATAATACAAGTTTTATGAAAAAAACTCGATCTGCCGCTATAGAGTTCTGGCATTCAATCAAACGCCGATTCTAGTGGCTTACGCGGAATGCACAATTGAGATTAATATTGATTTGGTTCGAATCATAAATTTAAAAACAATACCTATATTTAGTAGGATCCAAGCAGGCTCTTAGCGGCGTCTCGGCTTTATAAGCGCACACATAACATTCTAGGGGCCGTCTTTTTATCGTTCTTGTGACTGTCATTGCTTTGGGCGTCGGCTGCACGATTGGCGGCGGTCTCCGCACCACTGTTACTCTCTCGCCTTTATCCGCCGCTGCAACTGCAGGATCCTCTTCTTCTTCTTCCTCGTCATCATCGTCATCTTCTTCGTTTTCATCACCCCTTCTACTTGAAAGTTGAAGGTTGTATCTATTACTTGAAAGACGAGATTTGAATCTATTACTTGATAGATACGTGACTCTGCTTACGAGAACATGGGGAAGAGAAGAAAGATTAAAATAAGAAGAAAAAATAATAAGTTACTAAGTACGTAAAAAAATATTATAAAACGTACAGTCGATTGCACGACAGTGGTAGCACCAACGTTGGTATTGAGTTTGGATAGCCTAGTCCAGAATTTCAGTGGAACACTGCTTATACTGGTTCTGTTACCACTAATGTGCGTTTGCCTGTAGTACATCGAAGAGATATGACATCATTAAATGCACAATATAAGCTATCCATTATTGTATTTCAAGGTCGATAGGAACTGGTATCAATCAAACTTAGACGTTAACAATTTTGAATAAGACACTGGAATATCCAGTTCTTGTTGATAACTTGAAGCCACTTCCTATCATCAACTGATTATGTCAGCGTGACATAACAACGTATGATCAGAGAAGTGGACAATCTCTGTTGCAGCACCCAGGTTATTGAGTTTTATCGCCGTATTTCTTTTAAATTATTAGTCTTAAATTTGACACTTACTCGTCTTCTTCTTCTTCCTCTAATTTTGAGCCGGTTTTCGCCGGTATTAGAAACAGCATTGCCAGCACGAGGCAACACCTCCACCGAACCATTGCCCCACTCAAATCACCACCTGGCCAAAACTTTACATCTACTACGCACACCCGCACACTGGATTTGTCATTTTCCCTTTTTTAATTACCAAAAATATATTATGATGTAAGATGTGTTAAATAATCAGCAATTTTGTATTTGACAGCTTACTGCATCAGATTTTCGTGTTTGGAATTTTTTCTTTGTTTTTCCTGGCATTGTTTCAAGCTTCTTGTTTTGGCCTCTTTTTGGTTCCATAGATTATTATCTGACTGAGGTTAGTACTAAAGAGTAATAAAGTAGGGTACCTATTTTTTTTTAATTGTTTGGTTCCATGACGTACTTTTAATAGCCTCGTCATTTTTCAAAATGCTTTTTCAATTGGGTACAAGATTTCCGCTAAACAATATATAATTATTGCAATCGTCGACAAACAACATAATAACGGTTTACAACAGTCTGTTTTTACTTTTCTTGTTTTTCTAGCTTCATTTCTAAACATAACGAAGATTTTATATTCCACTGTAACGTTTGCGATTCCTAGCAGACTACAATACGATGACAATAAGAACTCTATAGAGCCATCTGTTGGTGAATGGTAGAACTAGCTATTCGCGGATAGGTGGCGCTGTTATCAATGTTTGGTTCTTATTAGACAACAGCCTTTATTATTTATTCCCCCCTACTAGGACGTGGGAAACTCTCGCGTCCATCGGATTCCCGTGACCCTCACCAGGTCATGGATTCACCTTATGGCAGGCTTTCCAACGCTGCGTATTCCGGTAAGCGGTCGCCATTCCAAAACCTTTCGGCCCCATCGACTACCTGTTCTGCGAGCAATGTGCCCTGCCCACTGCCACTTCAATTTGGTGAAATGCTTCTTGCCTTTACCTCATACCAGGACTTATAAAGGTTCACATTGTTAAGAAAAGTACCCAGTTAAAATATTCAGCATAAAAACATGATCTTAGTAATGAGTGTACGATAGTCACTTTTCTTTATTTTACTAACTGCATGTAATTTGTTCAGGTGCACCTCGGATATACTGTTCTTTATAGATCTTCCACAAGTAAGATTCTTTTTATGGCTTTTCATTCCATATTAGGAAATAGAATATGTTTCATTATTATGTTTTGTAGTAAGTAACTAAATATTTTGCTGAAAAGTAATCTAGAATCATACTTTAAAGATATTATTATAGTGAATATGGTAGTCCACAAACAGACCCCATCGCCAGCTGTAGCTACTTTTTAAGGGCCTTAAGAGATTTATGTTTATTAACTTATAGCTTTTATTTGAAAACTAGGAGGATCATAGTGCTGGACCTCAGTTGACCTTGCGTTGTACGGAATTCCAATAGAGGTCAGTTAATTAAATCTAGGTACTGTTTTGGTAACTACTGATTTGATTACGTAGGTATCTTCCCAAGATGATCGCTGTAGTACAATTTGGCGAAATACGGAACTATCAATCCACCAAACACCCAGTGCGAGTGCGGTGCTCCAGTCCAGACTATGTCCCTTTTTTCTGGAGTACCTCCTGCACCCTCGATAACCTGTTCAACGCCTTTAACGCTGCAATAAACGTGGTCACATACTTGGCCCAAACAGCCTACAATTTTATGACATTACACGAAAAGAAGAAGTGACTAGTGGATTAACTTGTCAAATTTGAGTCTACATCAGCATAGCATAATTAATAAGCCTTTTTAATTTTCCCACTGCTGGGACACAGGCCTCTGCTCTGAGAGGGTGTGGCCCATAAACCACCACCCGGGCCCAAAGTGGTTTAGCATATGCCACAAGTCTTTAAAGTTTTGATTCTATTATGCCGGTTTCCTCACGATATTTTCCTTCATCTCGTGATGAAATAACTAACACAAAGTAAAGCATCTGCCTGGGATTCAAACCCACGATCTACAACTTGTAAGTTTTAGCCGATTCCACCGGGCCACGCTCCCAAAATTGAGTGTAATGACAAATATGATCGTAAATATTTTATAATACATATGCCTACATGCGTGTAGCCGATGTATGTGAGATTCACAGGACCGGTCATTGAGGCAACACTTGGGGGAGGCATATGTCCAGCAGTGGACGTCTTTCGGCTGAAATGATGATGATGCCTACATGGGGCACCATGAAAAGTTAGATGTTAGATGATTTTGTTGTGTTTATCTAAGCATTATGTGCTTCAGACAGTCAAACTGTTTCTACTTCAAGAGCTACTATGTCTACAATATCTTATCTAAATTGGTATATTCCAGCAAAATATTATTTTTATTTTTTTAAATAATAGTGTTTGTAGGGCTAATTTATTGCTACTTCGTTATGCCTGACGAAAGTACAAAAAAAAAAAAAACAAAAATCTTTATTTTCTGAATCAAAAAGTTTTACATTAGTTGGTGATTGGACCCTCCTTTTAAGCAAGTAATGCCTGTGTGAGAAGACTCCGCTCTTCCACAGCAATACACAATTTATTTAGTACCTTAGATATGAACAGTATGTTTGTGTGTGTGTAATGGTGTACGTGTGTGTGCATCTAAAGTAAATATCTTGATTTATAATCCTGGCCAGATTGCTAGCTAGCTTACTTACACAATGAAGGCAGTTCAGTTCAGAAAGCCCAGTCACTCACTTCTTTTAAAAATCTAATATAAGTTCCTTTCTCTTTAATGCCTTTCTGTTTCTAAATATCTCATCTCTTCCATCATTAACCCACCTTTAATTGTTTTTTCTTTTGTTTTCTTCCTTTACAAAATTATGAATGATGTTTAATGTAAAATTTTGATGTCCAATTAATTTACAAGCATTACACCGCAAGCTGGGTAGCTAAAATAAAAAGGGTCCTTTTTATTTTAAGACCATTCAGTCTATCCAAAGGTTGTCTGGTAGATACCGCTGACAACTATAAAACCGCCATTGTACCCATAGATTTAAGTTCGTGTATGAATTGTGTAAGTGTTTTGGTCAAAATCAAAATCAAAAGTCATTTATTCAAACTAGGCTGAGAACCAGCACTTTTTGAACGTCAAAGTTCTACATAAAGACAGTTCCCCAAAAAACGCCCGCCCGTCACCACTTCCTAGTGTTTTAGCAACACATCTGTCTGTTAAGTTTTAAGAACTTGAATCTATATAATTCTAAGCAACAATCTTAACATTATGTAAAACAGAAAAATAAATATATGTCGTCTAAAATATAATCATAAAATTAAATAATCCGCCACTTGCCAGCTAGCACACTCAATCATGCCATTAAAAACAAACTCAAGCATAAACACTAAACCAAATTAAAGAAGCCTCCATACATAACTGGTGTGCCTGCTTACAAGAACAAAGATAGAAACTATCAAAGGGCTGTGATTCGAAGCCACAAGTGATGAACTAGGGCCATCACACTAAATTTGGTAGACAATTATTATATGAACTCATATAATCTGTCATAACCATAAGCTAAATATGGAGAAAGAACATCAAGTGTAACATTGTCTTGCGTTCATCACAGCGACCAACTATTATTATCTTCTAAGTAGTCGTAGATGGAATAGTATGCCTTCGAATAGAGACTAGATTTAACTTTAGTTTTAAATGCATTAAAAGGCAAGTCAAGAAAAGAACGGGGTAGCTTATTGTAAAATTCGATACCGAGACCCTCAAACGAACCGAACCCTACGAACACGGTGGGAAGGAACATGAAGTTTATACTTATATCTGGTGTTAAAATTGTGGATATCACTGGTCTTTTTGTATAAATGTATATTTTGTCTAATGTATAATATGTTTGCAAAAATGAATTGAGATGCCACCGTGAGAATTCCAATCTCTTTGAAAATTTCTCGTAAAGAAACTCTTGACCCTAACTGGTGTAACTACAATGAAGTATTATTCTAATCTGTTCTATTCTAATTGTGCTATCCTAGTTTGAAATAACAGACTCGTGTAATCCGGGCGTAACGCTGTAATTTTACTATAATTTATATATTTATTAATCATTTATATACACACAGAGACACAGTAACAATAGACATCATTATAAATGTAAGCACAAAAGAACTGCTTATTTCTTAAGTCTACCAGCAGACCTGAATGTAGACAAAAGTGTGTAGGAAACAGATAAAAGAGTACGAGATGTCTTACACTAAGGTATCAAATAAATAATAATGGTGTTTGTTACTCAAATACGCTAGAATGGCTGAACGGATCTGGATGAAATTTGGCACAAAGATAGATTATAGTCTGGAATAGCACATAGGATAATTAATTATTAATAATTTATAGTGAGAGAAGTACTAAATCCACGCGGATTAAGCCGCTAGCATAAGCTAGTTTTGATCATAGCCAATATATTTAACTTATTCATCTTAACTTCTTTTCTCTGAAGTTCCAAGTTATATATAAAGTGCCCAGTTTATTTTATTTAAAGAACCTGTTGGAAATAATATTTCTAAGACACCGAGCGCTCCAACCATGTACGCACACAACAAAAATGTGCACATGAATCTACACACACACATCTAAGTCCAACCGGCCTTGGTGAGATAGAAGTATTGCACCTTCTTATTTTATTGATGTTCCACCTTGTGATAGTTCGCCACCCGTTCCTATGAGATCTGCTACATCTCACGTACTAAGAATGGCGGCTAGCTACACTCAACTGTTAAAATCTTTCCTAATAGCCGATGTTCAATAGAAATCTAATAGGTATCTATCTGTCACGGCAAGCGTCCCGTCCTAATAACCTTTCCATCTGCAGCGCTCCATGAATAAGTGAACAGCGAGCCTTAATGTAACTCTTTCATGAACGCACACATGTGGGCTCCCTTTGCGTGGCGCATGTTCCTCTCAGCTTATCGGCGGCACAAAGCACCGCGCCGGGCAACCGCAATCCCCCACCGAGTCCCGAATACACGACCTCATTAAAAAATGAAACCTCACAAACATGCCATGAGCCCACAAAAAGCCCCCAAGACTCGTCAAAGCGAAAAGCTCCACCTACCGGAGAGTAGCGGAACTACACCACTCGCGGAACCAACCTCTGTACTTTTTTAATTAGCCTCATACACTGAGTGAATGCGTGAAATACGTTAGATTTTTTTTTCTCATACGCGGTTAGTTTGGTAGCTTTGAGTAAAGTATGTTAATTCACAAGTAGCCTGCACTCGGCTGCTTTTTGAACTGTTCAAAAAAGGGGTTCCGTGGATAAGGCTTATTTGATAACTTTGAGCTTTGAGAGGTTAATTAGCGAGAGAGAGAGAATTATGTGTAAAACTACAAGTTATCACGTTGAAAATGGTATTGGGTAGTTGTCTAAGGCATCGAGGCGGGCAAATGTTGCCATGGAGCGGCTGACGAGCGTCTCAAACCTCGGCAAGTCTCGAACTTCTTTTATCTCAGTCTAGGTTCGCTCAAAAAGTGCAAACTCTGTACAAAGTTCACTTTCGCCTTGTGAACTAATTTTTCGCTCGGTGTCAAGTTCATGGCTGGAAGGCGGGGCGCCGGCGCGAGTGGGGCGCGGGGTGCGGGGAGCGCTATGATAAAATAAAATATTCATTATGATTGCTCAACGCGGCAATGTTCGCGAGAGCACGGGTAGTCACGCTGGCAAGTCTTGGCCGCTGAAGAGATTTTTGTTTTGTTTGGTTGATGCTGCGTTTACTAAATTCATAACAAAGTACAAGAAATATTATAAATTCTATGATTTAAGATTTAAACAAGTAAATAGTAATAATTTTAACATACTTAGTTATTAGACTAGCTGGTATGAGAATTTGCTGATTTCTAAAACTAATATACCCGTAGATTGTAGAGCTTCTATTAATAAATTCTATTGAACATTGCCTTAACATAATTTTAAACCTGTTCGTATTAGTTGCACAGTTGGAGCATAAAAATTTATTTGGTACACTGTCGTGTCAGCGACACGAGGAAGAAGAAGAGAGGTATTCATTATCATCATAATTTAATCCGAAAACGTCAGATGCTGGGCATAGTCAGGACCAATAGGCTGGGCCTTCCGGTACGCCGCGTAATATTTTTACCCACATAAATTCAAAATATTTTATAACATGCACCCACAAAAAAATAACATCAACAGCCAATTCACTCCAACCGGACAATTCTCAAAAGACGACTTGAAAACTGACGTAAAAATCGTCCCGGACCTACCTCAAATGGAAGTAGATCGTCTGGGCGACTGGCCGAGTTTTTCTCCCGTTTTTCCCTTAATTAGTTCGTTAATCCACTGGAGGGGGAGGAGGGAGGGAGAGACTCATTAGCGTTCGACACTCAATTCTTGTTGGCAACACTTGTTGAACGTCGTTTTTTATGATAAATACGATCGAAGGAATGGAACTTTGAACGAAGTTCTGTTTGGGAATATTTTTGTTTTGGGAAGTTTTTTAAGTGGTAAGTGTTTATTAATTGTTTTGTTGTGAATTTTATTGTTGACTGTGGCAGTACTTTTATCATTTCAGAACAATATTAATCAGCTTTGCCTGGTACCCTACCAGCCAGCAATCTCTTACAAACACTTTATTAATCAGCTTTGCCTGGTATCCTACCAGCCAACAATCTCTTACAAACACTTTATTAATCAGCTTTGCCTGGTATCCTACCAGCCAACAATCTCTTACAAACACTTTATTAATCAGCTTTGCCTGGTATCCTACCAGCCAACAATCTCTTAAAAACACTTTATTAATCAGCTTTGCCTGGTATCCTACCAGCCAGCAATCTCTTACAAACACTTTATTTAACACTAGCTTCTGTCAGCGGTTTCGCCTGCGTGGTATTAGTACTTCATCCATTATAAATTATAGCCTATGCTTTATTCCATTCTATAATCTATCTCTGTGCCAAATTTCATTCAGATCCGTTCAGTTATTCTGGCGTGATTGAGTAACAAACCTGCATACATACAAACTTCCGTATTTGTAATATTAGTAGGTTGGATAACCCTTTAACTATTACTCCAGTTGTTACCCTTTAGTTTATTCTGAGAATTTAGCCTGGAAACGGAAACTGGAAATGCATATTATTGGACTGTATATTGCAAGAAAAGCTTCGTGAAGAGACAAGCAATGACTAAGCTTTCCCATAAGTCTTGTTCTTTCTGCTGGACTTCTCCAAAAGTAAAAATAGCAGAGCGTGTGCCTCACGGCTGCGCCAAAAAGGACCATTTCAGCAATGTTGCCAGACAGATACAGTCGGACAATATTGCCAGACAGATACTGTCGGACAATATTGCCAGACAGATACTGTCGGACAATATTGCCAGACAGATACTGTCTGACGCTGGTCTTCCAATGAACCTTGAGCGATGAGAAAGTAGTAAAAGAGTGCAAAAAGTGCGTAAAGTAGTAGATGGAGAACTAATCTTTTTTAAAATACTTTTTTAGACTATAATTTATCTGTGCCAAATTCTATCCAGATCCATTGAGCTGTTCTGGCGTGATTGAGTAACAAACATTCATCCTTATGTAACCATTTCTAATATAAGTAGATTATCCTACTACTCGTAATATTATAAATGTGAAAGTTTGTGAGTGTGTATGTTTGTTACTTCTTCACGCTCAAACGGCTGGACTGATTTGGATGAAATTTGGTATGTAGATAGCTTATAGCCAGGATTAACATATAGGCTACCTTTTATTCCAGTCTAGGCGGGTAAAACCGCGGGGCGCAGCTAGTATAATATATAAATGATTTTACTTTTGTAAGTAGGTTTTAACAACACTTTTCCACGTCAACATTTTTTTTTGGCTACATGAGGCCGGTGTTTCCTAGCTGACTACCCTGAGAAGACTGTAATCTTTCTTTTTTTTCTTTCTTCTTTCTATATGAGAACCACTGTACGTTTATGTCTGCGATGAGCTTTTTAGGAAAGCAACACACAAATTCGAGTGGACCTGTCCAGACAGTGCAAGCATTTGTCAGTCATCGTGAAGCTCAACTCAGAACTTTGAGGAGCTCAACAAACCGACGAACAATACCAAAGTAAGGACATTGGAGTAGGCCGCAAAAATACTCAAACTGCCAGACAATCATAAAATTTACATGAATATAACGACATACATAGTTCTTGCATTCACATTATGCTATATGAGGACCATGCAGCTTAGTGTCTGTAATAGTCTTTTGAAGAAAGAACCACACATATTTGAGAGGACCTGTCCAGTCAGTGCAAGCATTTGTCAATAGTCGAACAGCTCAACTTAAAAACCACTAAAGAGCTCAATGACTTGACGAACAATACCAAAGAAAGGACATTTGGGTAGGCCGCAAAAGTACTCAAACTGTCAGACAACGTTAAAAATGACTGTAAAAAGGAGGAGAAAAAATAATAACAACCCACATAGTCCTTACATTTACAATAATTAAGTATAGTAGGATGAAGACATTGAATGACTAAGTATAAGTTACCTTACTATATTCATAACCTATTCTATTTGTCCCGTTCCACAATATACCATCACAAGAGTTTCAGATTATGATATAAATACGTTTTCCCAAAATAAATTCTAAAAGGGCAGACATTACTGCCAACGTTATTCTTAATAACCATGTTTTCATATTAGGTATCTGCTCAAATAAAATTCTAAAACGACACACGTTTTTTCTTAGCCATGCGAAGTATTTCGTAATGGGACTTGGATTCAAGATCTCAAGATTCTCATGTACTAAGAATTTCTATCTTAAATTACTGCTTTGAATACGAGTAAGCAATTATTTCCGAAATTGCAATGTGTACAAACCTCACCCTTTGCAACGTCTAGCTAAACATTTCCTAATTTTGAAGCTTCAACTACGTAGTAACTAGCGTTGGCAAATGAGACTCACACGCTGAAACGGACCATTTTAACATGAGCTATCATTTCCTCACACGTACCCCTTAAATCCTGCTTAAATATAAGGCCTAGAGGGGGGTGGTAGGTCTTGCTTCGGTGGTGTTGTCATGTACATAGTACATGGTGCTGTCAGCTTAACATCCAACTTATTAGACGTTTCGGAAATTCGGTTTCGCCCCGCAAGCACCACGGGCTACGCTGACAGTAGGGAAGGGGTAGCTCTCACGTCAAATATCGATAAAATAGTTGCGTGTTTTACATAAAAATACACTTATTTTCCTCAGGCTTCTAAATGAAGACTAAATAGAAAAGAATAGTTTATTTTATATAAAGACTCTCACACTCTCTCTCTCCCTCTCTTACTCATAATAAAGTTATCTTAAAGAGGTCTAACACGTCACCTTCCTTTTGATTCATCTGAAACAAGCATTTTAACAGCGAAATTTCACAAAGCTTGCATTTCCTGGAATGTTTCCTGCGTAAAGTAACAAATATTACACAAATTGTCTGTAAAGTTGGTTTACGGACGATAGTTTAACGTGACAACGTCATAACAAAACATTGATGAAATATAGATGCGGCGCAAGCGTACAATGAGCGTAACGGGACACTTTTTCGTGCATGCAGCAAGCGTTCATCGCTTTATTAGACGTTGTCACGTCAAAATTTACTAATAATGCTTACTTACGTCTGTTCTCACATAATCGTCATCTTAAGTTTATTTTTGGTTTACTACTCGAAACTTCTCAAAAACACCATAGACCATTCTTTTTCCAAAACAGATTTTATCGATAGCCCACCCACACTAGCTGATATCCAGTTGGTAATGCAAACGTTTGTAACCCGTCGGTCCGCGCTCCGCCCGGGGCAAATACGTTGGGTAAATAACCCTCCAGCATCTACTATGTCGAGCTATATCGAGCAACATACGATTTTGTACCGTCTCTATATGTGCCTGCAAGTGACTTTTTGAGACAGTTCTGCAAAAATAGCAATACATACAAATAATAATAATAATAATTTCTTTATTTGGGTAAACTTTTTTACATTATTTGTGAAGCCCTGACTCTAGAGCTAGATATTATGATATCTGTATTTCAAGAGTCAGTTTCTTCTTCCTTGGTGATTACAACTATTTGTATGCAGTAATGAGCAGCATTAGTAAAATTTTATAAAATTAATAAATTTATACAATAGATAAAATATGTTAGTTACATTAAAAGTGATAATCAATAAATTATTTTAATTAAATTTCTTAAATATAATCCATTAGAATTAAGTTACATTACAATATTGACAGATAATGATAATGTCAGAGACAGTTTGTTCAATTAGGCAGTGCCTTTTGTACAAAATCATTTTTAATTTTTACGACAAAATTTCAACAATATATGGAAAGTGTGTGCGTAAGAAATGTGAGGGCATGTGTGTGAGAGTAGTGTGTGAGGATGTGTGGGTGTGAGGAGGGGGGAGGCGGGGGGAAATGTATTGCTATTTTTTTTTATTTTAAGACATGTTCTAAATTCACATCAACCTTTACTAGTATATTTGACCAACCAGCCTGTCTTTTTTTGTTTGATGGGTGGTATATCGTCCAATGACTTCTCCCGCTTCACCCAGAGCGGTAACTCTCTTTCGAATTTATACGCGACCCCAGGCAGATGTCTGCTGACAAGGTTCGTATTTTCAAGCGACCTCCTTAGATGTCACAGTGTTTATAAATCTTCGTATTACTCAATATCAACAGATTTTCAAACATGTTCTTGCGAAGAAAAAGCAACATAGAAACAGGATTTTTCAGCAGCGTAGTTCTACCGAACTTATTTTTGTTTGCGAATACATTTTTTAAAAGGTAGGTAATCTCTGAAAGTACTGATCCGATCCCAAAAATTCTTTAACTGATAGAAAGCACACAATCGCTGAGTAGGCTACTGTTTCTTTTAATCGTTCCTGTGGGATAGACCACGGCAGTGAAGCCGCAGGAAAAAGCTTGTACCATACTGTCACTACTGACTAATACTTTATCCACCAATAGTGTCGTGATTAATATGGTCAATCAACTAAGAGGCTCAAAACCACAAGTGAATATTCAAAATTATTTTCGTTTCCATTTTAAAATCAGATTCTATCGTCCATTTACGACTAAAGTATCTTCATATGACTGCTACAATTATTTCGAAGTTTCTTCTAACTTAGCAAACAAAACCCTTACAGCAAACTGCCACTACCAGCACCAATCTAACCACACACTGTCTTTAAATCTCCTATAGGCACTTACACATTCCCATACTATCTCTGAACCTACACATACACATGCCTATTTACATGTGCCGACGGAGCCAACATCCAGAGTTGAATTCGGCACGTCACACGAGCCGCCAGTGGACGGAATGCGAAACGGCTGGCTGTTTGTTTGTGGGTGGATGGCTCTGGCGAAATTCCGCCTTTGTTGCTTACCCACCCGGGCGGAAGTAGTGTGGGGGATGAGCGGTAGCGGAAATGAACAAGCTTGGGAGATACAGGTGCTTAGTTTTTAAATTGCTGGTTAAAGCAATTTCTCTTCTCTTCTTCTTGGTATTCTTTTGTTTAGCCGTTGCTGGCCTATTGATGGGCGAAGGTCTCCGCTAATTCCTTTCATGTACTCTTTTCTCCATTCCCATGAACACATTGTGTTAAGACTCTTGCCCAGCGACCATTTTGATTTGTTTACGGGGTTTAGGTACTGATGTTGTTGTCTCTCGAAGACTAGACAGATGGTATATCTATTGGTGGCTACAGCATATCAAACTTGCAATAGGCCCTGGTTTGCAACTAATTGTCGTCATACGAAAGAACATTTTCAGAAAATGGTGCGTGTGAACTTCGAGTTCGAACTAAAAATAGTATATATTTTATGATAACCGCAGCCAAACCAAGATGATAATTGTTAACCAAGACAACAATAATTAGCTCGAAGTCACTCATATTGCGAACTGTGAAGTCGTCCGGTCCTACATTTACCTTGGAGAGTTAGTTTATGCTCTGGAAATGTGGTGCTGGAGGAGAATATACGGAGCCCGAATTTCGTATCAACATCTCTATACTCCAGGAACTCGGCATTAAGGCGCAGTTAAAGGACTTTTAATGGTTTTAATTGAACATCATGTTTTCTTCGAAAAAATATATGTTACTCTAGACACTTTCCTTCGTAATTTTATCTCAGAATATTTGAAATTATGTTTTTATAACGTAGTGTAATTCATTTCTAAATGTATGTCTAACGCGGATAAAAAATTGAGAATCACGCAAAAACTATAAGTAAAGCGTATTTTTATGAAACCTTCACTATTTTAAAGATCATTTAATTATTTATAATTTAGTCTCAGTGTTTTAGTTTAATACTTGTTGTTTTATGTGTAATAAATTAATAATGAGTCTAATTTCCGACAGCGCTCCTTGATGGGCGAGTTCTATTACTGGGTGGACATACGACGCGTTGCGTAAGCTCAGCGCAGAACACGCAAGCTAACCACTCAAGGTCGTTGGCAGCTAATAGCGCCTTAAGCGACGTTTTTCGTCGGTAGTACAAAGTCGCATATTAACATTCTTTGAACACGTCTCCAGGTGCGAGAGCTGCCCCATCGACCGCATTGTCGTACAGGGAAAGGTGGCGGACACCAGAGGGCGAGGAAGGTCACCTGTAACAAGGCAGCTTTACAGCCTTGTTGGTTTTCTGACCTCCATTCCAAATTACGTTATTTCGTACCTAGTTTTAAATTTAAAATTCAAATTAAGCCTTCTCTGTCTAGACTCTTGTTTTTTTTTTATTTTAAGATCAGTTCGGATTCAGCTGCCGAGCTGGTAGCTCCTCTTTTTCATTGTCATTTTCTTCAGCAACTGACAGTTACCAGTTTGCAAGAGTTTTCTAGAACAGTGGAGTGCAGCTTTTATATCTGAGCAGATTCAGGCATGTGTCCTGGCAAATAATACAAGTTAGTCTCAGTGTATGGTGTACGTACGATTAATTATTATTATTTATTTATTTTCAGATCAAACAAATCCATATATTGTTAGTAAAAGTTTAACCTAATGTTAAATAAACACTCTAAGTATATAAAAAATTGAAACGACTGATACCTAAGTGTGCAGCCGTATCCACAACCCTGAGTGATAGCCGATTAATAGAGACGAGCGCTTCGAGAGAGAGTGCTTCGTATAATCTAGCCTTGTGTTAATATTAAAATATACGTCTCAATTCGTCGTGTGTGTATCTTCTTCCAAGTCCTCCATGGTCCTCCTATACACTCTTTCTCATCATGTCACTCCTCCGTCCTTCCACTCCATGACACACCTTTGCGATGTACCGATCAAATTAAGTCTGTACGAGTGCACCAGGATGTCTGGCAACAGATAGATGTGGCGAAATATCGTAGGGTGATTAAAAAGAAAGAAAAGAAAGAAAAACTGTTTATTCACGTGAATGCGAACGCGAGCGATCAGCCTCTGCAGAAGTCACTACGTGAGGATCACGACCACGACAAAGAAAAAGTCGATGTAGCTCTGTGCATTGTGTTTTTTTTTGCTATAACTTCCAGATAATGCCAAACGATTATTAAGACTAAAACTACAGAAAAGTACTAGTTATAGATTGCTTATAAAACACGGTTAGATCGACCTTCATTACTAACTACGAGTATCAAAACCGCAAGCATCTTTATCATTCTCCAACTTCAAGATGTTTTTAAAACGTTCCCGCAACCTCTTGTGGCTTAAACCACATCAAGAGTTAGAATTTGGTGGGCAATAGGTACATACAAGGCTTTGTTACCCTTACATAATGTATTCAGTCGTGGACTTGTCTGCAAGCTGTGTACATAACTACGTATGTACTGCGTATATACTATATGTACGCCGCGGTTCGGCTTATGTAATAATTTATTGCTTTGTTGTATTATACACACTGTTGCATATTAAGCTAGTTTGTAGTTTAGCAATGGGCTTCAAATTACGTTTGATCGTAAGGTTTCGCTTGATTTGATGAAATTAATGGAATTCCACAAGGGTTCTAAATTCATCGTGTTATAGTGTGTTATAGAACCTAGTTAGTAGGTATATATATGTTACGCTCAAAGACCGAAATCGCTCAATGAGCGGAAAAATGTCTCAGAACACGTTATGGCTCCACGAACTTCGCATCGTGGCACTTTTAAAAACGGTTATGACACGTTGTGGCTATGAAAAAAAGCCATGACGTGTTCTGAGCCCTAACTTATGCGACCACATCGCGATATAAATGTGCGGATAATTTAATATGGAAAGTAAATCTATTTATTAAAATATACATATGATCAGCAGAACATTATTATTTTTTCTCAGCAGTATTATTTAATCTGGAAACTTAGGGCACCCCGACACAGGTTAGGTTCGCGATATGGCAGTTTCAGAAAGGTGAAATAATACAAGTTATGGTAGGGTAGTCAGATCGGTGGACCCGCAGCTTAGCCTGAGTTAAACTATTTTTTAAGAACTCTTTTTCTTCACACGTTGATATTCAAGTATTCGCTAAACTTTTCTACTAGAAGTTCCATGCACCAAAATAATACCTATAAAATTATTTTCTAGCTACACTGTAAGGAATTGTTCTTGCGAAATTAACTAGATTATACAAATTTTATTACACAAGTAACTTTTTTAAACTTTAAATATCGATCATATCAATCTTGAAAGAAGATTTCGTCCTTATTTAATTTTCAGCACCATTCCATACATACCTTTTAAGGATGATTCACGTTACACCGTGCGGCCACCGAGCCTCGGCCGTGCCCCGGCCGGGGCACGGCCGGGGCACGTCCACCGTGCTAGTCATTCATGCTACACCGGGCTGTCACCGTGCCGCCACCGGGCCCCGGCCGGGGCACGGCCGAGGCACGGCCGGGGCACGTCCGGGGCACGGCCAAGCATGGATCAGTTCATACAAAAAGTATACTATAGATATTTGACCGTGCAATTGTTTGACCGGCAATTGTTTCCCGGCCGGGGCACGGCCGGGGCACGTCCGAGCCCGATGCACACGTTCATGTTACACCGTGTCGCCACCGGGCCGAGCCCTGGCCGTGCCCCGTCCGTGCCTCGTCCGTGCCTCGTACGTGCCCCGGCCGGGGCACGGCCGCGGCCCGGTCTAGCATGAATCACTTCATACAAAATGTATGCAACA
The DNA here is from genome assembly GCA_951329385.1 of Polia nebulosa. Lineage (NCBI taxonomy): Eukaryota > Metazoa > Arthropoda > Insecta > Lepidoptera > Noctuidae > Polia > Polia nebulosa. The sequence continues at coordinate 11,321,953 of OX589598.1, forward strand.
ATCTTTGACCGTGCTCCGGCCGTGCCACGTCCGGGGCACGGCCCGGTGGCGACACGGTGTAACGTGAATCATCCTTTATTAGATCTAGAGATTTTATTATTCCACATTTTTTTTTTATTATTGTATATAGGCACGCGTTACATTACCGAACCTTTCGTTCACCATTTCAAACGATAACAGGATAGATGACTAAAAATATATGAAGTCCGTCAGTTAGACCCAAAAAATATTGGACTCGTATTTTTCCATTGTAACGTAAACAAAAAATTATAACGATAAAGTGCGTTGAAATTTCGCGTGACGTCACAACTACGTAAAAAATGTACCACTTTTACCTACAAATGACGTAACCAGCCCGAGGAGCTCGTGGCTAAAGTAATAACAGCTGCACGGGTCGATCCATCAGGTTCAGCTACGCTTGCCGGGGTTGATCCATGGAGGGGTGACCATCTTTACATACTCCTCCGTGCCTCAGAAAGGACGTTAAACCGTTGTTCCCGGCTGTCAGCCGTGGATCTTTGACAGTCGTTACAGGTCATCAGAAACCCAAAAGTCTGACAACCAGTCTTACCAAGGGGTATCGTATTACCCAGTAACTGGGATGTGGAGGTAAGATAAGCAGTCATCATCATCATCATCATTAGCCTTTTTTTTAATGTCCCCACTGGTGGGGCACAGATGTCTCTGTGAGTGTGTGGGCTGTAATCCACCACGCGGGCCCAGTGCGGGTTGGTGGATGTCACATGTCTTCGAATTTTTTGGTTATAGAACATGCCAGTTTCCTCACGATGTTTTCCTTTACCGTTTTGAGAGCAGTGCCATAGGCAGACAGGCAGTCGCTCCATGTAAAATACTGGTATTCAGCTGCATTCGGTTAGACTGAAAGCCGACCCCAAGATAGTTGGGAAAAGGCTAGGCAGATTTTGACGTAACAAGCCCCCACTCCGGAACTTTGATGCGTTTTATCTTTGTCTTTTTTTTTAAACAAAAATTACGTGACTTATTTTTTTTAATAATCTTACTTACGGACTAAATAGAAATATTATTTTAGTACCCATGAATCCATCCCTCAATCCAATTATTGACGTATTAATTTGTGACAAACAGCGTCCCTCTGCCCTGCCAACATCAAAGAAACATCAAAATTACAGGAGGCCCACCACGTCGATAGTTTAGATATTATGAGCAATTTCTGTCATCTGACATGTTTAGGGTATGGGGAATATGCGGCCGATGCTTTTTTAGAAATACTTGGTGTACATAACATAAAATAAAAATATACTTATCTAACTATAACTATATACACTTAATAAAAAAATAAAAACTTTTAACTAACTAAAACAAAAAATAATCTGTCGCTATCGGCTGGTAATGTGCCCAAAAGACTGGCGGCAATGCCAAGTTGTATGGTTAATGCTTATCCTCTGTCCAAGGAAAAAGCCAGCCCTTGTGTCACGCAAAGTGTCAAAACAATTTGTGAGCGCTCCAACCCCACGATCCAAGAGTTTCAACCCCTAACAAAGTGCCGCCGCTTGAGGTTTTCAGCAGCCGCAGCGGCAGCGCCATCACAACACGATGAGCTCGGAAAATGAGATGGCGCAAGAGTATCGACACAAGTAGCGTCCCACACTAAAGGCCTTCCCGTCTTCCATGGAAACAAAGACATGCCGTCCGGTCGCTTGCCATAGTCGGGCTCTAATACAGCCGGAACGCCGAAATTACTAAATTGTTTAGCAAAATTCATCGAACTTTAGAGACAATAATTAACGTAGGTATTGTATTAAACATACTAAACTAATAAAGAACTTAATATACAAATTGATAATAATTATATGTACAAACGCGTATGAAAAAAAAAAAAAAAATTCAAAAATTCATCCACATCGCTGTCAATGGGAAAAGTGCCCAGAACGCTGGCAGCATTGCCACGTTGAATAGCAACGCTGATTCGTTGGCCAAAGAAAAGTCCAGCTCTCTGGTCACGTGAAGAATCGACTAACAAAATTAGTAAGAATTTAATATTAAAATTCCAACTATATAGAATCTTAGTAAAAAGTCTTGAAAGAAAATTACTAAAGTTTTGACGAAAAAGCCGCTAAAAATATTGACGCGTCTATTTTTTATTCAAATAAAACTCTTTTTCTGGTAAACTTTTTTTAACATATTCGTATTTGTGAATCAACCTTTTAAAAAAAAAATCAAAAGCCCAGTGGCTAGAATGAAAAATATATCAAAATTATTAGATTGATCGGTTTAATAAATTTTCAACAGCAAGTCGCATCACTTGACTTGAGTTTAATCTGTGACGCGACGATAATTTCTTTCAAGAAATATCAAGGAGGATAGTAAATCAGCTCTTTATATACAGAATTAATAAAAATTAGAAATACCACTTTGTCCTACTTTTGGTTGTGTCTAAGAAGTTCAAGAGCCGATTTTTTTTAATAGTCAGATGTTTCTTTATTCTGAAGGAATAATTAAGGCAGTTTAACATTATACAGGGTGTAACGGAAAGGTGTGGTCATATTAAGTCCCCCACCTATGAAATCAGCGTTTTGTATGGCGAATTTTAAAGAAGTTGCATTTTTCATACTAACATTTTCTTAATTTATTTTGACAACTCTGAACACTGCTGTTTTAAAACTTTTATGCAATAATGTTTACTATTGGCAGTTGTCTATGACCGTCATTATTCGATATAATATCAAGCAATTGATAAATATTTTAATTCATAGAAGTGACGAGGTTCTCTATTTGTGAGAAAAAAACGCCAATTGCATATATAACCCAATATTTTAAGAACCGGTTCTGCTCATGGAAATGAAAAAAATTGTCTAAGATAAAATAGTAAATTTCCTTTGAAAAAATTGGACTTTCCATACAAAGTTATCATCAGCTGATCAAAATTTGTAAGAGAGGTAAAAAATTTTTTTGAGAATTTCCTCAACTTTTCTTGAAGAAAGTGGTTCATATCGATGAGTTCTTAAAATATGACCACACCTTTCCGTGACACCATTTTTTTTGTATTTTCCATACAAAAGCTGTCAAATTACCATTTTTATCCGCATCCGCAATCAGATAAATTAATTTTGTAGTCTGTGTTCCGTGACCCTATCAAAATACCAGCGCCGCATTTTTTTTTTTTTTTTAAATATCTCAGCATATTTTGAGATAGGCCTTTTTGGCCTGAGATCGTGGAAAAATGTAAAAAGGAACACCGGGGTGGTTTTTAATCAGTAAGAGTCTGACAGAACATCCATGAGGAGTTTCCACCCCGGGAAAAAAAGTCCTTTTTGGCCTCGCAGAGGTCTTTTCTACAGGGTTTAATGGAAATACGTGCTCATATTTTAAATAGGTACTGTTTCTGCCCACAATAATGGACTACTTTAAGAAAGTCATAGCCAACTCCGAATAAAAAAATTGGACCACTCTTTTAATCAGCTGATTATATCTAACTTTGTACGGAAAGTCCAACTTCTTTTTTGGGAATTTTCTGTCTGTTTTGAAGAAAGTTATTCATTACCATGGACCGAAGCAGTATTTAAAATATGACCACGCATTTCCGTTACATCCTAAGTTATTTTTTTTTGTGTGGTGGAAAATCATCCAATGACATCTCCCGCTCTGGGTGGTGCGGGAGGGCGTGTCACTCTTACTGACTAAAACCCACAGGGGTGGGTTTCCTTCCCAGCCTGAGTGCCCAGGGGTGCGGTAACTCATGTTGAAAATTTATCCGCTACCCCTAGGCATACATACTCGCACTATGTTATTATGTTGTTATTTTTTTATTATTAGTTAGTTGTTATTCTCCTCCTCGCGTCGTGTTCCTCATTACTGAGGGTCGTGATTCCCCCGACGTGAAGTCACTATTTTCACGATGCTTCGCCATCTGTGCCTATCTTTGGCATTGTGAAGCGCTTCGTGGAACTTTGCGTCCAGGGATGAGCGAATCTGGTTCTACGATGAAAGCGAACTGCGACCCCTCGGACGCTTGCCATCAACCTTGCCAGTAACCATTAGCTGTTCTAGGTTATTTCCATCTTTTCTGGCAATATGACCGAAAAATTCCAAGACAGGCTCTCTGCAGATAGGTAGTGGAAAGTCTGGTTTCTACCTTCAAGTCGCGGAGAACAGTCTCATTGGTGCGGAATGCATTCCAGGGGGTCTGCAGCATTTTTCTCCAGCACCACATCTCGAAAGCATCGATCCGGTCACGATCAGCTTTCCTGAGAGTCCACGTCTCCGAAGCGTAGCCTAATATGGAAAACACTAAGGACTTGACCAGTCTTACTTTAGTTCTCCACGAGATGTTACTGTCCCTCCACATGCGCTGCAGCCGAGACATCGCACCCTTCGCCATTCCTATGCGTCTCCTAATGTCTTTCTCGCAAGAACCTGTATTGCTAATATTAGCTACAAGGTAGAAGAAGTCTTCGACGGTTTCCAGCGTCAATGCGCCTGTAAATTGAAGCTTGTTGGTGCGGTCCACCACCATCAGCTTTGTTTTAGCATGGTTGATCTTCAGCCCTAGTTCCAAACTGATCCTTTCCATTTTGCTGAGGAGATGAGCCATTTCCGTTTCGTAGGCAGCCAAAAGAGTTGTGTCGTCTGCATAGCGCAGATTTGTTATTTTGGTACCTCCTATTGTGACGCCGCCCTCCCAGTTTTCAAGGGTTCGTCTGATTATATACTCTCCATACGTGTTGAAGAGAATGGGAGACAGTATAAAACCTTGTCTCACGCCTCTACCGAAACTGAAGGGACCAGAAGTTACCTTCTCGACCTTCACGACACCTTGGTTGCTCAGATAAAGCGTCGTATAAGAGCTACGAGATGTTGAGACACTCCGAGTTCTTCCAACACTCTCCACAAGGCTGACCAGACAACGCAGTCGAAGGCTTTGCTATAGTCGATAAAACACAAGATGAGCGGTGTATCGAACTCATAGGGATTTTCGATTAGTTGGCGAATGTTCACGATTTGCTCGCGAGTCCCCTTTCCTTTAACAAAACCTGCCTGCTCTTGAGGAATTTGCCAGTCTAAGAAATGTCGGATCCTATTGTTTATGATGTGTAGCAGCACTTTACTAGCGTGGGATATAAAAGCAGAGTTCTATAACTTTCGCATTTTAAAGTGGATCCTTTTTTATGCAGTGGTAGAATTATTGAACTTGCCCATTCACCCGGCCATTCGCCAGTACGCCAAATCTTTTCGCATATTCTGTGAAGGGTAGCAGCTCCTGGTCTCCCCATTGCCTTAATGATCTTAGCTGTAAGTTGATCTGGTCCGGGATCTTTATTTGCTTTTAGCGCCGCAATAGCCGTCGTTACTCCAGCTAGCTAAGGTAGCTAGTTGTTATGGCTAGTTATTATTTTATTTTATGTTTTTCCTGTGCGAGTCACAAATAAACTTTTTTCTTTATTTCCTTTATGACCCTGGATGAAAATAGTCAAATCAGCAAATAATCCACTATTCTATAATCACTCGACATCAAAAGCGTGCGACATTTGAAATCTCGAGCGTCCACAATAATAACACTTGTAGTGTTCAACTATTGCCCACAAAGTGAATTCCAATTGCTCTCAGAACTTCAGCATGCGAGTTACGAATGTGAATGACGAATGTACCGATTACAGAGTACAGACGAAGAGTATTTACCTATGTATTGCAAGTGTTGGTGGAAGTTTGAAGTCTTTTACTTCATCGTATTGGTATTTTGTTGGATCTGAGTAATTAGGAAATACGCTTTTAGTTAGGCATTTTTGTTTTAAATATAGTTTGTTATGTATTTTATATGTATGTAAATAGTATAATTATTTCAATTTAGGTAAATTGAAAATGTTATATTTAAAATTTTATTCACATCCCAATGAAATACGCTGTGAATGTTGCCAAGTAAGTGGATGTGGATTTGAACTGTTTATTGCACTTTTGAGCTCTTCCAACACATTAATGATTACTTTACTTCAATGATTAAATACTAACTTGTGGTCGCCCAGTGAACTCGACCCTTCTGGTCGAGTTTATTTATATAAAAAAGTGTGTGTGTATTTATGTACGCACGTAAGAAGCTTCTTTGGCGTAACAAGATAAAAAACCAAACTGTCACAAAGTTTACAAAAGGAAAACAATCATTCTTCATGAACCACAGACCATAGCTAACTTCAGGGTGTTGTCGGTTCTAAAAACTTCAACCTGTGAATTTTGTGTGACAGTGATGCGCGCGCATCTTAAAATTTCACTCTCATAATTTTTTCATAACGCGCCTAAAGAAGTATAACTTCAATAATGTGTGTTGTGTGTGTAATATTTAATTTATAATGTAGTGTTTTTAATGTAGTGTGTCTAATATTTAATTTATTCCTAATGCATATTATATAAAAATATTAGTTTTCTGCTCTCTTTCTCCATGTAAACTTTAACTGTGACAAATTTCATACTCCTCCACTGCGTAAGTTTTGTAAAAAGGGGGTACAAAGTTTTTGCTTCACGTATTAATATATTTATTATAGACTAGCACTTCGTCCGCGTGGATTTCAAAAATTTATAGCCTATGATACTCACAAATTTGCTAGCCTGTCGGTTTTCTATCGGTTACATTTTGGGGAGTGTGCGACGGAATTGCATAATTTGATTCCGCCAAGCCCGTTTCATCAACGGATCACAAGACGTACGTACGGCGAAGTACCACCGGTTCGTAGTGGACATCCCATCCATACGCACAAAGCGTTTTTAAGAAAACCTTCATTGTGCGTACAGCTAGGGAGTTGAATTCCCTACCGGAGTCTGTGTCTTTAAGTCAAGAGTGAATAGGTTACTTCTAGGCAAGCGTGCTCCATCTTCGACCACATCATCGCTTACCATCAGGTGAGATAGTGGTCAAACGCGTGCCTATCAACAATAAAAAATAACGTGACCTTCTATTGGAGAAATTTAAAAATCAAACTCACAAACTTTACCTCTTTATAACATTATAGTATAGAGTACAGATAGATAGTGCTAATGAGCAAGCATATTTACAACAATGTAACAGAAACGATATTTCCGTCCAGAAAACTTCCTTGCTTAGTCGTAGAATGAGTGATTGTTCAGTGTTTTTCTCAAAAAAATTCTTTTCAGTGGTCACTTTGGTACTAATTGTATTGAATGAGCAGAGTTTTCACAAATATTCGTTTACCCAATGACCATGTCGTACTACCTATCGCTGTTCTATTCCAATACACATTCCCTATATACGAATACGTTACCTTAAGTACATAAACAAAACACACACAACATTACGTGAGGCACCAACTAAATTGAGCACACATAACGAACGGGGGGAGGTAGGGGAGAAATAGAAGCGTACCGAACTTGCTTAGATAATGTGCATACATTAAACTAAGACTAAACTAACGCGGGGCGTATCTTGATGAAGGAACTTCGGGGTTCGCCGGCGGTCTAATTATAGGGGAGATTGGGCAAAAACTGCCTCTTTGATGTGTAAGATGTGGGGAAATTTAATTAAGATGTGTCTAAAGGATCGAAGTTTGTTGTTGGAAAAGATTAGTGGATAAGACGGAGTTGCCTTACTGGGAACTACAATTTAAGTGTGTCTATATATAAGTAATACATATCTACCTACATGTATAGTCTAACAATATACAGGGTGTAACGGAAAGGTGTGGTCATATTTTAAGAACTGCATCTGCCCATCAATATGAACAGCTTTCTTCAAGAAAATCCGAGGAAATTCTAAAAAATTTTTTTTACCTCCTATACTAATATTGATTAGCTGATGATAACTTTGTATGGAAAGTCCAACATTTTTTTTGGGAATTTCCTATTTTTTCTTAGAGAAAGTTGTTCATTTCCATGGACAGAACCGGGTCTTTAAATATGACCACACCTTTCTGTTACACCCTGTATATGTTACGGCTAAAACCCGAAGTGCGGCTACACCTAGTTTAAGCCAGCTACAACTAGATGTGACTGGTAGCAGTTGGTTAAATTTAGGTATAACTATTAATTCACAGTTTCTGTTTAGTTGGAAAGTTTGAAATTTTTAGACTTTTTGCGGACCATATTTAAGCTCTTGTGGACCACCTGTGGTCCGCGGAACACAAGTTAGGAACTACTGTTCCATAGATACTACATGTCTTTGGTAGTAAATTAAGCTTAGTTTAGTAGTAATAGAAATCAAAGAATCATATTAAATCTTCTCTTCAGAAGCAAACAAACAGAAAAATAGTCTTCATTTTAGTAAAATTAAACATAAACTTCTTAATTTAAAGAAAAACAATCAACAAACTGGTCATTAAACGTAAAAAATAAACAAAATCTTAATTCTCTTCTCTCTAATTCTTTATGTTTCATGAAACAAAGTCCATAAAGAATTAGAGATGTAAGATTTAGTATCTATAGAACAAATAAATAGCACTTCTACGACCTTTTCTTTCGCCGATATTAATTCAACACCTAGTTTTAACCGCTAGGGACTGAAAATATCTAGTTGTAGCCGGTATGATGAAGGTTACACCGGATTTAGCCGAACGCAATCGGTTGCACCCAGTTCTACCCGTGAATTAATAGGCTACATCTAAGTGTAACCAACTGCTACCGGTGACACCTAGTTGTAGTCGGCTAAAACTAGGTGTAGCGTGTTTCGGGTTTTCGTAATATAAAAGGGTGTAAAAAGATAGTTTCCGAAGCCGAAAGCCACATATCCTACCCATTATTTGGATATTTTTTTTCCACTAGACCATACCTGGGAATCCACTGGTTCTGGAGATATTGAAGGTCAAAGTCGCAATTTTTTTACTTTTTTACGAAAATTAATTCCAAGTTTATTACTAAACTTTTTTCATAACAAATATTACTTGAATTTTCAATTTTTTTTTTTTGAAATTTCGAAATTACGCATTTGCAGTTACAAAAACGCGATGAATTTCAAACGTATCTGACAAGTACCTACGTGGCATAGAGCGAAGGGGCAGAGTTTAACTCCACTTGCCTGGGTTTGTGTTACACTGCACGCAATAAAAAATAGTATTTTTTTTCATACCTAAAAATAAAAGTCGTTTCCCAGCAATAATTTTTTCACAAAACTGCTTTGATAGACGTACAGTATGCGTAGTTAACGGCTCGGTGATGTGTCTTTTTACACCCTGTATATACTAATTTTGCAAAGAGGTGAAATTGTTTATTTGTTTGTTTATAAGATAGTAAATGCGGGTCGTACTGAAATGCCCTTGAAACCTACCTACTGCACCGATAACTAAATATGTACTTACTTAGTACATTTCATACAGCTGAGGTGGAATACAGGTCCGAGCTGAAGGCGGGGCCGTTTTGGAGTCGAGAAACTGTAATGGCAATTGCCCATGTGCCCCAGGGGGGCTGGCCGTCGCACTTTTGTGCACTAGTGCGAAATATACTACATTGGTACCGATTCTGTTGTGCTCAAACTAAACTTAATTTAGGCTATTGATATCTTTTTCTCTCTAATAAAACAAGAAAGAGACGGACGTAGATTAGAGCTGTCAAAATTAGTTGAACTAATATTTTCATACAAATTAAGGGTACACATAAAAACATGTCGACTAAAAACACGGTAAAGCGCAAGGCGTAAACTAGTTTGACATCTCTAAATTAGTTCATAGCTATAGCCTTCCTTTTCTCGCACTGGCTTTTAGTAAAAGATAGCGATTCTCTAATTTTAGTTTAGTTATTGAACAAGAGAATCCGCACCATTGCAAGCCTAAAAGCGGTAAGGGTAGGTTAAGTTTCCGAGTGTGTTGAAAATTCTTTTACTACTAAAAATCTTCACTATCGCTGATTTCGAAAGGCTACTTTGTATCCCAGTAAAAGAGGATCACGTAGACACCCAAACTACCTATGACATTTATTAATAAATATTTTTCAAGTTTTGATCTGAAAAGATAAAAATATTGCAAAGGATTGTCAGATTTCAGTTTTATTTGTCCGTGAAACGAGTGAAATGTTGACAAACATGTGAGTAAAGCGACATTGTGGACGAATTTTACATGTTTTTGAACTTAAAGTGTTTTTGTTACTGTGCGTTACTTTATGGCTGAGTTACTTTACTTTTATCTTTGGAAACCGTTTTAAAAACGAAAGTGATTAACTGAAGACTCGTGCGCAAAGGGTTCCGAACGTATCATATTTTTTAGCATGTTTTTAAAATAATATGGACTTCGTATAAGTTTTCTTCTTTATGTAAAGAACTATTTGCTGTTTTTTTTTTTTTTCAAAATTTTAGACTAGTTTCGGAGATGACCCATCATCTAAATGGTCAATTTCATAAATGTCTTTAAAAAATTGAATATTTTCAAAAACCCGACTGTAAAAAACAACTAAAAAGTTCCACAGAAGTCACTTTTCAAGCAGTTTGATGCAGTTGGTGGCAGTTATTTTAGTTCAATTATTGATATGCCCTGAAATCATGTTTGGCAAAAAGCCAGGTCTTACAGCACAAGTAAAGGAAAAAGTTGGAAAATTGTTTATTCGTAGTTTTATCACATAGAAAAATAATTTTGCGATTAATAACTTACATTTGCAGTTGGAGAATTGACCGTTACATGCATATAGGTAAGTACTTCAATATTCGAGAGAACTTTTCAAATAATAGTTAAGTTCGTTATCAATCCTACATAGATTTTCATCAGAAAATAAAATAAAAAATTACGATGGTACCTACCTCCCCCGCCCCCCTTCCGTCCCTTCATGTGCAAGTCCGTCTCTTTTTTTTTCTAGTTTAAAACTACAAAATCTATATCTAAAATCATCCATACCTGCTCAAACCGTATCTTTACGAGATATCCGTCCCGGGTACCTGAGCCGGATCAGCCCGGGTATTTACCCGGGCTGATCCGGCTCAGACCCAATAAGTCTGTTCGCCCATATATTGACAGCAAACCGGGCTACCCGATCTTTTACGTTTTTAAATTTTCTAAATATTGGCTAAGGAGAAATTATATTATGGGGAAAAGGGTTGAGTCAGATTTTTTGTGATTTTAGTGGGAAATTGGGTTCTTATATAAATGCGAAAGTAAGTCTGTTTGTTTATTACCTTATCTAGGCGTGATAAGGTAATAAACTACTGAACCGATCATCATGAAGTTTTGCATATACGTTGTCAGAGGTGCAGAAAAGGACATAGGGCACCATTCATCCAGAAAAAAAGCACTGTTCCCTGGGGAAAGAACAAGAACTTTCGAAGATCACAATTGAAAACTTTCAAATCATTTTGTTCCCGTGCAAAGCCGAGGCGGTTCGCTAGTAAGAAATAAGTATGACTTAAGTATCAATAAGCGATAAAGCACAAAAATAAAAAAAAAATCTATTGGAAAGTGCTCAATTGGAGTTAGTACGTTATTTAAAGCGTTAACTACATATTTTACGTTCACTACTTTGATAAGACTAGTATGTAATCATGAGGATGGGAAAATCACGTCAGCTCGGGATAAGCAGATTTATTTATTCGTAATTTCTTTATGAATCTTTTATTATTATAAATATATACAAACTACCGTCGTCAAACCTAGGCACCTTGTTCGACGATACTACTTTTCGCCTCGCTGTAGCCTTACGTCTAGGCGCTCCCTGTTGTTATCCTCATCGCTGCCATTGTGGCGAAGATGTCAACAGCCTCGTACACACGGCCTGTCGTGCAGCCGAAGCGCGGGCCGCATAGCGCGGCACGCGAAAATCAACGACATCATCCGACGAGCTCTTGTCACCGCCGGCGTTCCGGCTGTATTAGAACCACATGGTCTGGCTCGCAACGATGGTAAAAGACCTGTGTCTGTGTGTGTGAATGACCAGATGCTGTGCTGGTGCTGCCGCTGCGGCTGCGGAGAACCTCAAGCGGCGGTAACCACAACCTTGTCGGTAGCTACATTTTCGAGCCGTTTGGGGTTGAAACCCTTGGGCCGTGGGGTCCAAGTGCTCATTTAGTATTCAAAGTTCTATGTAAACGCCTTGTTGACACTTCGCGTGACCCAAGGGCTGGCTTTTTCCTAGGCCAGAGGTTAAGCATTGCCATACAACGTGGCAATGCCGCCAGTCTTTTGAGTACACTTCCAGTCGACAGCGATGCGGAGGAATTTTTTGACGCCAGATTGTAAGTTTTATTTAGTTTGGAGTTTTGTTTTTATTACAGTTAGTTAAGTATTTTGTTAGCAGATTTTGGTTTTTGGAAACTCCACCCATTTTTTTAGGGGTAAAATAGGTAATGGAAATTTGTATGAATAACCTTACTACTTGGGTTTAAAAACTTGAAACTTATCCGGCTTTAAGTAAATAAAAAGATTCGACATAATTAGTTTGCCAAAACTACTCCCAAATAGGGGTTTAGAGGGTGTAAAAGTTTGTATGGAAGAATCTTAACGGTTAGTCCGATAAAGTTAAAACTCTGCACGAATAATCTTGATTAAAATATATATTTTTGAATTTTTCAAAAATCACCATCGAAAAGGGTGAAAAAGAGTGTTGAAGTTTTTAGGGAATATTTTTTTGCTTGCTTCAGTTAACTTAAAAATTGTTATAAACAGTCTAAGAGATCAAACGAATTTTTATAATCACCCATATCGGAGTGAAAAGGGGAAAACCGGTTTGTGTGAAAAATCTCATTCCTTCAATTTTGAAACCTGACATATAGAACTAATACCACCAGTACTTAATACTAACAGTGGAAATGTGGAGCGAGCCGCGCTCAGGGTTCAAAAGTTGGTGAAACCACCCTTCCAGAGACTCTCGGTAAAGTAATTCCCACTTAAAAAGACTAAACTGATTTGTCTGATGTAGGGGACGTCAGTCGAATTCCGCACCAAGAAAATTCTTGCGTGCGTGATCGGGATATTTAAAAGACGTCTAAAAATTATCAAGCTGTAGCAATCCTCGCGAGCATTTGCTCGGAAATTAAAAAGAACGAAGTGTTACACGCCGCCATAAATACTATTGGATGCAAGATCTTGTTTTCGGGTGGGGTGTCATCAAATAACTTCTCCCACTCTAGTCGAAGCGGGAGGACGTGTCAGACTTTTTCTGACTAAAACCAACCCGTGTTCCTTCAGTTTCCTGTGCCAGGGCTGCAGTGATACTTTCAAACACACCCGATATTGTCAAGCAAGATGACGAGATGATTTGAATTCACAACAGCAAGTAAACTACCAGCGTACGTCATCCAGCTGAAGTCAGTGTCCCGATTTCACTACTTTCGAATGAACACCGCCTGAGTTTTGTAACGGATCCCGGCTTAAACTCTGCAGAGAGGTGAAAAATTATTACGGATTGTGGCGTTGACAATTGTATACTACATCATTCATCATCATTTCAGATGAAAGACGTCCACTGATGAGCATAGGGTCCAAGTGTCGCTACAACGACCTATACTATTCGTCTCGCATCCATCGGATTCCCTCCTCAGATCATCGTTCTACCTTGTGGGAGGCCTTCCAAAGCTGCATCTTCCAGTACGCTGTCACCACTCTAGAATCTGCCGGCCCCATCGACCATCTGTTTGGCAACTAATGTGTGTTGGATGCCCAATACCACTTCAGTTGTGTGTGCAATGGCGATTGTTTGGGCTATGTCGGTAACCTTGGTTCTCCTGCGGATGGGTTTTTTTTTTGGGGGTTGGGAAATCATCCTATGACTTCTTCCGCTCTAGGGTGGAGCGGAAGGGTGTGTCAGACTATTACTGACTAAAACCCACCCCTGTTCCTCCCTGCCTCGAGTGCCCGGGGGCGAGGTAACTCTTTCGAATTTATCCTCCACCCCCGGGCAGGCATCGGCAGGCCCCTTCACTTGGCTGACAACTCTTTGAGGCGCGCGTGGAACACTACGCGCCGTCGACTCTCGGGCCTGGTGCTGATCGGACGGCGAGTTACCCACTACTCGCCGTCCGCAGGCCCGGGTCTACGGTGGCCGGAGATCGTCTCGCGGCGTCCGAACCCCCTGGCGTCTCAGGCGGCGGTTGCGGCCGGGAGCGCTAGGGCGACTCGGCTGTGTTCGAGTCTCCCCAGCGTATGCCGCCTCCCTCTTCGCGAGCATTACTGCTTCGCAGAAGGTGGAGACGGCTTCCCATTCCCTCTCGCTCCGTACCATGGCCTGAACCAGGGCACGGCGCGAGAGGTCGCTGCCGCCTATCGCATCCACGAGGACACGGCGGTGCTCTGCCCAAGCGGGGCAAACCTCCACCGTATGCTCCACCGTGTCCTCTGGGCGATCCTCGCAATGGAAACACCCGGGGGTCACCTCCGCCTTGATCCGACACAGGTACTTACCGAAACAGCCGTGTCCGGTGAGCACCTGCGTCAGGCGGAAGGTGAGGGCGCCGTGACGCCTCTCCAGCCACTCCTCAAAGAGGGGCACTACCGCCTCGATGGTGGCGTGCCCAGCGCTGGGTTGCGACAGTCGCTCTCTCCATGTCACCATGAGATCCTGCCGGAGCTCGGTCCGCCGAGCCGCGAGTTGTCGCGGCAGCGGAGTTTCGCCCCGGCGTTTGGCCTCCTCGCGCCACTCGTACAGGTGCGCGAGGATTTTTGCCTCCAGATCCCACGGTGACAGTCCGGCAAGGAGGCTCGCCGCCTCACGGGAGATCGTGCGGTATCCACGGATGATGCGGATCGCCATGACCCTCTGGGACGCGTTCATCAGGCGAGCTGATCGCTGCCTCAACGAACGCGCCCACACCGGTGCCCCGTAGAGGGCCATGGACCGCACGATCCCCGCGTAGAGCCTCCGGCAGGAGGCGTTTGGCCCCCTCAGATTGGGTAGGAGCCGCTTCAAGGCGGCCCCGGCCCTGTCCAATCTGGGAGCCAAACGTCGAAAATGTTCGACGAAGTTCCACCGGCTGTCGAGGACGAGTCCCAGGTACTTCATCGTACCCTCGACGCCGATGCGAACCCCTCCTACCGTGATCTGGGAACCCGACGGTGGCGCGTTCCGACGACCATGAAAACACATGGCCTCGGACTTGTGCAATGCCACCTCGAGTCCCAGTTGCCGGATCCTCTCTATGACTGTCGCAACCCCGCGTGTCATAAGGTCGGCCGCCGCCTCGTGCGACCTCCCCTGCGCGGGTTAACTCCTGATTCGGTTACGCAACGAAACTCTGGACATAGCACTCTCTGTTACCCTTTGGGTGACTTTACGCGTAAGCCTTTTTATGAGGCACATTGTGAGCGACTATATTTCAGTTTTATATGTCATCACTGGCAAAACGCACTGGTCATAGACTTCCATCTTGAGACACTGTGGTATGTGACACGAGAAGATACCGCGCAGCTTCCCGAATGCTGCCCAGCCGAGGCAGATTCGACGGTCGACCTTTTTTTCGAAGTTTATACCACGTTTGTACCACGAAGTTTATAGCACGTTTGTCATTAATTTCTCACAATTAGCCCTTCCAATTCAACCGCGTGCAGTTCCCTGTAAGTGTGTGCTTCGCAAAGACTATAAACAAGTCTCAGTGGGTAGACACTGCGGACTGCGAGTGTCGATCTCTGGAGCAGCCGCTTCTCACACGAGACAACTGTAAGTACGTCACTTGCTCCCACGTCACCACACCTGACTCTCAGTACATTTTGGTTGTTGAAAGCAAGACTACTAGCCCATAGACTTAAAAAAAATATATCTATTGTTATTTCTTTCTCCACTTTTAAGCTACGATCCTTACATACTCTTCCCGCTTCGTTGACGTCCTAGGCATAATACAAACATAACATATTTACAGAATGGAATTATGTAAAGTAAAATAAATGAATGATCCTTTTGGAATGGATCGCAGGCACAGAATTATTAGTTTCATTTGTGCAGGTTTACGAGCTTGACGCGGACGAAGTCGCGGGCAACAGCTTCTGTATATATAAAATTCATAGTCCTGTCTGACTGACTGACTGACTGATATATCAACGCACAGCATAAACCGCTGGTCCTAGAAACATGAAATTTGGTTGGTGTGTTCTTTGTGAAGAGTAGGTATCCACTATTCAACCCTTAAGGAGAGGTTAAAAGTTTATAACGGCCCATTACTAATTCCACGCGAGCGAATTCGCTGGCAGAACTTAGTTGTAAAATATGCGTTATATTACGTATATTTTACTAGCAAATATCAAAATATTGATTTACATATGGTACTGAACCCTGAATGTGTGAAGTCCGACACGCACTTGGCTGGTTTTTTAGACTTTACTTTTACTGTTACAATGACAAAATACCGATAAATTGGCCGTCGGCCAAAGCTAGCTAGCTAGTACGTTCAAAATACCTAAGACTTCTCAATCTTCAATATGTTAACCAGATTTTATGTAATGTCTGACGGTTCCGGAAATAAGGGAAACAACACAAAACACCTAACATTAACGCCAATATTGATTTATGTTTTACCATACGACATGTTTCCAATATGTTACCTTCATCTTACAGGTATATATCAAAGCCTTTTAGTGAAACAAACAACAACAAAATATCCGGCAAAGGGCGTGTTGGACTTCACACATTTAGGGTTCCGTACTATATGAGGGAAATCAATATGTTGGTATTTGTTAGTAATATATACGTAATAATAAACATTATCACCAAATTTCAAGTTCATAGGTCAATGGGAAGTTAAAAAAATCTCCAGAACAAAATTTTGTGGTGGGTTTGACAGGTGAACACGTGAGTGACAGCAATAGGTCTCTGATTGGACCCTTCGGTTACGGAACCCTAAAAGGCGTAGAACTAAGAGCATTGAAAAGGAATATAGAACTATATACCTAGTGTTTCTTATCAATCATATTTTGGCACTATTCGTCTTGTAGTAGTGCCATAAGCGGAGATAATGGAATGTCGTTTCTTGCTCGACGCTCCGTTTCTCATACTGTTAGAAGTATGGAACATTCGGAATATTGAAGTACTGAGATTAATATTTAAGCTGTTAGATAGAATAAACTTTATTATACACTAAAAGAGTTACACAACTCTTAAACATAGGTACTTTTAACTACTCACCTCTCTCTACTCTTGCTTTTCCTACTCTTGGGTAGGTACCTAGTAACTTCATAGATTTTTGTAACGCGAATAAATTCACGTAACCTTGTCAATATTTAAACTCCTGTTAACTGTAATTCCCTTCGAAAATGCCCTTCAGTGACTGATTTGAAATCCTACTTTCCTACTGTATCTTAACTTAATATTATAAATGCGAATGTAAGTTTTTTTTTTTTTTAATATTAATAAAGTTTATTTTGTAACGAATTGTTTGTACACACACAGTTTGTTTGTTTGTTACCTTTCACGCCTAACCAGCCACGCCAGGGCCAGGGGTAGAGAAAAGGACACAGGGTACGTTTCATCCAGAAAAAAAGTACTGTTCCCGAGGGAAAGAACAATAAGTTTCGAGGCACACAGAAGCAAAATGTGTCTTTCGAATCATTTTGCTTCCGTGTGAAGCCGGAGCGGTAAACTAGTAATAAACATCATCATTACCATAATTTCAGCTGAAAGATGTCCACTGCTGGACAAAGGCAGCCCGAGTGTCGCCTCAACGTCTAGTCCTGTACTTCGTATTTCGTAGACGCTGCCCTAGTAATTAAAACAACAGTTACTTTTTTTTTCTTTTTTTTTTTTAGTTGCTACAGTTTCCGTGTTTTCATCGGTTCACCTTGAGCCACTCCAGAACTCGGCCTTCGACTTCGTTCTTCGAGCAAAGAGCCCTGCCCACTGCCACTTCAGTTTGGCGATTCTTCGGGCTAATATTATATCTAATCACCATTACGTCACCATTCTCCATTAATATTTTTTTTTATTGTTGATAGGCACGCGTTTGACCACTATTTCACTTGATGGTAAGCGATGATGTGGTCGAAGATGGAGCACGCTTGCCTAGAAGTAACCTATTCACTCTTGACTTACAGACTCCCAGGTTGTAGCTATCAGGAAACACAGACTCTGGTAGGGAATAATATTTCATCAGTTTAGAGATCACATTCAAATAAAAAACAAAAAACTGATATGATATGAACTAATTTAGAGATATCAAACTAGTTTACGCCTTGCGCTTTACCGTATTTTTAGTCGACATATTTTTACGTGTAGGTACCCTTAATTTGTATGGAAATATTAGTTCAACTAAATTCGACAACTCTAATGTATGTCCGTCTCTTTCCTGTTTTATTAGAGAGAAAAAGATAGCAATAGCCTAAATTAAGTTTAGTTAGTGTAAACCAGAATCGGCACCAATATCACCAAATTTCAAGTTCATAGGTCAATGGGAAGTTAAAAAAATCTTCGTAACAAAATTTTGTGACAGACGACGGACGGACAGACGGACACGTGAGTGACAATAATAGGGCTCCGTTTGGACCCTTCGGGTACGGAACCCTAAAAACTATCTCAACATCATACGAACATCAGAACTTCGAACCACGCTTTTAATCATAACCCTCTAATTACTAGGTCTTGGTTTACGCTGCAGTAAAAGTTGGGCAGTTATCGCTAAAGCAGGTGAGCTATGCCAGGTTATATGGCAAGTACATAAGTTATGCCAGGTTACATGGCAAGTACGTAAGGTACAACAGCGACAGCTTGGGTGCATGGCTGTAGTTTTGGCACGTCCGCTTTTGAGGGTTAATATGGGTCTGTTTTGTTTGTGTGATGTGATGTAGGTATATGTGTGATTGTAGCTTGGTGTATGTGAGATCATGATACTTAGGCAAAATGCTTTTTGTTGTCCTAATAAAAATAAAAACAACTGAGAAAATAGTTTTTGTCTAAAGTATTTAAATAGCGCTATAATTAAATCATATCTACTGCTTGAAATCCGATATTAAGATGGCTTCATATATTTTTAGGGTTCCGTACCCGAAGGGTCCATTGCTATTACTGTCACTCTCGTGTCCGTCTGTCTGTCCTTCGTTTTTTATCGGTTTTACAGCCAAACGGTTGGAGCTACAGTCTTCAATTTTTTACTGTATAAGCATCTTGTTGACCCAAAGCCATACAAATAGTCAAAAATAAATTTGGTACGGAACCCTAAATGTGCGAAGTCCGACACACACTTGGCCGGTTTTTTTAAAGAAGCAATAATAAAAACTTTTTTAAACGCTTTTCAAACAGGCAAAAGTTCAACAGGACGATCTCAAATCAACTTAGGTTTTATGAGTTTTCAGGACCATTACACAGAGTGTAACGGGAATGCGTGCTTATACTCGTATTTTAAGTGATGAATGATTTAATTGATCAGCTGATGATAACTTTGTACCTACGGAAACTCCAATTATTTTTTTGGGAATTTATTTTGTCTTCCTTGAAAAAAAAAAACAACAAGTCCGTGTCTGACGGAACCCTAAATGTGCGAATTTAGGGTTCCGTACCAAATGAGGGAATTATCAAAGAAAAATCTTATTTATCAATAAATTGGTATTTGTTAGTAAAATATACGTAATAATAAACGTTATCACCAAATTTCGAGTTCATAGGTCAATGGGAAGTTAAAAAATCTTCGGCATAAAATTTTGTAACAGACGATTGACAGACAGACACGTGAGTGACAGCAATAAGGCTCTGTTAGGACCCTCCGCGTACGGAACCCAAAAAAGTGGTTCATTATCATGGCCAGAAGTTTTTAAAATATAACTAACCACTTTCCGTGAAACACTGTATTACATATTCTTAGATTAAACCTCAAACCTTACGCACACCGCAAACCCTGCAAACAGCATTAGCCATCCGATACAACATCAAACCGACTACATCATACTAAAGACAAATAAACAAACATTCGAGGCAAACGATCACATGTCTCCTACAAGACAAATAGGGTACTTCTTACCCCATACCACCCCCTTCTCCCCTTTAACCCCGTCCATCTTGAAACGCTGACAGTTGGTATTCACCTGCGGGGAAGCCGGGGAACGGCAGAACAGTAAATTCACCCGGAATGTCGGTGCTGTGTATTTAAGCTCAAATTGAGTAGTACCTACTCGTAGTTCTGTTGAGGTAATATGGTACACAGTGATTGGATGTAATGCTAACCGTTTTAGAGTTTTTGAGGGTTCTCTCTTTCTTCATTAGACGATTTTCTGCTTGTGTAAATCGCTATTAGGAAAACTGAGTAAAATTATCACACAAAATCGAGAAAAAACTACGCATTGACCAAGGTAATTATTGTTCTCAGTGTCCTTGGTCTGTTAGACTTTATTTTATTTATTTTATTTATACGGAAATTTTATAGGAACACAACAGTTACATGCAACAGAAAATACATGAAATCCATAAAACTTATATCACAAACATGTACCTATAACCCACACCAATTTTCACGTCGTAACAAAAAAATAACAACAGTGCTGGGGCCCAATTCTGTAAAATAACTAACTTGTCAATAGTGTGTCGGTAGTGTGTCAGCGGTGTCTCAATAGAATAGTCATTGACATTTGGTATTCTACAAATTATTTATGGTCATTGACTTGACACTGTAGTGCCATTGCAACGCCATAATAAGACTATTGTAATAATTGGTAGTCTGGTCTACTATAATATGTCAATATCATTTTGAAGTTTTAGCAGAATACCAAATTTGCAACAGTGGCAAAATAATGTCTGTTGTGTGTCGATAGAGTGTCGATGGCGTGTTGCTTAACTCAAAGTTACAGAATTGGACCCCAGGACTGTGATAAGATTTTACAGAATACAGAGCTGCCGGTGATATTCACAGAAGCCTGCATATTATCAATTCTAATAAGATTTTTTTCAATAATATTGTTAATACCAACACAATTCTGATAGGACTAAAAGAATCAGTCATTCTAATTAGTATAAAGGAGAGTATGTAGTGACATCTGTTATCGAATAGAATTGCTATTGGAAATCGAATTTAGTTTCATGATCACGAAGGTAGAGGGCACTAAAGTGCCGATACCACCTAGTTCCCGGATTACTTTCAAAACCGAGAAATAAAAAAATCATAGGTACTAATCAATATTTTCCCAAAATAAATAAACTACCATCATAGTTAAGCACACTTGCACCTAATTTAATTTATCGCTTTATTTTCAAACGTTTGCTCAGAGAATTCATTTATTTTATGTTTAGAGTTATAATAATAATGGTTTTACACAATGTACCTAACATTGTGTAAAACCACTTATATGTAAAACCACAATAACTTATTAGTACATAATTAAAAAAAAAAAAAAAAAAACTATATAATTGTTTAATTGAATTCTATTAATTGTATTAATAAAACAGTAGTTGTCTTCCTCCTCTCTCCTACTTGATCTATGCTGTGCCCGACAGGGTCCATAATTGTGACTAATATAATAATTTCCCTACCAACTATAAACATTATGGTACGCAATAAAGAATTGAGAATTGAGTTAAATGCATATAAAAATGAATTCTGGTGCAAGTGGCCCTTAGTGTAGTACCTAATTCAAAAAAAGAACAGCTCCAAAAAAAATAAAGCCAGCGACACACTACCTACTATTTCCATTACCAAAACCTCTCGATGCGTGCGCCTCTCTAAATCTAAGTCCTCGAAGAGTATACTCCCCACGGTCTAGCGGTTTTCCATCAGCGGTGATTGATAAGCCGCGCCCCGTGAGATTGTCGTTACGTGGTCGTCTCGTGATGCCTTAGTAAGGATAAGACGGGAATTGTTTGAGGAGTGAAATAAGCTGTTTGTTAGGAGTTTTTATTATTTGTATTAATATTAGGTGGTCGTTTTTTTAGTTATTTTGTACTTTTTTAAACTGAATAAATTTAGTATAGTGTAATTTATGGTAGTGTATATAGATCAACAATTTGTAAAAAATCTACAGATTATTTAGTATTGTAGCTGACTTTAGTTTTCTCTAATATTTCCGCAGAATTGTTGTTAACCAGTTTATTTTTAGCCGACTTCGAAAAAGGAGGAGGTTTTGTATTCGTGTGTATGTATTTTTAAAATCACGATGCTTCTTTCTCAATCTAATACACCTATTTGCAACACAAAAAAATTATAACTTTAGAAGAATGCATTCTATTTTTTTATGAAAATTCGACATAAACATTCTTTACAACTGAATATTTTCTGTGTGCTTGCTTTAAATAAATCCCGTACAAAGCAGTCCACATAACGAATAGCACACGTATCCACTAAAGCTTACCTCTAACATTATTGATGACTAAAACAACCCTCCCCCGCTGAGGGCCGCGCGGACCCAAATGCGAAGTGGGGTCAAACGCTAACGTTTACTTGCTGTTCCAAAGTCCAAGATCTTAGAACTTTAACACAATTAAATTCCAACTTTAGACTGTACAATTTAGAGTTGGTTTTTGAATGTGCAGTCCTGTCTTTAAAGTCCCAAGTCGACGCTAAACTAAGAGGGTGGTAGAGGGTTAAACCCCCCAGGTGGTTGGGCAATTTTACCACGTTAGGCAGTGACGGTCGCCTGTAATTTTGGGCCTAATGCGACTATTCCTATTTCAAGTTACCCCTCCAGCTTAAGTATGGGCCTGACGCGGGAGATAAGGCTCCCTATATACGCTGTAAGATGTTGACTTGATAGGTGTAGTGAACAGTTAAATGGGAAGTGTGGGTACTTCGGGCGATGGAGCTGATAAGGGTTGAATGGCTATGCCAGTGGTTTTGGATATGTTGTGTAGGAGCTAAAGCTAAAGTAGAGGAACATTTATCGACTTCAAAGGAAGTCGGAAAACTAAGAAAAGGTCTGTTATTTCATAATTATGAAAGCATACTGAAATTTATTTGTAATTCAATGCGTACTTGAATGAAATTGTTTGAGCTAAAATAAATGTTCACAATTTTATTAGTAGTTAATAATATGTCACCGGATAAATGCAAACACCGTAATATTGTAATAAATCTTGCGGGACTATAAACTCTCGATATATTATGAATAGATCATTTCAAATACAATAAATCTCATCCAAACTCGATAATTTATAATGTATCCGTGTCTAGTTGAAAATAAAAAAAATACAATTTTACGTGATTTTTTCATAAAAAATAACAGTGCTTGCAATTATACGATGACAGATATACTGTATAAGACGGTTAGCATGTCTGCTGCAGATGTAAAGCTCATCTAGATTTAACATAACTTGACGCGGATGTGTGCAGAACCAGCGTTGGTCTTTCACAACCAATCTACCCCAGATTTTTGTCACCATAAATATCAGTGAGTCAGTGCCTATTACGAATGACAGTTAGACTTATATCTGAACTAGCAACTGCTTCGCCCGCGTGGAATTAGTACCTCCCCCCATTATTATAGCTTATAATAGATACTGTAAAGTTTCATCAACATCCGTTCAATAGTTTTTGCGTGAAACTGTAACAAACATCCATACATATAACCTCGCAAACTTTCAACTAACCGGTTCATTGCAATAGGCACTAAAAAAACATCAAATTCAGTGAAGTTTTTCTCATTTCCATGGGTCAGAATCAAAATATAATCCTACTAATATTAAAAACGCGAAAGTTTGTATGTTTGTATTTCAATCACGCAAAAACGACTGAAGGCAATTTATAGTTAATTAGAATGAAATTTTGCACACAGATAGATTATAACCTGGAGTAAAACATAGGTTACTTTTTACCACGCGCGAGAAGCCGCTGACAGAATCTAGTAGATAAATAATGAGGCAATTCACTTAACAAATTAACTAGTAAATAAGTATAAAACAATATGATTAGAAACAAAACAAAATTCTGACATCGTTTGCTAAAATAAATCCGGTCACCTGGCAACTTCGTCCCAAAGTTTCTTTTATAAAGGCAGGTAGGTACCTACTACACGCATTTGCACGCGGTGCGGCATAAAAGTCGACAACCAGACTACTGGGATAGAAAATATCCTATATCATAATCTAGGTTTGTCCTAATACCTACTGGTTGTAGTGGGAAAAGTGGATAGAAAAAAAACTATTAAAAAATTCCAAACAAATCACTTTTCAAGCAGTCTAACGCAGTTGGTGGCAGTTATTTTAGTTCAATGATTGATTTCATGCCACCAACTGTATCACACTCGACTTGTTTTTTTTTTTATGTTTTTATTTTCTACATTTTATAGAGTTAGATTTTTGGAATCGCCTCCTGGAACCCTCTGTAACCAATACCCTGAGAAGAGTCGAAGACAGAGTGGCTTGGAAGCAGGTCGTCAGTGAATCCGTGAAAGCTTTCCAGGATGGGCACGACCTTCAGCAATGAACAAAACGAACGATGAAGAATCCAGGTCATGGTTTAGCCGTGTGCCATGTTTCATCACAATTCGTTGAGTCATTGAAGCGCTATTGATTAACAAACATGCAGTAAAGGCTTACACGTTTATAATAATTTTGTGGGATTTGCTGTAGCTCTAGGGCCGTTCTCTGAATTGAGAATTTAGGGCCTTCATATTTAAAAAACATCACCATGTAATTATTTTAACTGCTGATTCTTATGGAGAATTTGAATTTCGAATTCGCTTGTCAGTTTTTTTTTTTTTAAAGTAAGCGTATGGTTAGCAAGTTCAGAAACCCGATTTTGATGCTAAAGTTTGACAGACTTTCAGTCTAAAGTAGAGTTCGCCAAATTTTTAATGAAATCGAGGGTTGCTCTGGATAAAAGAAATAGTTGAATTCTTGAAGACAGGATCAAAACCAGTACAATAATTGGATTGCTTTTGTGTTTTTTGGTCGGTTACTTTTTCTTTCTCATACAAAATGTGTATATACCACACAAACAAGCAGAAAGCTCTCCATCACAAAACATACACAAACTAAGCCTTTGATGATTCCAGAGCCACTAGTTCTAAACAAAGATAAAGGTACACACAAATAGATGCGGCACCCGACGCGAATATAAATCGCGCTGTAAAACTTTGTGCGTCTTAATTAATTGCGTTCGGATTACGTGGGGACGTAGACGCCTTGTTTCGTGTACCCCTTTATACTGAGAGACCTGAATGTCAAACGTTCATAGGTACGGATAAATGGTTGAGTATTTTTGCCAAATGTAAGCGTGTCAGAATCAAATACTAACATTGAAAATGCGAAAGTAAGTTTGTTTGTTGGTTAGCTTTTCACTCCAAAACCACTAAACCGTTCATCATGAAATTTTTTCAGGGGCTTTCGTCAAAAAAAAAGTACTGTTCCCGAGGAAAAGAACAATAATTATCGACGGTCACTAGATGGCGCTACGTGTGTTTCGAAATATTTTGCTCCCGTGCGAAACAAGAGTAGATCGCTAGTATGTTATTATTTGCCAACGATACGCTAAAAATAATGGTAAAGCAATGTTTAACGAAACAGAGCCTTTAGACAAAATACTTTTCTTTAAACGTTAACGCTAACGCTTCGTGCAAAATGTATGGCAAAGACATTACTGGGCGTGAGTCACGTGACAGTTCTCTGTCTAACGCTTCGTGCAAAACGTCGTTGCCATACATTTTGCACGAAGCGTCAGCGTTAACGTTTACAAAAATGTATTTTGGCTAAGGGGGCAGATGTGTTATTCTCTTTTTAATGTTGACCAAATGGTTGTTGGAGTCCAATTATAAAGAGGTAAAGTTTTGTGAGGTTGAAGGGGGTAATCTCTGGATCTGCAGAATTAATTTTGAAAATTCTTTTACCAATAGAAAGCCACGTTATTTGTGAGTGTCATAGACTAAATTTTTGAAATCCACGAAGACGAAGTCGCGGGCGAAGTGCTATATTAAGTAAAGTTAGTTTGTTAGTTTCTCTGTCTTTTGCGTCATGTTTACCGTAAATAAACGTAAGTATTTTCTTTCTTAAGTAAAGTTATCTGAAAAGAAAGAGTAAACAATATTAAGACTTCATCAGTCTTATTGTAACATGAAACTCACCCCAATTTGTGGAAACGAACGATAGCCAAAACTAAAATTTTAAACATTGATCGTATTCGTAGCATTCACCTTTACCAAAGCAAAAGTAAAATTAGTAACAAACAATAAATCCCTAAAAGAAAAAGGAAAAATATAAAAATCCGTTTCCCTCACAAAGTTATATTCCATTGTTATCACCCACCTGGCCCACACAACAATCCGCACACCTCAGTGTCTGTCAGAAACCAAAAATTAAACAACGTCCTTTGTTGGCGAAAACGTTAAATTGAGGAAATTTCCATCCATTCTCCAGCCAAGCGTCATCCGCGCCTAAACCCCGCTTCAATTTCAATAGCACCCCCTACATACTCCCTACACCCTTTAGGACGCCCCCCCACACCTATTCCCATCCCTCTTTAACACCCATTTATCTTCTGAGAGAGAAGGGGACGCAGCTACCTACAGGGCCGGTCCGAAAGTTAGACATATATTATTGTATTATACGATCGTAGGTGGTGCGGGGGTGAAGATTGATGCCACGGGTTGGCGGGGGGGTAGTTTGGGCAACCCTATGGCTACGTAACGAAATTTGCGTCACGCACGCCTGTGTGCGTCGAGGTATAACATGGCCTCATATTTCACGTGGAGGAAATTAGATGGCAGAATTAATTTTCAAGTTTCCAATACAGAGAGAAAAAATCTGCCCGTATGTATGGTTATTCATTATATGGGCTTCGTCGCGAAATTAAAGAGAGGTAAGGCTTCACGCATTTATTCCGAATCGAAATTACTTTTGGACTTAGCGGTTTGTCCTTTTGTTGTGTGACTTTAAGAAGGATTTTTTTTTAACCGACTTCAAAAAAAGGAGGAGGTTCTCAATTCGACTGTGTTTTTTTTTATGTGTGCCTTATAACTTTTTACTAGGTAAACCGATTTTAAAGATTTTTTTTATTTGAAAGCTGTTGCTTCACACGTTGGCCCATTTTAATTTGGTGAAGATCTGATAAAGAATTTCGGAGATACACAATGGAACTCTTCAATAAATGATAGCAAACTTTCCAGAATTTCTGCAATCGCATGTCTGTATATTGTTTTCACCACTTCACAACATTACATCACGCTGATACGCTCTGAAGGGGTATACATATTTGTAGGAGTACGTTTCACCCTGATACACCTTAATTTCACCAACTACATATGTTCAAATTCCCTATTTTTGGGGCTATCAATTCGGGCATAACTTTACTATTAATTTAGTTTTAGAATAGGGTACAGCAACTAAAAAGTGAAAAATAAAAAACTTTTTACAAAAAAAGTACAACCGACTTCCTTAAATAATTCTAAAAAATGCAAAATAACTTTAATTTCGGAAGTCGGTGTCAAATAACGAAGAAACCAAACTAGAAAGTTTTTTTAATGTGATTAATTTGTAGGTTCACGATTTTTTTTACTAATACCTGACCCGACAGACGTCGTTCTGTCAAAAGCTATTGAACTGCTTGACAGCTAGGAATAGTTTGAAGGTAACAAAAAAAATGTAGCTTTTTCAGGTTTTCGTGCAATTTTTTAAATCTCTTCATAAAAACCTTCCTGAAACTTCAACGATTTTTTTTTTACGTTCAATAAAAAGTCTTCAAATTGGTCCAGCCATTCCCGAGTTTTACCCTTAGCTATAAGCTAAGCTTCGGGCCTGCGGACTGCGAGTAGTGGGTAGCTCGCCGTCCGATCAGGATCAGGCTCGAGAGTCGACGACGTGTAGTGTTCCAAAGAGATGTCGCGCGCCTCAAAGAGATGTCAGCAATGCATGACAGACCCCGTCATGGCCGATACCTTCCCAGGAGTCGTGGATAAATTCGAAACAGAGTTACCGCGCCCCTGGGCACTCAGGGCAGGAAAAAACACAGGGGTGGGTTTTAGTCAGTAAGAGTCTGACACGCCCTCCCGCTCCGAGCGGGAGAAGTCATAGGATGATTTCACAACCCCATAAAAAAAAGCTATAAGCTAACTAGCTAACTATGGCTGGATCAAAAAAAATAATAACCATACTTATTTCCAAATGTTTTCGATGCAAAGGTTTTCGATTTTCAATACATCATCATACCTGAATCTTGCAACTAGAACTTTATGAAAGTTCATATTTATGTGCGTGATTTTCAAGGAAAACCAGTAGGTCCTGTAATTAAAAAATGCTCTCTGTATTTCTATAGGTAAATAATAACGTTTTCTCATTAAAATAAATTTAAGAGCATACATTATACGCGTCTCCTTTTCAAGGACATTTCTCGCCGACGGTTCGACACTTTGCATGACCAGAGGATGGGCTCGTTCTTTACCCAAAAAAGCATTGCCATTCAACGTGGCAATGCTGGCAGTCTTCTGTTCACGTTTCGGGATAACAGCGATGTGGAGGAGATCTTCGACGCCTGAATGTGTTGTGTTTTTGTATAGTACCTACCTGTATATGTTAGTAGGTACTAGCTTCTGCCAGCGGCAGCGGCTAATGTACTTCCCCCAGTATAAATTATAGCCTACGTATTATTCTGATGTATAAGCAATATTACTGTGAATTTTCATCAAAATCTGTTTTGCAGTTTTCGCGTGGAAGAGTAACAAACACCCTCACAAACTTTCACATTAATTATAATACGTAGTTAGGTTAAGGGTTCTTTTTTATATTTTGGTATTAGTGTAGGTATATACAGCATGTAACAAAAACCCTGTACGATCCTGAAGGGTATTACTTGGTATCGTACTGCGTACACATATATGTAATCATTTCATGGATACGTGATTATTATTTTGACCCAATGAAAATAATTAATTTTAAAAAAAAATTAAAAACTTATCAAAAGCAACACTGAGCGCTCGACAAAGTTCACCAACTGTTTCGTTTGAAAGATGCCGCCTGAGCGAGACAGAGTGCCTACAGCACGGCTAGTGCAGGGCGGTATCGTTTGAAATAAAAATAGGTAAAAATGAAAAGGTTTTGTCAACTTACGAAAATTTGCCATATTTATTGTTAAATTTCGCATATTTTATAAAAATTAAAAATCTGTAACTTTTGATTTTTATGAGTTACATTTTTTTTACAACTTTTTCTAGTACGTATGTTAAACCAGGAATACGCCTTTATTGGATCGGACAGGGTTTTTGTTATATGCTGTATTTTATAAATAGACCATACATGACTACAAATGCCTAGTTTAAAAGCTACAGATAAAAAATAAAATGGTCACTAATCTCTCGTTTCATCTCGGCTTCTCGTGACATGATTGATGAAACTGCGTATTACGTTTTTAATAGATACTTGTCAGATAAAACTTAGCTATTCAGAAGACGTTTTTAGGCTTCCATACCTACCCAAAAGTAGAAAGAAAGGTCCAAACGGAGCCCTGTTGCTGTCACTCACGTGTCTGTCTATCCGTCTGTCGGTCACACAGGTTTTACAGCAAACGGCAAACGGTTGGAGCTACAGTCTTCAAACGCACGACACGCACTGGCCCAGTGCTTTTTTAACTTTCGCATTCTGAAAGTATTTATACGTAAACAGTACGTACTTAGGCACATATTCAGGAACAACAGTTTAATAAGTAGATAGCTAAAAAGTCCTTATCCAAATAAGTATTCCTTGATTGTGCACAAATTTTGTTACCTATCGTTATATTTTTAGATTTAAGTGAACACAAATGTACTGAACAACAATTATTATTTTTAGATTCCAGATTTCGCATAGTCGATCATAATGATGAATGATGAGTGAAATGACCGCTTAAGTATGGCCCAGGGGTACCGGATAAATTCGTAACACAGTTACCGCTCCCCTGGGCACTCAGGCAAGGAAGGAACAGGAGTGGGTTTTAGTCAGTAAGAGTCTGACACGCCCTCCCGCTCCACCCAGAGCGGGAGATATCATTGGATGATTTCCCACCCCACCAAAAAAAAACCCGTTCTTGAGTTATAAATGGTATAACTAACCCGACTGAAGTCTATGTAGATAGAAGATAATTATCAGCTACAGTGAAAACTAACGCATCATAATAAAATTGAATAGAAAAACATTTCGATAAGAACACTAGTATTACTAGCTTTACACAAACATAAAGGTCCAACTAGATACAAATATCTATACAGAAATCTATATAGAAAAATCAGTTACTACCTTTATGTTTGTGAAAAAGATATTCAAACAAACGTTAGGTATAGGTCCCGATAGCCGGTCTAGTCTAGACCATTCCATTTGCTCCCTATCTTGTGTATTGAATGGGCGCTTTTATGCTTCTCGTGTGGCTAAGTAACATTCTGAATTGAATCGTAATGCGTCGAGTTAATGGAAAAAATGTATTCGGAAAATGTGGCATTATAGCTTCATACTCGTATCTACCTATGTTTTAACTGACTTCGAAAAAGGAGGACGTTCTATGTTCGGCTGTATGTATGTTTTTTTTTTATGTATGTCCACCGATTACTCTGTCAATTGAGGACCGATTTTCAAAATTCTTTTTTGATCCGATAGAATATACTCCCGAAGTGGTCCCATATAAATTTTATCGAAATTGCTTCAACGCTTTTTGAAAAACTGAACAAAAACAAAAAATACGTATGCCTAGATGACGTGTTGGTGTTCTCCAATTACGACTATGTTCCACGAAATTCCACGTTCCATGTTATTGGGGTTTTTAGTTCTGGGATATAACAACTAAAAAGTGAAAAATAAAAAACTTTTTTACAGAAAGAACTTCCAAAAAAAAAATACACTAAATATTAATAAATAACTTTATTTTCGGAAGTCGGTGTCAAATAACGAAGAAATAAAATACAAACACCGAGTTCCGATTATTAAAGTTATTTTTTAATTTTTAGTGTATCTTGTTTTGGAAGTCGGTTGTTTTTTTTTGTATAAAAGTTTTTTTTTAAATGATGTAAAAATTGTGACATCTAAGGAAGTCTCTTGAAATACGAACCTTATCAACGGACAGGTTTGTCGGTCCCATATAATGGACTTCAGAATAGGTTTCAAATAAAGTAATAAAAAACCGGTCAAGTGCGTGTTGGACTTCGGACATTTAGGGTACCGTGCCAAATATTGGTATTTGTTAGTAAAGTACCTATACGTAATAATAAACTTTATCACCAAATTTCAAGTTCATAGGTCAATGGGAAGTTAAAAAAATTGTTCGGAACAAAATTTTGTGACAGACGACGGACAGACGGACACGTGAGTGACAGCAATAGGGCTCCGTTTGGACCCTTCGGATACGGAACCCGAATACGTATTTGTATTTATGGCAGTCAGTTTCAAGCCATCGATGTAAATTGTAAACAGTTCGATTTTATAATAGAAGAATAACAAGTATTGCGGAACTGTGTTTCCCTTCCAGTACCTGATAGCCCCAATACCACACACATAGGAATACAATCATCATGACAGAGTTACGCGCCCCTAGTTACCGGCCTCATCTAGCTAAACAAAAAATGTTGAAGTGTAAAAGTGTTGTTAAAACCTACTTACAAAAATAAAATCATTATCACATTGTCATGATATTTTAGAAAAATATAATTATGTTGTAATTTTAACATCGTGTGCAGACGAAGCACTTTTTTGTGTTTACCTATTAATTTATTTATTTAAACTTTATGTACAATAGTGGTACATATTACCTATGTATTTTTATTAAATTTCTTTATTTTAGTCTTAAAAACATAACATTTTTTTTGTAAGTTCTTGTACTTGGATGGTTAAAAGCTATGTGATAACCAGTTTAAACCCTTAGTTTTAATATAACATATTCACATGATGTTCTAGCCTGGTTTCACTAGTTTTTTGCAAGGAAAGCATGATTTAGAAAATAATAATGACATTTACGAACACAAATATTACCATTTAATTAAAGTATATATGTCCTTATATCATAACCTATGTAATTATATGAGTATATGCATCAGCCAATTCAAGATAATCTTATCAAACTGCAGTACACACTTACACAGTCATTTACACAAATCACAACTACTAACACAAAAAGCATCCATCTTCTAAGCTTACAAACAAAAAAATAGGGCAAACATTTTACAGAAAGGGCGATAATTTAAAGATGAACAAAAATGATATCGTTGAGTTCAAAGTCAGGAAACTCCATTGTACTAATTACGTGGCAGACGGCGTGCTTTCACTTTCGCCGCCGGCTCGTTTTAATTATTTTTTTTTTCAGCGTCTCGACGTCTGGCGGGAAACTCCAGGAAAAATTGACGATGGCATTACGGTGGACGGCCATTTTCTTTTTTCTTTTTTTCTTTTATTTCCGTGTTTGGTTGTTTTGTTATGTTGGTAGTGAAATTTGTGAAATGGTGGTTATTCATTTTTGATGCTTAGTTGTGTAATACAGTTAAGTCATTTACTAAGTTGCGGCATTAAAGTAGGGTTTGGTACGTTCTTAACTCCACATACTTAATTCAAAAACTTTTTTACAAAAAAAACAACCGACTTCCAAAAAAAAAAAATACCTACAGCAAAAATTAAAAAATAACTTTAATTTCGGAAGTCGGTGTTTGTATTTTATTTCTTGGTTATTTGACACCGACTTCCGAAATTAAAGTTATTTTTTTAATTTTCAGTCTATTTCCTTTTTGGGACGTCGGTTGTTTTTTTTTTTAAAGTTTTTCATTTTTCAATTTTTTGTTGTTATACCCTAGAACTAAAAACTCCAATAACATGGAACGTAGAATTTAACCATACTCGTAATTGGAGAAAACAAAAACGTCATCTAGGTATACGTATTTTTCGTTTTTGTTCAGTTTCTCAAAAAGCGCTTATGCAATTTCGATAAAATTTATATGGGACTACCTCGGGCGTATATCCTTTCGGATAAAAAAAGAATTTTGAAAATCGGTCCACAACTGACGGAGAAATTAGCGTACATCAGTTATTTGATGAAACTTAGTTGCTAACTAAATATAATTGTATTTTAACGCCATATTTTAAGATATAATTAGTTAGGAGTTTTTGTTTTCACTACATTTAGTTATGTATTTTATAAGTACTTAGGTTCGTAAATATTATTATGGATAACAATTAATAAAGGACCCATGTACTTGCACAAATACATATTGCCATAAACTTCAAACAACAAGTTACAAAAAAGCCCCACACATTTCAAGTTTCAAATAAACTTCTTATCGGTAAAATTTTATTTTCGTAAGTCTTTCCTCTCTCCAGCAGCGTATCCCCTTGTTCCTCACGTCCGCTGTTAGCGAAGTTCGCTCGCTCAATCTTTGATACTTTCTTCTTGCATTTTTTAGCTTGCCTTATTAATGAAAAGTAGGTTACTAACTTGGTACGCTTTAAGAATGAAAGTTACGGCCACGTTGCCATAGGTCGATGAACTTTCGTGAACAGCTGTCTTTTGTTTTTGTCATTTGCGAATTCAATGAATATGATTTTTAAGGTTCCGTATCCGATTACTAAGCCTTCGCTATCCGTCCGTCCGTCTGTCTGTAAGCGCGCTGTACTACCTCATGATCCGTAATAGGTAGACAGTTGAAATTTTCACAGAATGTGTATTTCTGTTGCCGCTTTAGCAACAAATAATAAAAATAAATAAAAAAATTGAAGGGGTCTTCCCTACTACAAACGTGTTTTTTTTGGCTTTATTTGCTCGATCTTAATAATGGCAACAAGTAGACGCAAATAATCTTATACGATGGTACGGAACCCTTCATGTGCGAGTTCGACTCGTCCTTGGTCGGTTTTTATGGTTCCGTACCCGATGTGTCCAAACGGGACCCTATTGTTGTCACTCACGTGTCCGTCTGCCTGTCTGTCCGTCCGTCGTCTGTCACAAAATTTTGTTACTAAGAATTTTTAACTTCCTATTGACCTATGAACTTAAAATTTGGTGATAATGTATACTTTACTAACAAATTGTTTTTTATTATTGTGAGTGGTTTAAAATAACACATATATTCGTCAATTTTACATTTAAATTACATGTCTTCACATGTAATTTAAATGTAAAATTGACGACAGATATGAGATAAGGACAGTGTCTCCAAGCACCAAAACAAACATAAATTGCGACTCGGCCAGCCATATAAGTTTGAAATGAATGCAGTTACAATGCAACTCCCTTTTCAATGTAGGTTGGTATTGATTCTGAATGTTTCAGTAGCTTGCAGACGTAGTGCTGAACTGGTGAGCTGCTGACCTGTATACGGTACTAAATCTCTATTGTATAAATTGAACTTAAAAATGTATAAATGCAACATTTTGTAAACTCTGCAATCCCATTATGAAATAAACTATATTATTATTATTATTAAATGATTCATTTGTTCCCTGGAAAGTTTGTAGCCCGATTTTATACAGCATTTAACAAAAACCCTGTCCGATCCTGAAGGGTATTATTTGGTATCGTACTGCTTACACATGTACGTAATCATTTAATGGATACGAGATTATTATTTTTCGCCAATGAAAATAATTAATATAAAAATAAAGAAATACTTATCAGAGCGCTTGACAAAGTTCACCTACAGTTTTATGTCTAAGTGCCTACAGCGCGGCTAGTGCAGGGCGGTTTCGTTTGAAATAAAAATAGGTAAAAATGAAAAGATTTCGCCGGCCGGTCGAGTGTCAACTTATGAAAATTTGTCATATTTAGTGCTACATTTCGCATATTTTTTTAAAATAAAAAATTTATAACTTTTGGTTATCAGGAGTTACATTTTTTTTTACAATTTTGTCTACTACGTATGTTACACCAGGAATACGGCTTTATTAGATCGGACAGGGTTTTTATTACATGCTGTATAGGCTGCATGTGGCATGTCGATTTGGCAAATGTGTGCTTTATTTAGTAATCCTTACATTCGTATATTAGTCTCCATCTGTAGAGATGAAAAGTACATTAAAAATGGAGAAATAATAATTTTTGTTTGAGTATGAAAATCATATACGTATAGCAATTGTTATATAAATCAATATTTACTAAAAAAACTAGATCTAAGCACAATTCGCTTCAAACATTTTCGCTCTGAAGTAGGCTACAAACGATTGAGCAGTACTAGATCTTATAATAAAACAATATAACGTCATGCCATTCGCATTCGAAAGCCTGGTTTCAGAGCGAAAAAGTTATTTGATGAGAACTGTGAGACTACGTGAATTTTGTTTCAAATTATCTTTACATATAAATAAAAACCGGTCAAGTGCGTGTCGGACTTTGCACATTTAGGGTTCGGTACAAAATGAGGGAATTTTCAAAAAAAAAAAATCTGATTTATCAACATATTGGTATTTGTTAGTAAAATATACGTAATAATGAACGTTATCACCAAATTTCATGTTAATGGTGGTGGTGATCAATGGGAAGTTAAAAATACTTCGGAACAAAAATTTGTGACCGACGACGGACAGACAGACAGACGGACACGTGAGTGACAGCATTAGGGCTCCGTTTGGACCTTCGGGTACGGAACCCTAAAAATGGTCTTAATATAATTTTTTCATAACTTAAAAATATCCTACAGTTTTTAAGTTATATAAGAAAATCTTTATATTTAAGAACATACTTAAAAAAATTGGTTGCCTGTAAAGTCGGTATACGGGCGAAAGTTTTACGTGACAACGACTTTGAGTGGTAAAATAATTTTAATGTTGCCCGAGTGGAAGGGACGCGTGCCTCTCACTCGCTCTCATTGTGAGCGCATAACGTGAGCGGAGCGTAACGCAGTTTCTTGAAGTGTCACCCGGCAAACCAATTTATAAGACGTTGTCACGTCAATAAAAATCAATTACCGTATGTGGTAGGTCCCTATGTAAGATTCAATTCAGTTTTTTTTTTTTGTGTTTGTAAATTTCAGGACAAAGTCTGTAGGAAAGATTTTTTTTTAATCTTTGCGTAGATGATAGTAATAAAAATATCAAATAAAACTAGAAAGTTTCATTTGATATTTTTGTTATTATCATCTACGCGTAACATAATTTATCAAACTAAATTACCATTCAAACTACAACAATCATCATAAAAACTCATGCAAAAGCAAATACGGACAAACAGCTCTTGCCAACCAAACCAACACTAACATCATTAATTATCTATTAAAAAATAATCCTTTTAAACGTCAAAACCCATTCACTGTGAGAGGACACGGGATTACCTGGACCCATAAAAAATATGACAAACAAACAGTAGCACAAAAGGGTTACCCTGAATACAAGGTGGGTACGCTTTTTAGGGTTAGAAAAAAAATTGTAAATGGAGATTTTGGTTGAATGGTCGTGTATCTCTTGATTTGTGGGTCTTGGTGTGTGATGATGTCAAATCTGGTGTCTTAACTTTGTTTCCTGTCTTCCACTCTGTGTGTGTACCTATAAAAAATCATCATGACATTCATGACCTTTATCAGATAAATTAAAATTGTAGGTCATAAAAAAAAATCTCCAGAGCGAATTTCAATCATGGCAACTGAGATTAACCAAGTACTCACGAGATTCTCTGTTCCTTTTATAACAAACCTCCTAATTCCCTCACTTGTGTCAGGTAAAAATACCAAGTCACCAGATCGGTTTCCCCTATGGGGAAAAGGTCGCGCCCCGCCACCGCGTGCACCGACACCAGACAAGATGTGCTTCTGCCGACTATGATGTGGATTCCATGAGTATAGAGAACTCTAAAACACTGTTTTTGTTGAAACAAGGATATTCTTAGGTTACATAATCATAGTCATATCAATAAGAGCTTTACTTACACTCAGTATTACATTTAAGCAGACGTCAGGCTCGACGGTTGGAACAAGAATGTACGCCTGACAGCTGTGTCTAATAATTTGTATCCATGTTGTTAGTCAATTGAGATACTATAACCATCGCAAATAATTCTAGCCAACATCCGTTTGGCAAACTGTAGTTGAACTAGTTAATCACGTTATTATAAAGGATAAATAATCCTTTATAATGTGACCAAATAGAGTAAGATCAGTTAATTTTGGTTACACTTTACTCTCTCTTTTTAGTCCAATGGGACGGCAATCCGACACAACCATGGAAAGAACAGGCGCAGGACCGTCGGTTTTACATATTTTAATTTATTAAAAAGCTCCTTAGTTCCATATCAAGCTCAACATTTTTTTTTTTTACTTTGGAAGTTACTATTTCGTTTCAAAAGTATTCAACTGCATTTAAAAGTGATTCACAATATTTTATACAATTTGAAGTGCCAATAAAATATGCGCCCACATTTGTTATAAAAAATCCGAGTCCACTTTGTGTAATTTTTCCGTTAACCCTCAAAAGCTAACCCCACAACTCTAGACCCTAAGGAAGTCCTTCACACATGCCTCGGGCAACGTGTCGGCTAAATCTTCCTGAGAATGCATGCATAATAATCATCTTATAAAACTCTCCAATACATTTCTACTCGTGTTACGCTTATAAAAAACTCTGGGTCACCCTTCCACTACCTGAGGGTGACATTTTTTATTCACACTTCCGTCAATATGCAAAAAGGACTGTTATTTTCTTTGATAAAGTATCGGAAATAATAATTATATGCATAATAAAACGGATTATAGGGCCCGGAATTCTGTGAGTGACATTTTTTACTGTTCCCGTCACCTTGCCAGTGTCAGATGTTCTTTGAACTTTTTACTCATTGAATTCGGTTAGATTTAATAATATGCATTGGTGCAAGCTGTACCTATGTTGCCGATATTCTACTAATTGATAAGCCGATTCATTGAAATATTCGACAGGGTTACATTATATTGAATGGTTTTTTGTTAAAGCTTACCTGTATTATGCAAATTATTTTCTACTATTACATACAGCAGCAGCAACAGCTGAATAATAATATGAGTTTACATTTTATAAGCGTGTAGTAGTAGACGGTTAACCCTCAAACGCTGTAGGTGTGAATCTGACATGCCGTACATTTTATAAAACACTTGAACGCAGCTCGAGCCCCGCCAAGGCGCGGCACCAACAATGCAGCCCGGCCGGTATCTCGGCATGCCACCTCTTGACTCCAATCAAGTAATTACTGCCCTACGGTCGAATACACCCTCGGTCCTTCAAATATTCAAAATGGCGGCCTGTTCTCCTTTCAATTTATGCAAGCGATAAAATCTACGAGGCCCAAAACGGCGCAATATTGAGTACTGGATCTATGTTTGCAGTTTTATTGCTGTACTAAGATTGGGTTTGCTTTAGTGTAGTATTATTATTTAAAAATCAATAACGTTACTGCAATCCATAAAAACATTACACCCTTGACACACCGCATATCCCGAATAACAATAGGATGCAGATTTTGATTCTCTAAAGATAAATAATACATTTTGATTTATAATGGAAGTAAAAAAATACTCTTCATTTATCGAGAATGCATAAATAGACCCTATTATTCGATATTGGGAAGTGCAAAATATGGGTGTAACTTTTTTATATCCGTTCAATACGTGTCAGTGAACGGGTTGACTTACGAGGGATGATTTTTTTAGTGCATTCGACATTCAAAATAGTTCAAAAATATTTTACGGATGCATTCAATGGTGATTTGATTTATTCGGATGACATGCAGATGTAAGAGTCCTCGTTAGATTTATTTGACTGCTGTTTTTCCATTGATCTCGTGTTACGCATGATTGGTCATGTCGATTGGCAGTTAGTGTTTATTATTTGACGTTACAATGAGGGTGAAAGACAGGATATTACGTTTTAGAATAACCACCCGCATAACTGAACCTATTTTCTACGCAAAGTAAAAATAAAATGTAACTGTTAAATGCGCGAATTTTGTATGCGAATCCGAAGCTTAGAAACGCAAATGCAGTATTATCTAAATCCGGGTCTGATAAAGCCCCTAATCTACATAATAAAAAGAAGCGTCCGGAACACAAACGCAGTGATAATGCTACAATGGTCTGGGAGACCGCGCCGCACCGGAAGGGTTACTATTGTCTGTACATACAACTCCAAATTAATGAGCGCCTGCAAAAAATGTTGCACAATCGCGATATACGATCTCTTGTAATGTTTCTCAAAGTTGCGCAGGTAGTCTGAGGAAAAAACGGTTGGAAGTGATACCTACTAATATAGAAGTACAAGTAGGTATCATGTTTATATGATCTGACAGTTACATTGTACTCTATGAATTTAAAAAATAAACATTGACCTCTAAGTTTATTTCGGTGTTACTTGTCAATTTGTCAGCTAGGAAACACCGGCTTCATCTAGTTTGATTTGGAAAAAAAAAGATTGACGTGTAAAAATGTAATTTGTAACTAATTTGCAAAATAATTTTTTTTTTAATTTTTTTTTTTTAAATAATCGAATGTAGGGTAGATTGATTATTTGAAAAAAATAAATTAAATAATCTGAATGGATTTCTTTTAAAAAAAAAACTTACAAGCAGTAGCACACAACTTTGGCAACCCCTGTCCAAATGTGCGCTACCTACTGATCTAATTTCCATGCGCGCACGCAGAGGTAGCGAAGGGGTTAGATTTATTCACAGTTTCAATAGAGCACGCATTTATTAACTTTGCGTTCAACCAAGATTAGTTTGATTTTGACGTTTGCTGTGTTAAGTTGTTTTACGTGATAGTGTGTGATGTGATTTCAGGAAATTAACAGACAAGTGTGAGACGATGAGTTATCAGGTGTCAAGTGTAAAATAATCAGCTGATCGGTTTTTTGTTTGTGTTAGTAGTTGTAAGTTATGTTAGTATTAGTAGTAGTAAGTTATGTTAGTAGTTTATGAATTATTGATCTACATAATTATGAAACCTTTTAATAATTGAAAAGCTAGGTTCACATTTCTATCATCTTCATCAGTATCATCTGGATCTTATCTTAATTTGTCAAGTGTAAGATAGTTTTATTATAAATACGAAAGTTTAGGTGGATTGGTGTTAGTTACTCAATCCAGCTGTTCAGCCAGAACAGCTGAACGGATCTGGATAAAATTTGGCACAGAGATAGATTATAGTCTGGAATAGCACATAGACTATAATCTACAGTGAGGGAAGGGCTGGCAGAAGCTAGTTATACATATCAATGTCTTAGCGTACTTAACCGTTAACGTCTCTTTTTGGTGACTTTAAAGGTAAAGTACCTACTTACGCTAAGACATATTGAGTGTAAAAAGACTGTTTCCGGAGCCGAAAGCCACATATTCTACCCAACCAACAACCTGAATTTTCAATTTATTTTTTTCGAAATAACGAATTTGCAGTTACAAAAACGCAATGAATATCAAACGTATCCGACAAGTACCTACGTGGCTTAGAGTGAAGGGACGGGGTTTAACTCCATTTGCCTGGGTTCGCGTTACATTGCGCGTAACAAAAAAAAAATTTTTTTCATACCTAAAAATAAAAGTCATTTCCCAGCAATAATTTTTGCGCAAAACTACTTTATTAGACGTACAGTATGCGTAGTTAATGGCTATGTGATTTTTTTTACACCCTATATTTTTGTCTTTTATTTTCCTACTCTTTTTCCAATTTATTTGGAGTAAGAGCAGCATGTTTTCGACTATACATTTCTATTTGGTCATATCAACAATATTCTTTGTAACTGATATTCACTCAATCCTTCAAATAAGTACAAATTAATTTATTGTTTGTCACATGTAGAAAGTAAGTTCTTATCATATTTACACAAAGATCGCTGCAACATGCGCACAAGGCGTACAATATTCTGTAGTAACCTATCTAACTAAAATCTTTGTAGTATTTAAGTCAGCGCAGGTGCAAGGCGCAAGCTAATTTCTATGCGTGTGCGCAGAGGTAGCGAAAGGGTAAATTCAGTTTCAATAGAGCTTGCATTTATTAACTTTGCGTTCAACCAAGATTAGTTTGATTTTGACGCTTGCTGTGTTAAGTTGTTTTTCGTGATAGTTTAGTAATGACTGTAATTTTTCAAATAATCAAATAACTGATTAGGAAAAGAATTTTGTATTGTTTTATCATTAAGTTTACGTTGAGATTGAAGAGTGATAATGTGTGTGGAAGTAGTAAGTAGTTTATATAATAACAACTAAAATCGCATCAGGTAAAACACTAACTCCCATCTTGCAATTTTATAACATAATGTCGAACGTCTCCAATGTTTGAACACCCGTTTCGTACACGATTAGACGTACTTTCTCATTTTCCTTATGAAAACCTTGACGCTTAAATAACCATCATGGTCTTTAGATCTCCCACAGTGCTACCAACCTTCCGTTAAACTAATGAGGTCTAAGA
The DNA here is from genome assembly GCA_951329385.1 of Polia nebulosa. Lineage (NCBI taxonomy): Eukaryota > Metazoa > Arthropoda > Insecta > Lepidoptera > Noctuidae > Polia > Polia nebulosa. The sequence continues at coordinate 11,363,019 of OX589598.1, forward strand.
ATGGCTTAAAAAACCTCTCTCCCATTTTACCAAAAAAATCAATTTCCCATATAATGCAAAAACGGAAAATTTACGATAAATATCGGCCAAACAGCCTCCGCGACCCTATAACGGGTCTCCGTAGCTTTTATAGTCCCTATAGCCTTCGGCATATCAGTTTTTAGCACATCCCTCTAACGACCCTCTTATCCCGAATAGCCGTGAGCTTTCAACGGATCCTGTGACGTCATAAAACTCAGACATCGCCGTTATATTTTACTTGTATGTGTTTGACGTATATGTGGATAGAGGCTGCTTGAGTTTTATGGGGGTGATTTGTTGATAAAGATTTGGTGGATAGTAAAGTACTAGACGTTCTAAAGTCACATACATAGCTAAAGTTTAAGTCAAAAGTGAGTAGGTAAGAGGTTTACTCTCGATTTATAACAAAACTTCGGTAAGATGTTTGCAAAAACCCGGTGACGAGGATACAAGATGTCTAACGTTGGTTTTACAAAGTGGACTATGGACAGATTTTTGTCCATGATCCACTTTGTAATAACAAAGTTAAAGAGGTCCTTTCTTCTTCTGGAGAGGTTTAACTTTAAAATAAGTTATTACAATAAAAAAAGAGTGTTTTCACGTTTTGCAAGTTTTCACGGCACTCCCAGAGTGCCGACAGAAGTGAAAACTTGAACAAAAATGCCCAACGCGCCTAAAGAAGTTTTCATTTCAATCCGCTACGCGATCCGTCCACTCGTAGCGGATCGCGTAACGGTGTCGCTGGCGAGTACAATTGTTTTTTCCCATCTCAAAACTGCCCAACGCGCTTAAAGGCCTTCTCGCGGTCCAGTGGCGCCCTCATTGAATAAAAAATCGTAGCTTAACACAGAAAATAAATATTAAAAAATCCAACTTGACGTTTGTTACAAAGAGGATAAAGAATTTTTACGTTGTTAAAACAGGTCTCAAAATGTTTCGTATCCAAAGTAGTAGGCAAAAGTGCCAAAAACGGCCGTTTCTGACACTTTTGCCTCGTGGGAAATCGTCCAATGGCATCTCCCGCTCTAGACAAAATACTTTTCTGTTAACATTAACGCAAACGCTTCGTGCAAAATGTGTGGCAACGACATTACTGGGCGTGAGTCACGTGACAGTTATCTCCGAGGTAATGCCCTTGCCATACATTTTGCACGAAGCGTTAGCGTTGGCGCTATTATAAAAGTTATTTGGCTAAGGGGCTGTGCTGAGCTTCGGGGGTGGAGGATAAATTCGAAAGAGTTACCTCGCCCCCGGGCACTCGAGGCAGGGAGGAACAGGGGTGGGTTTTAGTCAGTAAGAGTCTGACACACCCTTCCGCTCCACCCTAGAGCGGAAGAAGTCATAGGATGATTTCCCACCCCCCAAAAAAAAAAAAAAAAATGTAACGCGTCGTACGTCCACCCAGTAATAGGACTCGCCCATCAAGGAGCGCTGTCCGAAATTAGACGCATTATTAATTTATTATACCTACATAAAAAAGGCATTGTACTAAAACCCGTATACTAAAATATAAATAATTAAATCATCTTTAAAATGGTGAAGGTTTCATAAAAATACGCTTTATAGTTTTTGCGTGATTCTCATTTTTTTACCCGCGTTAGACATAACTTTACAAATTAATTACACTATGTTATAAGAATATTTAATTTAAATATTGACATATCAAATTACGAAAAAATATGTTTAGAGTATCATATATTTTTTTCAAAGAAGTAAGACTAGTTGTTTAGACGTGATGTTCAATTAAAAATCATTAGAAGTCGTATAACTGCTCCTCTTGTAATATCAAAGCTGACTAAATCTTTACTTTCGATGGCCCATACAAGAACCAGGCTTTCTCCTATCAAATAAAGTTCCTTAATTGTGCCTAAGAGAACACTTCACATGCCAAGGGTTTACGGTGTAATTAGTAGGCTCACAAGTGAATATTCCCTTGGTCCCTGTTTACAAAGAACGCGGTAGGAACTTGAAGGTTGTTTGCGAAAGGTGTAACAACTTGGAACTCATGTGGAAGAATTTGTTTGAGCAATGCGTTCTAGTAATTACTTAGGAGGACATCGAATTATTTACGAAGACGCTGTCATTCGCAAAAAGGTTGCTGGTTTTCTAATATATATTGTGTTAGCCAAATCGATTTAGTTTGCAGCTGCAGAAAAAACCTATGTTCATTTTGAATTTATTGCCGAGAACTTGGTTATTTCTGAAACACGTTTAAAAATAAAATCCGTGTAAGGTCGGTAATACGTCGGTAAAATTAATAACAAATAGTGAACCGAATCTTAATGCAAGACTTGGTTGTTTCATATGTTTAATAGCTCAACACAGTTTTGCGTGAATCGATAAAATGCTTCATATTTTGCAATAAATTGCATGCATTGTGTCGTTGCGCATCTCTTTCTTTTCTATGCAGTCCGAGAGGGACCGCGCTGTAGGTCATGTCACGTATGTAGGTGCTGGTTTTAAATTCGATTAAGTTCTAATATCAATCAATCTGCCTAGCCTTTTCCCAACTAGGGGTCGGCTTCCAGATAAACCGCATGTAGCCATCTGACATCCACAACCCATTAACTGGGTAACAAGACAGCCCTTGGAAAGACTGGTGTGTCTTTCTGGCTTCTGACAATCCGTAACGACTGTCAAAGATCTACAAATGACAGCCGGGAACAACGGCTTAGCGTGCTTTACGAGGCACGAAGGAGTCTCGATATGTTAAGATGGTCACCCATCCACTGACTGACCTCGGCAAGCGCTGCTTAGCCTCGAAGATCGACCCGTGTGGCAGTAATTTTTTAGCTACGAGCTTCTTGATTAATTTCTGTTATCAGGTTTTGAAAAAAGAATATTCTACTTCTTTAATAATTGTTTTTTTTTTGTTTGTGTTTTAAAGGACAAAGATTTGCGCACAGATATCACAATGGATCTTTTTTGTTTAAATCAGTACCTATCACAGTGATACCTCATTTCTTATTTTTCTATCAACCGATATTTGAAAAAAGATTAGTACTTGTATTGTAACTGTATCGATGATCTTACAAAATATTAGCCAAACTTATAACCTACAAACTGAAAGGCTTTGCAAACAGATTTCTCGTGAAATTAATAACGTGTAGGAGAACACGTATTGTGTCGTACGGTACGGCACGGTACATAAACCGTATCTGAAGGCTTAGGACGCCATTTCGCCGGGGCACTTCCTGTTAACATAAATCCACCCCTATTTTGGAGCGAACGCAAATGCTCTGGGAAAGGTGTAAAGATGACTGTGGCGAATTATTTTTGGTGATGTTCTTTTGTTTTATTTTTTTAAGTAAGTTCATTTTCTCGGAAATTAGAGTAGGTACTTGGAAAATCATTTTATGAAAAATTCGCAAAGAGTTCCGTTTAATCAAACAGCAGGTAATATGAATACCAACCTAATACCGTATTTTATCAAAGTAACCTAATAAGCCGACCTGTTAGGGTTTCATGAAAATACAGAAATCAGCCTCTTAGGACCTAATCAAAGCTTAAAATTTTATTCCTCAATTGAAACTATTTAAATATATATATGTCCAATCGTGGTTCTTATAAAGGCGGACTTAATGCAACAAGGCATTTTCTACCAGTCAACCGTTGGGTTAAAGAGACTAACAATAGAGACCTAGAATAAAAATTTTATACCTAAAAGTGAGTAATACAATCAAAGTAATTTCGCTCAGCGTCTCCACCGCCTCCTCTGTTCCTAAAGCCCAGCGCATAAACCAAACAAGTGCGTCCCAAGATGATGTTCGGCCGAAATATCCAATAACCATAGTTTTACGGGGGTCCCTTTCGTATAGAAAATCGATCATCACCCTCCCTCCCTTACCCCTGATGGATTACGCCGTCATCCTCCGTGCTGGAATAAAAAGAAAACATTAGACCCACCAGTTTCCTCGGGGGAAAGCCTTCCTCTAAGATATTTTTATTTTCCTGAAGGGGCACGTCAGGCCTGATTTTTGTTTAGACATTAATCTTTAATGTGTGTGTTGTGTGTGTTTTTTATGGATTGTATATGAGTTGGATGCTGTTTGTCGTAAGCGAGCGTTGTTTTGTTGAGGTAGCCACATATGTATATAACGATTGCTGGTAGGAAACGTTATGGCTTTTATTTATTTAAAAAAAACCATAAGATTATTTTAAACACTGATTTTTAAACCTGGAAAGTTTTGAATTTAGAACCTGTTTAGGTTCTAAATTCAAAATTTTCCAGGGAGAATTTGGATTGAGAATCCGGCATTTGGTTCGTGAGTTTTTTTTTTTTAATTAGGCTGTATAATCGAACTAGAGCAATAGTCCTAATAGTACCATGTGAATTCAAGACAGTAACATAGAATAAATAATGATGCAGAAAGCACTATGCTATGCGTATGAAGATAGAAATATATAGTTTCAATCTTACATACGCATAGCTATTAACCTGTCTACACAAACCTCTTTCAACACTCCAAAACAGTCAACTGAAGCAAACTTCATCTCAAGCAAAAATATTCAGCCATTTCAAAATCTAATGTCCACCGTACATAGCACTCCGCACATAGCCCGAGGCGGGGTGTCACCCCAGATACAGGGTGATTTACCTCGGGTCTCTCAGACCCTTATCGAGGCTCGTTATGACCATGTGAGGGTGAAGTTATTGTACGGTTAAAGAGGGAGGGAGGGCAAGGAGGTACGCTTCAAGACGAGCACTTTGAAGGGACATAATATGTTATTATTTTTAGAGTGCACGATGTGATGTTTGTTTTCGATTTTCTTTTCTTTTTGTGTGTGAGGTGCCTATCGTGAGCGGTTATAGGTTGAGCGACTCTGGCTTGGAAAGGAAAATGACTTTTTTTGTTTAATCGATTTCCAATTCAATTTTTTTTAACTTGTTTCACTACACTCCAATTATGTTAAGAAAACATCAAACACGGTTGTCACATTTTATACAATCCTATTAATATCATAAATGCGATAGTTTGGATACTTTTTTTTTATAAATGTATGTTTGTAACTCAATCACGCCAGAACGCCTGAACGGATCTGGATGAAATTTGGCACAGAAATATCTGTACCTTGTATGTGATATTCCAGACTATAATAAATATATTATAGTCTGGAATATCACATACAAGGTATAAAAAGACACATCACAGAGCCGTTAACTATGCGTACTGTACGTCTAACAAAGTAGTTTTGCGCAAAAAATATTACTGTGAAATGACTTTTATTTTTAAGTATGAAAAATAAAACGTAACGCGAACACAGGCAAGGTGAGTTAAACCCCGCCCCTTCACTCTAAGACACGTAGGTAGGTACTTGTCAGATACGTTTGATATTCATTGCGTTTTCGTAATTTCGAAAAAAATCGAATATTCAGGTAAAGTTTATTTGAAAAAAGTTTAGTAATAACACTTAGAATTCATTTTCGTAAAAAAAGTAAAAAAAAAATTGCGACTTTGACCTTCAATATCTCCAGAACCAGTGGTTTCCCAGGTATGGTCTAGTGGAAAAAAATTATCCAAATAATGGGTAGAATATGTGGCTTTCGGCTTCGGAAACTGTCTTTTTAAACCCGATATACTATAATTTATAGTGGAGGAAGTACTTACTAATTCCACGCGGGCATAACCGCTGTCGTAAGATTGTGAAAATTCCTACGACAGTGTAAAGTTTCCATACACCTTATGAATAGATCATTTCAAATAGGTATCAAATTAACCTCATCCAAATTTGATAATTAATTCACAATGTATCCGACTCTTATTAAAAATAAAGAGATTACTATTTTACGTGATTTATTATAAACTAACGTTTACAGCGTTACCAAACCCTTGATTTCTGAGTTAATAATTTGAAGCTGAGTATTTGTCAATCTCTACTTGCATTAACAATCTCTACTTGCATTAAAAATCTCTACTTGCATTAACAATCTCTACTTGCATTGAAAATCTCTACTTGCATTAACAATCTCTACTTGCATTAACAATCTCTACTTGCATTAACAAACTCTAGCTTTGCCTGAAAACCTGTCAAAATTAGGCATTAAAGTTGGGTTTGACACGTTCTTATCTCCAAATATTCAATTCAGAAGCCCGGCCTTAGTTGTATTTCTAGATCATAATATTTAGTTGATTTCAAAAAGAATAATACAGTTTAAAACAGACAGACAGAGACAGACAGAGTTTTAGACTGGCCTGTTGGTCTAGTGGTTAGTGACCCTGACGGCTATGCCGGAGGTCGTGGGTTCGATTCCCACCCAGGACAAATGTTTGTGTAATGAGCACGATCATTTGTTATGTGTCTGGGTGTAATTTATCTATAATATGTATGTATTTAGAAATATATAAGTATGTTTATCAGTTGTCTAGTACCCATAACACAAGCTCTGCTTAGCTTGGGACTAGATGGCGTTGTGTGATAGTTGTGGAATATTATTATTATTATTAACTAACCTTTTGCCCGCCACGTGTAAAAACTAAAATATTTAAGACAACATACTTTGTATATTACAAACCAACATTATAAAGTAGTTTAAGAACAACGAATATCAAACTAGAATCGTCTCGTTCAGATTGCATCAATTATCACATTATTGTGAGTTCAGTGAAATATTTTATAAATCTATTTCGGGGCTTTGCTCAAAATTCTACGGATCTAAAGTATCTACAATATTTTTTAAACCTACTCCTATTAATCTTCTTCTTCAGGCCTTGTCCCATTTCTAACTGGGGTCGGCTCTCCTTGCCGTTCTTCTCCAGAGATATCGCTTCTGGGTCGTCAGTGGGTCTATACTGTCTGTGGCGAGGTCTTTCTTCATAACTGACATCCATGTTAGTCGGGGTCTGCCGCGGCTTTTTGGTCCTGAGTCAAGCTGTAGCACTTTCTTTGTCATGTGTTCATTAGGTCTTCTCATGACGTGGCCGTACCAACGTGACTCCGTGAGCTTGTCATGTATTGGTTTGATTTTGAAGCTACCTCGGATGTATTGGTTTTGCACTTTGTCCAGCATTGTGACGCCTGCGGCCCACCAGAGCATCCTCATTTCTGCGACATGCGTTTTACTAACCTGCTCTTTCTTAACAGGCCAACACTCTGCGCAGTAGGTCATAGCCTACCGTAGCTAGCTCCTCAAAGGCATTAATATAAATGCAAAAATCTGTATGTTCGAATGTTTGTTAATCACGTGTCGGCTGAACCGATTTTGATGAAGCTTTGCACACTGGTACAACATGTCCTAGATTAGTACATAGGATTTAATTTGTTTCATTAGAACTATTACATTTATATTTACCGGCTCCTGCAATACATGTACTAATATTTTTTTTTTCTTATGTATTAAGGTGAAAGCTCCAGGGTAGCCCGCGAAATTTAAATTTTCTTACGTTTTTTGCAATTTTCAGGTCAGTATCAGGTTGTATATTGGTCAAAATATGGTTCGCAGACGTAGTAAGTACGTATTTTCAAAACCGTTATCATTAAAATCATCAGTACAGCTCTTTCAGTTAGAATTGATGTCAAATGTACGTATTTCATGAATTCATGACATTTGGCATCAATTCTAACTGAAAGAGTTGTATTAATCATTTTAATGATTATAATTCTATAAATACATACTTGCACACTTACAGCCGCGAATCAAATTTTGACAAAGATACAACCTGAGACTGACCTGCAAATTGCAAAAATCGTAAGAAAATTCGAATTTCGCGGGCTACCCTGGGCCTTTCACCTTAACTATCCGATCATTTTCGGCAGAAATTCTATGTCAGATTTTGTTGACAGATATTAATTATATGTTAGACTATATTCTACCAGCGGCTTTGCCCGCGTGCAATCAAGTTTCATCAAAATCCTTTAGTAGTTTAGTAGTAACAGACATCCAAACATTCATTTTTATAATCTTTCAAATTTATAATAGGTATATAAGTACCTACTACCTCTGTGCCAAATTTTATCCTGATCCGTTCAGCCGTTCTGGCGTAATATAGTAATAAACAAAACAACTTTCGCATTTATAATAGTGTTGCCCAAATGCAAGACCAAGACGAGACTTAGGCCAGTCTTGGTCTTGGTCTTGCGTCAATACACCTGGTCTTGGTCTTGGTCTTGGTATTGCGCTCTCAGTCTTGGTCTTGGTCTTGGTCTTGCAGCAAGAGTCTCGCAAGTCTTGCAAGTCTTGCAAATACCTATTAGCCTATTGCTATTTATTGAACACGTTAGTTTAGATTTTAGATTATGATTCGCGCTGTAAGACGTATGTAGTTACAGAAATATAATCATTAAAATCATCAATACAACCCTGGAGGGTTGTATTGATGATTTTGATGATTATATTTCGGGTAAGTTCATAAAGGTCGAGGAATTAAAAAAAAAATTTTTTTTCAAGGTCAAACTCATTCCTCGACCTTTGAATATCAATTTTCAACATTGCTGCTTATATTTTAGTACCGAGGTATATCACTCACTATCTATCATTTACCGATATTAAAAATGATTATTTTGAAATCAAAATATTCGCAATTCAATAAATGCAATACCTACTTAGTTATTAATTATCATCTCGCCCGACTGCTTTAAACGCTGTAGTGTTCGAATTCAAGCCAGTATGTGAATTTATTTATACAAGAAACTCAGAGCATTCAATTTATACCTACTTACTGCTGAGACATCTTCAAGGTCATTTAATTTTATCCTCCTGTACCTGTACCAACCCTACCAAAATAGGTAACAATTTTGTGTGCCTCTGTCCGTACTCTTTGTCGGCGAATGCGGCGCTCAAACAGTGTCAAATGCTGTGATACACTTGTTGCAAACCGCGGCGTCTTTGTCGGTAAATTATCAAATAAGTAGGTATATAATATACCGACCGACCAACAGTTTATTCGCAGAACGTCACATTTTCCCAATCAACCTTGAACCTTAATTCTTTAGTGATAAAGTTGAAAATCTGTTAAAGAAATTTGACAGATTGTAGTAGCTTGATGTGCTGGCTGCTGGCGTCTGTACCATAACATTGGCTGCCGTAGAAACTGTTACTAGACCTACTCGACTCGTTGTTAGTTTTAAATTTTGCTGAATAGAAGAATAATATAAACTTTGAAACATAAGTAGGTAAGTACTTACATAATGTTTATATAATTTTGTTGGCTATAATTTTAAGCACATACCAACCTACGAGTACTAACGTTAGATCTGCACATTAGACATAAACAAGCATAATATATTATTATAGAGTTATGAACTTTGCTAGAAAGTTATTCTAGGTACATTTTATCACATGGGATGATGGGAACAGATTTGTGAGTATTAATACGCTACCTACTTAATAAATAGTTGAAACATAATAAGTACTTACCTACCTAATCAATACAACCTTTTAGGGTTCTTTCAGACGAGCGGCACGTTGCCAACTGCAGATACAACTGCAGCCCTTAGTTTAGTGTTATGACGATACCTACGGTTTTGATACTGGGGAACGTCTCTCAAAATCGGGATTGAAACCAAATACCTACTTAATAACGCCCAAATCTCAGTTTGTCTTAACTGCAAGACGCAAGAGTCTTGCAGGCTTAAGTCTTGTCTTGCTCAAGTCTTGCAGGGTTCAGTCTTGGTCTTGGTCTTGCTACAATAAGGCGGTCTTGGTCTTGGTCTTGCGAAAATGCAAGAACAAGACCAAGACTGCAAGACCAAGACCGATTTTGGGCAACACTAATTTATAATATCAGTAGGATTTAAAAAAACCTGTAGGTAGGCAATTTGTGTTCGAAGAAACTTAAATAATACCTCGATATGTATGTTCAAATTTGTACTTAACAACAATTTTTCGGCACTCGCAATAATACAAACGGCAAGTGAGGAAAAACAACACAACATTTGAATATTTTATCTATCAAATATTAATAAATAACACAACTACATAACTACCCAGACAGAATAAATTTACCACGAAGGGACAGTCACTCACGGGACATTAATATTATCTATATTGGATCAACTTGATATATTTGTACTTAACAACAATTTTTACGCACTCACAATAATCCAGACGTAAAGTGAGGAAGAACATCACAATATTTATCTATCAAAAATTAGGTACTTAAATTAATACATAACACACTACATATCTCATCATCAGCCTTTTAATGTCTCTACTGCTGGGGCACAGGCATCCTCTCTGTGAGAGGGTGTGGGCCGTAATCCACTACGCGGGCCCAATGCGGATTGGTGGATGTCACATGTCTTCGAATTGTTTCTAGGACATGCCGGTTTCCTCACGATGATTTCCTTCACCGTTTTAAGAGCAGTGGTGATGAAATAATCTACACAAAGTAAAGCGCCTGCCTGGGTTTGAACTCACGACCTACAACTTGTAAGTCGCGGCCAATACCACTGGGCCACCACTGCTCTACTACATGTAGACCTAGAAAGAATAAAATGACAGTCACTCACGCTACATAAATTTGTAATATTACCTATATTGGATCTATAATTTTTCCGCACTTGCAACAATCCGATAAGTGAGGGAAAATATCACAATATTTTAATATTCTATCTATCAAATATTAATACATAACACAACTACTCAGACAGAATAAATTTATGACGAAGGGACAGTCACTCACGGGACATAAATTTCTAATATTACCTATATTGGAACGGCTCGGATTCTAAAATTAAATTTTGCATGCAGAATGTCGTTGCTGGGGGACGCTTTATTTTGTAGGCGTATATAATTTTATTGCTAGGACGAATGGTTTGCGAAACATGAAAGGCATGCCATATTATTTATTGTTCTCATTACGGGTTATAGAAAAATGTTTTGAATAACGTGTCTTTGGATCAGAAATATTTTCAATTCTGCTCGGCTATTAGAGGTAAGAAAAATATCTTGTGGAGTAGTTGAGTGATAATATTATTATATTGTTTACACTTCATATTGATAATGATGAATAAAATTAATTTAACAAAAAATTGTAGACCATTCATGGAAGTTCAAACCTGATTCAATAAAGAAGTAAGTATTATTTATTTTGAAGTGAAAACTTCTTTAGGCTAGTTGAGCATTTTTGTTCAAGTTTTCACTTCTTTCGGCACTCCCGGAGTGCGACTCTTTTTTTTTTAATACACTTTATTTAAATGCTTGTTTTGTTATTTGTGTATTTTATAATCATTTAAAAGTAAATAAATAATAAACTATTTTATCTACGCTTAAAAAAATGGCTCATTGGATTCTAAATAAAATAAATATATTCAAAAGAATCTGAAAACAGTGAAAACAAATTGATTGCTAAGTCAATAACTAAATATTTATATTCCGACGGGATTTTCATTGACTGATGATATCTATATAATTAGGTAGTCAGTACCAGTCCATTTATGAATAACACAAGGATAAAACAAATAACTTGTCCAGGCAAATAATTCATTATTATATGCATAAAACTTTCAGACCAACGAAGCCGCGTGTGGTCACTATTATCAGTCGAATCTAAAGTTAGATTTCCAGCGGGAATCAACTTTAGAATTGTGTATGGAAAGGCTCTTATTACATTATATTATATTGCCATTTTTATTTTTCTATACTTCACACTTATTATATTTTTAAATATATATTTCTTAAAAACAAACCTTTTATAGTTTTAAACCGTACCTTATCAAAAAAATATATATTATTATTAAGTATATCTAGCCTGTACTGTCCCACTGCTGGACAAAGGCCTCCCTACATTCCTTCCACTGTTCTCGGTTCTCCATACAAGACATCTAAGTTATTCCGCCATCTCCTTCATAATCTGCTGCAACCTCGTCATGCGGTTCAAGACGCTTAGATATTTTAAAAGCAATAATATTTTAATTCAAAACAAAACCACTAACTCATTTTAAGTATTTATTTATTTAAATTTATTAGCCAACCAACAATACACTGGTAAAATTACAATAATGTTTTTCTATAATCTATGGTTAGTGTTATAATACTATAGATTAGCACCGCATGCCCCGTTCCTATATATGAAGAGAACAATTAAAAAATGCATAACCACATCAAACCACAAACCATACTTTATTCCTAATGAAATATTCAAACCAAATTGCGCAATCATCTACCACATTTAATCTCTAAAACATAAGATAATATCATAAGACGAAGAGGAAATAAATTAAAAAGGCATCAGTCTCAACAATTAATACAATTATAAATATGGGGGAGGAAAAACACTGCTTCGGTCGTGTTAAAAAGCAACTGGCAATGTAATAAAATTTTCCCGCCTTTTTTTCCCCCGTCTAGTTACAAGTCATTTTATTAATAAAGTAGATCATTACAATTAGGGCGATTCCATTTAATTTGCACACTGTTGCATTTTTTAAACTTAATAAACTGTTCGTGTCAATTTTTATTAGTGTTAACATCGTAATATAATATTTGAATCCAAATTTTACAGAAATAAATCAGCTCTAAAAAGGTTACATATTTGTTTCAAATTCACAAGTCATAAATTATACCCGGCGGTCAGTGTTGCCCACTGAAAATATTTAACCATCAAATGGTCGCGTGGGCTCGGGTCAACCATTCACCAAAATATATTTGAATAACGAATGATATACGGTTTGTTTATTGGCGGGCCTGTTTCTCTTTTAGAATTTCATTATTCGGAGTTGACCGACGCGCGCTCGGGTCGCCGTCGGTCATTCAAAGGGGACTGATTGGCCGAATGACCCTCGTGTTCGCTACCTTATATACAAACCTTGTAATATTTTCGCAGCTTGGGTCTGCGAGACCGGTTTTCTCGACCGAGGGTAACGTTTTATTGAAAATTTTACGATTCATTTATAATTTTGAACGCACGTGTCTTTTCAAAGGTGAAAAGGTTACAAGTTCAAGCGACGGCGTTTCTTCAAGATCGTTGAGTAAAAGTAATGCAGACGACTGAGGGTTTAAAGAAAATCTGAGTTTAGTCTTTATTTTTATTGAGATATGTGAATGATTTCTGTTAAAAATTGCAAAGAAAACTATCTCTACACTACGTATATATTATCTAAGTGGTTATTTTTCAACCCACACGATAGAAAGCGAGATTGAAATTAAATTCAAACGCTATTATTTTGTCGGAAATTTGAGCTACGTCCCTTTGCGAGGGTTCTGGGGGATGAAAAACGAGGAAACTTTCCCTCTCTGCGTTACTTTGTTTACTTTTGCACTAGTTATGTAAAAATGTGGGGTTCGAAACAATTTCTTAGGCGTGACGGGAAGGAACCCTAATGTCGTGATTATTTTGATGTTTTATCGTTACGATGCGGGCTTTAGAAAATGCTTTTTTTTTAAATAGATGCGAACGTAGAATTTTTACTTGTGAAAGTAAATAAATTTTCCATGTCAACCTTTGATTTCATTTAACAATTCCAGTAGCAAGTGTTGCAACAGATAAAATATATTTCAAATATAAGAAAAAATAAATAAAACTTTAAGTAAACTTAAAGTTCAATAATAAGTACACCTAAAAACGCTTTAGATACCGTGTATAATGTACATCCCAGAATTATTTTATGTCTCTTTCTTATAAAGACAGATTAGAGAGACAAAAAATTCAGTAGGTACTACTTTCGGAACTTAAAAAACTTGCTCTAATTTGAATCGCACATCTATATATAATAAAAAAATGAATCCCTATTTCCCTTGGTCTCGGCATCACGCGTGAACGGTTGGACCGATTTCGCTAATTCTTTTTTTTTTTGTTTATTGTTGTCAGGAGAAGGTTCTTATGAAAGAAAAAATAAGAAAGTTGCGCAGAAAATTGGAAAATTTCAGAAAACTTAACGACTGTTTAATCTTCGTGTGTTTGACAGTTCGCGCGTCAGATCAACGTCTGTCGGGTCAGCTAGTTCTACAAACAAAAACTGTATGAGTAGGTACATACAGTAACAATCTTTAATACCCATAGATATATCCACCATCTGCCTACATGCCCCAGTACATAGTTGTAAGCAATTAAGTATGCCACCTACTTGGTATTCGTAAGACATTCACTGGCTAGTTAGTATGCGGGGCTTGTCTTCTTGTAATTAGCACATACGCCCCATGGAGCGGTGACGTTTAGTTGTAGGCAGTATTATTTGGACAGACTCAGGAGATAGGTATGGCAACATTATTTGGTTGAAACGAAATAGAAATTGTGTTTGAAGAAACGAAGTGTATCCTCCAGCAGTGAAAGGAATCTCTCTCAGTTAGAATTGATACCAAATGTCATGATTTCATGAAATACTTACATTTGGCATCAATTCTAACTGAAAGAGTTGTATTGATGATTTTAATGATTTTAATGATTATAATACTATAAATACATACTTGCTACGGCCGCGAATCAAATTTTGACCAAGATACAACCTGACACTGACCTGCAAATTGCAAAAAACGTAAGAAAATTGAATTTCGCGGGCTAAGGTGGAGCTTTCAGCTTAGGTAAAACTTTACTTCTTCGATTCTAGATTTAAACGAAATTGTTTGTAATGAAACCATAACTAAAATAAGTTTTTTAGAATATAGAAGATAAACCAATCTTGCCGAAATAGGTAATGATAAAACCATTAGGTAGTCATTAGGTAGGTCCTGTACATACAGCCTATTAAAATTAAAGGTAGATAAATAGAAAACACTAAGTATATAAAACTAATTTAAATTAGGACCCACATAAAACGCTAAAGTTTTTACCCGGAATGTGGAACTCTACCTGAAGATATAACCTAAAAACCAACACCTTAGCTCCGTCCAAATAAAAAGTAAAACTTCCATCGCGAAAAAAAATAAATCTAGTCTACAAGTACTAACTTTTAGACGAAGTTAAACTCTTCCGTCGAATATAAGAACGCTCGTACATCACAAGGTTCTACTCACTTTCACAGAGTTTTGCCCTTTTTCTGCTCTTACTTGTAATGAAGTACATAAGTGTGACCTGACCTCTGTAAATCTGAAGCACACATGTGGACGTCTATACAAAGTCACGTTGTCACGCCCTTTCGGTAGACTGTGTGTGTGGGCTTTATTGAATTTGAATTTGGAGCTTTCTAGTTTTATTTTATTTTTCTTTTTTCACTGTCGTACCTAAATTAACAGAGTTGCCATAATGAAGAACTGTCGTGTTTTTTTTTTTGTTTTCTTTTTTTTTTGTGTGTTATGTATATATGATGATTCATTAAACAAAACAGGCCAAGTGCGAGTCGGACTCGCGCATGAAGGGTTCTGTACCATCGTACAAGATTATACGCGTCTACTTGTTGCCATTATTAAGATCGAGCAAATAAAGCTTTAAAAAACACGTTTCTAGTAGCTCTATCATCAAATAATAAATATAAAAAAAATTGAAGGGGGCTTCCTTTTAATTTTTTTTATTTTTATTATTTGATGTTATAGCGTCAACTGAAACACACATTCTATGGAAATTTCAACTGTCTACCTATTACGGATCATGAGATACAGTCCGCTGATAGACGGACGGACAGCGGAGGCTTAGTAACAGGGTCCCGTTGGTTACCCTTCGCGTACGGAACCCTAAAAATGGAAGGTTACAGAAAATTTTACGCCCCAAAACTAGTCTTGTGATATTCCAAAAAGCCAAACTATTCTATCTATTTCCACACCATATTTAGGGTATAAATTAGTCAATCTAACTGACGGCAAGGAACATAACCTAAATATAATCCAGTTACGTTTGAATAATTAGAAATATGGTAAAAGAAACGAGAAATTATAAGTAAAAGCAAACTAACTGCCCAACCTTTTTATTGAAGGCACGCGGCCAAAAGAATATTTTCACACAAAATGAAAAACACGGTGTCCGTAACACAGTATAAGGAAAACTCTGTCGAAAATGCGTAGGTACATAATATTCGGACCCCAACACACACATAGACCCAACACATAGTAATCCCCGCACACATGCGAACGTTCACATACGGGCCGTATGTGCCCACGTGTGCGGGAGGGACACGTGAAAGACAGAGCGAGAGGTATACTGATGTAAGTGTGCAAGAAAGGGATGGGTGTTGCAGGACGAGCGATACAACAAATCAATACGAGCGGTGGTGACCGGTAGCCTGTGTCACTACCCCCCTCCCGCCCCTCGCTCTCCTCTCCCCTCAGACCGCACGCCTCCCCCTACATTGTCAACTGCCACAGAGTAATTTAGACCTCCCAAAATTATTATGGCACTGGTATTATGTGCTTTTTGCCACAATATGTTTGTCTTGTATCGTCTCCTTGTGTTACTTATGCATATTGCTTTGCGTGAGTCGTTTGTGTTAACATGGCGGGCTTCCAATGTTTAACATCTAAACTTTGTTCTTGTTGAAGTACTGTTTTGGGTATTTCTAAATTTTTTGTTTGTTTCTGCTAAATTTGTTGCTGAATATTAAGCACACCCGATGATATTTTTTTTGAAGTAAGTATAATTAAAACTATAAAAATATCCACCAAAAGGGAAAATAGCAGACGAAATCCTAAGAATTCTTTGGTACTGCTTATCACAAGAATTCCTCTACTGTTTCAGTTGTCAAGCGGATATTTGACTACAATATACACTGAGTTAATATGAAACAAAATTTCATGCTACTTGCATTTTCTTTCTCAGCAGCAGTAAAAGTACCTATTATCCAACGAAAACTTCAAAAAACCAAATAAGACTCATTTCGATGATATTAACCATTTCCTTGGGATTTTTAAAAAAAAGTACTTACCTACACATCTGTTTCGAGAAAATAGTATTCATACAATGCTATAGATTATAGAAATAATTTAGGTATTTAAATTGTGGTAAATTGTATTAACTCGTTTTGCAAATTATAAATATCGTAAACCCAACAATCTGTTCTAAAATTATTTCATTAAATTCATTGAAAAAAAAAAAAAGTGTTTTCTGAAATGACGTACACCAGATGGCAGCACTGAGGCGTCAGGTCCATACACCTGTCAAAACGCTTCAGATTTAAGTCAAAAATGGATAGATTGACTTCAACGCTAAGTTTTCTGTATCAATCGAATATTTTTATTGGTTGTTTACAGTTGCTATCCAGTTTAAAATTTCTTTTTATAATTAATTATTCACACATCTGCTTAACCAATTTATTTTTGACATTGGCAGAATAGTTGACATCGGCTCTACTTACCATCAATAAAAAATATAATAGAACGTTATGTTTACGTCATAAAAGACCTGTCGGCCAAATTTTCCTAAAAACCCTCATTCGTACTTTCAAAACCTTTTACTTTTTCCGTACAACCTACTAACTTGATCCAAATTTATTTGGGGTCGATGAAGTATTCCTTCTTTATTCACACTTCTCTATTTAGGTATAACATTCCGTCGTCGTCGTCTCAAAAGTCCCCATTTTTAGCCACATATTTTTTCACTAATCCATTCAACGTTTCTTCAATCTTCATTTACACTTCTAACCAAAAAAATGGGTATTTTGAATTTAAGTAAGAAAAGTACTTCCCGTGTCCCTTCTATACAAATTGTGATTCTGTGACTCGAAATCCGCTTGACCGCGCGTATGGAAGGCAGGGGAGACTCCGACCGAACAAACTTGATACTTTTGCAACTTCAGCGATAAATTATTTAGGTACCTATTCGTTTAATTATGTATAGAGAAAATGTATCTTTTTGGGTGTTCATAAAAAAGGTGTGTGTTTACTTCTATTTTGATTGTTTATTTTGAAAAACTAGTATTTAGAGTAGAAATAGGGTTATTCACGACAACCGATTGTTTAATAAGTGTTCGGTAGAAATTTTTGTTTTTTTTTATTCAATGACGTCGTTAACGTGTGCCAAAACATTTAATAACTACAAAAACATAAGAAAAAATTAGAACGAGCTAAAAACTCAAAACCTTACATTCCAAACACAAAAACACCCCACGCAATGGACAGTCTTAAGGGTCCCTTTTTTCTCAAACTTTCAGGGGGTACATTCCGCTGAGTAACAGTTCTGTAATTCACTACCCTTCGCCTTACGGAGGGCCCATACAGAGGGACGATAAACTGTAAAACCACGGGAGGGTGCCCCCCTCCCCTCCGGCCCGATAAACAGGGCTATAATTTATGACACCTAGTGGAACCCTTCCTTGGATGGACCCGGCTTAAGTTTAGGTACTTTTGTTGTATGTAGGTAGGTGGCTAGGCTATTGAATTATGTATAGCGTCTGCCCGTAATGGACATTGAGAGGTTGGAAGTGGATGTCGCCTTCCAAACTTGTTTATGGATTACGAAAGTTCCTGTTTGGCACTCATTTTGTGAAAGGTTTTAAAGGAAATTGATGTCGGGAAATTCAAAATATCAGGGATGTAGGTTTAAATTTCACTGTGTGCTATATTTTGGGTAATAAATTAAAGTCATTGTACTGATTATACTAATTTCAGCCAAAAATTTATCATTCACAAAAAATACAAGATTGATATAATTATTAGGAACAGCTATGTTTTTTTTTATCTAAATAATACTTGTAATTCTAAAAGTATTAACATTAGAAAGTAAAATAGTTTAAATGTTTTAGAAACGTGCCTTTAATAAACGATAAACTTACTACAAAAATATAAGCTTATTCTTATTAGAATAACCCTCAGCCCTTTAACACACAAAAACTTACATCACTCAATAAATACAAGAAATGTTATCTTAACAGTTCACGAAATAAATATTCACAAAGTTTCTCGTAACTTGGCGTGCGTAAAGGAAAAAAAAACTTTCCACCACTTGATAATGAGATCTCCAAGTTTTTATAGGCATTTTATTTACTTTGAAATGGCTAACCGCAGATCCGATTCTGTAATTTTGTTCATTTTGTTTCCTTATTCTATTGGCTTGAAAACTTATTTATTATTAAGCACTTTAGAAAACGTTTATATTTTCTTCGTTAATTATTGTGGCGTGGCTGTAAAACAAAAGAATCTGGTTGTTTATTTATTAGACTATTTTGTACATTTTGTGAACTGGATTGTAGATAGAGGGATCAGATTAGATTAGATTAGATCTACTTTTATTAAAATGCAATCTCTGCTACAGAGACATTTATGAGCAAAGGTGGACATGGAGTTTCACAAGTCTCTGTCTGCTTTTCTAATCTAACATGAATTAAATAGAAGTTTTCCTAAATAGACGAATAAGATGCCAACTCATAACAAAACAACACCAAGCCACAAAACAATAATTCACTCCAAGCAACGCCACAAAGAATAATCAAACACCACAGCCTGACACAAATGCAATGCCCTCTACAAACGCTTTACGAAGCCACCACAGAAGTAAGCAGAAATCGATAACAAATCCAGGCAGGAGGCCGCCTGACCAATACAAGTATAAACTACATATAAATATATAAAGGCTCCTATTTTACCCTTATGGCCGGCACGGTCCGCAGCCATCTTGGAATTCACCCCCTCCCCCGCATCTCACCCACGCTCAATCTTACCCCAAACATGCCCCCTCGATCTAAGGGGCCTTTGAAAGGCCGAAACCCACTAATACTAATGTCCTCTACGTATGAGCGTGTGTGTGTGCTTAATGTAGAACACACAGGTTGTGTGCTTTAAATTGTTTGCGCTCAATTTGTTGCCCGTTTGTTTTTTGTTTGCTTTGTAATGAGTGGATGGAATTTCGTGATAATTGTTTTGTAAAAGTGATCGTGTGTCTCAACTAGGTTCGACTTTGAACACTACCGTAAGTGTTTTAATCTTAATCTTATTTAAATATTTGCTTTAGAGAGAATTTATTATTACAAAGCTTCTAAGGTAATCTGAAAACTACTGGATATATACCTATTTACAGCAAGTCATTAGTACATTTATTGTTCCAGGAATTATTTTTAAGATTTAATTATAGAAGGTATTTAATAATTAGAACTTATAAAAGCATAATATTCAAATATATTAAAATGTCCAAGAATAAATATCTACCTACAC
Source organism: Polia nebulosa (assembly GCA_951329385.1). Classification (NCBI taxonomy): domain Eukaryota; kingdom Metazoa; phylum Arthropoda; class Insecta; order Lepidoptera; family Noctuidae; genus Polia; species Polia nebulosa. Next base: position 11,382,985 of record OX589598.1, read on the forward strand.
GTGTGAAAGAATAAGAACTTTAAAGGTAGAGCCTGATAAAAATAAACACGTAAAGTGACTGAACTTTGTAAGTCAAAGGCTATCTTTTACTTAACGTTTATTTATAAAAGAAATCTGATTTGCGTACTTTATTGAGACTGAAAGGCTTTTCTTTGTTGCGGTAATACAACCTTTTTAATCCACAAACTTATATGGGTTCTTTTTATAGACGTTAGAATAAATTAGGATTCTTGTAAAAGATCAAAGAACCTATAGATAAATCAAATACTATCAGTAAGTACCTATCAAGTACCAAGCATACAATAATAACCATGAACCTTCTAAAAAACGTTTTTTTTTTAACCTACTTCAAAAAAGGAGTTTCTGTATTTTAGTTCTTTTTCGCGATTTTAAAAACTTTGAAGAAAACCCTGACAATGTAGAAAGCTACTCTTGTTGTAATCAGTCCATTGTTTCTATTTCCTAAGATTAATTTCATAGCCGTTTGTTGCTGTCGCGAGTAATAAACAAATAGAGAAAATATTTATAATTTGGTTGTAACGTATTTTACGAGGAAAGTTTATGGCAACGCTTTATGGCATGTTACGTACATAAAAGTCGAGATTTCCCCTTAAAGGATTCGCTTGTGAATAACTTAGTACGTCATGCAGGGACCGCTCCAGTTTATATCGTAAATATGTGTTCTGTACATCCATGAGGAAAGTAAATAAGATACCACTTTTTATAAATGTAGTTCTTTACCCTTATCCTACGCATTTTAAATGAGAAGAGGAAATATAGTAAGAGTAGATTACTTCAGCTAATGCCATTCGATCCATTAAGATAATAAGCGACCTTTCATGATCCACGCTCTAAAGATATTCCACACAGAAATCTCAATATTCATAACAGTGAGCAACCGGGGCCTAAAAGCAACGGTTGCGATCCAATCAGTCACCTCAAAGAGCATTTCAGAGATAATTGGCGTCGAGCTCAAAGAAATACGCGGTTACCGAACACCCCCCTCTTTCCCCGCAATGCATTACCGAAATAAAAAATTCATGTCAATTTCCGAAGGAGATTTCCATCAGAGCCGATACGGTGGCTAAACACAAAACCCCGAAGGTGGCACACACACACTTGAAATATTCACTCGCCACTCCAATACATCATTCATTCGTCCGCCGAGAACGGTTCGACACCAATCTTCCATTTGGCAAGAAAATCGATACACGTCGTGGCCATATAAGCATTCCGGGGGTGATAGACGGGGTGTCTTAAGGGGGAGTTAAGGTTTAGTCCCGAATATTGAATTTCCCTTGGGACAAACCCGTTTCGCTTTGTCCCTTCGGTCGGGGTCGTGTGGGCCGCGATGCCCGGGCTCGCCTACCTACGCACATCTATAGCGCACACAGATATGTATAGGTGCGTGAGTGTATGTTCGTGCGTAAGTGTTGGATAATAACATTGCGAGGCCACCAGGCATACGTGACTTTCAGGGCGTTTGACGGGCCCCCAGGCTATATGCTCTCTATGTACATACGTATAATAATATGTGTGTGTTTGAGTGGGCGTTTTACCCTATATGTGATATAGAGGCCTCCCTACGCTTCAAAGCCTTTAAATTGGGCCTCTTTAAATAAAATGCTGTACGCACGCGTTTTTGTCAAAAGAGAACACTTTATTAAACATTCTAGGTTATGATAAGTTTTTAATACAAAATGTTTTGAGATTAACTGCGAACGTAAATAAGGTATTCAAGTACGTAGCAGATTTGGGTTCACCCATTGTAACTTTCTACTTTTTTACACGTGTTTCGAATATACTAAATAATAATATATTTTACAAAGTAAGTACGTTCAATGAAGTAATTCTATTAGACGCCTACCTTTTAAAAAAAGTCTATTGCGATATACGAAAATAAGGTGTAACACATTCGGGTACTTATTTGACCAAGAATAGCAGCGTTGTAGTATGTAAAAACGAGGAAAATCATCATCTTAATTACGATACACTTTCACAAGATTACACTCAACACGTCTGCTATATTAATATCTGAAACAAAGAAAAAAGAAAATTAATAAAAAAGGAAAATTATTTTATTCAAAAAATTGTGGCAAAAAAACGTTCAAGTATCAAAACTATTCAAATAAACTCTAATTACTTGGTGCATTTTATCGAAATATTCCTACCAATACCAATCAATATTCCTACCAATACAAACCAATATTCCTACCACACCGTTTTCAGTAGAAAATTAACGCCAGTTTTCCCGAACACAAATGCAAACAAAACATAAATCTAATACAGGAACTACTTCCATCCCCTATATATTTGGTTCTACGGTCCCCATAACGTTCGGTCGCTTCATTTACTAGTTACGAGTCGTATGTCTACGGGATACGGGTCGTAAGACGTACTTACCCTTTATTTTATGTTGCGTAAAATTAAGTTAAGCCCTCACTAGTTTGGTAAATTTCGAAATTAATGTAGGTAGCTATTTGTTAAACTGTATGGTTATTTATTTGCCAATTTTACTACATGCAATTGTTTGTAACATAAACTGTATGTATTATATAAATTGTTTGAATTGTTTAATAAACTAACTTGTTCAGAAACACTTGTTTTATTGCATATTTGACATTTTGCAGGTTTCCTATCACTATATTGAATAATATATTCTTTCTGATATCATCTTCTATACTGGACAAACCGTCTTACTTACAGATTATTCAAAATATGGCAAATAGAACAATAAGTATTTTTACATAACTCCCAAAACCGTGAAAGAGTATTCGATTCAATGCCTATTTTTCCAAGAAACGTACGAGACGGTACTTTCTACTTTTCTGTAAAATTAACGCACGCATCACTACATAGTATAAAACAAAGTCGCTTTCTCTGTCCCTATATCCCTATGTATGCTTAAATCTTTAAAACTACGCCACGGATTTTGATTCGGTTTTAATAGATAGAGTGGTTAAAGAGGAAGGTTTATATGTATAATTTGTACCCCAGCGAAGCTGGGGCGGGTCGCTAGTTATATATATACATATATATCATTATTTCGCGGAAATTGGTGTGGGTTACATGTTTACTTATTTTTTATTTATTCTGTCACACTTAAATTGTTATGTGTAAGTAACTGTTTTAAAAGTCCCAAAAAAGTAAAATAAAATAAAAATAAATAAAATGCAATCATAGAAAATAAACTACAACAAATTTTTAAACCGATGTATTTTCAGTTTACGATACATGCTGAATATTTGACTAAAAATAATTAATTGCGCCCATAAATTAAAAACTAAAATATATTTTCAAAAAACCAGTTTTGCATTATAAAACATCTTAAAAATTTAACATTTTCAAAAAACCCGACTGTTTAAAACAACTAAAAAGTTCCACCAACTGCATCAGACTGCTTGAAAAGTGACTTGTTTGGAAGTTTTTAGTTATTTTATACAGTCGGTTTTTTTGAAAATGTTCATTTTTTTATATATTCTACATTTTAGTGAGTTATATTTTTGGAAACGCCTCCTCGAACCCTTTATTTTGTGTGGAGCAACATTTTGTAACATAATGACAAAAGATTTTTATAATGCAAAATGTTGCTCCTCAAAAAGTACTCGTAATTTCAGTGTGGAAGCACCACTAAATCTACTATTACTTAAAAATAACGATTCGATCTCTGAGTTTGACAGTCAATCCTTTAAGGATTTACATAAAAGTGCCTGTCGTGTAGATTTTCCTCAATCCAATTAATTATGTTTCTCTTTCTTTATTCACGAAAAAGTTTCAACAACGTATTTAAATTATAACACAGATATAATATATTATGTTAGCTGCCCAGACTGTCGGGGGGAGATCGACCGAACACGACCACTATAAATCTCTGTCACAATGACGGAGAGACAAATTCTAGCGTTCTTACCTTCGCCACAAAAGTAGGTAGGTATACAAAGGTACATGTAGGTAAATATATGTATATCTACTATATGATGGCGTCTGTAAAATTAAATGGACGTTTGTTGAAGTCCTAAGCGAATTTTAATCACAGACATAAATGTGATCTTGAAGATCAGTTCAATTTTAAAAGCTTTTGGAGATTCATTGTAATGTTGAAGAAAAGGTAGAACATTGGTGTTGATTCTGTTGTGCACAAACTAAACTTAATTTAGGCTATTGCTATCTTTTTCTCTCTAATAAAACAAGAAAGAGACGGACGTAAATTAGTGCTGTCAAATTTAGTAGAACTAATATTTCTATACAAATTAAGGGTACACGTAAAAACATGTCGTCTAAAAACACGGCGAAGCGCAAGGCGCAAACTAGTTTGACATCTCTAACTTCGTTTATAGCTATAACCATCCTTTTCTCGCACTGCTTTTTAGTAAGAGATAACGATTCTCTAATTTTAGTTTAGTTATTAAACAAGAGAATCCGCACCATTATGTTACTTTACTAAAACTAAAAAAATGTTTCGGTTACCTACGAGTTCCACCTATTATTTTCCTACTGAAATTGAGCAATAAATTAGCTTTACTTGAAAAAAAAAATCGAGATAATTTGGAACCATTGCCATCAACTCAAGAATCGATTTTAGCGTTGTATATTTTAAGTGACCATTTCTATCAACAGGGCCCTAAAAAGGGTACCATGTTTCAATGGTACGGCGTAATGGAATTTTAACTTTGTAATGTATGCTATAGAGTTTGTTGTACCAGAATTTGAAAATTATCTCGAATTAAAAATTTAATTTCTTTAAATTCTGCATCGTCTTCTTTAAAATAAACCTTTGCACTAGATGAAGTATAAGTACTCATCAGCTATACTTTCAGTCTCTATGCCAGACTATCTCACTTTCTACACCTACCATTGAAAAATAATACACGAACAAAGAGCTAGCACAGCTACAATTCAAACCATTAAGCCTAATACACCGGGTACCGCATACGGCTCGGATTTTCAATCAGTCCCCACCTTTGTGGAAGGGTGAAGTATCGCCGAGCTGACGTCTAAGACATATGCCCCATGTTATTCGGTCCCAGTTTAATCCCAGCCCGGGAACTATCGAAACTATTGGGATTGCTAAGGGGATGCAAAGGGTGTGAAGAGTGTGAGGGGGTGTAGAGATGTGGGTGTTATTGCTGTTTTGAATTTCGAACTGATTAGGGGTTGTGTTTAGTTTTAATGAGTAGGTAAAAATTTTTGGGGAGGTTGAAATCTTTAGAAGTGCCAATTGAGACATAAAGGTTTTCTAATGTTTAATATGACTCTAATACTTACCTACTTGACATACACCTTGAATTTCATCGATCGATAATAATGCCAGATATAAAATACTATTCAACTATGTAGGTAGGTACTTCAGTAGGTAAATGTCTTCTATTCCTCTAAACTATTTATAAAACAAAATGATTTCTGGATTCCTACGTAATTTGAAACACAAGAACCTAACATATTATTCAGCAATAAAACGCTATTTCCATCAACTAAAATCTTCCACGAATCCACGATAACTTCAAAACCACACATACTATACCATTCTAAATAAAACCCAACGAAACAAAACAACAATCATGCATTGCATAAAACACATTGCCCGCACAATCCTTCAAATAAAATTGTAATTCTTAAAAATATATTGTCGAGTTTCCCCCGAGTCACCCGGGGCGGACTTGTTAGAGCATCGGTCGACTCGAGAATCACGTTCTCTTTGAAAAACGTCCTTTGATGCGCTCGCCTTGGTACGACCGTACCAACTAGCGTTCTCACAGTCACGTGTATTAAACCTTTAACTCTTTGTCGAGAACACACAAAGCAAAAACAACCTTAAGCGGCAACTATAAGGGTGATAAAAGAGCGAACTCAAATAAAATAATTTCGAGTAGGCTTACGTGCCTGGGAACTGAAAGTTTTTTCCCTTGATGAGAAAATGTGTTTTTCATGACATGTAATACACTTTCTTTTTCCATCAAGTGTATAGTACACATTTTTATTCAACAGATAAAAATATTAAAGTATTATCTTCAATCAAAGTTCTGTATCTATGTTTTTATTTTCTCGTGAAAGTAAAATCCCGTATCCTGTGATATTTGAACCATGACGTATTATACCTCTCTCTGATTACCATTTGACGAACTGAATATTTCGCTCTGATGGACTTTTTGAAGCCATGCCGTAGTCGGCAATTCAGCGGCAGAGAAAAAGAACGAAATTGCCGCCATTTTTTAAATCATGTCTACTTAGTATTTATTTTTTACTCATGTACAGTTCTTTATTGGAATTTTGATTGATTGGTGTCGGTTACTTTTGTGAGATGATATTTTTTTTTTTTGTTTACATTAACATAATAATTAATAAGTCTTTTATGAATATTAGTTAGATTCTGTCCTTATTCTTTTTCTTTCTTGTCCTTTTTTTTTAATTGTTCATTAAATCAGTTATGTACATTTTAAGGAAACCGGCAATGCATTTATGCATGTCAAGTGTCCTAATAGATGCAGACTTAAGTCCGAAAAAAAATTAAAACTTATTGTTGTAAGAAAAACCAATTCATCACAGATTAAAAATAACCTCGATCCAAATAAAAACTCAAAAAAACAAATAACACAACAATGCATGGAATTAATTTCTCAAGCATTGTTTTCGTTTGACAAACGTTAAAACAATAAGTTTAGAAGTCACATGCAGAGTTATAGACTAAACTCCATTCGTGGGCTTTGTCCTAACCCTTTGTAGGGCGAGATCCTTCATTGTTTTCACAGGGCGCGAATTAATCTCAGTTTATTTCTTTGATCGTGATGTTTGAAAGGGCCGCAGTTGTCAGCTAACGGATATGTAAATGGAACGTTTCTTTTGTTCCATATTTGAATGTTTGAATGCGCATTGAGTGTGGGTCAACTGTCGACCGTTTTGTGACGTCACTTTTATTTTTGTTTTTAATTGTCGTGTTGTGAAGGACGGGTGATACAAAAGCGTAGAGCTATGGATGAAAGACTTCAATGCAAAAAATATATGCTGACAGTAAGCTGAAATTAGTCCAACCAAAACGTGAATTAATTTATTCATTTTATCGAGTTGACCTGCGGCTCTAGGCATCAGCGAAAGCGTCGCGGCAACGATTGTCATAAAGGGAAAATGTATGGGATTGGCAAGCGCATCGAAATGTCATGTGACCAATCCTTTACATTTTGACATTTCGATAATCGCCATCGTTGATAGATTGACACTTTGGGCCTTAATTATTATTTTATAAAAAAAAATACCATATTTTTTTTTTTTAAATTACTAAGTAAGTATATTACTTTTTATAAAAAAAATTACCATGTGATTAGTTTAAACATTTATTAGCAAGTTCTTAATTCAAATTTTTCTTCCTAGCATTTGAATTTAGAATCCGTGAATCAGTATTTAAACTCAGCATATTATTATAGTCTGCGAGTTTTCTATATAAGGTTGTTTGTCTAGAGCCTCTAAACAGGTACCGTTAGGCCTGGACAAAAAAGCGCGAGAAAAGAATTCTTGGAAGAACCAGAGGGAGGCCTTTGCCCAGCTGTGGGACAGTATGGGCTAATAAAATAATAATAAAAAATGTGCTAAAGTAAGCTTACAGACTACAAATGTCAACATTACTTATTAGGGGAATAAATCTACCTATGTCATAAAAACATGCTTACTTAAACCTACGGCTACGTATTGATTCCCTACAAATTCATCACTAGTAAATACAAATCAAATTAAAGAAGTAAATTACGTGCTAGTTGTACCTACATTAATTATTATTGAACTTCACGAGATGATGCTCGAAGAACGTTTTCTTTCTCAGAAAGGAATCCGATTCTTGGAAAATTTCTCGATCTTGCTTGAATTGGACTTTGTTGGAAAATCTAATAAAAATCGCCTTTGCTACCAAGAATTAGAGGTGAACTTGCTGTCAACTTGACATATTAAAAAATATCTATAATTTTAAAGAAGTCTATAAATGAAATTAATGAGACAAGAGGGATGCAAAGTGCATTATATAAGGTGGGTGCGTCACGCTTTATGCTTATGAAGTCCAACAATAAACTTAAATGAAAATCGGTTGCCTATATATAAATAAATAAAAATTGTTATCATCATAAAGTTCTTCACTTGAGAACGGTTCGACCGATTAGGCTTTCTTTTTTTGTTGTGTTTGTAATTGTCAGAAACAAACATTTTACATGAAAGATTTTTTTGGAAAATCCACCAAACAATGGTTCTAGGAAAAAAATCCATCAAAGTAGGTAAACTCCATTTTAGTTTCTTATTTAGCCACTCGCACAGACAACTGTCAGTTTTGACAAGTTGACTACAAAAGTAGGTCTGTACACATCCTGTCAAAAAACCACACCCAACAATTCACTATGTATTTTATAAAATATAAATCAAAGACATACACAGGAGACGTCCCCGGAAATTAATAAGCTGGTTATCCGGCAATCGCCCGGAGTGATGGCGTTACTTTACATGTGTACGTGTTACGTGCACGACTGTGTGTGCGTGTGTGCCATTGTGCTTGTGTGCACGCACGGATATTGTGCGGCCTTTGACGCGAGGATATTGACGTGTATTTCATTAGATACTGTAGATGTTAGATGTTTGATGATATAGGTACAGTCACGGGTACAAAGGCATAAGTTACATTGGGTCTTCCTAGGCTTAGGAATCTAGTTGGTTCTAAATAATTTACTAGCACTTTGCACGCGACTTCGCCCGTTTGGATTTCGTGATATAAATATTATTTATAGCCCCCACAAATAATGTAGCTGTGGCCAGTGAATTTTTATTTGAATTAGATCATTAGTTTAGGGAGATTACGCCCTACATACAAACTAAAAACAAATTTTACTTCTTTATAATATAAGTACCTATAGATAAACCAGCTATTTGACCCGTAAAGGTGGACCTAGCACATAGTCTTACCTAGCACATGTAAATTATAAAATGTAAAAAAAAACAGGTTCGTCGGATATAATTATGTACGACACGCTGCTCAGACGAGAGGTCAACTGATGGGGCAATTACCATCAGCTCGAGTTACCCCAATTGGAGCGTTCTGTAGAAGCGGTGTTGATTATGCTGGTCCCATACAGATTCGTACGTCTAAAGGTAGAGGTCACAGGGCATATATGTACCTATATCCACGTTACGTTACGAATTTCAAAAGCAATTTTCATCTAAGTAACTCGTACATCTATATATTATCTAACGTATTTTGTCCCACTGCTGGGCAAAAGCCTCCCTTTTCCTTTACCACACAACTCTATCTTATACTAGTGCCGGCCAGTTTTTTCGGTAAGCAACTGTTAATAAATAAAAAAAAAACATAAAGCAATATTTTTTTGAAGAATAGATTTTCGATTAAGCTGTATACATATTTCTGCACGTGACTGTACTTTGTATGTGTTGTGTCAGTGTGTACGAAACATAGTTTGGGTTGCCTGAATTTGACGGAGGATGTCTCTCCTAATTTAGTTTCTGTGTTCCATACTAACGTTAATGGATACTGAAATTATATTTGGCAAACAATGTATGGTTAATTGTTTGATAAAGTAAATTTACGTTTGAGGGCCAACTTGTCAAATAAAGTTTAAAGGACTAACTTTAGTTCTACTTACAGCTTGCTAACTAACTGTACCTACCTAAGTCATTTGGAAGTACATATATTCTTTGAAGATAGAAGAACCTAATAGGATTAGTCAGGCATAGATCATTTTCCTTTAGACTAGGATCTTAAGTCAGTTAAGTCGAATAGATTTTCAAGTACCCGATAAATATATCGATCCTATTTCTCCGAAGCCCCATACACACAAGAAACTGATTAAACCAAACAACAAAATCATCGAACACACATAACTGGCGAGTTCACATAACAATATCAATTATAATCAAACTCTACCCGTACCCATATACAACGGAACACAATTACTGCTAAGCGCAACCGGTCTCACCACAAAGGCTCACCTAAACGCCGAATTTTCTCGACTCCCCCACTACCTCCACCTCCGTGGGGAGGAGTGCCCCCCTGAGCTCACACGTCTATCCATTTGCCAGCTAGTTCCGAGCTAAATTAATTTCAAAGCTCCTTATGTTACGTGCCTTGCGGCTTTAGCTTGTGTGTGTGCGTTGCTCTTACACTGTGGAGCTACTTTCGGAAGGCTTAAATGAATATATACGATGCTTATGTGTGCGTGGAGGTATATACTGTAAGTTTACGGTATCGTCTCGTTAAGGATCGAATTAGATGTAACAAATTAGTTTGGAGTATGGTGGTTTATGTACGGTTTATGTGTGTTGTGGATTATTGGAGGTATATAGGCAGTCATTTGCTGAAAGCTCGATTAATTAACTAATAAGTACCTGTGGACGATATTTGAAAATAACGCAACGAATAAAAAAAATAAAAAACTGAATCACCTCTGACCTAGACTAGAGTCAAGAGCAAACCCATCTAAAATAAAAATTTAATAAAGAATAGCAGATTTGCTCCTTCGGACCTTTTGAAAAACGGTGAATAATCGCGTGTTAAACATTTATGTTCCCTTTTTTGAAAATTTTACAGAGAAAAATGAGTCTCTAGTCTAAATATATGTAACAATAAGGCAGCAAAAAGCTGGTATGAAGTACCTGAAATATGCATCTCAGTCCCAGATTCTAAGGCGCTAATTAATAACCATCCTCTTTACACAATGGATAAACCGACCCAATTCACTTACGACTAACAATACTACACAAAAAAAAAGTATATACGGTAGAATTGCCTCCTTTTTTTGCGTCGGTTAAAAACCCTTTAAATACAAAAAAAAAAACAAAGTCCAATCTCCAACCTTTTCCTTCACAAAATAAACTACTTACATAGTGATACTTATCTATACGTAGTGTAGCTCTTCACTCGCTGAATCTCCAACTCTACATGTTTTCATGTAAATAAACTGACAGCCGCCGACGATACTGAACGGATATTGCCTCGGCCTACTGCTTACATAACGTGTATGTAAGGGATTTCACTGAATATTATGTAGGACGTAGGTATTATGTGAAACCTTACCTATAGAAACTCGTTTGTATATTGAGAAACATCATAGGTTGCCTGGTGATGGGAACCTTAATGCAGGCTGACAGCAAAATAGTGCTGGCTGGAATTTGACACTCATTCGAATTTAGAATCAGTTTGAATTATGTAAACAGGTTTTTGGCGGGCTTTTTTCGAGTGAAGTTCAAATTGATAACTGGTGGATAACGTGATGTAAAATTGGCGTCGTATTGTGTCTCAAGTGTCTACACAATTGGACAATATGTGGAATCATTAAAACAAACGCGATCTCGGTAAAATTTTATTGTAGTATTGACTACCTCAGCGAAGCTTGCCAAGAAGGACTCGACACATTTGCTGCCAACTACTGCAAAAACATTAGAATGTGTTACATCTGCATTCTTATGGTAAAAAACTTTTTTACAAAAAAAAACCAACCGACTTCCAAAAAGTAAAAATTAAAAAATAACTTTAATTTTGGAAGTCGGTGTTTGTAATTTATTTCTTCGCTATTTGACACCGAGTTTCGAAATTAAAGTTATTTTTTAATTTTTAGTGTATTTTCTTTTTTGGAAGTCGGTTGTTTTTTTTTATAAAATAGTTTTTTATTTTTCATTTTTTAGTTATTATACCACAGAACTCAAAACCCCAATAACATTGGAACGTAGAATTTAAATATACTCGTATTTGGAGGAAACCAAAACGTCATCTATCTAAACATATTTTTCGTTTTTGTTCAGTTTTTAAAAAAGCGCTGACAAAATTTATATGGGACCACCTCGAGAGGATATTCTTTCGGATAATAAAAGAATTTTGAAAATCGGTCCTTAACTGACAGAGAAATCGGCTGACAAACATTAAAAAAAAAAACATTCATACAGTCGAACATAGAACCTCCTCCTTTTTCGAAGTCGGTTAAAAAGTGACAGTATTCTGTATCTCAGAAATAAATACTTTCTAAACTTGACACTGGCTAAATGCACAAACCGTGTGAGACAAAATTAAAAATATGTAAATAGGTTTTTTGGCGGGATTTTTTCGAGTGAAGTTCAGTGACTGTTTTAATTATTCGCAAATTGATTCCTAGTGGCCAAGATTGCAGCTGCGCAGATTGATTTCTGGTAACAAAAGGCTGGTGATGATGATGATGATGATGAATATTGCATATGCTGGGGAGTTTGTTGCGCCACTTCTTTTTCGTAGTAAAACACTAGAAGTGGTGACGGGCGGGTGTTTTTGGGGGGCTGACTCCTACCGAAGGGACTGGCCCGTACGCAGGAAGGACAGAGTTGCGTGGAAGGGGGAGAGGAAGGCCTGTGCCCAACAGTGGGACAAAATAAGCTAGCTAGTTAGTTACTATTTTATGTAGAACTTTGACCTTCAAAAAGTGCTGGCTCTCAGCCTAGTTCGAATAAGTGGCTTTTAATTTGTTTTGATATCAGGACAAACAAATAAATACTAGATTTTCCGTCCGACAAAAGATGAGAAACAAGTGCTTAACTTAATTTGTGCTATAGTGTGGATGAAGCTTCACATTGTTATTATGTACTCGTACAACAATGTGAACAGGTATTTTCATTAAAGTTTCTATTGTAGTCTTCCCAGAAACTCCTTATATGAACATACCTAAGTATACCTACCTATTCTAATCATGTAGCTTCACATCTCAGTTCTCGGAAGACTTGGCTAAGATTTACTCTGAACTGGCTTTTACAGTAGCTCCACTTGCATCGTTAGGTTTCAAAGTAAAAAATAGAGACAAATAGAGTCGCAAAAAAAATGAATCGACTTCCAAAAAAAGTGCCAAATAACACTAATTTTGCAAGTCAAGTGCCTGGTTTTGTTTCTTCGTTTTTTGACACCGACTGCCGAAATTTAAGTTATTTTGCACTTTTTTTGTTTTTTGTGGAAGTCTGTTAATTTTTTTGTAAAAAAGGTTTTTATATTTCACTTTTTAGTTGTGGTTTTCCATTCAATTGTGTTAACAATACATAGACAGATCGCAGTAATCGCGAGTCATTTACTGTTAGTTATTAAAAAGTTCTATCTCCGGAGATTTCATCAGATCGTAATGTATTATATTAAGCACTAAAATCTTCCTTGAAAAATATGCATTTGAATAACGAAAACCCCATCCAAATCGGATCAGTCGTTATCGAGAAAATGGCGGACAAACAAGCCTACATAAGTAGGGGCGAATACAGAACTTCCTTATTTGAAGTTGGTTAAAAAACAGGTTTGATACATGAGAAAAATCTATTTCTCAAGTCAGTTTTATAACTTTACGATTCTTCTAGTTAATTTAAGCTAACATTATAATGAGGAAACAAATTGAATACTTACTACTTGAGAAGGTAATCTCTGGAAGTACCGATCCGGTTTGGAAAAAACCTTCACTTATCGAAAGCTACATTATCGCTAAGCAGTGTTGGGTGGCAAAGTGGTAACGGCTCGAACTCGACTTTCGTGGGTTCAATCCCAGACAGGTGCTTTAATTTGTGTAATTTTATTTCAGGTGAAGGAAAACATCCTAAAGAAACCAGTACCTATGTCATATAACCAAAATTCGAAGACATGTGACGTCCATACCAATCCACCCACTCCATACCACTAGGCAAGCGTGGTTTTTTTTGTTTTGGGGGTGGGAATCATCCAATTTCTTCTCTCGCTCTTCGTGTCAGACTCTTACTGACTAAAACCCACCCCTGTTCCTTCCCTGCCTGAGTGCCCAGGGGTGCGGTAACTCATTTTCAGAATTTATCCGCTACCCCTAGGTATAGACAAGCGTGGTGGATTATGATCGATGCCCTACCTAGAGAGGAGGTCTGAGACCCAGTAGTGGGAACATGCTTATACTTTTGCTATGCTTACTCGTATTATAGCTGAGTGCCACAGGATCCTTTATATCCCGAAGAATGCACGGTTCCTATGCCATAGGAGCAAAACCAAAGCAAAAGCTAGTTATGAATAAATTCACCAGTACAAGTAGGTACCAAAGAAAAATAAACAAATCTAAGCATTTGTCTTATAGACACCTAGCAGAGCATGTATGCCATAAAACATATAAAAATCCTGTGTAGAATTCATGACCTAAGCTCTTATGTCACTTTTACGACTCGGCTATTCATAATAAAAGATTGAAGACGGGCACTAAAACAAAGACCAAGCAGCACTATATTTCACTTTCTTTGGATTTGTTTTACTTTTTAAATATGTTTTACTAAGACATTTTTTAAAACGACTTTTCTAACTTCACCTGTAACTAAGTAAAAAATATCTTTGAAGTTAAATTTGACCCACTTCCTGGTTTCTGATTGAGCTGAAAGAATAAAAAAGAAAGAGATCTGATAGAGTTTGGACGAAAATGCATGGTTACATAAGTGCCGTCATTCTAAATACAATATTGCGGACTCCGCCCTCAGCCTTTGAAATGTCATTTTGCAATTAATAACTTCACTTTTCAATTTAGAAATAGCATGACAAAGCTTCAAAATGATTTCGACCAGAAAAGGAAGAAAATCATTCTTAATGGTCTACTAACGGCCAAGTGGCGCCCTCATTGAATAAAAAATCGTACCATAGCATACGAAACATTCTGAGACCTGTTTTAACAACGTAAAAATACTTTATCCTGTTTGTATAAAACGTGACATTGGATTCTTTAATATTTATTTTCTATGCTATGCTACGATTTTTTATTCAATGAGGGCGCCACTTGGCCGTTAGTAGAGCCTTAATTGACTTTTTTAAATGTTTTATATTCCATAGCCAGCCAGTTCTAGACTGACTCGATCTCGCCTGATGGAAAGCGATGAATAAGATTTACGATGGACCTAGCGAGTCCAGAAGATGTCTAATGTCATATTTTACCTTTCACAGTAAATGTTCAGATGAAAACTAAGAATACATATCCATTATCCACCTAAGACCATTTCAAAGAATATTCCTTAGTCTTGATCTAGACATGGATCACAGAAGACAGCTTTCAGAACTAGCAAGAAAGCTTGTTAACCGTATTAATGGTACTGTGGATCTAGTAGGTATACCATTATTATTAAATATTACTAACAGAGAACAATGTTGATAGGAATAACACAGCTTGGCTTAGTACACTTGTATTGCCTCGTGAATTTGGTCACGCTCCGACATTGTATTAATTGCATACCATTTTGAAGAAATTTTAGCTTAGTCTACAATAATCCTACCGACCGAATTTCGATCACGGTAGTCAGTCTCAATGGAGATTAGCCAAGAACCTACGCAGGAGATATTATAGTGTAAGTACAAGCGTGTGCGCAAGTACAGCTGCACTCTATGTTCCTTTAATTTTATAGTCCGATGGGACGGCAATCCGACAAGACTGAGGAGTGATCAGGCGCATGGCCAACGGCTTTACGTGCTTATCGAGGCACGAGGGTGTCAGACCACCAACTGCCTAACTCCGGGCTACTACTGAGTAATTCCTAATGGAAGAAAGTGTCAATTTGTTAGTTTAGAAAAATTTTAGATGAGAGAAGATGAGATGGCAGAGCGAGTTTGATCGCGTCTGTAGACGGGATTGGTCTACATTGCCTTGCCCTGCATATAGCCTGCATTATAATAATTCAGACTTGAAATACGTCGCATGACAAATAGGGACAACGTAATGGAAAATAGGAATGACTCCTGGGCTTAAACTATGAAAGGTCAAACTATGACAGAGTGTCAAAAGCCAGCAACCTGAAGTACCAGAATGAGAAGCCGGCTTGTATCTGTACACACGAAATAAGCTCACACAGACAAAATGAGAAGCCGAAACGTCATCGTTATGTTCGTCGAGATCACTCACACATTTTAACGATCCTGCTTCATTTAATGTCCAATGACGTTCCGTCTATAACCTTTCATATAGTCTAAGTTCCTGGGTATAAAAACAATAAATTTTATTCCGTTAATTAGATTATCAAAAAATATTGGACACGTATTATTTGCTTATAAAAAATGACAAAGATAAAAACGCATCAATGTTCAGGAGTAGAGGCTTATTACGTCACTTCTAGTTAAAAAAGTGGTACATTTTTGTCGTAGTTGTGACGTTACGCGCTTTTGTATACGTGACAAAAGAAAACGATAGGGTAGGTACCCTTAAGGCGCTATTAGCTGCCAACGACCTTGAGTGGTTAGCTTGCGTGTTCTGCGCTGTGCTCACGTAATGCGTCGTATGTCCACCCAGTAATAGGACTCGCCCATTATTAATTTACTATACATAAAAAAACAAGTTTTAAACTAAAACTCTAAGACTAAATTATAAATAATTAAATTATCTATAAAATGGTGAAGGTTTCATAAAAATACGCTTAATAATTCTTGCCTGATTCTCAATTTTTTATTCGAGTAGACTTTACAAATTAATTACACTATTTTATAAAAATACAATTTAAAACATTCTGAGATCAAATTACGACGGAAATTGTCTAGAGTAACATATATTTTTTTCAAAGAAATAAGACAAGTCGGTTAGACGTAATGTTCAATTAAAAAACACTAAAAGTCGTATAACTACGCCTTAAGGTTCCTAGGACTCAATATCATAACTATACCTATAACTTATCACCAAGTATAGATCACCTTGACGTGTCGTTACTTTGCCCCAAATATAACCATCTCCATATCTTTCGCTCTTGTCCGTTCTGAGCCTTCGTCCTATATGGCTCGTAAAACACTTTATGTTCTCGACGACAGCGTATGATTTACGAGAGTCATCAAGAAACCATAGAGGTTTTATTATTGTTTTTATATCTCGAAGACTGCTCTTAAGGTATTGAAGGACGGGTTTCTGTGGTTGTAAACTGGCGCACCTTAGTAAAGAGTTTGTTAAACTTCGTGAAATTTACAAAAGAACACGTGGTCATAACGTAGGTGCATGAATAAGCATAATCAGCCTTATAATGTCCCCATTGCTGGGACTCAGGCCTCCTCCATCCACCACGCAGGCCCAGTGCGGGTTGTTGAATGTCATATGACTTCGAATTTTTGGCTGTAGGCCTTACTGGTTTCCTCACGATGTGTTCTTTCACCGTTTTGAGAGCAGTGGTGATTAAATAAATAACATAAAGTACCTACGAACGGGATGAATAGGAACGAAGGGGTGAATAGAAACAAAACTTTGATTAGGATTTTCACTATGATACCATAATATTGGTTTCTAGTAGTGACCGACCGAAACATGTTATTTTGCCGAAACCGAAGGTTCGATTTGATTGTAGTTTCGGCCGAAACCGAAACCGAAACCGAACCTTTTATAAAAAAAAAAAATCCTTTAAAAGTCGAAAAAATGTTAGTAAGCCCGTTTTTTTCTAAAATTAATATCTCGCCGACCTAAAATTACAGGTTTCTACTTTCAAAGATTTATCACAATGAAATTTCAGCACAGTTACAGAAGTTCTATTTGAAAATTTAACTACCCTATAAAGTGAAAAAAATACATTATTTGTAACACAAAGTTAGCGATTTTTTAATGGTGGTATAAAATAAAACAAATTTATTAGTAAAATATGATGCTCATATATTATGTTTATTTATTTTCAGTTACTTACATTTTAATTATACTCACAAATATCACAATCAGTTAGCCTCGAATGGCTAATTCAAATATAATTAGATAATCAAAATAATCAAATTGATCACCTTTGGTAATCATTTTAGCGAACCTTTTTTTTATTATGTAAGGTGCATAACATAGGTTATGATAACAAATCAACAAGTATAATATAGTAACAAATCTATACTTATACTTTTTATTTTTTATAACTAATTAAAAATAAAAACAGTGTTTTTGACATACTTACTGAGATCAACAGCCGTGCCGAGCGCGCCCGACGTTAGCCGAGCGCGACCCGAAGGTACGATGTTGTAAGTTTTGGCGCGGCCGAAGGGTTCGGCCGAAACTGGCCGAAACCGAAACCGAAACCGAAATTTCGGTCGGACACTAGTTTCTAGTAAAGCATCGATTTAGTTTTTATAACAATTCATAAATAAATCGGAGTACTTAAATGCTACAAACAATTTCTAAATAACGTGAAAAACCCCTTCAAAGTTTTGTTTCTATTCCCCTCGGCGGCGTTCCTATTCTCCCCGTTTGGCGGTAAAGCACCTGCCTGGGTTTAAACCTACTGCGTGCAACTTGTATGTCGGGGCCACCACTGCTCTCACATAGGTGAAAAACTGGTTATTTCGAAATGACAAAGGAAACTATTATAGTGCTTATAGTTTCGTCCAATTCACTCAATGATCTCCACCCATGATATAGAAATTGCCTAGGTAGATTGTAGGTACACAGCATTGGCAACTCTCCAAAATCATATCTACTGTTTAAATTCCTGGATTATTTTGACCACACCCACCTAGATACTTACACAGATTTAAAGCAGTAGGATTTTTTTTGTTTCAGATCAGTAAATTCGATAATTTTGCAATACATTCGTAATAGAATAACATCTATCAGAAAGTAGTTTCAACAGGAACCTCCAATTACCACTCTCACGGAGATTCAACCACCAACCATACTACGTTCACAGATACAAAATCACGCCATAGAAGCAACATATAAGCGCTACCCAAGTACACGTATGACGTCATAATAGGTACTAAAATCTCCCAGTTCAGGTGACCTGCTCAGCCTCGTCCTCGAGAGGTGTTTAAGTTGATGAGTATTAGATAGAAGAGCGCTTGCTACACTTATCTAAGGAACTCTTATTAAATCCTCCTTAACTAATCCTTCAGGAGTACTGGCGACAGAAAAGTGGGTAAGGCAAACTGAAATTAGCGTTGTTTTTTTTTTTCGGTGTGAGAATTAGCGGCACACAGTGCTACAAAGATCTTTTACTACAAATAAAATCAAATCAATAGTCATTTATTCAAACTAGGCTTAGAGCCAGCACTTTTTGAACGTCAAAGTTCTACATAGAGACAGTCCTTCAAAAAAAAGCGCTTAAGACATCAAGATTGGGAGCAAAAGTTAGGGCAGCAGAGAGAAGATCACGGTAGTGTCGTTAGTTTAATGATTGTGAGGATGTCCTGCTTCCATGTTGCTTCTGGAAAAAGAAAAACGTGAATGAGCGGTGTTAATTCAGACTCGGGCCAGGCGCCCAAAACTCTTTGTGCTATAGGTACTTATAGTTGTTCTATCTCACCAAGGCGGGATGATCTTGGATGTGTAGGTTAGGATGGACATGCTAATGACGTGTTGCGGTAATGCCTCCATAGACGGACTGCTTAGAGCAGTCGGTGCCGACAGCTTCAAGCGGTCGCTGTTGGGCGATCTGCAGTTTCAATACAAAATTGACATTCGCCATACACGGACCGCTCAAGCAGTTCTTTTGCAGTTACAGCTAAAAATGCAGTCGGAGTGCGGTCGAGTTTCGCCGTGCTACCGGCAGCAAAGAGCTGCTCGACCTGCCATACACGGACCGCTTGAAGTGGTTCACTCCGACTGCTCGCCGCTTCCTCTCTCCGCGCCCCGCCCACCCCTGTTATTTTAAACTATCCATAATTCCATAGACGTAGACGGACTGCTTGGAGCAGTTGCGGTCGGAGTCTCCATAGACGGACTGCTTGGAGCAGTTGCGGTCGGGGCCTCCATAGACGGACTGCTTAGAGTAGTCATTTCCGACAGCTTCAAGCGTTCGGGTTGCAGTCAATTCGGAGACGGACTCTATGGAGGGCCGTAGACTGGCGAAGACGCGCGTGAAAAAATGTAATAATTATTGCTCGGAAAGCCAATAGATGTTAAAACCAAACTAATGTTTATAATTGTAATTTATAAAATTATGAAATTTTAATTATTCTTGCTATTATATACCTACCTAATCAAAAAATATAGTTATTTCTAAGTTTCCAATTTTCACTTCTCTCGGCAGTCCCCATGACTGCCAATTTTTTCTATTTTTTCCTCCGTGCCTCGAAAAACACGCCGTTGGTCCCGGCTGTCAATCGTGGATCTTTGACAGTCGTTGCAGGTCGTCAGAAGCCCGAAAGTCTGACAACCAGTCTAGCCGAGGGGTATCGTATTACCCAGTAACTGGCTTGTGGAGGTCAGATAGACAGTCGCTCCATGTGAAATACTGGTATTCAGCTGCATCCGGTTAGACTGGCAGCCGACCCCAAGATAGTTGGGAAAAGGCTAGGCAGATTGATAAATGTGACTTAAAGCCTATGTGCCTAACGACCGTAAGTGTTGAGGATAATCATTACACACTTCAGTAACTTTCCTACCCTCCATCACCTTCCAAAATCTCCTCGACAAATTCCGCCTTAATCCATATACGATCCAAACTCCGTTGCTAACCGTACCAGTAATTAGTGGGTCCGTGGTATATAGCCGGGCGTACATAATGTAATTATGCACGTTCGTACATACGTACGCCGCTCTAAAATACTCCTGGAACAATTTGGAACTAGAGGCGAAGTTTGAAACCGCAGCAGACGCCCGCCATCTTGCGTTCCCATGACAACCGGTCGAGAATTGTCTGCTCGCTACCTGAAATGTAAATACGTAGCTTCACGGTTTGTTGTTCAGTTTTGCTTATGAGAATATTGTGAACGAGGATCAGTTTTAATGAAAAATAAAAGATGGACGGCGCGGCGGACGCAGTCTGTTGGTTTCGGTGGACGAGGCGGCATTGAACAATTTTAATTTATGAAATGATTTTTTTCTCCCGAGATTTTAGTTACCTTGTAGTGGTTTCCAGTTGAAATCCTTACTTTTATAATGAGTCTTCTTCCAGAACACTCATCATAAAACGGCAATTTTATAGGTAATGAATAACCTAATACTTACCTATTCTTGAAAAAAATTCTTAGTACGAAAATACCATTCTACTAGAAAATGGCCAGTCACACACGATAACGCCTTCCTTCCACCCTACTAAAATGCCCCTTGACTCTTTAATTCCTTTCCTCCACAACATAAAGCCTACTCTCAGGAATGCTTCCTTGTCACAAGCCCGTCATAAACTTATCCCTATTAAAGTGGAACAAGGAACAAGGAGTGCATCGTCCTCATCTCGGGATTCCTGAGCAGTGCTACAGAGCAATTCGATGGAGTATTTCAATATAAACGCTGGTCGCCATTAGCAGGCGGAGTTGCGGCCCAAGATATGAGTGGTGAGCTACCCGCGTGGGTGTTGGCCAGTGTGGAGAGCGACTTTTTAAAATAAACTTTAAAAATAAAAATTAAATTATGATGATACAGAGTTACTCGTGCAACGTGTGACTTAATCATAAATAATATAGATTGATGTTATTTGCTTATTTTGTCACTCATGTTAACCTAAAATCTCACTCTCTCTCACACACACACACACATACACAAACCATCACACACACACACACATACAATTATAAATGTACTTTTTTTTATTTATAACTATTTGGACGTTTAATTAAAAAGTAAGGGTGGAGCGGAACCTTCAACTAAAGCCATTTTCTATGCCTAAATGGAGGCTCCTCGACATGCATTGTAAGCCAAATATAATTTGTAAATAATTACAAAAAATAAGAATGTGACAACCTTACTCATTTTCCCCCCGATGCAAAAAGAGGGGTGTTATAAGTTTGACCGTTATGTTTGTGTGTCTGTCTGACTGTGCGTCTGTCTATGGCACCGTAGCTCTTAAACGGGTGAACCGAATTGAGTGCGGTTTTTTTTTAAATTTGAAAGCAGGTTTTCTAGCGATATGGTTCTTAGACATTTTTTATCAAAATCGGTTCAGCCATTTCACGATCATCAGCTCTTTTGTGTTTTTTAAATGTTCGCTTTTCTTCTAAGCGTTGGGGGTGTTTTAATTTAATTGGTATCTTGTCGTCGTTCTAAGTTGATTAATAATAATTTTCTTATTTGTTTCAGTAATCACAATAACTGCCTCGGTAGATCTTTGAAGCGTTAGAAGAAGCATTTGTCACTCAATAAGCGAATTGCCAACCGACTTCTTATTTGCCCTGAATCAGAATTAATTCAATAAAAAAAACATTATCAAATCTGTATATTTGGAATGATGCTCGGAACAGATGAGTTTAGTTTTTCAACCATCTATCCTCTTATTTTGCATTTTTAAGAAATACACACTAGCCTTGTGTAATCCGGGAATCATTCTGTTTTATTATTTTTTATTCTGTACTTAGCGTTCATCTACATATTATATTAAAATTAATCCCTATTTCCCTTGGTCACGGCTTAACTTGAGAACAACTTTACCGATTTCATTCATTTTTTTTTAAGTTTTCTAATACTTTGTAGAAGGTACTTTAAAAAGAAAGAAAAAATTAGAAAACTTAACGACTAGGTATTTATGCTGTCATAAATACCTAGTCGTTAAGTTTCATAGCTAAGACAGGACAACGTCTGTCGAGTCAGCTAGTACAAAATAAAATGCTTTCCTGTTCCTGTGCATGGTTCTCTCTCTGTAATGCACACATTACTCAGAATTTAAATATATAGTATAGTCCAGTCACTTAGTAGTTTTACCTGGAAAGTTTACTGGGAGTTTTGAAAACTGGTGGTTTTATGCCGCGCTGACTCTTTCGAACTATCCCGCGAGTGTACTAAATTTTATAAAAGTATTTTATTAGAGTAGGTACCTTTATTAGAATGACTTTAACATATCTAATACTTTTATAAAATCATCCACAAAAAACACCAGCTCCGAATCAGTCTCCACACAATCTAACATTAGAGGGCAGACAGACGTAGTTGAGAGCACTCTTCATTTCGAATGCCTGTCCACGCGCGCGCCCGTGTGTACACGCCCTATCGGGACCACGAGCGAGCCGATATGTTGTATTTGGATGAGACGTTGCTACATTTTGAAATATTTTTTATGAATAGTTTTTTGACTTGAAAATAATTTGAAAGCATCAATGTTGCTTAAAATTGCTACGAGACTTTTATAAGATACAGAATATACCTCACATTTTCTACACTCTAATAACAAGAAGAATATGTATGTCAGAACTAGAAAGGAATAGGGAAATATGGCAAGAAAAAAGACATTTATTCAAACAAGGTTGAGAGCCAGTTTTGCACGTCAGTTCTAGAAAATACAGTCCCCCAAAAAACGGCCGCCCATCAACCACATCCTAGTGTTCAAGCTGGTTAGAAGTAGAACAACAAACTCCCCAGCAATGGAAATAAAAGACTTCAATGAATAACTTTTCGTAGACCGCTAGACTTGTGTGCGAGTACTGTGCGCTACGACTGACATGATTTTCATTTTAGACTAAATTTTATTGCCGTTTTATATGTGAAGGTATTTTGTTCGATTAATGATTGATCTAAGTTTATTAAATTAATTGTTCCTGCTTTAGATGTAACGAAAAATAAATAAAGCAACTCTTCTAAATAAAAATAATCTTGATTTAATATCTTTAAAGGCTCACTGTTAAGCCTAATCTAATCTGTAGGTACTTTGTATGCAAAAAAAGAATAAATAAATTAACCAAAATTATTACGCAGTTTTTTTTTACTACGAAGTCCTAGGTATCAAAATGCCGCATCCACCACCCATTGCTTCTCACCTCCGCTTTCCACATGCCCTTCGCTCCTTGGCGAGTGATGAAAGGATGTGTGATGCGTACCCCTCCATTGTGGTTTGTTTCACAGCAACCAACCTGAGGTACCCACCAACCACCTACAGGGGGAAGAAACCACACGGCTGCACCCTCACCTGCCAAGTTATCCCTGCCACGACTTTTAATTTAAAAGTACGTAGAATATTGAAGAATGTTTGAAGCGTAGGTACAAAGGTTTGTGTGTACTTAGAAATAGAAAGCAATATCGAACTAATGAGAGTTGGTTCTTAATTCAAAATTTTCTCTGAAGAATTAGAATTTGGAATCCGCTTATCTATATTTAAATTAAGAATAGGTATGGTTAGCGAGTCCTTATAAACTAGGCTGTTATCGGTGCGGATTCTCATATTCAATAACTAAACTAAAATTAGAGAATCACTATCTTTTACTAAAAAGCAGTGCGAGAAAAGGACGGCTATAGCTATGAAATAATTTAGAGATGTCAAACTAGTTTACGCCTTGCGTTTTACCGTGTTTTTAGTCGACATGGTTTTACGTGTACCCTAAATTTGTATGGAAACATTACTTCAACTAAATTTGACAGCTGTGATTTACGTCCGTCTCTTTCTTATTTTATTATAGAGAAAAAGATAGCAATTAAGTTTAGTTTGTGCAAACCAGAATCGGCACCATGCCTAGTTGTTCGGCAAAAGTAAAGGTTCGGTTAGGTTAGGTGTAGGCGCATTTCTCTGCACTACCTACTTACTTTTACAACTGATTTTTTTTTAATTAGTCCACCATAGAACCACCACCCCTAAAAACATTTTAAATGTCGAAATGCTAACACAAAAGTTGCAAAGATCTGTCAGTCATATAAAAAAAAATCTCTGGGTCTATTTACTCATATCCCCTTGTCCAGCATTTAAGTACTTACTGTATTTTTCACAGAATTCTGATTGAGAAAAGCTGTTGATGCTAAGTGGTTTTCAGTCTACTGCCCTCACTTTCACTTTTCTACATAGTATAAGTAATGTAAATCAGTCACTTTTCGCGTCTGTCTGTTTCTCTGCTAAAACCTCCTAAACTACGAGGCTTTAAATGTGGTTTTCACTAATAGAAAGAGCGACACAAGGAAGGTTTGTGTGTATAATTTGGGTGCAAAGCCGGGGCGGATTGCTAGTCTATCATATTATTAAAACCAAGTGCCCATCTATGCCAAACCACACATTAAGTATCCACAAACATCTCTATTCGAATCACGCTCGACGACACGTAATTACAACGAATGTCTTTCAAAAAGCAATCACATCTACTGAGAGATCGACTATCCGAGATTGAATTGCGAATCCACGTAATATATCAAAGGTAATCCGTTTAAGTTTAAGGGGCACTATATATCATGCGATGGCGGTACATACCACCTCCCCCCCTCGCTGTTTGGTCGCCTAAGCTGGGTGGCCCTGTAACGCATGTTTAGGTGGGTGGTACAAGTTAGGAGAGACCGCAGGAAAATGAGTGGTAACGGCCGAGAGTAACAACTTGTAGGTCACTTTATTTCGTGTAAATTATTGAAGTGAAACTTCTAATGCGACTTCCAACAAGGTTGCGTTAAACGTTTAACGCTACCATGGACGGAAAGAGACAGAGCGAGAGTGAATGCGTGGCACTCGAACGCATGCGCGTACCTGTTACAGGCCAGCGCGAGCGTTAGCAACGTGTAGCGTCCAATATTGCAACGCTAGGGGAAGAGAAAAAGAAAGATACACAAAGGTAGAAAATAGGAAAGAGAAAGAGTTAGTCAGTAGATCCCAAGCACATGCAAGTGGTATTCTTGCTATGCAGCGAAGTAAACAGTGTGAGCGTCGTGAAATTAGCTGAAATACGTACTTGTTGTTCTATTTTAATTTACAATATTTTTTTTCATTTCCACATTACGAAGTTTCACTTCTTCAGTGCGGAGGGACTCCACGCACAATTTTTTTCATCATCTTACTCTCAAAACGGTGAAGGAAAACATCGTGAAGAAACTGGCCATGTCCTAGAATCAAAACTTTGAAGAAATCATTGAGCATAGTGGATTACCTACCTCTCACAGAGAGAAGGCCTGTGTCCCAGCAGTGGGTACAGTATAGGCTAATTATACTTATGCTACATGCAAAAAAAGCACAGTTACACGTGTACAAATTTGTGAATCATTATCGTCATCTGCCTAGCCTTTTCCCAACTATTATTATTATTAAATATCAGAGTCACTATCTATCTGTGACTTCACATTTTGAAAGCCTGAAACGGAGTGTCAAAAAAGTGTAAAGCATTTGTTTGAGCAATTGAATACATATTTGCCTGGACTACAGATAGTTGTTCCGGGTCTGGGTGTCTCATGTACCTAAGTCAGTGTATATGTCTTTGTGAACGCACCCACGACACAGAAGTTCCTAATTCTTAGTGTGGGGGCAACAAAAAAAAAAAGAAATTAATTAGAAAACATTATTAGAAAGAAAGAAGAAAGAAAATACATTTATTTGCGGTAAACATGACGCAAAGAAAGACCAAACAACTAATAAAGAAAATGCTGGGGGAAAACGTGCGTCACATCCACACAAAACTACTTTTTTTTTGTGTGGTAGGAAAACATCCAATGACATCTCCCGCTCTAGGTGGAGGGGAAGGGCGTGTCAGACTCTTACTGACTAAAACCCACCCCTGTTCCTTCCCTGCCCTGAGTGTATCCACAACCTCATTTTTTTTTTATTGGGTAGGCATCAGCCTTGACGGGCCCCGTCATGATTGCTGACAACTCTTTGAGGCGTGCGTGGAACACCACGCGCCGTCGACTCTCGGGCCTGGTGCTGATCGGACGGCGAGCAAACTTTTCAAATTCTTGATACCATGACCTAATCATGTCAATATCTATACATATCTATCAGCCAATCAACAGGTAAGATGGGTTGAAAAACTCAAAATGATAGAAATTTTATCTTCCTTACAAGAATAATGTTTGCTAAAAACAATGTATTCCATTGTCAGTCTACCTCTCCGCTATCAGCTTACATCCTAACCCTCACTTTATTCGTCAACTAAGCAGGGTGGAGGGTGTTTCAACGGGTGTATGGGGGGTAACGTTTTCCTGTATGAAGGCACACGTCGCAAAGGGAAATCCTGTACAGGACAGAACGCTTAAATTGCCCGCTGCGATAGTAGGCAGGTATCTAGGATTATGACGGAGAGTTTATTTAGAAATAGGGTTTCTGTTGCCTAGCATTATGTTTTAAGGGGTTCTTTTAGAATCTAGAATACCAATTTGATATTAGACAGCTTTTGAGAAGTGTATGCGCCTTTGTTATTTCCAATTAACATTTTGTTTTGGGTAATAGGTACCGAAAGGACTGATACGCATTAGCAGAAAACAGACGTGTAAAAATACTTTTTTCAAAAAATACAACGGTCTTCTAAAAATTGCAAAATAACTTTAATTTCGGAAGTCGGTGTATATATATATTTTTTTTGTTTCTTCGTTATTTGACACTGACTGCCGAAATTAAAGTTATTTTGCAATTTTTAGAAGTCGGTTGTATTTTTTGAGAAAAGCTTTTAATTTTTCACTCTTTTTTTATTGTTGTTGTACACCAGAAGTAAAACTAAATATTAAAGTTATGCCCGAATGGATAACACCAATAACTTGAAATTGGAACATTTGGAGACAAGCAAAACGTCAGCTGTGTATACATATTTTTTGTGTATGTTCATTTTTTCAAAAAAAGCTGAATCAATTTCGACAAAATTTATATGTGACCACTTCTGAAGTATGACCTACTCGTACCATACAAAAAAGAATCATCAAAATCTATTCACAAATGGCGGAGATATCGCGTAACAAACATACAAAAAAAACATACAGACGAATTGAGAACCTCCTCTTTTTTGAAATCGGTTAAAAAAAGGAGAGGGAGGCTTTTTCCTGAGTGGGATAATAAAAGATAGATTAGAGATAGGTAACCTGGGACCGATCGGATTGATTTTAGTATTGTCAACTTCTCCTTCTTTTTTCATCTGGCTATATCGAAGCCAGAAATCGCCCAAGACAGAGAGGTTTGGCGAGAGAAAGGTGAGGCCTTTGCCCAGCAGTGGAACACCATGTAGGCTATCAAAAAAAAACATTGAAATCAAGAGCGGGCGCATCAGAAAAAAAAATGCGATTAGAATATCTTGATTAGTTTATTAAGAGACTAAACTGTAGAAATAACTGTATCAAAGAAATGGTTTCAAAGCAAGAAGAATACTTGAAAACCCTTTGACATGCTTTGCTCTGTACTTGTGTGCATGAAGTGTTAAATAAATAAATAATACTTCTCTTCCCTACATAGTATAAAACAAAGACGCTCCGTCTGTCTGTACGCTAAGATCTTTTGAACTAAGCAACGAATTTTTAATGCGGTTTTCGCCAATATATAGAGTGATTCACGAGAAAGGTTTAAGTGTATAATTTGTGGTGTGTGTCGCTAGTCTAAAATAAAAAAGGTTTATGTAATACCATAAAATTCCACTTCTAAACATGAAACCAGGTTTTTCAAATGCCCGCCTTTATGGTCCTTGGCCACTCCCATAATCCACACTTGGCGGATAATTTCGACTGGCCTGTTGGTCTAGTGGTTAGTGACCCTGACTGCTATGCCGGAGGTCGTGGGTTCGATTCCCACCCAGGACAAATGTTTGTGTAATGAGCACGATCATTTGTTCTGTGTCTGGGTGTAATTTATCTATAATATGTATGTATTTAGAAATATATAAGTATGTTTATCAGTTGTCTAGTAGGTACCCATAACACAAGCTCTGCTTAGCTTGGGATTAGATGGCGTTGTGTGATAGTTGTGGAATATTATTATTATTATTAATAAATCACAGTATTCGCCATTACCATACGGAGGACGCCACTGTCTAACCTCTTAACATAATCCCTGTCTTCTAAGACACCCACGTTTTAAGAGGCGGCTTATTCTCTGCTAAGGCTTAATACAATGATTGTAGGTGTTCGGATGGACCCCGCTTTTCCTTTCAGGATTTTAATTTTCGACAGATAGGAGGACCAGAGAAGGAGCAATTTTATGATTTCTGGGTTTAAAAATAAAAATTATATTTACTCCGTAAGTTAGATTATCAAATTATTATTGGACCCGTATTTTTTGCTTTATCAAATCAATAAAAAAATTACAAATGTACCTAGGATGCATCAAAATTCAGAAGAGGAGGCTTGTTACGTCACTTGTGATCTACAAGTAAAAAGTGGCACATTTTTGACGTAGGTGTAACGTTATGCCAAATTTCAACGCATTAATGTCGTGTATCGTCTAATATTTTTTAACTTCGCAAAAAGGAGGAGGTTCTATGTTCGACTGTATGTATGTTTCTTTTTTTATGTTTGTCCACCGATTTCTCAGTCAGTTATGGACCGTTTTTAAAAATTCTTTTTTTTCCGAAAGAGCTCCATATAAATTTTATCGAAATTGCTTTAGCGCTTTTTGAAAAAATCAACAAAAAACAAAAAATGTGTGTACGTAGATGACTTTTTGATCTCTCCTAATTACGAGCAAGTATGTTCAAATTCCATGTTCTGTGGTACTAGTATCAATTCGGACGTAGCTTTAATATTTCGGTTTAGTTCTGGGGTATAACAACTAAAAAATAAAAAACTTTAAAAAAAAATACAAGCGATTTCCAAAAAATAAAATACTTACTCTTAAAATTTAAAAATAACTTTAATTTCGGAAGTCGGTGTCAAAATAAAATACAAACACCGAGTTACGAAATTAAAGTTATTCTTCAAGTTGTTTGTAGGTAGACATATTAGACAGTTACCCAGTAACTGAGTTGTTGAGGTCAGATAGGCAGCCGCTCCATGTAGAATATTACTTAGTATACAATTGTTGTTTGTAGGTAGACAACTTAGACAATTACTCAGTAACTGAGTTTTGGAGGTCAGATAGGCAGACGCTCCATGTAGAATACTAGTATTCAATTGCATTCAGTTAAACTGGAAGTCGACTCCAACTATGTTTGAAAAAAAACTAGACCGAATAACCGATGATGATGTACCTACTCGTATCTACCTATATGCTTGTCACATATCTTCATACGATACGTTATAAGCCCTAACGTCTCCTTTCAAAACTGAAAGCCGTACCTATTGATTGATAGCAAGCGGTAATGGACGTCTTAATAATTTAAGACAGCATGAATACGTAATCTTGTGCGAGCGACGAACGTGGATCGTGGTTCATAGATAATTAAGTAAATGGCATGCTAATGTACGCCGTATGTATCAATAATTAAGTGCCATGTGAAACGTATAATTATACTCATCATTCTCCTGCCCTTATCCCAATTTATTTGGGGTCGGCACAACATGTCTTTTTCTTCCATACTCCTCTATTAGTCTTATCTCTGTAGGATCCCTTTTTACCCATATCCTCTTTCACACAGTCTAACCATCGTTTCTTTAGCCTTCCTCTACTCTTATAGCCATCCACATCCATACACAAGACTTTCCTCACGACATTTTCTCCATTCCTCCGAATCACATGTCCATACCACCACAACCGATTTCCACACTACTTTTCAGTCAGCGTAAGTATAATTATAGTAAGTATAGGCACTCTAGGTTTCGCCGGTGTGGAATTAGTACTTCTCCCATTATAAATAATAACATATGTGCTATTCCAGACTAAAATCTATCTCTGTGCCAAATTTATCCAGATCCGTACAGCCGTTCTGGCGTGATTGAGTAACAAACATCCATCCGTCCGTCCAAACTTTTGCATTTATAATATTACTAGCTGGCCCGGCGAATTTCGTACCACCCAAAATCCAATAAATGTATCCATTCTCGAGATATCAATGTTTGGAAAAATTATTTTCTTTCTTTTTTTTGTGAAATTTTCTGATGTTTTAATAGTTATTCTGCTATTCGGGACGTAGACAAATCCAACAAATCAAAAACCATTAAAATCGGTCCAGCCGTTCTTGAGTTATAAATGGTGTAACTAACCCGACTTTGTTTTATATACTCGTACTTATAAAGATACTCGTACCTACTAGGAAGTAGGATTTCACAGCAACAAGAATATTTGAAAAAAAATTGATATGCATAATAATCACGAATTAATACCCATCAGAGCTCTTTGTAAACCGTTTCTAAACAGATCATGAGGAAGGACCCTACAGGTCAATATTATTAACGTTCGACACATCAACGTCAAACACCATAACGTCTTTTGTCATACAACTTATGGGAAAAAACAACCGAGAACCAAACTGTTCCCCATCGACTTTTTCACTATAGAACTTATTTAAATCTCTCGATGCACCCTACTTTGCCTGCGATGCACCTTGTTGCAAATTAAGGATTCAACCCTTATAAAAAATGTGACCCCAAAGAATCGTGGGTAAAAAGTTTTATCTTTTTTTTTATTATACTTTATTGAAATGAGACACCGGGTACGCATATAAAATTGGTCTTTTTGTGCTCAGCGAAAGGGTTAGACACGTTGGTAGTGCATTGAATATTTTTTTGTTAATGTGACGTACAAAGAGTTTACCCTGCGCATGCGGTTCGTGACGGTTCGTTATATCGGTGTTAAAGTTGAATTTGCGTTTGCGAACTATCGGTTTTTTTGTCCCATCGATATTTTTTGTTGAATGGTAAATCACTTGTATTCAAGTCAACTGATAAACAAATAATATTAGACAATCCGAAGTTATTTACACAATCAGAAATTTGGAAACAACGTTCCCGAATTCAAAAACCTGAACCTCAAATATTTTAACCTCTGGAACCAGAGACGCGTCACGTTTCAGCATCTGTCAGTCCCCGTTGACAGGCGGCCATCGTGTAACTACAGACTTTGTCAGGTTGCGGGTGTATGAATCTTGTCACAGGTCTAAAGACCTTGGCTAATAGTGATAATAGTGGTTTAAAACGCGTGAATCGGGTTTTTGGCAATTTTTTTGGCAAGGCAAACTAGCGGAAAACTGGCGGCACACATGAGAGCCGCTGGGGTTTGAGATGTAAAAAAATCTAATGCACAGAGCATCAAGAAACAATAATAAAATCGATACTCCAATAAATCTCAAACCGTCTTTATTAGAAAGTGTACCACTAGAGTTAACCCTTTAAAAGTTACGATCTGGTCTATTGTACCCAACACAAAAACTATCAGACAAAAAGCTGATGTATATCATCAACGATTTCACACTTGGCACGAATGCGTCACATATTTTCAATTTGACAGAAGAGTGCTTTATTTAGGTGATAAGTATCGCTCCTGATTCCATCTGATGGCATTATGTTCAAGTGTCCTGCTCTCATTGACTTTTTACGTGATTTTATAATTAAGATAAAAATAGAACGAGTTGAAATTGTTGATTTAGTTTTATTTTGTTTCTAAAAGAATAGAATAGAATAATACTTTATTGTACACCAAAACAGTTAATAAACTTGTATAAATAAGTTAAGTTAAGTATGTAAAGTAAGTACATTGGCGGGAAAATTGTTGATGGAATTCTTGCGTCTACATATCTATGTCACCGATATAATGTGACTGTGAATGTGTGTAATGTAGATATTGGTGTTGATTCTGTTATGCACAAACTAAACTTAATTTAGGCTATTGCTATCTTTTTCTCTAATAAAACAAGAAAGAGACGGACGTAAATTAGAGCTTTCAAATTTAGTTTGAACTAATACGTAAAAACATGTCGTCTAAAAACACGGCGAAGCGCAAGGCGTAAACTAGTTTGACATCTCTAACTTAGTGCATAGCTATAGCCGTCCTTTTCTCGCACTGCCTTTTAGTAAAAGATAGCAATTCTCTAATTTTAGTTTAGATATTGAACAAGAGAATCCGTACCATTGATAAAATAATTTACTATATTTTATCAAATCAAGCTTATGGTCCATCGAAATCTAGGAAAATAAACCGGCCACATTTAGGGTTCCGTACCAAATGTATTTTTGACTATTTGTATGGCTTTGGGTCAACAAGATGCTTGTACTGTGAAAATTTAAATGAACCTAAAATTTAATTTAACCTGTGTGACAGACGACGCACAGACAGATAGACGGACACGTGAGTGACAGCAATAGGGCTCCGTTTGGACCCTTCGGGTACGGAACCATAAAAAATTATTATAATTGAAAACTAAATTGACTAGTTTAATGATAAAAAGTAACCATGGCTGTTTTAACCCGACTGCGCGACGCAACGGAGGGTAAATTGTTTTTCAGCCTAGGTGTGTAGGTATGTTCCTTTGTGGCGCTTTAGAGACCAAATGCGTGGACCGATTTTGATAATTCTTACGTCAATTGTTTCGTCTTAATTTTGCGAGTGCTACTAAAGACATAACAGTAATCAAAATTCAATATGGCGACAACCAGACGTCATATTGTGAAAAACAAAAAAATAAAGTTGTCGACGTTTAAGTGGAGTATCAAAAAAGGGTTCGAGAAGGCGATTCCAAAAATATAACTCACTAAAATGTAGAAAATACAAAAAATTAAGTAAGTATTTTCAAAAAACCCGACTGTAACTTATTTTTCAAGCAGTTTGATGCAGTTGATGGCATGAAATCAATAATATTGAACTAAAATATCTGCCACCAACTGCATCAGACTGCTTGAAAAGTGACAAGTTTGGAACTTTTTAGTTTTTTTTTTACAATCGCGTTACTTTTAACTTATTTTACGTTACTTTAAAATACTTTTTTTTTATTTTCCGTGTGGCTTTACTTTCGAATGGGATATTTGTTGAGCCAGGCAATATCTAAATCATTCGGAACTGGCAGATTTTTTTTTAAATGAATGTTGATTAACTGAATTCAAATGGACAGGAATATTCTGAGCTCAGGCTAGCTCGCTCTATCATTAATCTCATGCATTGGTTACCGTTATCCAGGTTTAGGGCTATCAAATAATTTAAAAAAAAATATATTATGAACCGCCTATGTATTTTTTTTTTTTCAAATTATGTGGTAATGTTTGCAGCAACGATATCTACATAAGTACCTATTATAATTAACCCATTACCTCGAACTCAAACCAAACCACTCAACCATAAAACAACATTACAATTTTAAAATCTACCTACACAGCAAAATTGCAAACACGAAAACACATAAATTTCAAACCCGTCATCGGCGACATGTTTTCCAAAACTTGGCCGCCGCGTCACTCCCCCGGCATTCAGGCATACGCTCCTATTTACCAATAACCCTTACTGACCCTTAACCCTTCTACCTAAATATGACCTTTCGGCCTAGCCCCTGGTCATTGTGTAGCGAATTAATCGGCTAGTATGCCCATTGTATGGACACTGCCCACCCGTTATTCGTTCGTCGGTCATTGTGTTTATATTAAAACTTTTTAAGTGTCCCCTCGTAGTTTAGGGTTTGCAAAACTGGTTTGCGAATTTTTTCCGCGTGCAGCGGTCAAAACTGGTTTTGTTTTGAATTGGACGTTATCAGTTTATCTATTTTTGATATTCGGCAAATAATGCATCGGACAGTTTTTTTAATCTCATACATGGTGTTGCTAACTTGCTATAAGATTGATTTATTTCGAAACAAATATTAAATATGTAGTTATAAGTTCAAAACTTCATAACAGAAATTATAAGAAGTTGGTGACTGAAAGGCTGTTCATTACCTACTTTTAAGGCCCTACTACCGGCCAAGTGGCGCCCTCATTGAATAAAAAATCGTAGCATAGCATAGAAAATAAATATTAAAGAATCCAACGTCACGTTTGTTACAAAGAGGATAAAGTATTTTTACGTTGTTAAAACAGGTCTCAGAATGTTTCGTATCCAAAGTAGTAGGCAAAAGTACCGAAAACTTCTATGCCATGCTACGATTTTTTATTCAATGAGGGCGCCACTTGGCCGATAGTAGACCCTTAACGGACTTCAATAAGGAGGAGGTTCTCAATTCGTCGAAATCTTTTATTTTTTATGTATGTTCCCCGATTACTGATTACCGATTTAGAATTTTTTTTTTTTGTGTCAAACTTCGCAAAAAAGATAAGTAGGTATGTCAAAAAGTTAAGACTTAAGACATATGTACCGAACTTTTTGGATACTGAAATCTAAGCAAAACAACAAACTATATTTATTCTACCAAGAAAACCACACGCACTACAAACCCAACCAGTAATCACGCACGCACGAAACACGACGCACGTTGCAATTGTTGCAAAAGCCCGACAGCAACAACGAACTTCAACTATTTTGCATACAGCATACAGAGCACACCCCTTTCTAATAGTTAACAATTTATTGTTATTATTTATGCACCGGAAATGTTCCCCTCGCGTGTAACTAGCACTGTACAGATGTGCATCTTGGATGAGCCGCGGGACGGCGAACTTGCTCAAGACAAGGTCCTGCTAATAATTTAAGATGTTAGAACTGCCGGTTATTTGGGAGGAGAAAAATTTTTATAGGGCTTTTGGTCTTTCAATTTTTTGTCGTTTGAAATTAGAACTAGCGAAAATGAATTTAAAATTTATTTTTTAACCGACTTCAAAAAAAGTATGAGGCTCTATGTTTGACTGTATTTTTTTTTATAAATATGTTCACCGATTTCTCTATCAATTGGGGACCGATTTTCAAAATGCTTTTTTTTTTTCAAAAAACAGTCTTGAGGTGGTCCTGTATAAATTTTATTCAAATTGATTCAGCGCTTTTCGAAAAAATCCACAATAACTAAAAATATGTAGGTATGCACAGATGAAGTTTTGGTTTGTTCTAATTACGAGTATGTTCAAAATACAAACACCGACTTCCTAAATTAAAGTTATTTTACATTTTTAATGTATTTTCTTTTTTGGAAATCGGATGTATTTTTGTAACAAACTTTTTTTTAATATTATTTTACCGAAAATGTGGACCTTCACTGATCATTGGAGGGTTAAAATCTATTTAGTCATGAAATTTGGTCCTTTGTCCGGTAAACCAATAAAAATACAGCCAGGTACCTATGTACGAGTATCTACTTACATGAAAAAAAAATGTAGTTTTGTAGTTTTCAACCTGTTAACAGAAGGAGAAAATGTTAAGTGAAGAGAACTTCAAGCTATCAGTGAAAGTAAGTAAGTACGTGTAGGTAGTAGATTTTACTTTCAGGAACCTTACTTGCATTGGTATATAGGGTTACTGGTAACTCGACGTATTCTTGGCAGGACGTAATAGTGTGATCTATTTGCATTAGTTTTACATCTGAGGAACCCATGGATTTCGAAAAAGTCCAGGTTTCCAAGTACCATTTTCAAAGAAAAATTATGTTTTGTAACGAAAACTAGCAATTATAAAAACAAAACAAAAAAATCTCGGGCGAATTGTTGCAAATATGTCACACTAACATGTCCTGCCGGGAATACGTCACCAATAACCCTGTATAACCAACCTACCTAAGTACCCAGACTTATAAATCAGCAAAATGTCATTCTGATTATTATAAAATTTTATTTAAATATGGGCTTTCATAGCCTGAAATAAATGAATTTATTTATTATAAATATCGCAATTGGTAGCTTCAATCAGGAAATAACTTTGAAACTTCGATGGATGAAATTCTAATGAAATCAAATTTAAAAAGTGAACTTCGATATATAATCCATATCAAATCGGAAGTATATAAAGCCAATACACACAATTCTAATAATATCTACCATTCAATAAAAACTGTCAGTCAAATTGCATAAAAAGGATCAACGCGAAAGGTGTGCGTCGTTTATGCAAATTTCTTTCCTAATCTCCACTCTGCCAAGGGATTTTAGATCTTAATTGAATGCAAGCAAAGTTGGTTATAATTATTTAAATTTTTGCAATAAAAAGAAAACGTTATGCAATTTAATTTGAATGTTTCTTTCACGATAATACAGTTCAAATTCGCAAAAAAAATCGAATGCATTTACGGCCTACCGTATCAGGTTCGTTCCTAATTTGCATGAGGTATTGTGTTGCAAGCTTTATTTTGTAAATGGCCACAAAAGATTTTTTTAATAAACAACACTGCGAATGCATGCAAAGTTAAAAGTAGAACATCTGCTGTGTGGGGTTGAAAACCGTTTGCGCAAAAATTTGAATATCGATAGAATTAGCGTTGCATTCTACCTGCGTGGATTGAATAAATAAATATTATTAAATGTATCACGGATTTGTTATTTAAAATAGCAACTTGAAATATAAAAATTAAATGAAAAGAGCAGACTCGAACTAGGTATTATTATTACCTTGGCATTATGACTTTAGGTAGGTAGGTACATGGAATAATATTATTTTGTATATCTAAGCAAATCAACGTTTATTTTTTATGAAGCCCAAAATTTAGTTAGACCAACTCAAATCGTTTTAATGCAAAAATATATTATAATTATAATGCACTCAGTATAGGTAAGTACCGGAGCGGGTAAAGTGGCGTGCAATGGCGGAGACTACACTCAGCATTGGGTGGACACGGTTTGAAGAGAGAGAAGTCAATTGGATCTGAGCTTCCAGAGCCTTATGTTCTCTAGGATAGTGTGATAAATAAAGATAGTGGTAAATAAAAAAAAAGTTAATGGTGAAAAATTCCATAAATATCTGCCCGGCCATTATCTGCCCGGGGGTTGAGGATAAATTCGAAACAGAGTTACCTCGCCCCTGGGCACTCGATGCAGGAAGGAACAGGGGTGGGTTTTAGTCAGTAAGAGTCTGACACGCCCTCCCGCTCCACCCAGAGCGGGAGAAGTCATAGGATGATTTCCCACAAAAAAAAGGTCACAGATTATGTAATACCGTAGTTGGTGTAATCTTAAACTAAATAGGTATACTTGAAGGTAGTAAATAAAGTGCCAAGGTCGGGGACATTTTCAAGAAAATACAGTTGATATTGTGCTATCACACATCAGCTCATCGTTTCTTAAAAGTTGGATCGTAAAAGTAATGGTCTGTCATAACTTCGAACATCGCTCGCTTATCGATATCTGGCGAAAGGCATATAACCTCCTACAATGTTTGTGGTAGCTACAGTAATAGGATCTGCTTGTCAAATAAAAACGTATGAAAATTATACAGGAGTTTTTTGGCGGGCTTTTCTCGAGTGCAGTTCAGTGGCTGTTTTAATTATTCTTTTATTGATTCTTAGTGCATATTGTGACGTAAAATTGGGTCAGTGGGTAGCCTTAGGGGCGGCCTAAATTTTTTTATAAAAAAATAGCCACGAAGGGGATGGCGGGGTCTGTTCGCTCGCTTCGCTCGCTCTCTTGACGCCGCCATCCCCTTCTAACCTAACCTGTCCGAGTCGGGATGCCCTAAGTCCCGAGCTCGCTTCGCTCGCTCTTGCAATTTTCTAAGTCCCGCGCCATAGCGCCCCTAAGGCTACACTCCAACCTAAAATTGGTGTAGATTTGTGTCTCAAGTGTCTACGCAACTGGACAATATGTGGAATCATTGAAACAGGCGAGACCTCGGTAAAATGGAGCTGAGAATTTTATTGTAGTATTGACTACCTCAGTGAAGTTTGCCGAGAAGGCTGACATTTATTCCCAATTACTGCAAAAAACATTAGAATGTGTTACATCTGCATTCTAATAGAAAAATGTAAAAATACACTACTAAAGACGAGGCGGTTATCGTTTATGACCTTAGCCTGCCCGAGAAAGGGGGAAGAAAAAAATAATATACGGGGTGTAACGAAAATACGTGGTCATATTTTAAATACTGCTTCTGCCCATGGAAATGAACAACTTTATTCAAGAAAGTAGGTAATAGTCAATTCTGAAAAAACAGTTTACCTTCCATACTACTTTTGCTCATCATCATCATCATCATCATCAGCCTTTTAATATCTCCACTGCTGGGGCACAGGCCGCCTCTCTCTGCGAGGGTGACTTGAGGGTGGGGTACTTTTGATCAGCGGATGATAACTTTGTACGGTATCTAAATTCAATTTTTTATATATTGCTTATGCCATCCTTCAAGAAATTCGTTCATTTCCATGGCCGGAAACAGTAGGTACCTATCTAAAATTTGACCACCCATTTCCGTTACATCCAGTTTAGGTAGATACCTACGACAAAGGAAAAGTTTAAGTTTTAAACCAGCTAAGGTAACTAAATTTACTAAGTATCTTATTTCTAAAATACGCTCAAGATTTTATTAGGCAGTTTTACCTATCAAAAATAAAATCCTGTTAATTATTTACATATTACCTATCTAAGCTGGTTTATTTCGAACATTTCAAACATTGGTTTTAAATACATCAATAGAAAAATTCCTCAACAATGTCCACGTGCGGACATCGAGATTTATAACACGTTTTATTAATAAATTCTATCAAAAACAGCTGACAAACTGCATTCTGCACTAATTCCCTGACAACTATAGAAATACATTTTACAAAACTAACACCTTTTCAAAACCATGCACTAGCAAACTAGTTCGAACTCCATAGAAAATCATTATGTTTGGCAAATCTGCGCAAAATTCTCTCACAATAGAAAACGCGAACCAAAAACCAGAATTTCAAGTTCATTTACTTTTTAAAACCAGTTCGACCGCTGACCACGCGCCTTTTTTAATTCGCAATATTTTTTAAACTGGCAGCCTTGGGTGCGTGTTTATTGTCCCGTGCCATATTGTCCGGAATGACCTGCACTGTTAACGAATTATTGAATTAGTTAATAATTACACGCGTTCGTCGTAAATTTTGCTGTAAATGGTAGAAAGACATAAATCATGTTTTAGTATTTTTGGTGGCCGCAACATTGGTGAAGGGCTGTTTGTTTTATCCTTAGGCAGGAAGGTAAAGTTGGATCTATAGGCACTATTTCTATTATATATAC
The DNA here is from genome assembly GCA_951329385.1 of Polia nebulosa. Classification (NCBI taxonomy): domain Eukaryota; kingdom Metazoa; phylum Arthropoda; class Insecta; order Lepidoptera; family Noctuidae; genus Polia; species Polia nebulosa. Next base: position 11,422,443 of record OX589598.1, read on the forward strand.
TATCTCTACTATAATGCCCAAAATCAGAGGGAATGGAAAGAACACAGAGGTTAAAAAGAATTCTTCTTCTTTTCGTGTCATGGTACATTTAAATAATTAAACTATTTGGGCCCAGTAAGTGGCCACTTTCGTCGGAGGCCTTGCTCAGATCATCGAGGTTGCATCAGGTGTAAACACATTTTTGGGACAATACCTACAACAGATGATTAAAAATAATAAATCCTAATATATTTACTGCCAACAGAGCTTCATGATACAAAATATTAAAACCCTCCTAAGTCGCCACATTGACCAAAAACATTCACTTTTAGCTGTAGGTACTACCTATTCAACCATCTAGATTTTATGAATTTTTACTAAATTATACCTTCCTAGGTACCTACCCACTTAATGTGACTGTCTAGAGTGGCCATCAACATGGAATATTAAAACGACAACGCAATAACAAAATAAAAAACTTGGAGGTCCTACAAAGCAAAGTTCTAATAGCTCCCAAACCTCTAATATCCAAGTCGTACGGGTCGTACCATAGGCGATAAAATTCAAAAAGTATTACCCTAGTCTACGGCCTTAGCTTATCTTAGTGGCTTACGGCCTAATACTCATTCGCGAAACTTGAAAATGGAATGCCTATTGCCCAATTTGGCGCCAAAACGGCGCGTCGCGTGCTCAGCGCGCGCCGCCTCACACACGCTCGCCCCGCCCCCCACACGCCGGCCAATCGCACGGGGCGAACACCCTCACGGGCCGCGCAACACGCATATTGATCTGCGGACACCGCTCGAACCGTTTACATTTCGACATATCACATGCTAAACACCGACAAACAATAACATATGGTCACTTGCCAGGTGATTTTTAACTTTATTGTCAAGCACTAAGATCTAAAATCAGGCACAGAAATTGATGTCAGATAGGTCCTTTCACGTTTTCAGATGGGTGTAATTTATAATGTGTGAGGACCTCAAGCGATAGTGGACCTTGTTCTTTATAGTATAAGGTAAGTAACTAAGACGAACAAACTAATTTAGGATAAGTAAGAACTAAATGAAAATTAAAAAATTACGTGACCATGATGGTCACGTTATTTATGAGCAATTATGTCCAAAAATATGAAAACTGCTGAAAATGCATTGCTTATTCAAGGCATTGTACTAAAAATATCTAAACATCACATTTTGTATAATTTCACGACAATGTCTTAGTGGTCGATAGTAGCTCTTTAACAAAAAAAATAAAATGATTTAACAGAATTTTAAAAAGGTACCCATTCGTAGAATCTTGGATATCAAAATTACATTTTGACTTGCGTCAATAGCGCCATCTAGTGGCAAGAGCTCCAACTACTGAGAAAACGAAGCCATTCATTTAGTTTTTGCTACTGCACAACAGATGTCGCTGTATTCAATATAGGCCTATTCCAACGACATCTAGTATCAAATTTATAGAAACAACTAAATATTCTAATTAGAAAGTGATCATTTTAAAAGAACATACAGCTACTACCAATAAATTGTATATTTATTACGACATTCATAAAATTAACATTAGTTTAACCAACATTTCAACATTTCTCATTCATAATTCATTTGAAATTTTTCATGACATTATTTTTCCAACCTTAAATAAGCTTTGAGAATGGCTTTGAGCCGATAAAGTTTTATTCCAAGCAATAATTCTGAATTGTTTGATTAAATAAACATAAACATTATATTACTTAAGTAACACATTCTTATATAATATGTAACACAATAAAGCTCTCATCAATTCAGTTCCTTTCACTATCATACTATTATATTATACAATATACTTAAAAAGCACATTAACGATTTTGACATTAACTCTATGTTAGAAATGCTTAGAAAATGTTAGATAGTATAATATACCCAATTTTCCCCTCAAAGATAGTATTTAAACATTCCTAAGTAAGTTAGTATAAATTCAATACATTTTACAACAAATAATACAAAGTTTAAAACAATAAGGTCACTGTTAAATAAAATACTGATATTCACAATCAGAATAAAAGACTAGTCACACAGAGATTGAAAAGGAATAAATTTTAATTCTCTTATACCTGGTTTCTGGATCGAAATTTATTACAAAATAATATTAAAATGAATTGTTACCGGATGTGAATGGTTGAATGAATATTTACTTCTTAACAGCCAATCTCTTGACTTGTGTTTCACTTGTGTCACATCAGTAGTTTCTTTCCAGAAACCAGGTGTCAATGTCACCTTTACACTTCCGCTGGTTTATCTAAGTCCTTCACAGGCTCGTTTAGAACTAAAGGTATATCCCCACCAGCATTCTTCGGTACCCAACCAGAGGCATCCTCATCTAATTTTCGTTTTTCTTCTTTCACTCTTTCATACTCATCAATTTCCATTTGATACTTGGGTGTGGTTATGCCAAAGAAACCAGCCAGGGACTCCCCAGCAGAATCAACTGCATTCAACATTTTGTTGCCAGATTTCCAAGCGTAGTGGGAGAACCAAGGGCCCCAGGGTAGAGTTTTCTGAAAATTTTATAAGGTGACCATATGAATAATAGAAAATATGTACTTAAATACCTCACATACAGATGTTTTTGTTTTAGTTATGGATATTTCCTTTTAGCAGTACACCATTGTACTTTCTAAGACATTGGATCAATAAAATTGTTTAAGTCTTCTTTGTTTACTTTTTCTTCTAAAGATAACTTGAAAGATATCAAGTATTCTTTATTGTACATTAGTAGGAAATGAAACACACACACACTGCAACTTATTTTTAAACCTACTCAACATAAATTAATATACATGAATGATTGTGACCCAATAAATTCAAGGTAATCCAAAATTATTATTATCATCTACCAAAATAGACTTAATTGTTATAAAGTTTCTCTTTTGTTTTCTATGACTTCTTATTGCCATTTCTATACATCTGATTGTAATTTGTATACAATAAGGCAGGACATATTTAAAAACTAAATTATAATAACACCATGTAACATGTCACAAAAAAATCAATTTGAATTTTGTAGGTACTTGGTCATACTTTTGCTGCAAATTACAACAATATTAAACAGATATTCAAATTATTTTTGAAGAAGAAGAAGACTAAAATATTTATTATAGTAAGTACGGAAAAAACAAAAAGTTTATCCAATCTAATCAACAGCTTATTATTAACTAGTCAAGCATAACGATAAGTCATAGATATTATTAGAAACGAATTCCACCAAGGTCTCACCTTAGCTGAAGGTAATAAAACAAAGAATGCATCGCGCATAGCTTACTCACCGGGTCCACGTTAGTAGTTTCCTGAGGTTCAGCAGCCAATTCAGCAGCTTCCACCTCCTCTATTTCTTCCTCAACTCCATCACAAAAATGCAGCACCCTCTTCGGCTTGCTGATAGTTACTTGAGTTTCAGTATTATTCTCCATTTTTAAATAAATAAATATTTATTAACAGTGAAGTCAACACTGTTTATTTCTAGTAAATGACATCAGTCACAAACAATAATGACGTCCTGTCCTGAGCCTGACGTCTCCTATAGTGTGACCATCTTCAAAGTACAGATCCTACCTTACTTTGGTTAAAAATCTGCCAAATCCTGCCAAAGTCTGAGTAAAAAATGCCTAAATATTGCCAACTTTTTAATGTTTTAAATTAACCAAGAACAGTAAAATACACATACATAATATGCTGTATTTTTATTTAATTTAAAATTAATCACTACAATCTGTTAACTAAACTTACCGAAGACTGCCCACTGAATCCATTCATAAATCTATGTTTACTAATTAGGTGGAACTGCCACGGTAGCCCGCAAAATTCAAATTTTCTTATGTTTTTTGTTTTTTGCAATTTGCAGGTAAGTGTCCGGTTTTATTTTGGTCGAAATATGATTCGCGGCCGTAGCAAGTACGTATTTACAGAACTGTAATCATTAAAATTATCAATACAACTCTCTCAGGAACTGATACCAAATGTATTTCATGAAGTCATGACATTTGGCATGAATTTTAACTGAGAGATGTGTATTGATGATTTTAACGATTATAATTGTATAAATACATACTTTCAACGACCGTGAATCAAATTTTGACCAAGATACCACCTGACACTACACCCTGGAGCTTTCACCTTAAGTAGTGGCATGCTCCTTTAAAGCGGACAGCCGCGTTACCAATTTGCAGTTACAAGCTTTACAAAAGGCCACGTCTGGATCATTTTTAGCTTTGGGAATCCACGATGAAAGTAAAGGATCTTGCTCCGACTCCGCTCTATACGCTCTTTCATATTTTTGCTTCATCAACACCACCAATAATAACTATCGCCTACAAAATATCACTAACAAATTATTGAAATCTAATTGAAAACAAAACAAGTATCTATGACTGATTGAAATATCAACCAAAAACTCGTGTTTGTGAATATTTCTTATAAGATTATTATCTTTATGAAAAGTTTTAAAGTTGTTAATTGAATGTAATACAAACATTGCACGAGAAGTACAGGGAAATACCCCACATGCTCGAGAAGTATCTTTAGGGTTGTCATTATCGAAATTTTGAGTTGCCACAAGTAAAATTTATTTTCTATACTGCCAAAAATTGCCTGGTTTTGAAAACGTCAGCCGATGATGCCAGTCTAAAATGAAAGGCCAATCCTGCCAAAATGGCAGAAACCTGCCACAAATGGTCACACTCTCCTTTTCGGACTGGCACTGACATAATGACATTGTATTTTTTTTTGTAATGTTGTGGCTATGCCATTGGCTTGGTTACAAGACCCAGGTGGAAGCTCCAGAGTAGCCCGCGAAATTCAAATTTTCTTACGTTTTTTGCAATTTGCAGGTCAGTGTCAGGTTGTATCTTGGTCAAAATTTGATTCGCGGCCGAAGCAAGTATGTGTTTATAGAATTAAAATCATCAATATAACTCTCTCAGTTAGAATTGATACCAAATGTAAGTATTTCATGGAATCATGGCCTAGCCGTGTTCCGGTAAGATGCTCAGTGTAGCCAATTTAGAGGAGTTGGGTTGAAATAGTTGTGCCCATGCAGGCAGACTAACTATGCTCACAATAATATGGGTGTATCGGGAGACTAGTCACAAAGGGGGATCCGAGGCACGGTGCGCCGCTTGCCAATCGCAGGTAGTTGGGGGCCCTAATGTCGTTGCAGTCCACCATCACCTAGAGATTTAGAAACCAGCACTCTTTTTTCTATCGGAGACGCAGATCAAGTGTCCGTCAGAGGTGAGTTACCCAGGGTTTACCCTTTTTTTTTGGGTGGGAAATCATCTTATGACTTCTCCCGCTCTGAGTGGAGCTGGAGTGCGTGTCAGACTTTACTGACTAAAACCCACCCCTGTTCCTTCCTTGCCTGAGTGCCCAGGGGCGCGGTAACTCTGTTTCTATTTTATTCGCAACCCACCCAGGGTTTGCCATGGAGAACACAATTTTAAATCACGCGCGGGTGTGTGTATGTAAGCCCGGCACGACATCTGCTATCGTCATCTTCGCCACCTTGAGGACTCCAGGTTCTCAACACTTTGGGTACCAGTGGTCACACTAGATAAAATTATCTACGCCTGTGTCTACCGTTCGCACAGCGTTGATTTAAAGATAACTGGGCTCACACAACACCTCAGTGGCGGCAGATACGGCTCAGCAGCGGTACCCTTCTGCCCAATTGGTATTCTGGGGGACTTCACCGCAAACCATCAGCAGTGGCTCTTCCCATACCAGTCCACAGACCAGGCTGGACGAGAGACGCGTTAACTAGCGCTTGCGTTAAATCTTACCCAGCTGGTCCAGGTGGCAACGAGGGTGCCAGATGTTGATTCGCACTCAGACAATTGCTTGGGCCTTCTGCTGACAACAGATCCAGACCGTTACTTGGTGTCGATTTCTTCACCATTAGGTACTTCCGACCACTGTCTGGTGAAGTCTGTATCCGTTTACTCCCCACCCGATCCTAGCCCAAGAGGCATCAGGCGGGTTTGGCGATACAGGTCAGCAGATTGGGATGGCATACGATCTTTCTTCGCATGCTATCCATGGCAGCCCACTTGCTTTTCTTCGACTGATGTTTCGTCGTTCACAGAAGCCCGGATGTGTCGCGGCAAGGAATGGAGTACTAGATTCCGTTCTCAGTCGTAACAATGTCTGGGAAAGCTCGTCTGTGGTTTGGTGCCGAGTGAAATCACGCTGATACGCTTAAACACGCGGCGCACCTAGCACGGGTCGACGCTCGGACGCGCAAAGCAAATGACGAGAGCCTTCAACAGGGCTGCCAAGTCCTGCAAGAAGATGTTGCGGAGGGCTCAGTTTGATCACATTTGCCGAGTTGAGAACAAACTTGCTTCTTACCCAGCTGGTAGTGTCAGAAACGGCTGTTTTTGGTACTTTTGCCTACTACTTTGGATACGAAACATTCTGAGACCTGTTTTAACAACGTAAAAATACTTTATCCTCTTTGTAACAAACGTGACGTTGGATTCTATAATATTTATTTTCTATTATGCTACGATTTTTTATTCAATGAGGGCGCCACTTGGCGGATATATACGCCTTAAAAATTACAAAAATGCGTCAAACTTTAAGTAAAAAAACGAAACGCGCGGCGTCTCAACTTCAGGCTGGCGAATATCGCCAACCATCCTCCATCCACAGCAATCCCATCCCATATCGCTTGTCTGGACGTTCCACGCCCACACGCGGGAATATTCATTTAAAAATAGTAAACTCAATAAATAATCCTCAAACTCGCTATCAGAATCAGAAAACATGACTACAGACGTACTAGTGCACCTTGTGAGAAATTACAACAGCGTCTACGTTGCATACATGGGACAAGTGTGCACACCCATTCTCCCACGTTGCATACGTGGGACCAGTTGGTCTCTAGCTTTACGATTACGAGAAATTGAATATTCGTTTTGCGAGTTCCTGCCAAAAAAATTTAAAATGACGGAAAGCACTCTCAACCGAAAACCCGCCTCAACACCAATACCTCAGTATCCTTGATGGCAACGAGTTCAGGTATCAAGGATGTCGTTAAGTTTGAGCTGACCAAAGACATGCAAGAATGAAGAAACAAAATAATAATAATTATTAAACATCTAAAAAAAATTTTCACTTTTACTTGTTTGCCTTATAAATTTAGCATTAGGTACTCACGCCCTTTTAGGTACCTATACTTTTTTCTCATTCAATCGTAACAAATTAATATTTCTCAAACCGTCCTTTTTGCCCAAAAATCGTCCCATTTCAGGTAGTAAATCGTCCGAAAGTCGATGCAGGTACTGGCAACACTGCCTTTGCTGTCAACTGTGAAAATGTCAGAAAAAGAAAAAAAACTATTCATTAATTCAGTAACAGTAAACAAACAATATGTCCTTTTCTAATGAAAAACTAACTGGACTTCGAAAGAATAAATAGTTAATTACAAACTGCAGAAATCAGAAACTATAATTGAAGTCATGGAGGGTTTTTGCAGAGGTTGTCTCATAAAATATGATGAACCGTTGGAGCTGCTACAATATACTGAGAAAAACAGAAGATTGTTTGTGTACTCAACCGGGCTACAGGTAAGCTTTAACAGATAATTACAGAATTGTTTACATAAACATTGAGTTGTTGACTTGGATTGATATAAACTGTGGCTGGGTAATTGGCTGCTGCTGCTGCCCTTGGTATTGCGGGTTCGAACCCCGCACCGAATTAGATATGCCTGTAGATTGGTCTAGTTTTGGTCTGTAGGAGGAAAATAGCTTTAGGCAACTCTTTGAATTTGTAAAAGTACCTTTTTTCTAATAAATCATGGCACCAACTTCACTATACCTATCTTGTAACATCATACGTGGTTTCTAAATCCTAGTGTAAATTGTCAACATTCTATACCTACGGACCAAGTCAACTAAAACTAAACTAATATTATAAGTGATAAATATTTTGTTTTTTTATGTTTGTAAAATCTAATTTCTAGAAGCACTAATCTGATAACTAATATTTGAAGAAATCATTACTGTGTCATAGACTACTTTTAGATTACATGGTTACTTTAGGCATGGGCGTTTTCTTTTTTTTCCACAAACGGTTATCTAACCGATATACGTTTTGCATATCGATATCAAAAACGGTTTTCAGATATCGATGTCTTTAGTACAGTTTGCAAACGTTAACGTGTTAGTTAGATGAGCAAACTAACAACGAATGCGAACTAATGCAAACTCACACATTTACAGTTATTCAATACATCAATGCAGGTACAAATCAAACAGTATGCAGGATCAAATTCAACCTTATTACTTAGAACTGTACTTCTTTTTTATAAAGTAATTGTCTCACTTATATCGAATAATCGTAGCCGCCAGCCGCCAAATCAAAAACTTTAAAAGAGTTATCGTAACTATACAATAGAAACTAAACCTTATTGCTAGTACTGTAAGATATATTATTACGAAACCATTAATCATGCAAACATGGCTAGTTACCTCATATTCGGTTCATCTCTTTTATACCAGTAAAAGAATATACAAAGAGGTGGCGAATATGGTTCATATTCGCCACCTCTTTGTATGTTGTGAAGTTTGCGTTTTGTTCGTATGTTTTCGCATTGATACAGTTTTTAGTTCTCGTTAGTCTCGCTAGTCGAAGTTTTGGCTCAATACAGCTGTTGTGATATTGGTTACGTTGACATAGATATCGATATGGTATGATATCTAACACATATCCGATATAAGTTACGTTTTAATATATCCGACTCATGTCTATTTAGGATTGGCTACGAGAGCAAAGCCAGGGGAAAAGTTTGTCATAAATAAATATTACCACAATTTAAAACATTGTTACGTTTGACAATAGTAGGCAGGTGGCAGTGTAGAAATCTAGAGCAGTGGTAGCCCAGTACTAATGGCCCCAACTTACCAGTTGCGTGTTGTGGGTTCAAACCCAGGCAGGCGCTTTACTTTGTGTAATTTATTTCATCACCACTGCTCTCAAAACTTTGAAGAGAAACAATGTACGGAAACTGGCACATCATAGAACAAAAAAATAATTAAAGATAATATGTGACACCCACCAACCCGCACTGGGCCCACGTGTTGTATTACAGCCCATTTCCGCTTCTGAGAGTAGGCCTGAGTCCCAGCAGTGGGAACATTATAAGGCTGATTATACTATTTTATGAGTAATTGAAAAAAAAAAAAATAAATTGAATTGTTGAATTGTCTGTAGTATTTGTTGTGTTGTTTGTTGTGTTGTTGTAAGTTTAAATAATTTTATTGTGATTTTGTGTGTCTTTTGTGTGCACTGAATAAATGTTTTATCTATCTATCTATCTAAAACTTTATTTATTTACTTATTTAATCATTTATGTACACACAAAGACACAGTAACAATAAACATCTCATTTTTCTTTTTTTTTCCTTTCATCTCATTCTTTCTTTCAGGTAAAAAGAAATGACACTTTAACATTCCAGCTATGTAAAGACTGCTTCCTCAACATGAAGCAAGCTTGCAAGTTCAAGAAGAATTGTCGCACTTCAGACAAACGGTTTAGAAACTATATAGCTTTAAAAGATGAAGGGGATCCACTGGATTTTTGCACATTTCTCAAGAATAGTGATGATACTGTAACATTCCGGTAACTACGATCATTTTAAGCTATTATATTTTTTTGTTTTCAATCCCGATGGTCCAGGCAGTTATTTGTTGATATTTGGCAGTTGTTACAGGTGTTCAGAAGCACAAAAATCTGACGAGCTGTTAGGTTTTTGTGCTTCTGAACACCTGATCAATGACTACCTGTAAATTCATTGACTAGAATCTAATCCCAAGATAGTTGGGAGAAAGCTAGGCAGATTAATTGATTTATTGTGTCCACAATAATAAGAAACATCAGGCCTTCTTTATGTTTACAAAGGTGCAAGTTACTATATTCTTCTAAAATAATTTTATTGGTTATTTTCCAGTCTTCCGATGACAAGTGGGAATAACACACCAGCAACCCAAAAATGTAGAGATGATGACAATGGTAATAAACTGCATTAATTGATTTGAAAAACAAAGAAGTAAATACCAGCAAAATTTTGCTTCTGCAAACTTAAAACAACAACAAAATCATAATCTCATTCATCATCATCTTAACGCAATCAACGTAGCCCCAAAGTAGGGCCCAAACAATCTAAGGCGTTTACCATCAACTGGAAAAGAAGAAGAAGGATCATCTTCCCTCCTTTGTCCCATGTTACTTAAAGTTGTTGCTACACATTTTCCTCTTCTGTTCTGTTTTTCTTTTATTTCATTCCTCACATAATCCAGCCATCTTATTGTTGGTTTATCACTATCTATCCAAATTTATACATTTAATTATTCATTCACTTTTCATTATTTATCAATAATTGTTTTTTTTTTCTCAAAATCATCAATGAGAACAATAGTTGCGTTTAGGTTCTTAGAACACATTCAAATTAGGCCTAACACAAGACCCTTAAACATTTTTCAGAATCAACATGCACAAGCATCCATAACTTCATGACGGATATCCTCCAAGGCGAAGAGATGCCGGACACAGAAGCACAGATCATCAAAGAGGTTATAGAAGAAGAGGCGGACGTCCTTGATGACTCACTCGATTCCCATTGGCTGCAGGATGATATGTCTATTGATACGGACTTCAGATTAGATTTTAGGTACTTATTCAAAAATAAGAATAAAACAAAAATATCTAACTTAACTATATATACACTAAAAAAAATTACCAATTATTAAGAATAAAATAATATAAAACTAGACATGATCAGCAAAAAATCTGACCTCATTGAAAAACTATGTAACAGAGACTGATTTTTTGCTTACTTACACACGCTGAAATTTTAATGGTTGTTTTACCGCAGCGAAATGATTTTGTCTTGGTAAGTACAATAGGTTTATAAAAAAATAAATTTTAAAAATCAAAAAATGGCAAATTTAGCATTGTGAGAAACAAAACTCGAAAGCGACCTCGAACCAATAGTAAGGCCGGGACTCCACCAAAGCGGAGATGTGTGCGGTGTGCTGTGCGAGAACAACCAATAGAAGAAGCTGACCGGAGAGGAGATGTGTGAATAACACAATTCTATTGGTTGTTCTCGCACAGCACACCGCACACATCTCCGCTTTGGTGGAGTCCCGGCCTAAAAGCGCGAGCGGGCGCCAGCGCGTAAATGGAATCAACTTATTTAAACTGATTTTAACTAACTAACCTACTTACTTTTAAATGTTCGCTATTTACAAAGGTACGCGTAGGTATTTACACTTCCCATTTTTTTTTTTGAGGTTTCCGGTGACGGTGTAAAGGTGCGTTTCCACTGAAGCGGAGCTGGGTGGAGCGGAGCAGAGATGTGTAGGAATCGACCAATCACAATGGTTGATATCCTCATCGCGTCACTCGTCTCGTCTGTGATTGGACGATTCATGCACGTCTCCGCTCCGCTCCGCTTAGCTCCGCTTCAGTGGAAACGCACCCTTATTGTTCGAAGTGCAAGCTACTGCGTTAATTACACAATCGAGCACGTTTTAATTGTCTTTAAATTTTTATAAAGTGTCTATAGCACTTCTTACGATATTAAAAATGTCCACTATCGCAGTAATCAATGCGTCGCGAGTTGCATGTTCTTCACGATACACCAGGCTGCCGCCTGGTGTATCGCTTGAGCTCAGCCCACAAGTACCTAAAAGACCAACAGTCAGGTCCGGGCTAGCTACCATACTAGTACCATAGCGACATTCCAATTCGAAAATTGGAATTGGAATAACTATAATGTAATATCGATCCATTTTTGTAAATCACGATAACGCATTGCGTGTAAGACTGTCGCGGCACAACTAAACAGAGAGCAGGCGGCGCGGGGTGAGGCCTGCGGAGGCGCTCGCCGCGTGCGTGCAGACTAGATTATGTCGTATCACTACGCGGGACAGCTTATTTTGCTTAAAACATTTACGAATCGCTTTTCACTTTGTCGGCGGCGCGCAGTTTACGTTTTGTCTAGTGAGTTACTATTATTTCTCACGCTTTCGAGTTGATGCATATTTTTTTTAATTATTTGAAAACAAAATCATTTTTATTTTTTTAAGTTTAACTCTATGATTCAATAGTATTACTCAGGGCAAATCGTTCTGCCGCGGGCGAACAACCATTAAAATTTCAGCGTGTTTGTATTTAGAAATTTCTTGACTATGCTGTACTGTATTTACATGTGATTTTGTTTATCATAAACAAAATCACATGTAAATACATGTACACAGCTTGAACAGTTTATGCTAATTTATTGTAACTTGTGGTTTTACTTATATTAATACCTCTTAGTTTCAGTCAATTTTCGACGCCACGCACTGTAAATGATGATCGCTGTTATACACCTAAACAAAAAGAGGATCAATTAACTTTCGACACTATAAACACCGAGAAACAAACAAAAATCCTTAACGACTTCACAAATGCATTCAAAACAGATGAAAATATTGAAGAACTTAGCATTTTTGTTGGTGGTAATGATAAAACAGAAAGTTTTGAGAATCTAAAAGAATTAGGTCCATTTGGTATAGATGAGACTGATGGTCTGGGAAAATCTGAAATTGATACACTTAAAAGGAAACAAAATCTGAAAGAATTAATAAGTGATCTTGATATAAACGAAATTGATGGCATGGAAACATCAGACAGTCAGAAGGAAAAATCAGATAGTAATGAACCCAAAAGTAATCAAAATCTTAAAGAATTATGTGATTTTAGTTTAGATAGTTTTAGTGGTGCAGAGAGAGCAGAAAACGAAATCCTCAAAAATGTTAAAAGTCTAAAAGAATTATGTGATTTTAGTTTAGATAGTATTGAGGATACGGCTAAATCAGGAAGTAATCATTTAAAAAATAATCACAATGTAAAAGATCTTTGTGATTTGAGTTTAAATGATTTTGATGGCATCGCGAACTCAGGACACTTAAAAAATGATCGAGACGTTAAGGAAATATGTGATTTTGGTATAGATGCAATTGATAAATCAGAAAGTAATTTAGATTTACCATCACTGTCTGAGGTCTTAGAACGAGACAACATAGGCACACCAGACTTTGACATACCAAAAGGTGTAATTGGCTCCATACAGTCCAACGAAGATGTTAGTAATAGCAGTATCAATATTGAAGCTTTGTTAAAAGTTAAACCCGGGAAAGAGAGAATAGATACACCAGATTTTGTCATACCAAAAGGTGTAATTGGCTCCATACAGTCCAACGACGACGTTAGTAATAGCAGTATCAATATAGAAGCTTTGTTAAAAGTTAAACCCGGGAAAGAGAGAATAGATACACCAGATTTTGTCATACCAAAAGGTGTAATTGGCTCCATACAGTCCAACGACGACGTTAGTAATAGCAGTATCAATATAGAAGCTTTGTTAAAAGGTAAACCCGGAAAAGAGAGAATAGATACACCAGATTTTGATATAGCAAAAGGTGTTATTAGTTCTATACAGTCCAACAGCGATGTTAGTAATAGCAGTATCAATATCGAAGCTTTGTTAAAAGTTAAACCCGGGCAAGAGAGAACAGATACACCAGATTTTGTCATACCAAAAGGTGTAATTGGCTCCATACAGTCCAACGACGACGTTAGTAATAGCAGTATCAATATCGAAGCTTTGTTAAAAGTTAAACCCGGGCAAGAGAGAACAGATACACCAGATTTTGTCATACCAAAAGGTGTAATTGGCTCCATAAATTCCAACGACGACGTTAGTAATAGCAGTATCAATATCGAAGCTTTGTTAAAAGATAAACCAGAAAAAGATAGAATAGATACACCCGACTTTGATATACCAAAAAGTGTAATTGACTCCATACAGTCCAACGAAGACGTTAGTAATAGCAGTATCAATATCGAAGCTTTGTTAAAAGGTAAACCAGAAAAAGATAGAATAGATACACCAGACTTTGATATACCAAAAAGTGTAATTGACTCCATACAGTCTAACAATGATTTTAGCAATAGCAGTATTAATATCGAAACTTTGTTAAAAGAAAAACCAGAAAAAGACAGAATAGATACACCAGACTTTGATATACCTAAGGGTGTGTTGATTAGTTCAATACAGTCTAATAACGATATGAGTAATAGCAGCATCAATATCGAAGCTTTGTTAAAAGACAAACCATGTTCGATAGATAAAAAATTAGATGATGCTTTGAAGAACGCTGGTAATAAAGAATTTTCGTTGGAAGAATTACTCATTTCACCACCAGGTAAATATAATGTAATCAGCGAACTTTACATATTATATGCTGCAGTTGTATCAAGCTTTACTTGTATCAAGTTTGTCACTTTAATATTCATGAATATTTAAATCAGTGTCCGACAGAAGGTTCAGTTTCGGCCAAAAAAACTGATTTCGGCTGGAGTTTCGGTCCCGGCCAAAAGTGGTCGAATATTCGGCTCGACCGAAACAAGCGTTTTTGAGCTGAAGGTTGTATTGTAGAGAGTTAAAAAAACTGATGTGTAATCATCGTTTTATTGTTGTTTTTTTATGGAAACGGGCCGATTTTTCAATGGCAATATTTAGTTGTTTTTATGTGTGTGTGTGAGTTTCGGTTTCTGCCGAAATTGGAAGGGGAGCCGAACATTCAGTTACGGTTTCAGCCAAAAATCGTATTTCGGTCGGACATCATATATTTTTAAATAATAATTTATTTGTAACAATAATAACCACAGAAGTGTAAAATTGTGACTCGAATTGTTGTGTTTTCTTAATTTCAGTGTTCCCAGCCGCATCAGCAGCTTCTACACCTACCATAACAAACATACTATTTGGTGAAAACCTCGATACAACTGATACCAATACTAAAATTGGACAGCGCTTTCAAACATATCACAATGTGCAAGGAGATATCGAAATATTTGAAGAATTCTTCCAAAATGACACAAAAGAATTTGACTTAGAAGATATTAAAAGGGAAAATGGAGGATTTAGATCAGGAGATTGGAAAAAACACATTATTGTTAATGATTTTGAAGTTGCAAATAAAGAAAACGATTTAGACAATTTTGTAATGGACATTTCTCTTGACGATAAAGATCAAATTGATACTTATAATCAGGCTACAGCTGTAAAGAAGTCTAAGACGGAACCATTGATACACATTTCGCATGATGATGTTAATGACAAATTTAATATAGAATTTCTATACTGCAAAATGTGTAAAATACGGTACGACACTAGCAGAGCATTCAGCACACATTTCGCGAAAAAACACAACATTAAAATCGTAAAACCAAGGAAACCGAACAAAAAAAAAGATAAACAGCTTGTAAAAAAAATTGAGATGGAAGCGACTATAAACATTTACGATACACCTGCTAATGAAAAATTTGATTTAGAAAATTCGTACTGTAAATTGTGTAATAAGAAGTACGACTCTAACAAAGCGTTATGCATACACTTTGCGAAAACTCATCGTATTAAAATCGAAAAACCGAAAAGCGTTAAAATAAACAAAAATCATGAATTACTATGTAATAATTGTGGAACGACAAGCAGGGATCACGCAAATTTTGCTAGACATGTAAAAAAATGTGGGGTAAGTTGAAAATTATAATGTTTAACTTCACTTCAAGGAAAGTTCGAGAGTGCAGTACTATTTAACATTCGTGACGTGAAATTAACGTTGGCTGTAAATACAGGCTATAACGGGCCGTCAGTTTATAGTAGTAAAGATTATCAAAAGTCATACAATCGTTTCGTTAAGCTGTCATTTGGTGTGCAATTTAGTTCTTATTTGTATGAAATAATTGCTTATCAAAGTCACGGGGTCTCATCTCGAACAAAGAAAATTTAGTTCAAATAAATTTCAATAGATGGCGTAAATATGCATCGATTTCTTATTGAAGTTTAGTAATATATTAATATAAATTGGTAATATATTTTGTAAAAAATATGGTAAAAGCTGTATTTTCTTATTTGAAAAGCTGCCAAGCATAAAATTGTGGACTAATTAGCTCCTAATTCAAATTTAGATGATTATCAGAACGAATCCTTAGACATCTATATTTGTTGTACGAATAGATGGCGCTGTATGAAGTTTTAGAGTTAATCCATTCGCCTCTTTCAAATTTGTATAGTGACACATTTTGTTACAGTAAAACTGTTTTGAAGTACCAAAAATACTATAAAATGGTTCCTCAATGTGTGAGAAAATATTGGTAAGACTTATAAGTAAATTCATTCAACTTGCAAGCCGTTGCTGCTAACACTATCTAGCGAGGTGTAGAGGACGGGCCCGAACGAAGAACAAAAGTTGCTTGTGCCAGTCGAAAACCCGTAGTTACGGCGGTACCGTTTCTTTGTATGGGATGAGGCATCTGTACGCTAGTATTATATTATTTGTGGCAAAGTCGACATTTTGTCTGTGAGTCATGCTATATTTGTCACTTTATCGTCATGATCATAATTTCAGCCGAAAGATGTCCACTGCTGGACATAGGCCTTCCCAAAGTGTCGCCGCAACGACCAGTCCTGTGCGTTTCCTATCCATCGAATTCCCGCGACCCTCACCTGGTTATCGGTCTACCTTGTGGGAGGCCTTCGCTGCGTCTTCCGGTACGCGGTCTTCATTCCATAATCATCTGTTCTGCGAGCAATGTGCCCTACCCACTGCCACTTCAGATGACTCGCTGAGCTGGCATAAACTACTGTGATTGGTTTAATGAATCGTCAACAGCCAATTACAATTCTCGCCAAACTTCTTGGCCGCTCTGAAGTTCGCTACAATGGCTGCGCAGTAGTAAATCTCATACTCGCGCTGCGCCTTGCGCATCGGAAATTCAACTTCAGGGCGGCCAAGATGTTTGGCGAGAACTGTACAAGAGTTTACGCGCATTTTACATTTTTTCTAATTAATTTTACGATCTCAAACTGTGTTAGCTTATTGTATGAATGAATAGCGTCACAAGAAAGTTTCTTATTAGTGTTGCAAAGTTGATATAATGCACTATTTCGTTCGGTTAATAACATCCGATATGGTCTAGTGGCTAGGATACCTGGCTCTCACCCAGGAGGCTCGGGTTCGATTCCCGGTATCGGAAATTCTTTTTGCTCCTTTTCTGATTCTATTGTAAATTATTTTATGACAAAGTTTTATGTTTGCAGCAAAAGGCAATGATTTTCAAATGCGATCGTTGTCAGTTAGAATTCTCGACGCAAACTCATTTAGAAAAGCACAAGACCTGCCACACGCAGATGAAGAAAAAGAAAGAAACCGGAAAGGTAGGTTTTCTCGGTCTAAGCATAATCGGCCTCTCTGTGATGGTGTGGGCCCAGTGCGGGTTAGTGGATGTCACATGTCTTCCAATTCAAATAATACCGGTGGGTATTATTTAAACTGGAAGACATGTGCAACATAAATATCATTTTTTCGACTGAATTTTGGTAAAGGTGGCACTGGCAGCAAATCTCAACGGGATCTAGCCAAGACCTCAGGAAAAATAGGGAACGTTGTCGAAGGGAAATGATGAAAACGGAAATGATCAACTCCATAAGGAAGATGATACGACTGGAGTCTGGAGAGAGATCAGGCGCAGCACCGTTCACTTTACAAATTTACTTCGACAAGAGGGTGTCACACTATCAATTTCTTAACTCTGAACAACAGCAACTAAGAAATTCGCAATGGAATAATCTAATTCATAATCGAACCCAAAACGATCGACAACCATTTTTAGTATATTATCTTTTGTTTGTTTCAGGAATTTGTATGCACAGTTTGCGGCAAAATTTTACATAAACAAACTAACTTTGTATTGCATATGAGGCGACATACGAAGGATTACAGTGCTAAGTGCGAGTATTGTGACAGGGGATTCTATAGGCAAGCCGATTTGAAAGCTCACTTGAGGCAAGTACCAGCCTTTGTTTTCTTTAGATGTGAAATTATTGGCGCGGCTTGGCAGTAAAATCACCGTGACGCATAACGATGTCGTGTCACGATGCCCCCACTACACCGCCGCTCTCGACTCCCTTCTCCCTAGAAACATCTATGCGAAAAAAGTAACAGAACTACAACAACAACAACAACACAACACCACCAACAACAACATAACAACCACCAACAACAACAACAACTGATAACAATTTTGAATTCTAATATTAAAATAGATGTTTCACATCTGCCGGGCGTCCCGTGACGGCCAATTTTTTTACTACGCAGTGGACCTGCTCTTTACCACTTTAGTCCCCTACTAGAAACATGTTTTTTGGTTAATGGCAATAAGTAGACGCGTATAATCTTGTACGGAACCCTACATGTGCGAGTCCCACTGTCACTTGGACGGTTTTTGAGTTCATCTCGAACATACAGACAGACAGTGGCGGGGATACTTTGTTTTTCAAGTTTGTTACCCGCAATGCAGCAGAATCTTTTATTAGATTTTAATTAAGTTTTTTTTTCCAGGTCGCACACTGGCGAGACCCCATTTTCGTGTAAATTTTGTCCGAAGTTGTTCACTCGTAAAGATGTTTTATTAAGACACGTTCTTATTCATCTTGGTAAGTAATGATGCACTTTATTCACTTAATATATATCCATCCTACCTAGACCTAGTCTCTCATCCAGTGACAAAAGTTTCTGCCTTGGAGTGTGCCAAAGAGCAATGTAAAAAGTAAAAATAACAGACAAAATACGAACCACCACGCTACGCACGCTGCCAAAACAGGAATTATAGACGGGCAAAATGGATGCCAGGCTCAAATAGGATTGGGCGGGTCAAGTCAGCCGCATGCGTGGTGACCGTTGGGCAAATCTCCACGGAATGAGTACCAGACGATGAACGGCGGCGCCGATTCTGGCCCAGAATGCGGTGGCGGGATGACCTGGACGCGCACCACGAAGGCTGGTTCGAGGTGGTGCAAGAAAAGAGTGTCTGGAAAGATATGTGGAAGGTCTTCGCCCAGCAGTGGAACATTCAAAGCTAATAAAAAATAACTATTTATTTTTAAATTACTATTAATTGAAACTCTACATATTTACAATATTACCTCATGTTGGGTCATGTCATGTTATGCCGACGGTACACGCTCGTCTCGTTCGCGTCGCGGAGAGGCACTATCTACACACTCGTACTCGACCTGTCTCGTGGTGTCTAGATGAGCGTGTATAGCCGGCATTACAGCTGACACAGCACAGATTCATTCCAAAATATTTCGGTTTTTCAAACATTAACTTGGGACTGGTTTTTATTTCAGATGAAAGACTATTCCAATGCGACTATTGTAGTAAGAAGTTTATAAAAAAATGTGATTTAGTAAGACACATAAATAATGAATCATGTAGGAAAGTAATGAAAATTAAGAAAGGATACAAAACAGACAAGGAAGAAATGGACATCGATATACCAGAGGAACGAAAAGAAAATGTAGAAGTTATAAAAGAAGATAGAAAACAAAAAGTTATACAAGAAGTTATAAAAGATGTTACAATCATATATGCAAAAGGCAGTGATGCTGCGATCAAAAGACAGTTACCTTTCTTAGAAACTGAAAGAAGCAATTAGGACATACAATAAATAAAAAGTGATGCATATCTAAACCATTTTATTTCGTTATATTGGTTCTTTACATATGAAATTGGTGTTTTTTTCTCAGAAATAGAGAACCTCGTTACTTCTATGAATTAAAATATTCATCAATTGCTTGATATTATATCGAATAATGACCGTCATAGACAACTGCCAATAGTAAAAAAACCTTATTACTTATAGTTTTATAAACAAAAAAAATACCTTAAAAAAGACTCCTCTTTTTGTTAGCAGAAATGACCACTATATTTGTTTTAACTTAGCCAAAACTTATTTTTGTTGCTTAATCTAAGTGGCGTACGTTATCTTGGTTTCTAAACATTATTGCATAAAAGTTTTAAAACATTACTGTTCATAGTTGTTAAAAATTAAGAAAATGTTAGTATGAAAAATGCAACTTCTTTAAAATTCACCATACAAAACGCTGATTTCATAGGTGGGGACCTAATATATACCTTACCATTTACGTTATATATGTTATAAGTTTTAGAGCCACCTATGTAAATGGGTACCTACTTCATTGACTCCTGTCTAATCCTTTTCTATTTTCTCTGTTGTTTGTATGCTGTAGTTTTTGTTGAACATACTCGTAGGTTGAATAGGTGTTCTATCTGTGTGGAAACTTTGTCCCATACGCCTCGGTACATAAGCCTAATGGCAACTAATGCTAGCTCCTAGTCAAGGATAGTTATTTGTAGAGCTATCTCCATTGCTACAGTTGGGGTGGCTATCATACAGCCAGTGATAGCGGAACAGGTTGGTCTTTGGAACTGCTAAAGTCTGGTAATGGCAGTCGAGACTTCAATCCGCGACAAGCGCGGTTCTTACTCATTGCATCAGCATTGGTCTGATCATGGTTGTGTATGGTACCTACACAGCATGTACCACCACACAGCAACATAATCTTTGGAGAGTAAATAAATTTTGCTTAGTAAAGACAAGTGTGATTGTGCTTTTGTTAAGTTTGTAGTCCGAGATGTTTGTTCCAGAGCAGGGACTCAAACTGTAACCGCTATAAGTGTTTTTAACACTGTTTTTTTCAAACTGTTTTAAAAAGAAACCTCTATAAATGTAACAGAAACAATAATGTTACCGAATCAAAGTGTAACCTTTTATATCTGTTAATAAGTGTTAATATGTGTAACAGAAATAAGTAGCTTTAGCATGGTTTTAGATATAATTGCACGGTATGGCAACAACGCGCGCGACGGCGTGGCGTTGAGGCTGACTAGACGATCATATTATTGCAGTTGCGATTCCTACTTCCTATCATGCGCGCTTATACTCATGCGTCTGTCTGTCTGTCCATCTGTCACAGCCAATTTCCTCCGAATCTACTGGCCCGATTAAGTTAAAATTTGCTACACAGGTGTATTTCTATGAGCCTAACACGGATAAGTAACGTAAATAAATTAATTTGGAATATGGGGGTAACTCTTGGGGGGAAAATCGTACAATTTAAAAATAAAGTTTTTCAAACTGTACCTGCGACATATCAAATTAAAGGGCTGGTTGTGAGGGTCTCAAATATTTTTTTTTCATAATTTTTAAATAAATTGTTTTAAAGTTATTAAAGAAAATAAACGCAAATACACCACGTAAACTGAAAATATTATAGTTGTAACTCTAACATTTCTTTAAAGCGTGAGGCGTGCACTGTTTTAAGAGGCCGTATACGAAATTTTGCCGATTTCGCTGATTTACGTGATTTTACAGTTAAAATAATGTATTTGTAAAGGTTTTAATGCACAACATGAAAGATTATTTCAATTATGATCTAATGTATGAGCTAGTTTATTTTTATTTTTATTATAATTACGATTAATCGACCACAAACCGACGACGGTTTTATGAATTTTTGCTGTAAGGGGTTTAGAATTCTACTAATATGTGAAAGTTTGTGAGTGTGTATGTTTGTTACTTCTTCACGCTCAATCGGCGGGACCGATTTGGATGAAATTTGGTATGTAGATAGCTTATAGCCTGGAATAACAAATAGGCTACCTTTTATTCCGGTCTAGGCGGGTAACATCGCGGGGCGCAGCGTATCACATAATTACGAATCGTTTTGACGTATAAAAGGTATGAAAAAAATTGAATTTATTGCTGCAAAAGTCGTTTAAATAATGTATGAATCACTTTTTACAACTTTTATAAAAAAAAAATGAGTAAAAAAATATTTAACTTAGTCAAATTTTAGAGTAAATGGGCAAAGAATTGCTTTTGATTTTGGCTATTTAGAACTCTCGTTCATAAAATTTAAACAGCAAAAAATAAACTCCAGTTACGCTAGTATTATATTATCTGTGGTTCAGTTCACCATCAATCCATTTCTCGAGAAAAAAATTACAAAAAATTGGCAATAAAAAATCTATTAAAACAACCCAAATCTCGACTTATAATACGCAACGCAAGTTTCAAATCTAGCTCATTAATTAGATCATAATTTAATGAGCTAGATTTGAAATTATCTTTCATGTTGTGCAATATAACTCATAGAAATGCATAATTTTAACTGTAAAATCACGTAAATCAGTGAAATCGCCCAAAATTTCGTGTACGGCCTCTTAAGGATAAGCCTAAATATTATAGTAGTAGGTACGCATAAGCGTCCAGAGGACACGGTGGAGCATACGGTGGAGGTCTGGTCCGCTTGGGCGGAGCACCGCCGTGTCCTCGTGGATGCGATAGGCGGCAGCGGTTTCTCGCGTCCGGCCCTGGTCCAGGCCATGGTACGGAGCGAGAGGGAATGGGAAGCAGTCTCCTCCTTCTGCGAATCAGTAATGCTTGTGAAGGAGGAGGCTTAACGGGTGAAGGATACTCAACGGAATGGCCTCACGCCCCCAGCCGCAGCCGCCGCAGGAGACGCCTTGGGCGTCGGGGGTCGCAGGACGATCTCCGGCCACCGTAGACGCGGGTCTGCGAACGGCGAGTAATGGGTAGCTCGCCGTCCGATCAGCTTGATGCGTGATGTACTTATGTCAGCCACCACTGACGGGGCATATCATGGCCGATGCCTGCATGCCAAGGGGTCGCGGATAAATTCACTCAGGCAAGGAAAGAACAGGGGTGGGTTTTAGTTAGTAAGAATCTGACACGCCCTCCCGCTCCACCCAGAGCGGGAGAAGTCATAGGAGGATTTCCTAACACAAATAACGCAAAAAAAAATACGCATAAGCGTTGTACGCTATAATACTGTACGGTCTCATCGCCGTACATTTTTCTGCTTACTTTGTAACCTACTCTAGCCTAATGATATGCGTCATAATTTCACATTATAAAATAACATGACTAATGAAGTAAAATATAGTGAACTCATCTGTGTAGCTATCAACAACTGAGAGAAATAATCGCCTTCCACTCTAGTACTGTAACTAATTCATAACTTAATAAACTTAACTATTGCATCTTAGTGGAAAGTGTTTCTCTATACTTTACTGAACTTTCAAACCTTCACGACTAATCAGTGTACGGAGTTAACTACTACAACCCGTACATTTATGGTCCTTCGAGCCTTCGTGTATATCAGTGCGGTTGTGACTGTTGTTACGGTAGCGAATCGGTTCAGCTGGTCTCCCGGAAGAGGGTCGCCCCAGTTGGATTGAGAAGGTGCAAATACCTAACAAGAGTAAGGCCACATTGAATACCGGAACAAACTTTTACTACCAGAA
The DNA here is from genome assembly GCA_951329385.1 of Polia nebulosa. Classification (NCBI taxonomy): domain Eukaryota; kingdom Metazoa; phylum Arthropoda; class Insecta; order Lepidoptera; family Noctuidae; genus Polia; species Polia nebulosa. Next base: position 11,445,716 of record OX589598.1, read on the forward strand.
GAGCCTTCGACTACTGGAAGAGCCTTCGGAAACTGGAAGAGTCTTTAACGATAACTAGAAGAGTCTTCAACTACAAGGGAGCAACAGCCTATCAAGATGAATAAGCTACAACTACAATCAACCTGTTTTGAAAACATCAAAGCATTATGCAGCAACTATAACAAGGATAGCAAAACAAGAAAAACAAAAGAATACTTGAATAAGCGGCTGTCCTCGTTAGAAGCTCAATGGATGGACTTCAATGCACGGCACACATTGCTGTTGCAAGAAATTGAAGATAAAAACATAAACTATTTCACGGAAGATGTCCATGGTAAGACAAAGAGCATGTACGAAGAAACTAAAGCAGACATTTTAAAAATGTTACAAACCACTGAAGAAAATGTAAAATTCGACCTGACAGACTTGTCGCGGGGAGAACCTGATGACAAGACTAAGACTTTGCTGACTAAACAGGAATGTAACTTCAAAGCCATGGATCGGGCTATGGCAAAAATTGAGTTTGAAGTCCTTACGGAAAAATGGGAACTTGAAGATCACCTGTCAATCTTGAAGTCGAAGTGGGAAGCTATTGACAATACTCATTGGGAACTGGAAGCCTTACTAAAAGGCTCGGAAAATACATACTATGATATGTTCAACAAAATGGAAGCCAAATATGACGGAGCAAGGAAACGACTAAAAAGCAAGATGTGGTCCAACGCTCATCACCAACACTCAGCCCCGAGAATCGAGATTCCAGAGTTTTCAGGCCACTATAACAAATGGATTTCTTTCAAAGACCTGTTCCTGGAGACGATACACAAAAACCCGACATTGAATAAGGCCCAAAAAATGCAGCATCTGAAAACTAGGCTGAAAGGTGAAGCAGAAAGACTCGTGCAGCACTTGACCATCAGCGCCGACAATTACACTTCGTGTTGGGAAATACTGAACCAACGTTACAACAATCGTCGACTACAATTCTCATCTTACATGAACACTATGTTGCAGTTGTCTGTAATACAGAAACCAGACGCTTACAACTTGAGGAAATTGCATGACGTAACAACTGAATGCCTAAACGGCTTAACAAATATCGGTTTTGATATAACCAGTTGGGATCCTATGATTGTTCATTTGATGTCACAAAAACTAGACTGTGGGACCTACAACGAATACATAAAGAACTTGCACGATAACAGAGAAGTGCCAACACTGCAAGAATTTCTGATGTTCTTGGAAAACCAGTTGGGGGCCGAGTCACCCGCGTCCGTAGGAGTATACCCATTGAGTCCCTACACGTGGTCCCCGGGTGGTGCTAATCAGGTGACACAAACTGGTGGTAGGTTTCGACCGATGGCTTGCGACCACCCACTGGGCAAAGACGTACCGCCAAGCGGCCTGGCCGTGTTCCGGTACGATGCTCAGTGTAGCCAATCCAGAGGAGTTGGGTCGAAATAGTTGTTCCATTGCAGGCAGACCAACCGGGCTCGCGCTGATATGGATGTATCGGGAGACTAGTCGCGGAGGGTAGCTGGATCCGAGGCACGGTGCGCCGCTGGCCGACCGCAGTTAGTAGGGGGCCCAAGTAGTGTACTAGCCACACACGAAAGGCTGCCCCGCCAACTGACGAAAAATCCCGGAATGCACCATCGTGCTGGTTGGCGACCAGACGAGAGGGCCCGATGGACATTCCCGGGGGGGCTCGGGCGTCCCCGCGGTCTCCAGACTAGTCCCCCAATGATACCGTCCTGTCAGTGCGTACCTGAAGGTAGCCAGCATGGAACCTCATTTCACTTCCTTCTCCTCTCCTTCCTTCACTCTTCACAACAATGAAAGGCATTAAAAAGAAAAAAGCTGTACAGCGGCAGTACTCCCTCTCACACAAAGTGCACCTATCCAACATTCGAGGTCTGCACTCAAATCTCGCCGCAGTCCACCACCACCTAGAGACTGAGAGACCAGCTCTCTTATTCCTTTCGGAGACGCAGATCGGATGTCCGTCTGACGTGGCGTACCTATCTTACCCAGGGTTTACCCTGGAGCACAATTTTAAGCCACGCGCTGGTATATGCATGTACGCCCGGGACGACATCTGCTATCGGCGTCTCCATAACCTTGAGGACTCCAGGTTTTCAACTCTTTGGGTCCTAGTGGACACAGGCCTAGATAAAATTGTCTACGCCTGTGTCTACCGTTCGCACAGCGGTGATCTGGAGACAACTGGGCTCACACAACACCTGAGTAAAGCGGCGGATGTGGCTCAGCAACGGTACCCATCAGCCCAATTGGTGTTACTGGGGGACTTCAACGCCCACCATCAGGAGTGGCTCTTCCCATACCAGTACACAGACCATGCTGGACAAGAGACGTATAAGCTAGCGCTGGCGTTAAATCTTACCCAGCTGGTCCAGGGGGCAACGAGGGTGCCGGATGTTGATTCGCACACAGCCAATTGCTTGGACCTTCTGCTGACAACAGATCCAGACCGTTACTCAGTGTCGATTTCTTCACCATTGGGTACTTCCGACCACTGTCTGGTGAAATCTGTATCCGTCTACTCCCCGCCCGATCCTAGCCCTAGAGGCACTAGGCGGGTTTGGCGATACAGGTCAGCAGATTGGGATGGCATGCGATCTTTCTTCGCATGTTATCCTTGGCGGCCCACTTGCTTTTCTTCGACTGATGTTTCGTCGTGCGCGGACGCCGTGACGGATGTGTTGCGGCGGGGAATGGAGTACTACATTCCATTCTCTGACGTGACAATGTCTGGTAGGGCTCGACCATGGTTTGGTGCCGAGTGCAATCGTGCTGATGCGCTTAAACACGCGGCCTACCTGGCATGGGTCGACGCTCGGACGCGTAAAGCGAGTGACGTGAGTCAGAAGAAGAGAGCCTTCAACAGGGCTGCCAAGTTCTGCAAGAAGGTGTTGCGGGGGGCTCGGTTTGACCACATTGGCCGAATTGGGAACAAACTTGCTTCTTACCCAGCTGGTAGTAAGGCGTTTTGGTCCCTGGCTAAGTCGGTTGAATCGAACTTCTGCCGCTCCTCACTACCTCCACTGCTGAAACCCGACGGGTCGCTGGCCCACTCCGCTGAGGAGAAAGCAAGCCTGTTTGCCTCTCTGTTTGCGGAATCTTCGCGTCTAGATCCTGGTGGCGCGAGACCCCCTGGTACTCTTGGTGGATGCGAGTCGATTATGTCAGACATTCGCATTCATCAGAAGGATGTCCGGAGGGTACTGCGTAACCTGGACGTGAACAAGGCTAGTGGTCCCGACGGGATACCGGCAATTGTACTGAGGACGTGTGCGCCTGAGTTGTCTCCGATCTTGACACGCCTATATCGCCTTTCGTTTGAGACTGGAAAAGTGCCGATGGCTTGGAAGCAAGCTAACGTGCAACCCGTACCCAAGAAGGGTAGTCGAGCTGACCCAACAAATTATAGGCCCATCTCGGTAACTTCCGTTCTCTGTAAGAGTATGGAACGTATACTGAATGGTAAGCTCCTAGCATACCTAGAAGCTAACGATATCCTAAGTGACCGACAATACGGCTTCCGCCGAAATCGGTCAACAGGAGATCTTCTAGCGTATGCTATTCACATTTGGAGTGAGGCCATCGACAAACAAGGGGAAGCCCTTGCGGTCTCCCTTGATATCTCGAAGGCCTTCGACCGGGTCTGGCACGACAGCTTAATTGGCAAGCTTCCTTCCTTCGGTCTGCCCGCTGGATTGTGTGATTGGATAGCGGATTTCCTGAGGGATCGGTCTATCCGAGTGGTCATAGATGGCTGCTCGTCCGGACTGCTGGCTATTAATGCCGGTGTTCCTCAGGGGTCGGTGCTCTCGGCAACATTGTTTTTGCTGCATATTAACGATCTGCTAAAGCCCGGTACCTTTGGGTATGCAGACGACAGCACTGTTGCCGAGAGATACGTGCCGGACGCACGAGTTAGTGGGTCTCAGGTCCGGTCTCTCCGAGAGGCTATGGTTGGGCGCTTGAACATGTCCTTGCAGGCTGTCTCAGAATGAGGCGATGCCAATCTGGTTAAGTTCAATGCTGCTAAGACCCAGGCGTGTCTTTTTTCTGCTAAAAGGAGCCAATTTCACCCGGCTCCATGTTTCCGAGGTGTAACCGTGCCGATAACCGACCGACTTGATCTTCTTGGTGTTACTTTAACATCTACCCTCAATTTTGGTCCCTTCATAGAGGCTAAGGCTCAAGTGGCTGCCAAAAAGTTGGGGGTCCTCGCAAAGGTGAGACGATACTTCACGCCGGAACAGCTGCTCCAACTCTATCAAGCGCAAGTGCGATCGTGTATGGAGTACTGCTCTCATCTTTGGGACGGATCTGCAAGATACCAGCTTGATGCCCTTGAGTCAATTGAGAAACGAGCCAAGGGGATCATCGGCAATGATAGACTCGTTGAGTCAAAACTCCAAAGTCTTGAACATAGACGCCGAGTTGCTAGCCTGTCGGTTTTCTATCGATTACATTTTGGGGAGTGTGCGACGGAATTGCATGATCTGATTCCGCCAAGCCCGTTTCATCTAAGGACCACAAGACGTACGGCGAAGTGCCACCGGTTCATGGTGGACATCCCATCCATACGCACAAAGCGTTTTGAGAAAACATTCATTGCACGTACAGCTAGAGAGTGGAATTCTCTACCGGAGTCTGTGTTTCCTGTAAGATACAACCTGGGAGTCTTTAAGTCAAGAGTGAATAGGTTACTTCTAGGCAAGCGTGCTCCATCTTCGACCACATCATCGCTTACCATCAGGTGAGATAGTGGTCAAACGCGAGCCTATCAAACATAAAAAAAAAAAAAAAAAAGTTTATGGCATTTGAAACCATGAAGACTTCAAAGAAGGACATACAGAGCTCAGAGAAGTCAGCTGGAACTGAAAAAAATGCATCTCGGAAAACCTTCGAGCATAAGAAATGGCATCCAAAAACTTACCACACTTCATACGGGCAGTGCCCTCTTTGCAAAAACGATCATGTTTTGATGCGATGTCAGCAATTTATTGACTCGGATACTAAGCAACGAAACAGCACAGTTGCAAAATTGCGTCTATGCAAAAACTGTTTGTTCAGACACGATAATCAAACTTGCAACTCTGTAAAAACTTGTAAGGAATGTAAGATGAAGCATCATACACTCTTACATTACAACAATTCCAACAAAAATACACCTTCAACGAGCAATGACAACCAACGCTCAGGTCAACGACCCTCGAGGGAACCTGAAACGTCGAGTTCAAATCATCTATCAGCCAACGAGATGGAAGTCTTACTTACAACCGTCCAAGTTAAGGTCAAGTCCATAGATGGGACTTACTTAACTCTTCGTGCGCTCGTAGATCAGGGCTCACAAGTCAACCTGATAACTGAAAATAATAATAATAATAATAATGTGGACTTGGCTGTCGTTGTGCCGATAGTTGTTACCGCCAATGGCCTGATGGCCAAAAGCCTCGACGACCACCTGTCGAAGCTGTCGTTGCGCGGTTGGATCAAGGGCCTGATTCAGAAGGCAGTACTCCTTGATACGGCTCGCATTGTGAGGAAGTTCCTGTCTCTGGAGCCCTAACCACCGGTAGCTTGGACCCTGCTCCCGATACCGGTGGACTACTATTTTTTATATTTTTAAATGTTTTTTATATGTTTTCTTTTAAAATATTTAAAAATGTAAATAATATGTGTAAAAATAAATACCGAAAAATAATAATAAATAATAATAATAATATTCCACAACTATCACACAACGCCATCTAGTCCCAAGCTAAGCAGAGCTTGTGTTATGGGTACTAGACAACTGATAAACATACTTATATATTTCTAAATACATAAATATTATAGATAAATTACACCCAGACACAGAACAAATGATCGTGCTCTAATACACAAACATTTGTCCTGGGTGGGAATCGAACCCACGACCTCCGGCATAGCAGTCAGGGTCACTAACCACTAGACCAACAGGCCAGTCAAAAATGCAGCGCAACTCCTGAGGCTGCCAAGAAAAAAACTAACTGCAAGAATATCTGGAGTTGGAACTGCATCAGGCGACTGTAAAGGACGTTTACACCTAACCTGCAAATCAATCCACTCCGAATATACTTTCAACACTGAAGCATTGATAATGAAAAAACTGATCAACAAACTACCGAATAACACATTTGAACGGCCAGAGTGGTCGCATTTGAAGAACATAAAATTGGCAGACCCAGATTTTAACATTTCAAGGTCTGTTGACATATTGCTTGGAGCTGACGTATACGCCGAAATAATCCAAGATGGAATACTTAAAGGTACCCCAAGGTCCCCCGTTGCGCAACAAACACAGCTGGGATGGATTTTGTGTGGAAAACTGGACACTTTTAACTGTAACGTCACCCTACTAGACTTGGCTGAAATAACAAAATTTTGGGAGTGTGAAGACGTCACCACAACAAACACAGACCGATCTGAAGACGATCAGTGTGAAACTTACTACAAAGAAACTACTCGCCGTGGATCAGATGGAAAATACATTGTGAAGATGCCTTTATGTCCAGATTATGAAAATAAGATCGGAACATCGAAAACGATTGCAGTTTCACATTTGTTGCAATTAGAAAAAAGGTTTCAAAGAAATGGCCGACTTGAACTGCTATACAAAGATTTCCTTAGGGAATACCTGGAGTTGGGTCATATGAAACTAGCAAAACCCATGACATCTTCAACTGCTGAATGCTTCTTACCACATCACGGAGTACTTCGTGAAGGATCTACTACCACGAAGCTCAGAGTTGTCTTCAATGCATCTCAGAAAACTAAAGCAGGATACAGCCTGAACGACATACAAGGAAAGGGCCCCAACCTACAAAAAGATATTCAAGAGCTTATCATAAAATGGAGAACGTACAAATACGCCTTTACTGCTGATGTCGAGAAAATGTACCGATGTATCTGGCTGTCTGAGGAACAACACCAATTTCAAAAAATTATTTGGCGAACTACACCGTCAGAGAAATTGCAAGAATACCAACTCTGCACTGTTACTTATGGCACTAAGTGCGCACCGTGGCTAGCCATGAGAACCATCAAACAACTTGCATACGATGATGGCTACAAATACCCCACGGCTGCCAAAGTACTACTGAACGAAGCATACGTCGATGATGTCATAAGTGGCCACAACTCACTGGAAGCGGCCCAGGAGCTCCAGAAATCGCTTATCGATATGTTAAAAGGAGCCGGGATGAACTTACGCAAGTGGTCCAGCAATCATACAGCATTGCTAAAGAACTTAAATAATGATCAGATCTCACGCAAAAACATTTGATTTCAAGCAAGAAGAATCCATGAAAACACTCGGACTTGGTTGGAATCCTCAGACCGACACATTTGCGTTTAACTGGAAATTTGATGAAAAATGCCGTCCGGAAATAACCAAAAGGCGGCTTCTTTCAGAAATATCACAACTTTATGATCCACTGGGTTGGCTGTCACCCATAACTATTGCGGCAAAAATAATATTTCAAGAAGTATGGGTCAACAAACTTAACTGGGATGATCAGTTACCCTCTTATATAGCAGATAAGTGGCTGAAACTAAGAGCTGACATGCCCAACGTAAAAAACATAAAAATCAAGCGCTGGATCGGTTTAACAGAGCAGAAGATCGAACTATTTGGATTCTGCGACGCCAGTGAAAAGGCTTACTCGTGCGTGGTTTACAGCTGCGTGAGAGATGAACATAACAAGCCAACAATAACATTACTTGCTGCTAAAACAAGAGTAGCGCCCTTATCACAAACGATCACATTACCGAAACTTGAACTTTGCGGCGCACTCTTACTAGCGCAACTCATCGAAAAAGTCAGAGTAGCGCTGAATGAATTCGACATAACTACAAGCGCTTGGAGCGATTCCCAAGTGGTACTGGCGTGGATACAGGGAGATACATCTAAGAGGGAAAAATACGTCGCCAATCGAGTTGCAAAAATAACACACTTAATGCCTGCCACGCAATGGCGTTATGTGAAGTCGCAAGATAATCCTGCAGACTGTGCATCAAGAGGATTGCTACCAACGAAGCTTAAAACATTCAATCTGTGGTGGGAAGGCCCTACATTCCTGACCACCTTCCAAGAAAAAAGTCGTGAAGAAAATATAACATGCACATTTACAACTAGCATAGGCAACGTTTGCCAAGCCAAATCGAACTTCAACCAATGGGATCTCGAAAGCAGACTGCCAGAGAAGAAAACCAGCAGTCGCCTACAGACATCGGCCACGTTCAACCTCAAGGACATCAAGACAACATTGCCTTTACTTTTGATTAATCATTTTACTTTACTTTAAGATAGATTTTGTACAGGCGTTTCTTTCTCTCTCTACTCATCTTAGCTTCTTTAGGGGGTTGCCAATATGTACGGTCTCATCGCCGTACATTTTTCTGCTTACTTTGTAACCTACTCTAGCCTAATGATATGCGTCATAATTTCACATTATAAAATAACATGACTAATGAAGTAAAATATAGTGAACTCATAACTGTGTAGCTATCAACAACTGAGAGAAATAATCGCCTTCCACTCTAGTACTGTAACTAATTCATAACTTAATAAACTTAACTATTGCATCTTAGTGGAAAGTGTTTCTCTATACTTTACTGAACTTTCAAACCTTCACAACTAATCAGTGTACGGAGTTAACTACTACAACCCGTACAAATACAAATACTGATTAAAAGATAAATACCTATGTATTATATAAATAAATAAATAAAATAAAAAAATAAATAAATGTATCTAAGTTTTAATTAGTATTTTTAAGTTCGTGTAAAAGTTAGTCTTAAAAAGATTTTACTATAAGCCATTTAAAAAATATGTGATTCGTTCGGAACCCTTTGCGCGCGAATCCGACTCGCACTTGGACGGTTTTTTAAAGAAAGCATTGATGATATTTGCTGCAATGGATCAATCCATTGCAGCAAATATTTTAAATACTTCGAGTAAGTGTTTTGCACGGATATAACAGACGGCGCGCGGCGACTGGATTCCGACTGTCTAATAGTAAATTTGGCAACGTCGCCTTTACCTGTTACACTTATTAACACTGTTAACACTATTATATCTGTTACAGATATAATACGGTTACACTTTTGTAAGTGTTTTGGGTTAACACATTAAAAAACACATCTAAAAGTGTTACATTTTTGATTCTGTTACCCATTCAATATGTAACACTTATAATTCTGTAACCTTTATGAAGGTGTTTTTAAGTCCCTGTTCCAGAGCAGTTTGCTATCAAGGACCACTCCTAAGATTTGACCTCGTCTTTTTGTGTTGATATGTTTTGGAAGTTTATGGGGTCCAAGAACACTTGTTAGGAAACATTATTAAATCTGTTTTCGAGGGTTTGGCCAATAGTTCATACTTTGCTTACCAACTGTCGATTATTCTGAAGGCTTTTCTCATGAGATCACATAAGACGCCTTCAAATTTCCCGGTACACCCGGCTAGTGCCTGGGTGATGCTGACAAAGTTTGTTTGGTCAGAGGTGCCTTCTATGTCAATAAAGGCGCCTAGATCATTTCGTACACGTGAGACTATGCTATGGAGTGCTGATTCGGTTGATTTGCCTGCACAGTAGGCGTGTTGATTTGAGTTTCTAATTTTCTGGTCTCCCACTCTCCCCAATGTCTTCAGGCAGAACGAGATGAGACTTAGGTATGGGTGCGAAAGATTTGCGCTAGGTGTAGTCGATAAGTCGCCCCTACATGGTTTCAGAATGAAGATGATTTTTTTTTTCAAGGAACACTTACACGTCAGTTTTTTGTCAGTTTAAGCTAGTTGGGGCCGGTGTTTCCTAGCTGACTACCCTGAGAAGAAACACCGAAACAAACTCAGAGGTCAAAGTATATAGACTTCCGTCGCTAGCACATCGTCGGTTGAGCATACGGCATTATATAGAATGTAGGGGCCACCACCCCGGTTGCCAGTGACACACGCCATTAAAAAATTAAGTTTGTTCCCAGTAGCCACCATCACAAGTCGAATGGGATTTTTTTTTGCGTGTGTAACTGACCACCTGTGGTGGCAACCGGCCGGGGTGGTGGCCAATGGGAATAATCGTTTTAGGAAACGCCCAATCCTGGTCATGTTTTGCCCACCAATGGTGTAAATACAAAAAAAAAAACTCATTTAGTAACTAAAATATTGTTATTACTTATTTGAAATGAAAACACCTGAATTAAAAGCCAATTTAATCAAAACATTCAATCGTTTATTGCCTTATCTAACACTTCCGGTTACTAGTCAATCCTGTCATTCAATAGAGACGGCACGGTTGGCGCAGTGGTTGAGCATTCGGCTGCTGCGCTGCGTGTCGCGGGTTCGATCCCCGCACAGAACAAATATTTGTATGCCCTACAGATAGTTGTTCCGGGTCTGGGTGTCTTGTTTATGTGAGTTTAAATGTTTGTGAACGCACCCACGATACAGAAATAATTCCTAGTGTGGGGCAACGTTTTAAAAAAAAAAAAAATTTGAATCTATACTATACAAAGATAGTTTTTACAATCTTCAGTAGCGAACAACAAACAAAAAACAAATCCATCTCGTATCGGCGGCATCCCTACGTCAATAATAATCGTAATTGAAAACTGATTGACATTTCAGATTTTGTTTGGTGCTTTGCTCTGGCAACTTGTTTTTTTTTGTCTACTGCGTTTTTATATTTGATTTTCCGACGACTTTGTTTACGATTATAGATCCTGTTACCGCTCCTGATGACGACCCCGGCTTGCCAATGGATACCGGACAGTAATATTGTGCCCACGTGAAGACTATCGTGTAGTTCTTGCTGGGAAAGGTTTCCATCAAATATAAATCCCCCAGCCCCATTCCTAGATGACGTGCTTGTCATTTATTTAAATGAAAACGAATAAAAAATCGGAAAACTAAAAAGAATTTTTATATATGATTTATAAATGTCCAACAGAGTTCTATGTAAAAATAGTGGTTGTTCCTTTATCTATGATGTCGACCCTAATGCCAAGTGACGCCCATGAAAGAGACCAATTATTGGTCTCTTTCATGGGCGTCACTTGGCCAAAACCTCTTTATTAAATGGGCATTTCCCTAATAGTTTAGGTCTATTAGTGTGACTCGGTACCAAATATACTAAACGTATGGTCTTACAGACTACGATAAATTCGAAGGCGTAGGCAACAATAAAACACCATGTCTCAACAACACCTGATTATATTCAAGTAGGACTGTGCTACATAAAAAAAATATAAAATACCAATTGATTTATCCTGTAACATTACCAGTAAAAGTTTTGTATGTGACTCAATTGTGAGAGGAATTAAATGCAATGCAATTGTAAGCCAATTGTTAAATAAAGAACAAATCAACTCTTAAAGCTAGCATACCCTAATTTAGAACTATTTACTTACACATTTTGTAAGTTTTTATAACTAGTATCATATAAAAATGTATAACTAGAACAACATACATAGTTATTTTAGAACATTCATACAGGATTTTGGACCCATTAGCACGAAGGAAGTGAATAAATAATAACTTTATTGCGTATTCAAAATCAAAATCAAAATCAAAAGTCATTTATTCAAACTAGGCTGAGAACCAGCACTTTTTGAACGTCAAAGTTCTACATAAAGACAGTCCCCCAAAAAACGCCCGCCCGTCACCACTTCCTAGTGTTTTAGCTGTGAAGAAGAAGTGGCCAACAAACTCCTCAGCAACACATCTGTCTGTTAAGTTTTAAGAACTTGAATCTATATAATTCTAAGCAACAATCTTAACATTATGTAAAACAGAAAAATAAATATATGTCGTCTAAAATATAATCATAAAATTAAATAATCCGCCACTTGCCAGCTAGCACACTCAATCATGCCATTAAAAACCAACTCAAGCATAAACACTAAACCAAATTAAAGAAGCCTCCATACATAACTGGTGTGCCTGCTTACAAGAACAAAGATTGAAACTATCAAAGGGCTGTGATTCGAAGCCACAAGTGATGAACTAGGGCCATCACACTAAATTTGGTAGACAATTATTATATGAACTCATATAATCTGTTATAACCATAAGCTAAATATGGAGAAAGAACATCAAGTGTAACATTGTCTTGCGTTCAACACAGCGACCAACTATTATTATCTTCTAAGTAGTCGTTGATGGAATAGTATGCTTTCGAACAGAGACTAGATTTAACTTTAGTTTTAAATGAATTAAAAGGCAAGTCAAGAAAAGAACGGGGTAGCTTATTGTAAAATTCGATACCGAGACCCTCAAACGAACCATGAACCCTACGAACACGGTGGGAAGGAACATGAAGTTTATACTTATTTCTGGTGTTAAAATTATGGATATCACTGGTCTTTTTGTACAAATGTATATTTTGTCTAATGTATAATATGTTTGCAAAAATGAATTGAGATGCCACCGTGAGAATTCCAATCTCTTTGAAAATTTCTCGTAAAGAAACTCTTGACCCTAACCTATAGATTGCTCGTACAGCACGTTTTTGTAAAACAAATATATTTTGTATGTCCGCAGCTTTACCCCACAAAAGAATACCATAAGACATAACACTATGGAAATAACTAAAATAGACTAACCGTGCTGTGTCAACGTCAGTATATTGTCTAACTTTTCTGACGGCGTAGGCGGCAGAGCTGAGCCTTCCTGATAGGCCTGATATATGTGCGCCCCATTGAAGTTTGGAATCAACAGTTATACCCAAAAAAACTGCCGAGTCCACAGTTTCAAGCACTTCTTTATTTAAGATGACATTAGGTCCTAGATTTATAACATTAGGTAAGGCAAACTTTATACATTTAGTTTTCTTAGCATTAAGAACTAAGTTATTTGTCGTAAACCAATCCGTAACCATTGAGAGAGCGCTATCTACGTTATCAAAATCATTTCTATTCCTATCTACTTTAAAGATAAGAGATATTTATTAATTAGCCGTCATTCAGTGCAAATGGGATCCAGACCTAAATAGACTCTTTGTTCAGATTTAACCAGTGCCAGAAATAACCGTAGTGATGTCAAAACCAATTTTTATTTTTAAAAACATCAATTTTATGTATAGTTGGACTGCATTCCATTCTCCCAACTGTAAAATTATTGGTACCCCAGAACAAACAAACAAAATCGTGTTGGTTACCTTGGCAAAATAGTGTATTAAATGTACATTAATACAAACAATGTCAAGTACAAGTACATATGCCTTTTGACTGAACACATTACTATAATGTAGATTCAGTTGATATTCGATGGTTATTTGCTAATTACAGACATGCAAACTTAAACATTTTGCAGTTGGAAGTCAGTCCGTCAATAAATACCTTGCACATCACAATAACTTACATAATTGCTGTATACAATTTCAAATCATACTCTTTTGGATTTAATTCCTTACAGCTAAATCTTTAGGTGTCCAAGTTTAGTGCCATCATCACAGACACATCTATTTAAATTTTTACTAGCAACGTGATTTGACTACATTATTTAATGATTGTCACAATATTAGCAGTGAGTGATGTAAGTGGAGTAATGAAGAGATAGTAAACCTTTAAGAAAAATATCAGGAAACAAAAATACAAGTAAATAAAATGATCAGTCACTATTTTGACTATGTGATTATTATTTTAATCTCAGGCGACACAGGTTTACCATCCCTTAAAAATAAACAAATTAAGTCCCATATGATAAAATTTGGTAAAATATTTTCCTAATCAACTGACAGAAGCATCAGAATTCAAAAATTAACTAATTATATTCATAAAACGAAAATAATAACAACAAATCATTATGGAAATTCATAATGCACATGAATTCGTTAAAATAATAGGACAAAATAAACATTAATTATTCACATGGTCACAATACTGCCTGCCTCAGCTGCCTTAACAATATTCATTATTTGGTTTATCTAGTACTATTTAATAATAATGCTATTAAGAACTAAATATGAACTTGCATTCGAACTTTTTAAATATTGAAACTGTCTCACATTTTATTCAGTATTTCCCAGTGTGTCTACTCCAGACACTCAACGATTTTTCAGGCAACGTTATATTTTCTTCATTAATAATTATTAAAGGATGGACTGGCCCGCACTAGTAAATTATGTGGAAAAGAGAGGCCAGTACCCAGCAGTAGGACAAAATAGGCTAAATAGAATAAAAGATAAATATTTTATAAGTTCATACTGCCTGTTTGGTGTTACATTTTCATAACTTGTGTTAGGCGCAAAATGGCTTGTTTAATCTCATGTGGCCCAAACAAAGGTTGAGTGTTGCCATCCTACAAAAATAAAACAAAAGTCATTCAGCTTTTCATAACGACAGTATTGATTCCAATGTGTTCTTAGCTTAATCATTCAGTTGTCACTTCACAAAAATTGCTTTCAGCACCTTGGTTTAGTCAGTCATCAAGTTCTACACTTCACTATAAACTTGAACTAAGATTTCTGACCCTTCGGCCTGTGGGATAACACTATGCAGTTGTCGGCAAGCTGGTTGCGCATAGAACTGTTCTCTTTGCGCACCTCCGATAGTTCTTGATTGAGTCTTAATATTTCTAGCACGAGTTTCTCGTTCTCAACTTCCAGTTTTTCTAATCTGTAATAAGATAAAGTTTAATTTTAAGAGACAATGTTATGTAAATATGTTTACCTATCTAATACCCGTGCTAGTGAGTGAGCCAACAGGTCTTAGGGTGTTACCGCACTCCAGGGGTCTCGCATAAATTCGAAACAGAGTTACCGCGCCCCTGGGCACTCAGGCAACTTAAGGAACAGGGGTGGTTTTTAGTCAGTAAAAGTCTGACACGCCCTCCCGCTCCACCCAGAGCGGGAGAAGTCATAGGGTGACTTCCAACCTCTAAAAAATAAAATAAGAAGGGTGTTACCAGACCAATTGATCAATAGTAGATTGGATTAGTCGATGTGGATTGACACCTATTGTACACCAAACTACTACACTAATCAACCAACGTCAATCGCGTTCAATTGCTGTGGTACACCTTTACCAAGTGGTATCATGCAACCAGTTACTGGATTGTAGAGCTAACCCTATTTACTGGGTGTAACAGAAATTTGTATTCGTATTTTTAACTGACGAAAAAAAGGAGGAGGTTCTCAATTCGACCGTATATAATGTCTTTTTTTTTTGTGCATGTTTAGCCCTCACTCCGTCATTTATGAACCGATCTTGATGATTATTTTTTTGTTAGATAGGGTATACCTCAAGGGTGGTACCATGTCAAGGAAATCAGGATCTGATAATGGAATCCTGATAAAATTGAGAGAAAACCTCGAAAACCTGGGTACGAATATTGTTTCTGTTTACTTTTCATAACTTTATCATATATAGTATTTGCATTTAGGAATCATCACATCATGAAACTGAGCTGATGATAGAAACCATACCTTTCCTTTACAATAGAAGTTAGATATAAAAAAACTGGTTTTAGTGACAGATACCACTTAATATATTTTGAAGAAAAGACTTCTTTAGAATATTGAAGGTAACCTCAACTGGTCAATATCCTGGGAACCTCATGAAAGGATGGTTACATCATCAGCTCAGTGCCAAGAGGAATGATGGATTAGAAATTAGCCTCAGAGTATTAAAAGATGATGCGAGTCACAAAAAATCATAAAATACTTTATAAACAGCTGATCTGATATTTTTTTAAATTAAAAATATCAAAAAACCCGAATGATACAAAAAAAAACTAAGTAAAAAGTTCCAAACAAGTCACTTTTCAAACAGTCAGACTATTTGAAAAGTGACTTGTTTGGAACTTCCAGTTCTGGTGGCAGTTATTTTAGTTCAATTACAGATTATATGGCACCAACTGCATCAGACTGCTTGAAAAGTGAGTTGTTTGAAACTTTTTAGTTGTTTTTTATCAGCCAGGTTTTTTGACATTTAAATTTTTTTTATTTCCTAAATTTTAGTGACTTATATTATTGGAATCGTTTCCTCGAGCTCTTTATTTTGATAACCCACATGACCAGGTCACAAAAAAATACGTCTACACTTACCTAATGGAGGTAGCCATTTTAATTTTTTTTTTCAAAATTCATACAGCCTATGTCACTTCGGCGGTCAAGACTAATCTAATAATATCTACCTCATTTAGTAAAATCCATAAAGCCGTTTAGGCAGCAGCGCGTGCCAAAGAAATAGACATACCTACACACATACATACATACTCTCGAAAAACATTACCCTCCTTCTGAGGCAGTCGGGTAATTAGTATTGGAGGGTCCATTTTTTACTGTGACTTCCTTGAAGAAGGTTGTTCATATCTAGCGGGAGCGACCTCTCGCGCCCGGCCCTGGTCCAGGCCATGGTACGGAGCGAGAGGGAAAGGGAAGCAGTCCCCTCCTTCTGCGAAGCAGTAATGCTCGCGAAGGAGGCGGAACAGGTGAGAGAGACTCAACGAAGTCTCACTCAAGCCTCCAGCCGCAGCAGCCGCAGGAGACGCCCTGGGTGACGGGGGTCGCGAGATGATCTCCGGCTACCGTAGACGCGGGTCTGCGGACGGCGAGCAATGGGTAGCTCGCCGTCCGATCAGCACCAGGCCCGAGAGTCGACGGCGCGTAGTTTTCCACGCGCGCCTCAAAGAGAATTTGTCAGTCACCACTGACGGGGCCCGTCATGACCGATGCATGCATGCCAAGGGGTTGCGGATAAATTCGTAACAGAGTTACCGCGCCCCTGGGCGCTCAGGCAAGGAAGGAACAGGGGTGGGTTTTAGTCAGTAAAATTCTGACACGCCGCTCCGGCGCGGGAGAAGTCATAGGATGATTTGCAACCACGAAAAAAAAAAAGGGGCTGAAGCAGTATTTTAAATATGGCTACAAACTTCTGGTACAGCCTGTATTTTAAAAAGGCCTATAATAATAAAAAAAATAAAAACAAATAAATAAAAAATAATAAATTGAAACAAGAAGGTAACTCCAAGAAATGCACGGGACACACTTTTGTCTTTCGTCCTATGATTTGGAATAGTCTTGTCAATATTTTTAGTTCTAATGATTACAAATATTGATTGTTTTATCTGCTATCTCATACGTCAAACAGTATCAATGTTTATAATTCAGGAAACCGAACAGAGCTATGTCATTGTTATCTATATTAGCACACAACATGCGATAGATTAGACCAGAAGATAAATGCATTGAATCACTGTTTTGTAAAATCATAGTATTTTATTTTAATAGTAATAGAATTGAATAATACTTTATTGTACACCAAAACATTGAATAAACTTGTAAAAATGAACTTAAATCTATGGGTACAATGGCGGTCTCATCGCTGACAGCGATATCTACCAGACAACCTTTGGATGGACTGAAAAATATTAATTCAAAAAGGGGGTAGTCCTGTGTTCTCTCTAATATTACATTTACTTGAAAGATGGAAATTTAAAAACGTTAACTGATTTTAAGTTTATATCAGACATGTTCTGTTTTCCAGGACAACGCTTGTTACTTTAGGTTTTAAAGAATATATGTAATTTTCTAATTGGTAGAATCAGAAAACTATTTAATACTTACCTACTTGTATTCTATTCTAAAAAACTTTTTACAAAAAAAATACAACCGACTTCCATAAATAATACTAAAAAATGCGAAATAACTTTAATTTCGGAAGTCGGTGTTTCTAGTCTGGTTTCTTCGTTATTTGACACCGACTTCCGAAGTTAAAGTTATTTCGCATTTTTTAGTATTATTTATGGAAGTCGGTTGTATTTTTTTTGTAAAAAGTTTTTTATTTTTCATTTTTTAGTTGTTTTACCCCATTCTAAAACTAACTTAATAGTAAAGTTATGCCCGAATTGATAGCCCCAAAAATAGGGAATTTGAACATAGTTGGCGAAATTAGGGTGTATCAGGGTGAATTGTACAAATCTGTATACCCCTTCAGAGCGCATCAGCGTGATGTAATGTTGTGAAGTGGTGAAAACAATATACAGACATGCGATTGCAGCAATTCTGGAAGGTTTGCTATCATTTATTGAAGAGTTCCATTGTGTATCTCCGAAGTCCTTCATCAGATCTTCACCAAATTAAAATGGGACCAAATGTAAAGCAACAGCTTTCAAATAAAAAAAAAATCTTCAATATCGGTTCACGTAGTAAGAAGTTATGAGGTAACACACATAAAAAAAAAAAAAAAAAAAAAAAAAAAAATACAGTCGAATTGAGAACCTCCTCCTTTTTTTGAAGTCGGTTAAAAATAGATATAAATATAGATAACTAGCGACGCGCCCCGGCTTCGCACGGGTGCAATTTTGTTTATTTGATTTCCCAAAAATTTTTCTTTGCTATAAACCTTACGGAGTCCGAGACCTTTCCAACGAATGCAAAACCGTGGAAATCGGTTCGTGCGTTCTGGAGTTATAGCGTCAGGAAGGAAAACCCGACTTATTTTTATATAGTAGATTTACGATTTATTTTCAGATTGACACATTTTGTTCGTCCGGACTCAGGACTTCTGGTCCCTACTAACAACAATAAAGGCAAAGTGGTCCCAGGTTATAAAAAAGTTTTGGCAACCATTGCTGTAGTACATTCCCATGGAAAATTTTTCGGGTGAAGCTGCAGGCAAAAATTAGTAATAAAACAATGTGGACTCTACGAACCTCTTATGTTTCTCCGTCAGATCAGTAATATGATCGCAGGCCTTAGCTAATATTCCCCCTTTGCTCGCAGAGTCAGGTAGTCCAGAATTGGGCACGAGATTGGCCAGCTTGGAGATCCAACTATTAATTTTATCCCGGCGGCGTCTTTCTACCTCGTTGTGGGTCGCTCGTCTTTTGTCATCGCGCTGAAAAAAAAAAGAACAATACCGTAAAGTCGGGTTACTTTGGCCGTTTTATTAGCGTGGGAAAATCATCAAATAACTTGTGGAGCGGGAGAGCGTGTCAGTCTAACTGACTAAAACGCACTCGTGTTCCTTCGGTTGGCACAGGCCAGTGCCGCGGTGACTGTTTCAAACAGTCCCGCGACCTTGCAGGGTTACTTTGGCCCAAGCTCATTACCAGACAGGACACTGTGTTTACTGTGTTCCTATTGGTTATCGAACTTGGGCCAAAGTAGCCGGCTTTACTGAAACTACAATGATTGAGTGGCTGTTGACCTAGAAATGTTAAGTGGGGCTTGTCAACTGCATAGTAGGCATGGTACAGTTCTGTTGTACCACGTCGGTGAAATCTGAGTTGAATGTAAGCATGGACAATTGGACATGCGCATACTCGTTAAAATTTATTAGGTAGATAAAGTATAGGGATTGAAATCCTTTGAGTAAGAATGTTCATGTTCTTGCATGAATACAATTTATTATTTTGGGAATTTGTGTTAAATAATATTGGTATGTGTTAAGGGAGTGCCTCCACAGCCGGCGCCGTGTCCCGAATTAGTTGCCGGCGCTGACTTTGTTAAAAAAAAAAGCGGAAAACGGGGTTTTCAAAAAGTTTTTTGTTTCGATAAGCCACAAACAATACAAAAACCCGGCCAAGTACGAGTCGGACTCGTGCACCGAAGGTTCCGTACCAACTTGTAGGTATGTAAATAAATAGTTCGTCCATCACGGGAAGAGAATCTCGAAAAAACTTAACTTTGCCGTTGGAAAACTGTTGTCCGGTCGATCGCGGTCAGTTTACCAACCGCAAAATATAAGATTGATATCACAAAAAAAAAAACCTTAAAGTGAACGTGTTCAAGCTAGATTTGATCATGCAATCACAAGCATACATAACACTTGAACCGACCACCCAGCTAGGCTCACATGTGACAAAACAGGTGAAATAGAGAGATGTATTGTGCGTTTTGTTCTATGAAACCAAGTTCTTTTGTATTTGTTTTGATAGGCGGGGTAGGCATAATTAAAAAAAACAAATACCGGATGTTTAGCCGGCAATATGCTAACGACAGTTGTAAGTAAGATAAGCCGACGGAGTCACGCTGCGCGGGGCTCCTATTTCTGTCTGCAGGGTTTAAAGGAACCTAACACGAAGGGGATGAACGGGGCTTTGTTCCCTCGCTCACCCTAGCCCCCTCGAACCTAACCTGTCCGTGTCGGGGTGCCCTAAGTTCCCGAACTTGCTTCGCTCGCTCTTGGACTAAAGGCCGATTTCACCAATGAAACTAATCGCGATTAGTTAAACTAAACTGAGTTTATGCGTTTAATCGAGATTAGAGCTTCCTTTTGCGTTTCACCACTACAAAGTAAACTAGTTAAAGCTTAACTTAGTTAATATAATTCTAAACGGCCAGTTTTCGGTGAAACGCAAATGAAGTTCTAATCTCGATTAAACGCATGAACTGAGTTTAGTTTAAACTAATCGCGATTAGTTTCATTGGTGAAATCGGCTCTAAATAGTTCAAGAGTTGTCGGAGCCGAGTGATCGCCCACTACAAACAAACGACCGTCGTCGTTAAGTAAGCTGACAGAGCTGCCGCCAGCAGTGTACTGTCGGTTCCCAACGGCGTTATGTTTGGCACATTTCTTTAGGATAGAACTGCTGAATAGTTTTCTTTTTTTTTTTATAAATCGGTACTTATTGTTAAAGAAACCCAAAAAGTATTTTGTGCATTTAAAAGGGATTTTTTTTCTTGTAATTTTTGAATTTATCTAAAGAGGCACATAGTTCCAAAGTTGCAAAGCAAACTTTTTATTTTCTGAAGATTTGAAAACCAATGGAAATCTCATTATTTGTTGACTTAAAATTAACAAACCTTTTTGGCAGTGACTGCTTTTGCCGCCAAGGGATCTCTGCGAGCATTTTTCTTTGGTGTATTTGTAGTACCAAATACTTCCACAGGATTGCTTATCACATAATATTCCGCATCTGTAAACATTTGTATTTGTCATTAATAAATAATAAATAGAAAAAAATCGAGGATGTGACAACAAAAAAATTGTTGTACACAATTACGACTTATTACAACTTTTTGACGAAGGTTGTTTATTTTACATATTTTTCCGCATAACTGTGACACACGCCGGATGCTGCGTGGGCACTTCCACTTGATTTTTCTATTCAGTGTTAGGCCCAGACTAGGATTTAAGCTGATCTACAGGTGTTTAGATTAACTTAGGTAATGCTATAAACCTTAATATAATTAAGGTCTATTATAAATAATTCTGCATAAATAGGCCTGTGAAGTGTGGCAGCACTAGCAAGTGGCAAGGAGCGACAGTCGAGACGGGACTCAGGCCTCTTCTCTAGGAAAGAGAATTGTTCCAACACAAACGATCTGCTCGGCCACCTCTTCTTGCCGTGTGTTATGTGCCCGTTGGCTTAGTCTTTTGTTTCACATGAAGTTATTAAGGTTAAAAAAATATGTTCGAACTTACCAGGAGACGGTGAATGCGCTATGTTAATACCAGCTTCTTCTCCCGTCATGGTAATTAATTTATACTTCACTGCGCCCGCTGCAAAAACAAAAGAATAATTAAAAAACTCATTAGCCTAGGGACACTGAAGACAGTGAATATTGTATGTATAGCAAAATGTTGGTGTTACTAATATTGACTGGTTATTCTTATGTTCTTTTCTCATGTCCCTTTGCCAAATTATTATAATTATTAACTGAGTTATACATAGGCTGGCTGGCAATGAACTGACTATAGTTAATTTTCACAAAGCAATAGAGACCACTAACTCTTCGCACCGCATGTTTTTCGTGGTGAGTAGTAAAAAAATTTTTTTTACATTGAAACAAAAAACAGCCACCGTTTGACAACAAAGATTACTCGCCACTAAAAAGTTACACAGAAAAAAAACAAAAAAGAAATGAAAAACTTTTTTTTAGTCTCCTCCTTAATTCCCAAAAAGAATTAAGACTTTCTAAACAAAATTATCTTCAGCTGATCAAAATTAGTATGGACAGGACACGGGGTCTTATCTCGAACAAAGAAAATTTAGTTCAAATACATTTCATGAGATGGCGTAATGTGCATCGATTTCTTATTGAAGTTTGTACATTTAGAAAAAAAAAAAAAAATGGGCAAAACTATTTTCTTTTTTTTAATAAACAACCCCCAGCATAAAATTGTCAAATAATTGGCTCCTAATTCAAATTTAGATGTTTATTGGAACATTCCTTCCAATAAACATCTAAATTTTTATTTCTTGTACCAATAGATGTCACTGTTTGAAGTATTAGAGTTTATCCATTCGCCTCTTTAAAATTTGTATAGTGACACATTTTGAAACAGTAAAACTGTTATGAAGTGCCAAAAATACTGATAAATGATAAATGATGTTTATTCAGTAAATAGGTTACATGGAACACTTTTACACATCAATGTTTTTTGTCAGTTTAAGCTAGATGAGGCCGGTGTTTCCTAGCTGACTACCCTGAGAAGAAACACCGAAACAAACTCAGAGGTCAAAGCCTCTTTTAAAGTGTTCAAATCCATACAATATGTACTGGTTAAATCATATGAGAACCATGTATGTTTATGTCTAGGATGAGCTTTTTGAAGAAAGCAACACACAAATTCGAGCGGACCTGTCCAGACAGTGCAAGCATTTGTCAGTCATTGTGAAGCTCAACTCAGAACTTTGAGGAGCTCAACAAACCGACGAACAATACCAAAGTAAGGACATTTGAGTAGGCCGCAAAAATACTCAAACTGCCAGATAATCATAAAAGTAATCAAGTAAAAAAAAAAACTAAAGTTTCAAACAAAATAAAATAAAATACTATACAAGTATTCATGTCAAAAACGCATATAAAAAAAAATCATCAGTGTTTATATATAAGTAGTACATATGAAAACAATGGCTCATTTATATCATTGAAGCAGCTCAATCCCACGCCTTTTTGTCCTCAAGGTAGTCATTAATTGTGTAAAAAGCTTTCTGGCATAGCTTACGTTTAATAAATGATTTAAATTTATTTATGCTTAGTTCTTGAATTTGGCTAGGAAGTTTTCTGTAAAGTAATTCCTCAATGTGTGAGAAAATATTGGTAGACTTTATATAAATTCATTCAAATTGCAAGCCATTGCTGCTAACACCATCTAGCGAGGTGTCGATGGGCTCAAGTGAAGAACAAATGTTGCTTGTGCAAGTCGAAAACACCTAGTTACGTCGGTACCGTTTCTTTGTATGGGATGAGGCATCTGTACGCTAGTATTATATTATCTGTGGTATGACTACAATTTTTTTTTTTCTTAGAATTGGCTATGACTTTCTTGCAGAAAGTTGTTCACTTCTATGGGCAGACACAGCATTTTAATTATGACCAACCATTTCCATTTCAACCTGTATGATTAAAAAACTACTGCTAAATGTATGTAAGTACATAATTTCAGAACAGCTGCACTTATATAGTTAATTCTTTTTTAGTTATGTTCGTTTTTTTAAGTGCTATTCTGTGAATATCTGCATGTGGGAAGTGAGCTTGAAGAGAACCAACATTCCATCTGAAACTGGATTAACAATCTTCAAGTTCTTATTTATGATGAGATTTTTACATAATATACTGGCTGGTCACATATCAGCTGTGGGCACTTATGTTGTTATCAGGAAGTTCCCTTACTCTTCAACATTACATTCCAAGTTCTTAAAGCCTATTTCAAGTATAATATAGCTTAAGAATAATTTTATTTATTATTACATCCACTATGTTACAATAACAGATACAAGAGTTTTTGTCATATTAGTTTACTAGCTTCTGCCAGCGGCTTCATCTGGATGGTATTAGTACGTCCCCCCATTATAAATTATAGCCTATGTTTTAGTCTGATGTATAAGCAATATTACTATAAAGTTTCATCTAAATCCGTTCAGTAGTTTTTGCGTGAAAGAGTAACAAATATACATCCTCACAAACTTTCACATTTATAATATTAGTAGGATATTTCGATGACTTTCAAAGTCATAATCATGGCTATAATAGGCATAGGTACCAGCAGTTGCCAGCGGTTTATTAGTGTGAAACTGTATCTTATGTCCTAATTGAGGCGAGGAGATTAGAATACAATTTGAAACATGGGTAGTCCATACTACCCATGTTTCAAATTGTATTCTAATCTGCTAGGAAAAGTTGCTTGAACATATGAAATCAACAGTATTTAGGCACTCCAATTATGCCACCTTTTATCTCAACGAAGGAAGGATGCTTGTGTATAATATTAAGGACTTTATTATGTTGGAAGCACTAAAACAGATTAGATATGTAGGGTAATTCCCAACATATTCAACACTACAATATCACATTGAATGTTTGTAAACATGCCAATATTTATAAATTTTAAAAGAACACAACTTACAGATATCTTTGAAGCTGTATGAAGTAGAATTGTCGTTAGGATCCAAATAAGGCTGTTGCACAATGGATCTTCCTTCGTTACTTTCTGAAAATTAATCATAATTCAATTTAACCTTAATTGAATAACACTCATGACACTACTTATTGCACACAGATAATTAAATTGAAACTTGTTACAGCGAATTAGGGCTAATTCTGTGCTACGGTAAACAAGAGGTGGCTATCATGCCTGTCTCAAATGAAAATATAAACTAAAAAAAAAAACAACGATATTACATACCAAACGATCCCTCATCTACCATGCCCAAATATTCACTATCTGCACTGCAAACAAACAAATGCGATAAATTAGAATACAACACTCAAAAATAAAATCTAAATCGAGAGAATATTCCGTCGACTGCCAAGTTGCAAAACTCTATGCAATGACCTTCGGTGCCTTAAATCCTCATTATATAATGCACTATACAAATATCACCAAATTCAACAGCATATTTACCTGTTATCAAGTGAATTTTCATGCATGTCATCAACGTCAATTTCCACTTTGGCCATTGCGCGTAATTATTTTTGAATTTCCACAATTTGATCACGGGAACAAAATAAAAGGGTCATGTGATGAGACCATAAACAAAGTAAACTTTGAGAGTTGCCAGTCACTTTTGGTGGCCATAAATAATAAAAACTAAACGACTTTTGCTTTTTGGTTTTTAGAATTTAAATTTTAGAAAATAGCAACTTGAAGATACCATTTTGTAATGATAAAACGCTAATTCTAAAATAATTAATTACTCACAAATAGGGAACGACGACTTCAAAGCGCTACCATATAATGGAATTTGTTTTCATTTTGCAATAACAGCGCCATCTAGTATTATATGACCGCAACGAAAAAGTGTAAAATTACAAGTCTGTTGGGCTTGGGGTATTTGGCGGGATTTTTAAGGGTGAAGTTGATTCTTAGGTCCGGGATTTGCACATCGCAGCCTTTTGGGATCGTGATGAGATAACTTCCTAGCACTGTGCTGTATTGGGTTTCGGTGCAGGACAGGCGAATTTTTGTAGGCACCGGAAAGTTTGCTACATAGTGTCGGTCGTCGAGTGGTTCCACGGCTTCGGTTTCTAATTTCGTTGTGATGAATTGGCAGGACTTGTCGATTTGCTGCTGGGATATGAGACGGTGAATACAGTCGCCTTGACTTCTGTAGTGTTGATTGATGCTATTCTCGCAGAGATAGTATTGTTTTGACTTCGGGCATTCTGCCTCTATGTACATAAAATCTTTGTCATGAATTGCCAGGAAAGGATAAGATGGAATTAGCACTTTGTTATCTTTATTGGGAACTATGGATAGCTTATAAAGGTCATAGGTATAGGGAAGGACTACCGGGAACTTAAATATCAATACTAAATTTTGGCTGTTATAGTAGTAAGTTAGTAACCTAACTTAATTATGTCGACATATTCCCTAATACTAGCGTTCAGTATAATTATGTTCTCTGCCATAGAGAGCATTTAACTGTTTTATCATTCTATTAAATGTAGCTAACTTAAACATAAGAAAATGTGTGCTGTTAGCACATATAAATCCTAGTAAGTTTTCTAATCTATGTAATTCTTCAGATAACGTTTCAATATTATCCACTAGCATCATTATATACTGGGCCAGATGGGCATACTTGACGATATCTTTTTCATGTCGCAAGTCGCTAATCATGATTTCTCATTTACAGTCTCCTTGATTTTGTTCTGATTCTGGACCAATTTGTTAAGAATATTCGAGTTTTCAGACATCCAATGTTTATTTAAACTAACGCGATTATTTAATTCCGTGACCATTTTATTCTCATTTTCCTGCAGAGTTTTAATTGCACTATCGTAAGTTCGTAACGAATAGCGTCTGTATAGTCCAAATTTCCGGAGATGCTTTTAACAACTGAACCTAACCCATCAATTAGACCTCTCTTGACGCGATTAGACTGGAACAATTCTAACTGGTCAGATAGCTGCGTTATTTTATTATAGAGATATTCTATATGTGGCGAAATTCAGGTGAAAAATTATCTAACTGTTTTCTTACTACATCTATATTGCTACGAATAACGTCTAGATTAATCGGTTGGATAAACGAGTGGTAATGGGAGATAACTTTCGTTTTTCCTAGCATAAAAGGCAAGATGCCTGGTCCATTCTCCAGACTATTCAACGTTATGTCTTCCGCTTGCGTCAGGCTCAGAGCCAGGAGGGCAATCCTGTAAAAAAAGGTTGGTGTTAGGGACTCGTTTCAGGCGGGACTTAGCGATGGGTCCACGTTTCTTTTTAATGTAGATGTGGATCGGTAAGTCCGCCAATACTGTATCGCGTGTAAATCTGGGGGCCAGTTTTTGTCCACTAGCCATTAAGTTCCGACAGAGTATTCCTGTTCGGTTTCCCTGTTCTTATTAATATTCTCGGTAATCCTTGTGCGATCGTACAGAGATGAATCATTAATCATCTCGAAGACTTTGCATTTTGTTACGATGTTCTTGTGTATATGATTGTAGTATATTTACTGACAGATTTATATTTAACGGATCGCGAGGGTCTAAATTACCAGTAATTATATCTAAAGGTCTGCACTTGGTGAAAGTGTGAATAGAGCTAATAGAACCTACAATTGCATATGGCATTAAACTCATAGCGGAGTCTCCACGATGCTCCAATATTAAAATACGTAGATGCTTTAAAAGTGTGTAATGTAGCCTCTCCACCATGCCGTTTTTATTTGGTGTGCATGCTGAGGTTTTGTGGTGTTGAATTTTATGTAGGTATTTTAACGAACTCCGATAATAGTTGATTCGTAAATTCCGGGCCTCTGTCCGTGACGATAGTTAAGGGGAATCCACGGTGCGTACCGAATGTACCTGTCAACATCCAATAGGCCGCAGAGTGCCGGTAATCGGGATTACCCGACAACGTCCAATAGGCCCCAGTGTGCCGATCCGACTAGCGCGGTTTCAACCTCTATTACTAATTAACTAAAGGTCATATTCCTGTGGAAATTTTTACATACTCGGAGAGTGATAGTATAGTAGTTTTACAAACATTTCCATAGACAAATGCTGTTTCGAAAAAAATTAAAAAAAAGTTTTTAGTTGCATGTTTACGTTTGTGAATGGCGGACGAAATTTTGCTAGAATTGTGTGTTTTAAACAGTTTTGTGTTTGTTTATGTGTTGAGTATTATATTTATTGCTGTGTTATTATTACGTCGTAATAACATCGGTTTAGATAAATATTTTGAAGAAATATTACGTAATAACATTTATATCAAGGTCAGCCGATTTTATTCGTATTGTTATTGTGAGCGTGAATGATGTGAGCTTGTATGTGTTATTCAAAGTTTGAGGGTATGTATTTATTCTAAGGTAGTTATTACATTATTAGAAAAAAAAACAACACAAAACGCAACGCAAACGCAGAAACGCAATTTGAAAAAGCAGTTACGTTGTTTTGTTTCCGTAATATGAAGTTTGAGTATGAATAATAGGAAAATATTTTATCGGACTGTACAAAAAAAACAATGTTATTAGTTTACTTGTCTATTCATAGTGTAACATGCAAAATTTCGTGTAGATTGATACAGTGGTTTTATCAGAAACCAACTTATCACGTGAACAGACACTATTCCCGCCAAATCGTTTATAACAGCATTTGATTAGAATTCAACTCTCGTAACACAAGTATTGTTTACATTTTATTATAAGGTCTGTTTATTCAACAACCCAAAAAAAAATACTTCAAGTGCCTCGCACCAATAGAAGCGTCAGCGATCCGTTTTATGTAAACAAAGTCGTAAACATGTCAATGGCGGGAAACAGCGCGGATGTTGACGGATGTGGCGGTTTCGCGCGTAAAGATGTTCACAGGTTAAAAGAGCTTGTACGACGCTAACCGCTGTTGCGTCTCTTAGGTGGTAAGCTTAGGTACCCCACAAAAAAAAAAAAAAACAAAAAAAAAGGTGGTAAGCTTGGGCATATTTTGAAAATGTATCAATGATTGTGAGATATTTTTGCGTTTCGACGCTGAGTAAATCAAGATGTACTATTTCGAACGGTTTGGTTAGAGGTGGTACAATATTAAACCTTTGTTTGATGGGGTTCCTATCGTACTTGGCTTGACCACATACGTCACACTCATTTATTTCGTTATGTGTTCCTTCATTTTTGGCCAGTAATATTTATTAGATAAAGACAGACTCAGACTCTCATTAATTCCACGGTGATTCGTTTCACCTTCGTGATAATTGCGAATTATCGCGTTGTTTCAGATAATCTTTGACATTTTGTAACTCTGCCTTTGTTAAGACTAAATCCATAGATGAGCTTTTAAATTTATTCTGAACAATAGGAATGATTTTGTACAATGCTAATGGGGGATTAACGAGAATACCGGTCTTTACCTTAGGATTAATATATTCTTTCACAGCGTTTACGACATCCTCTTCGAGATTGCTCTTTTAAATCTGAATATGTGTTGTAACGTGTGACTTAAACGGTTTTGAAGCTGAAGGGCGGCTTTTTACTTCATCGACCACTGTGAAAATGATTTGTCTGTGGTATTTGTTAAGTGAGAAATCAGCTATAGGAACCTCTAGTATCGGATTTTCGGCATCAGTGTGAACTGTATCGGTGTTTGAATCATCCAGTATTGAGGATGGTTTTTCAGTAGGGTTGACTATAAGGGAGCTAGTCTCCTCGTTATGTACTTCAATACGGGATAATGTGTCGGCATTGGTGTTATATTTTCCTTGCTTGTAGACCACAGAGAAATCAAACTCACTTAGTTTCAATCGCCATCGAGTAAGGCGCGAATTGGGTTATTTTATGTTCATTACCCATTGGAGGGGCCTATGGTCGTGACAATATTGAATTTTCTACCGAAAAGATACGGTCTGAAATATTTAGTAGCCCAGACAATTGCAAGGAGTTCTTTCTCAATTGTGCTATAGTTAATCTCACTACTGTTCAAGGTCCTGGAAGCATAAACAATGGGTTTATCCGTGCCTATGATACTCTGGGACAAGACAGCTCCTATGGCTACGTTCGATGCATCTGTCGTTAAGATACATTCTTTTGAAAAGTCCGGATATTGTAAAATGGGATCATTAATTAGGAGTGTCTTACACTTTTCGAAACAATCAATATAATTCTGGTCTAACATAAGTTTCGAGCCCTTCTTTAAACACTGCGTCATGGGTTTAGTTACTTTCGCGAAATCGGGTATGAACTTCCTATAGTAACCGAGAAGGCCCAGAAACCTTTTAATCTCTATAGGGGTTTTCGGAAGCGGATAAATCTTTATTGCGGATATTCTGTCTGGGTTCGGCTTAATGCCGTCTTTACTGATAACATGGCCTAAGTAATCTGTCTCGAGTTTGAGGAACTCTGACTTGTCCATCTGAATTTTGAAATTGGACTCTCGTAATCTATTGAATACTTTTTCTAGATTATTGTAATATCCAAATGGCCAAATTAACATCAAAATTAATTCACTTGGAAGAAAAATTACAAAACCAAATCATAGATATTTTTGAGAGACATATTGCTACGAGTATATTAAATAAAACTTGGTCAGTCACAACAGGAGTACTAAATTACTTAGTATCTAGACCATTGTTGTCAATCTTTGATCCTGCTTTAAAAACCGAGTTACATACTGATGCTAGTGCTATAGGGTTTGGTGCTATTTTAACCCAGAAATACGATAGTGATTCTAAAGTCATCGCTTATTTTAGTTAAAGAACTACACCTGCAGAGTCAAAATATATTTCTTATGTTTTAGGAACACTAGCTATTTACAACGCATTGAAACACTTCAGTATCTATTTACTAGGAATTAACTTTAAAATTATCACAGATTGTAACGCTATTAAATCAACAACGAATAAAAAGATTTATCACCACGCGTAGCTCGCTGGTGGACGGACATATATGCAAGATTTCCAGTTTGTAATTACCTACAAAAAGAGACAATATATAATATATATAAGCCATGTCGATTTCCTCAGTCGCAATCCTGTTGAGGTTCTAATGAACTAAATATAGATCATCACTTG
This sequence comes from Polia nebulosa, assembly GCA_951329385.1. NCBI lineage: Eukaryota > Metazoa > Arthropoda > Insecta > Lepidoptera > Noctuidae > Polia > Polia nebulosa. Next base: position 11,476,144 of record OX589598.1, read on the forward strand.
ATTTCCACGGGTACTCCCAGAAGTAATGGTCAAGTAGAACGTTACGACTCCACTGTATATTAATATGCCTTGCCTAAAAAATTAACCTCATTCTTATTAGTGTTGGTTTTCTCAAAATCAGAAAGTGCTTTATACCAGCACACTGAGTCATTGTGACCGCTTTTTTTACAGAAGGTAAGTACAAGTAACCCTATCAGGAACCTTATTTCCTGGAGTACTGGTCCCTGTATGATGGCGGATGGTTGTTTCCTGAATCAGTGGAATCTTGCGACCTGTTTTACCACACTCTCTAATTTTGGGCGTTTGGCTTTACTTTGTCCTGTTATACTGTCAAAGTAATTTTGTTCTATTGGTCTTTGTTTTGGGTTTTTTGTAACTGGAGAACAAGGATATTAATTGAGAATTAATTTTAAAATAAGCAGCCATTCTAACGTTATGTGTTTGCGTTATGTCTACCGCAGATCAACTCGATTAATTCGTGTTCCGTAAATGATATTTTCGTATTACGTAGCAGTCTCACTTTTTTACTAGCGTATTCACAATAAGAATCTGCAGAATCAGAATTCGGCCTGGGATAGCTTTTTAGACAGGTGCCGTTTTTCTTGATACAAGTCTGTGAGGTCTGTTCGGTAATTTTCCCAAGATTCAAACCATAACAAAGCGGAACCCTTTAAAGCCTTACCAGCGCCCTCTTCGCGTACTTGCACATCCGTACATGCCCCCCCCCATGTCCCTCGCATGCTTTTCCCGTACATGCTCTTCCCTCGCATGCTCTTCCCTCGCATGCTCTTCCCTTGCATGCTCTTCCCTCGCAAGCTCTTCCCTCGCATGCTCTTCCCCCGCGGGCTCTTCCCGCGTGGGCTCTTCCCTCTCGGGCTCTTCCCTCGCATGCTATTCCCTCGCATACTATACTTTTACTTATTTGCTTATTTGCTTTTTTGCTTTTTTGCATTTTTGCATTTTTGCTTTTTTGCTTTTTTGCTTTTTTGCTTATTTGCTTATTTGCTTATTTGCTTATTTGCTTATTTGCTTATTTGCTTATTTGCTTATTTGCTTATTTGCTTATTTGCTTATTTGCTTATTTGCTTATTTGCTTATTTGCTTATTTGCTTAATTGCTTATTTGCTTATTTGCTTATTTGCTTTTTTGCTTTTTTGCTTGTTTGCTTGTTTGCTTTTTTGCAAAAACCATCACCAATCAACATTATTAACGTTATTTTTATTTTTGTTGTTTTTGTTATTTTTTTTGTTTTTTTTTGTTTTTTGTTGCTTTTATAGTTTTATAAATATCATCAACAATAAATCAACAATACTCAAAATACCTTACATACCTTAGATGAGAAATGCCTTTGGAAGTCGAAGAGCAACTGGCCGCTCCATTGTGGCTCCGCTCTTTTATACCCGTTAACAAACAAGTATGACTCACAAGTGACAGTTGATTCAAATCAGTGTTTGACTTGTAAACTTGTATTTTTTTACAACAAACAAACAAACAACAACAACAACAACAACAATAACAATAACAACAACAATTTACTAATTCATTAATTAATCTTAACAATTGAGTTACAGATAATAATTACATAATAATTGTACATATATATCACATGCAGATACTTGAACTAATATAACAAAGGTATTTCGACAGATCCAATTCCAGTCACGCATGTTGGGAAACATAAATAGATCGCTCGTTGTGGTTGTGCCAGACTTTATATAGTTAATGCAACGTAAATAAAGTATTTATAAAGTATGCTATGTTTGATTATGATCTGGGTTATTATTTTTATACCTACCTAATATTCTAGGCAAGTGGTAATTTGTCATTTTACTCAAGGTTGGTAATTAATTTTATTAATGTGGCACGTAAACACTGCATTGAGCGATGTGAAATCACCCTGGTACAGACTCTCCGGTCTATAACACCCAGGGCTATCGCTATAATACTCTAGTACAGTCACTAACCCACTGAATTCAGAACCTGTTCACACATACTAAACTGATGCCAATTCATCATCTGTTTCACATAACGTCTGTTTGTACTTGGGCTCGATTATCTTACTAAAACGATCTATGCTTAGAACCCAACTACTTCAAAACATACCGATCTCGAATCTATGCACGTCCGTGATTGCGAAAAGGGAAACAGTCAGGCCTGGCAACATTTGTGCAAAGGAACTACGTTCTCAAATTACTCTACGTTCTTCCACAAACCTCGTATCTGGTCGCCGATACACTATATCGTTAGACTAATCGAATTTTAAATTCGCCTGTATTCGAGTAGTTAGTATTCCCGTAATAAAACATCCGCAAAATTGTTCAAGTTTACACACTAGTTACTAACTTACTCTCTTGTCTTGGACGCACTAATTTACTCTTGACGTCATTCGAAAGATCAGTATCAATCGCACATAAACCGTTCGCTCAATAACATTATCAAATATAATGACTACCCTAACATTTTTTTATAATTATTTTTTTATCATTATCTGGCTAGCGCTTGACCACCATCTCATCCGATGGCAAGCAACTACGTGGTCGAAGATGGAGCATACCCGCCCAGAAGCAACCCATTCACTCCTGACCAAAGACCCCCAGGCCGCAGCCACCAGGAAACACAGACTGTGGCAGAGAATTCCACCCCCGCACAATGATCGTGTCAACGTCTATAGTTTATATGACCAACTTCGAATATAAAAACCTTATCTCTCCTTAAAGCGCAAATAAACGACTTTTAATGGTTTTTAATTGAAAATCACGTCTAAACGACTTAACTAATTTCTTTGAAAAAAAAAATATGTTACTCTAGACAATTTCTGTCGTAATTTGATCTGAAAATATTTGAAGCAATATTTTTATAACATAGTGAAATTAATTTGTAAAGTTACGTCTAACTCAGATAAAAAATTGTGAATCACGCAAAAACTATAAAGCGTATTTTTGTGAAACCTTCATCATTTTAAAGATTATTTAATTATTTATAATTTAGTCTCAGTGTTTTATTTTAATACCTGTTATTTTATGTGTAATAAATCAATAATGCGTCTAATTTCGGACAGCGCTCCTTGATGGGCGAGTCCTATTACTGGGTGGACGAACGACGCATTACGTGAGCTCAGCACAGAAAACGCAAGCTAACCACTAAGGTCATTGGCAGCTAATAGCGCCTTAACTATAGCTTTCACACAATTTTTTATCAGGCCGAGTTTAATGTGAAGTGGATGTGAACTTAATTGGTTCATTTATGCAGTTACGAGGGCTTCTAAGTTTAGTACTGTTATTTGTTCTAGCTAGCCTTTTAGTAAAAGATAGCGATTCTCTAATTTTAGTTTACTTATTAAACAAGAGAATCGGCATCATTGTTTAAAATTTTGAGAAGGTCCACAAAAAATATGCGGTTCACCTGCAGCTTATTATGCAATTTTCGGAAAAGGACATAATGGTAAATGATATTCTGAAAGTTCATTGATGCCTCACATTGTTCCTAAATACTTTTACTATGAAATAATAATTCCGGTTGGTTTAAGTCATTAACTAATCGCTTTCTATTGATATTACAATAGCTCGTTTGGAGTGGGGATGAAATTTACCTGCTCTAGTTTGACCTGCGTCTGTCAACAAAAATATGGATTCGCCCTAGTTCACTGCCTGACGTCGCTCGTAGCACTGCTCGCTACGTCAGGTACATTCGCACGAATCTACCCTCGCTCGGTGCCTTTTTTATCGTCGTGAGTGCAGACCCTGGTTCATTTGCGGCGGTACTGGGGGGTACCTCGAGAAATTCGACGCCCATCTTGAAAAAATTGTTACGGTTGCGGAGAAATTTGTACGAGAAGAAGATCTCTTTATCAAGACCACCATGGCAGGTAGGAGGCAGAAAACCCGCCCCACCAAACGCCGCTCCACCGGATCCCTGGACGAAATGATCCAGGATCCGCAGACACCAGCCACTGCAGCAACGAGGCCATCGCCCCGTCCGTCACCGGACCGCGCTCCCATCACACCTCTTAGCGCCACCAACGTCGCGGCAGTAAGGGAACTTCTCGAGTTGCTCGAAACGCTACACTCGCCCAACGTGCCCCCTAACACCGACAACGTCGCGACAATAAGGGATATCCATGACATGCTCGATGAAGCCTCCTACGCACCGGAGCCGCGCGCCACCTCGCGTGCCGCGCGCCCTGCCGCGTCCGAGACGCGCGCTCTTCACCCGCGAGATCCGCGGCGCCCCCGAGTCGCACCCGAACCATGCGCCCCTGCCGAGCTGCGCGCCCCGGCCTTTGAGCCCTGCGCGCCCGCGAGCGCGCCCGCGAACGTGCCACGTACGCACAGTGGCACGCCGAATGCGCCCACCGCTTCGACATCGCGGTCACGGCCAGAGATGGCCCTGCTATCGCCGACGCCGCCGAAATGCGCCGCCCAGGACTCCCCCGCCATGATGTCGGCATGCTTCTCTCCGCAGAAGTCGGACATGTCGGCATCGGAGATGGAATCCATTATAGAAGAAGTAGACCACCGGCCGACGGAAGACCAGGGGCGTAGCCAGACGCGCCCCCAACGACGTCTCAGAAGCCCGGACGACGAGGGCGCCCTGGAAGAGGCGAAGAGGCGCCCTCAGCAGTGTACGCCCCCTTCTGCGGCCGCCGCCGCACCGGGCCCCAACAGCACGAAGAAGAAGTCACGCTACCCTCCGCTGGTAGTGGAACGACTCCCGAATTGGCAGGTCCATTTTAAGGCCCTGCGCGACCTTCTAGGCCGCCCGCCGACTGCCCGCCCGTACCAGGCTGGAATCCGATTCCTGCTCGGGGACGAGGAGGAGTATCGAGTGGTCCAGAGATATCTGTGCGAGCTGGAGAAGGCGACCGGCCTCTCCTGGTTCTCGTACTCGCTGCCAGCGGAGTGGAAGTTCAAGGTGGCCATTCGAGGGCTACCAGTGGACACCGAGCCAGAAGCCATAATGGAGGAGCTGCGCAGGCTGGACTACGACCCTGAATACGTGCGGAGTATCAGGGGTCGGCAGGGCCGTCCGGGCTGCATCTTTCACGCAGTCCTCAACGTCCAGAAGAATATTCGTCGGATCTACGACACCAGCACCTTCCTGATGATGGGGGGGGGGGTCCGGATAGAGGCATGGAGGGGAAGCGGGGGCTGGCACAATGCCACCGCTGCCAACAATTCCGGCACTCCTCCCATCAGTGCCACCGACCGCTCGATTGTGTGCGATGCGGACAGAAGCACGCCGCACGTGACTGCCCCCGGCCCCGCACGGAGCCGGCAACGTGCGCCAACTGCGGGGGGCCGCACCCAGCGTCCCACCGCGAGTGTCCGGCCTTTAGAAGAGAGTCCACAAACAGGCGTGCGGGCACCGTCGCCCTCACGGCTAGTAGGACGGCCCGGCCGGCCAAGGCCGCCACGAACGCAGAAGTCCATGAGGCCCAAGGCGCCACCCTGATGGCGGTGGCTAACGGGCCCTCAATGAGAGGAGCAGCCCCTGCGAAGAAGAGGAGGAGAAAGCGCGGAAGCAGAAAGGGGAAGGGGCCCCCTCCCCCCTCCAACCAAGAGGACACCACTCGGGAGCCCCGACCCCGAACTGTACAACCCGCCCAGGCACCAACACAGGCGTGGGGCAAAAAGAGGACCGCAGCCCCAGCCGCGGCTGTTGCCGATATTACGGCGCAGCGCAAACAGCAGCGCGGGAAGCTGGACGACACGACCACCGAGACCGGAGCCATCGACCTGCTGATGGAGGCTGTAGGAGCCCTGAGGCAGGGAGGTGAGCGGCGCAGCATACAAAGGGTCATCCTTAGCGTCGTCCAGGCGCTGCTACTTCTGTTGACACCCGAGTAGGTCGCACACTCGGGTGTCACTACACGCGGCCTACTCATACAGTGACACTCACCACAGTACATACACTGTGACGCGGCGTGTGCTAAGTTAATATAGGCACGTCGCGGAACGCATGCAGACACGCACGACTCCACACGCATATGAACTCTCGCACTGTTAGGCGCGGCTAATCCGTGTACAATAGTGCTTACATGGACGGTGTTACTCACACAATACCGTCCACACATACGCCAACGGCCCTGCGGCCCGGACCGCGATCTTGCGGGACGGGCGGGGGCCACACTCCATGCCGTGGGTTTGCTGTAAGCCGGCAGCTCAGTCGCTGGCGCCAACCGCTGGGCCTCCCACAGGGAACTGTGGGTCTCACCCGGTGGTGGTAGACCGCCTAGCTGCCGCGATTACCCCCGCGAGCCTGCGGCATTACAATTGACATGTGGGGAGCCGGCTGCATCATGGCAGAAATGTGGACCCGATCTCCCATCATGCAGGGCCCAACCGAACAAAAACAGCTAATCCTCATTTCAGTGCTCTGCGGGTCCTGCATCCCGGATGTTTGGCCCGGAGTAGAGCACTTAGATCTTTACAATAAAATGGAACTGCCTAAGGGTCAGAAGAGGAGGGTTATAGAACGTTTGAAGCCATACGTGAAGGATCCGTATGGCTGTGACCTGCTGGATAAGCTGCTGTTACTGGATCCGGCACAGAGGTGCGACGCGGATACGGCCTTAAACCACGGCTTCTTCAGGACGGACCCCATGCCTTGTGACCTCTCCAAAATGCTGGGCCAGCACAAGCAAAGCATGTTCGAGTACCTCGCTGGACCTCGCCGCCCGGGCCACCAGCAGCACCACCAAGTGGCTGGTGCCCAGGCCAAGCCGGCTCATCCCGTGTTGGGTACCAGGACCGAGTATTTAAGAGACCGAAGTGGTGAAGAAAGTGGTGATTTGTGACTTAAAGGTGAATGTTATTGTGTTATGTGATGGTTTATGGTAAAAATTTGGAACTTTATTTTTCAATTAGCTACGGAAACATTGTAAATTATCAAATTTGGTTGACATTGTAAAATGATCTATTCATAATATACTCGTATCGAGAGTTCTCAATTCTCAATTCTTTATTGCGTACCATAATGTTTATAGTTGGTAGGGAAATTATTATATTAGTCACAATTATGGACCCTGTCGGGCACAGCATAGATCAAGTAGGAGAGAGGAGGAAGACAACTACTGTTTTATTAATACAATTAATAGAATTCAATTAAACAATTATATAGTTTTTTATTATTTTTTTTTTTATTTTTTATTATGTACTAATAAGTTAGTACCTAACATTGTGTAAAACCATTATTATATTATAGTTTTATTCACTTTGATTATTCGTTCGTATATACATATAATTAATTATTTTTAACTTATTGTTATTTTTATTTATTACTAAAGGTGAGTTATTTATTGGACGCTCCATATTTATTAAAATATACTTAAATATATATGTGTAAAATTTTCGTATTATGAGTAGGTAGGCGTATCTTTTAGTGAGTATTTGTACATAGAAATAGATAGATAAGAAGTTACTTATAATTTATCATTTAAGTATTCACTTATACTATAGTAGCATTTGCTTACAAGGAAAAGCTTTAATTTATTTATGAAAATGTTGTATTTATTTAAATTCTTTATTATTTCGGGTAACTTATTATAAATTTTTATGAACATGACAAAGGTACTATTGGAGTGCATTATTAGCCGCGATGTTGGTAAGTTTAGTCTATTTTTATGTCTTAAAATAATGTTCGTTTGTATGTCCTCTCTTTTTGTAAAGAATTCTGGGTACTGACGCACAAACTTACAAACTTCAAATATATAGAGACAGGGTAGGGATAAAATCTTTAGTTCCTGAAAATGAGGTTTACAGCTATCGGTGACTTCAATATTTACTAAGATTCTAATCAGTTTTTTTTGTAGGGTAAATAGCATGGGCGTGTCTGTGCTGTTGCCCCATAAGATAACACCGTATTTCAGCCATGCGTAGGCGTACGCGTAGTACGTTACTAGTGCAGTTTTCAGGTCTGTAGTTTTTTTGATCTCGCGGAGGGCGAATGAAAATTTAGATATTTTAGCTCTTACTTTCTGAATGTGTGACTTCCAATTTATGTATGTATCAATGTTTAGGCCTAGAAGGGTGAATTTATCAACTACTTCTAATTTATTATTTTTAAAGCTAAAGTTTATATTTATTGGTATTTTTTGGCAAGGGTGGAATGAAATTATTTTAGTTTTATTGAAGTTGATTTCTAGATTGTGTTCAGACATCCAATTTACTGTAGAATCTAATATAGAATTTAAATTGGTATTATTTTCGCATGACGTAAGTATAGATATGTCATCCGCAAACAAGACACATGGCTCATTTATATTATTAGGAAGGTCGTTTACGTAAACAAGAAATAAGAAACACCCTATTACGCTTCCTTGTGGGATTGAGGCGGTGATTTGTTTGCTATCAGATCTGATTAATTCTATTTCATTTTTGCTGTTATTGTAATATTCGATTTCAACTATTTGTTCCCTATATTTCAAATAAGATACAAACCAGTCATAACATTTGCCGCGGAGTCCTATACTATATAGTTTATTTAATAATATTTCAAATTGTACTTTATCATATGCTTTAGTCATATCGAGCAGAAGTCCTATCGCTTACTTTTTATTATTAATGATATCAAGGGCTTGTTGAATATATTTGTAAACAGCCAAGACGGTGGAACGGTTTTTTCGGAAACCGTTTTGACAGTCATTAAATATATGATATTTTTCACAAAACGCATAAACTCGGTTACACATGGCTTTTTCGAATATTTTGGAAGCTGTCGGTAAAAGGGCAATGGGGCGGTAATTATTCGGATCAGTTTTATAATTCTTCTTATGAATAGGTTTTATAAGAGCTTTTTTTAAGAGATTGGGAAAAACTCCTTCTTCAAATGATTGGTTTAATAATTTATAAAATGGTAAGGTCAATTCGTCTGCACATTGTCTCAATAAGGTAGGTGGAAGTTCATCAACGCCGTGACTTTTTTTATTTTTCAAATTTTTAATTAATGAGTTCACCTCATAAGGATCAATTGGACTGAGGAAGATTGTATTCTCTGTAGGGCATACAACAGGAGATCCTTTCGGTTTTCCGGTTGTGTTGTTCGTAGCCTCCCCGATAGAAGCAAAAAAATTATTAAATATGTTTGCTACCTGTTTGGGTTCAGAAGTTACGCTATTATTCGTTTGTAGGGTTATGTTACATTTTTCACTTGCTATTCTTTTGTTTGTACGTTCATTTACTATACTCCACAGTGTCCTAACTTTATTATTAGATTTGGTCATTTTATTTTTGTAGTGTAGTTTTTTTGCTGTCGTTACTGTATTCTTTAGAATTTTTTCATATTTTTTATAATATTGAGTTAATATCGGATTGTTTATTTTCGTTGTCAGTGTTTTTAATAATCTTTTATTTTTGGAAGATTTTTTTATGCCCACGGTGAGCCAGTATTTTTTATATTTTGGATTTAACTTTATTTTTTTTTAATGGCATACATTGATTTAATATCTCAATGAGTGTCTCATTAAAGGCTTCATAATTACTGTTCATATCTTTTTCAGTTGTTATGATATTATTCCAATTTATTTCTTGTAATTTAGACTTAAATTTTAATATATTTGTGTGATTGAAAAATCTTTTCTTCACGTACCAGACGATTCTTTTTGTTTGTGTAGACAAGTTTAAATGTAATATGGTACTATTATGGTCTGAGAATCCTAGCTCTTCTACAGTTGTGTACATATCTTTGAATTTAAAATTTGTAAATATTAAATCTAAGCATGTATTTGTGGTTGACGTTACACGTGTTGGGCTTTTTATGTATTGGGTAAATTTATATTCCTGCATTAAATTAATGAATTGGTTTGATTTAAGGTCATCGGATAATATGTTAATGTTGAAGTCGCCTCCTATAATTATATTAAGTTTAGAATATTTATTATTTATATATTTTAGAATTAATTTTAATTGCTGGTAAAATACTTCTTCCTCTCTTCTATTCCAATACATAGTTATAATTAATAAGTTTTCTTTAGGCAATTCAGTAGCACATAAGTTGAGTTCACACTCTCATAAGATTTATAACAATATCCGATGACATATCTATCAGAGTTAGTTCTTAAGTATAAAATAATAAGTAGGATATAAGATTTTGTGTTATTCCAGAGAGATTCTGATAAGAATCCACTTCCATACCATTAAAATATCGAGAAGAAAGAAAACAAGCCGTATCTTACGCTCTTTATCTTATCTTTTGTTCAATCTTTTCAAACTGGTTTCTCACTGAGGAGTGGGAGTGGGATCGATATAGTCTGATAATGCTTTGCTGTCAAATCTATTATAATGTAATGTTAACGTCATAATATAACCAATCACCCATGTAACATTACTTTCTTGAGATTCAGCTTATGATTTACAATAATTGAAATAAACTAAGAAATCAACATTATTGTTTTTTTTTTTCAACTTTCCTTTCGCAGATATGCTGGAAGAGATTTCTTATAAAATAGGCATTACCTTTGTACCAATCTTTCTGGTTCGTTCTTCTTGTCTATGTTGTGTATTCATGAATTATTAAACAAATATTTAAATAATATAAATCAGCCATTATGAGATCCGCTTTAAGATCAAGCATCCAATTAACTTTAAATACCAAGATTATCTATGTCTAATCTCTGGAGGGTACTTCTAGTCTAAGCAAGAGGGCTGGAGCCCGCTCGACTAGACTAGAAGTAACCTATTCACTCAAAGACCGAGGTTGTAGCTGTTAGGGAACAAATTATGCCAAGCTGACAGTAATAACTATGATCGAATCGAAACCTCTAAACTAGGACCTTAAATATACCAGACTCCGTTGCTTGCTGGAGCAGTGGTCACTCAGTTCTAACGGTTGCAACTTACAAGTTGTAGGTCGTGGGTCTGAACCCAGACTTAGGTTCGAACCTACGACCATTACTTTGTGTAAATCATTTCATCACCACTGCTCTCAAAACGGTACTAAAGTAAAACATCGTGAGGAAACCAGCATGTCCCAGAATCAAAACTTCGAAGACATATGGCTTGGTGGGTTACGGCCTACACCCTCACATAGAGAGGAGGTCTGTATCCCCGCAGTGAGAACATTATAGCCTGATAATACTAAGCTATGCTTTAGCCTAGCCCTTCAAAACTATAAACAAATAAAAATGTATAAATCTGTGTGTAGATCATCAAGCTTAACCCATAGTGGACTGAGAAGAGACTAAATATTAATAAAAAACCTGGCACTCCGGGAGTACCGTCAGAAGTGAAAACAAAAAACTTGAACAAAAAAACTTAAAAAAAAAATACAACCGACTTCAATAAATAATACTAAAAAATGTAAAATAACTTAATTTCGGAAGTCGGTGTTTCTAGTTTGGTTTCTTCGTTATTTGACACCGACTTCCGAAATTAAGGTTTTTTGCATTTTTATTGTATTATTTATTGAAGTAGGTTGTATTTTTTTTTTAAGTTTTTTATTTTTCATTTTTAGTTGTTGTACCCCATTCTAAAACTAAATTAATAGTAAAGTTATGCCCGAATTGATAGCCCCAAAAAAATAGGGAAGTTGAACGTAGTTTGTGAAATTAGGGTGTATCAGCGTGAACTGTACTAATCTGTATACCCCTTTAGAGCATAGCAGCGTGATGTAATGTTGTGAAGTGGTGAAAACAATATACAGACATGCGATTGCAGCAATTCTGGAAGGTTTGCTATTATTTATTGAAGAGTTCCATTGTGTTTCTCCGAAGTTCTTTATCAGATCTTCACCAAATTAAAATGGGACCACATGTAAAGCACCATCTTTCAAATAAAAAAAAAATCATCAAAATCAGTTCACCCAGTAAAGAGTTATGAGGTAACACACATAAAAAAAAAAATACTGTCGAATTGAGAACCTCCTCCTTTTTTTGAAGTCGGTTAAAAACGCCCAACACGCTTCGCTATCCGCTACGAATGATACGAAGCTACGCACGTAGGTACAGACTGTTGTCAACATTACCTGACCCACCCTAAAATCAAACGACTTTGGACCCTGTGCCTGTAACATTAAGGTTTATTTAATTTATATGAGCTTATCACACAAGTGCACGAGGACTCGATGAACAAAAATACAATAATAACACAGACACTCAAATTTGATCTTTAACACGTAACGTTAAGGTAAACCCACCCAACATAGTCGGAGCCACCGGCATTATATATATGTTTTTGTTAAGCTATTTTAATCATTATCTCGTTAACATTAAAGTTGAAAAGCTTTTAAGTCACACTACATAATTACAACCCAATCTTTAATTTCGCGTATTCCCAACAAGTTCTTGTGGCTTAGCGGTTTGATGCTGGATTGACGACGAACAGCATGTGGGTTCGAAAAAACACAGTCCACCTATACATCAGTTTCTTTTTTAATTTGTTTTCATTTCTACAATATTGCTTGCAATATTAAAGAACGACCAATATGATTTTCGCCTAATAACTTATCTTGTAAACGGGTGGGTAATTTAAAAAACTTTAAGTTCACAGTTCTTTATAATGAATACGAATATTTATTTTTCAACTACCCACTTATTACAAGTTATGTGAAAATATTACCATTTTAAAAAGTTTATGTATAGTCTGTAGTTCTTTACAATAATACAAGAAATAGTTTTGGAATATAAATTCTATATCGAAAGCAAAACAATATCTTTGTCGCAGGATTTGATCTCGAACCTTGTTTTTCTTAGTCTTACACACAGACCACGAGACCAGAGTTACTTGAACTCAATCATTAAAATAAGCTATTACACTTATCATATTATAACAAATAGTTATAAAATATAACCTAATGCTAACGTTTTAAAGGTCAAATTTGCGTGTCTATATTATTATTGTATTTGTTCATCAAATCCTCGAGCAGTTGTCTGATAAGCTCATATAAATTAAATAAACCTTAATGTTACATGCAGAGGGTCCAAAGTCGTTTGATTTTAGGGTGGGTCAGGTAATGTTGACAACAGTCTGTACGTGCTACGCGTTGTAGCACTCTCGTAGTGAATCGCGTAGCGGTGTCGGTGGGCGCGAATTAAATTGTTTTTTCCCATCTCAAAACTGCCCAACGCGCCAAAGAAGTTTTCACTCCAAAAAATCTACTCATAGTAACAAACAACTTTTAAGAACAAATAAGAGCAGTGGTAATGAAATGATTTACACAAAGTAATGGTCGTAGGTTCGATCCTAAGTCTGGGTTCAGAAACTTCAGACCCACGACCTACAACTTGTAAGTTGCAGCCGTTAGAACTGGGTGACCACTGCTCCAGTAAGCAACGGAGTCTGGTATATTTAAGGTCCTAGTTTAGAGGTTTCGATTCGAGCATAGTTATTACTGTTAGCTTGGCACAATTTGTTCCCTAACAGCTACAACCTCGGTCTTTGAGTGAATAGGTTACTTCTAGTCTAGTCGAGCGGGCTCCAGCCCTCTTGCTTAGACTAAAAGTACCCTCCAGAGATTAGACATAGATAATCTTGGTATTTTAAGTTAATTGGTTGCTTGATTTAAGTCTAGTTTGTAGATATTAGAACGGATGTCATAATGGCTGATTTATCTTATTTAAATATTTGTTTAATAATTCATGAATACACAACATAGACAAGAAGAACGAACCAGAAAGATTGGTACAAAGGTAATGCCTATTTTATAAGAAATTTCTTCCAGCATACCTGCGAACGGAAAGTTGAAAAAGAAACAATAATGTTGATTTCTTAGTTTATTTCAATTATTATAAATCATAAGCTAAATCTCAAGAAAGTAATGTTACATGGGTGATTGGTTATATTATGACGTTAACTATTACATTATAACAGATTTAACAGCAAAACATTATCAGACTATAACATCCCACTCCCACTCCTCAGTGAGAAACCAGTTTGAAAAGATTGAACCAAAAATATTCACACGCTTTTTTATACAAGAAAAACACAGGACCTCCTGTTGTTACGACTATTAAAAACAAAGTACTTTCCTTCATGTGATAAACAATTTTCTCTGTTAATTAACGAGTAAACTTTTTCTTTTAATACTTACCTTGTAAACACACAATTATTTATTTTCAAATTATCCTGCTTAGGGTCAACTCACACCAAAAGAGCGTCGAAGCGCAGCGCAGTTTCAGTGTCATATGAATTTTAGCTTTATTTTCATTACTACAATACTTATTATCGCATCGAGTCGCGCGGATGCCTGCGGCGCCGCGGGAATTCCGGCGAATTCCGCGACTCGTTCCGATAATAGGTATTGTCGTAATGAAAATAAAGCTAAAATTCATTTTACATTGAAACTGCGCTGCGCTTCGACGCTCTTTTGGTGTGAGTTGACCCTTATACTATAGACTAAGAAGAATGGACTGAGCGTTTTTTAGAAAGTAGAATAAAAAGATCCTATCATCAATATATTTATTTATTTACCTTAAGCAGGTGCTAGTGGTTAATAAATAAATATACTGAAGATGGTCGGCACCATCGACAAACAAAATAATACTAATTATAATATAATACCAATAATAACCAAACAATTTCAGGGCGTAAGATACGGCATGTTTACTTTCTTCTCGATATTTTAATGGTATGGAAGAGGATTCTTAGCAGAATCTTATATCCTACTTATTATTTTATACTTAAGCACTAACTCTGATAGATATGTCATCGGATATTGTTATAAATCTTATGAGAGTGTGAACTCTCGATATATTATGAATAGATCATTTTACAATGTCAACCAAATTTGATATTTTACAATGATTCCGTAGCTAATTGAAAATAAAGTCCCAAATTTTTACCATAAACCATCACATAACACAATACCATTCACTTTTAAGTCACAAATCACCACTTTCTTCACCACTTTGGTCTCTTAAATACTCGGTCCTGGTACCCCGAGACCAACACGGGATGAGCCGGCTTGGCCTGGGCACCGGCCACTTGATGGTGCTGCTGGTGGCCCGGGCGGCGAGGTCCAGCGAGATACTCGAACATGTTTTTCTCGTGCTGGGCCAGCATTTTGGAAAGGTCGCAAGGCATGGGGTCCGTCCTGAAGAAGTCGTGGTTTAAGGCCGTATCCGCGTCGCACCTCTGTGCCGGATCCAGTAACAGCAGCTTATCCAGCAGGTCACAGCCATACGGATCCTTCACGTATGACTTCAAACGTTCTATAACCCTCCTCTTCTGACCCATTGGCAGTTCCATCTTATTATAAAGATCTAAGTGCTCTACTCCGGGCCAAAAAACCGGGGTGCAGGACCCGCAGAGCACTGAGATGAGGATCAGCTGTTTTTGTTCGGTTGGGCCCTGCATGATGGGAGATCGGGTCCACATTTCTGCCATGATGCAGCCGGCTCCCCACATGTCGACCGGTGGCCCATAGTTACAGTCACCCAGGAGTAGTTCCGGAGGTCAATACCACAGTGTCACCACTCTCGCCAGTCCAAAATCAGCCAGTTTTAGGATACCATTCTTTGTAATAAGCACATTTGCTGATTTGATATCACAATGTAAGATTTTATTACTGTGAATAAAATATAGACCATTTAGTAACTGTTGCATGACTTTTTTAATCTCTCCTAGAGCGAATTTCACGTTCGCATTTGATAGTAAGCCAGCCAAATCGTGTTAACAGAAGTCGAAAACTAAGTAAAATGTCGATCGGTAACTGTGGTTTCGTGATGCTTTAGTTCGCCAAATCTCGATCAAATTGATCACGTTCTCGTGTTGTAGGAGCTGTAGGATATCTGTACCTTATCTCTCGCAAAGCTGTGATCGGGAAGCCTTCCTTTTCATTCTCCATCAACACTTTTTTCATGGCTACGAACTTCTTGTTGTTATCTCGTTGTCGGGCTTTGAACACTTCTACGAAGGTTCCCTGCCGGATTTTAGCAACTTTCTCGTATTTTGAAGTGTCTTCACAGACGGGGAAGTTGAAATTTTTTGACGTCATTTTGCCGCTTTTTTAGTACACTTTAGGAAAATGATAAGGTTCAATGTTTTATGGAGAACACTCACTCACACTTGTAGCACTTTATTTTGGGTAAAGTAGGAAAACAGTCACTCTGGATTTTGCAACTGTCTCGTTGAAGTCAAACCTCGCTCGTGGGTCGTCACTGCGTTCCCGCAAGGGAACGCGGCGGGCGGCATCAGGGCTGTGCCCTCTAACCGCGGGGTATGTGGGCACCCGCAACAACGGGTGCTTCACTGGGGCGCCTTAAAACAGGCTGAAGAACGTGGGCGACTGACTACGAGAACCTCCCATGCTAGCGCTGTGTTGTAACGCCTGCCGAGATTCCCATAGCAATCGCCCTGTGTATTGCTATGTGTAATGCCGCAGGCTCGCGAGAGTAATCGCGGCAGCTAGGCGGTCTACCACCACCGGGTGAGACCCACAGTTCCCTGTGGGAGGCCCAGCGGATGGCGCCAGCGACTGAGCTGCCGGCTTATAGCAAGCCCATGGCATGGAGTGTGGCCCCCGCCCGTCCCGCAAGATCGCGGTCCGGGCCACAGGGCCGTCGGCGTATGTGTGGACGGTATTGGGTGAGTAACACCGTCCATGTAAGCACTATTGTACACGGACTAGCCGCGCCCAACAGTGCGTGAGTTCGCGTATGTGTGGAGTCGTGCTTGTCTGGCATATGTTCCGCGGCGTGCCTATATTAACTTAGCCCACGCCGCGTCACAGTGTATGTACTGTGATGAGTGTCACTGTATGAGTAGGCCGCGTGTAGGTGCGTGCGACCTACTCGGGTGTCAGAAGAAGGAGAAGCGCCTGGACGTCGCTTTGGATGACTCTCTGCAGGTTGTGAGGCTTACCTTCCTGCCTCAGGGCTCTTGCAGCCCCCATCAGCAGATCGGTGGCTCTGGTCTCGATGGTGGTGGCGTCGTCCAGCCTTCTGCGCTGGGCCGTAGCGTCGGCGGCAGCCGCGGCTGGGGCTGCGGTCCTCTTTCTTGCCCACGCCTGGGTTAGCGCCTGGGCGGGTTGTGTGGCTCGGGGTCGGGGCGCCTAAGCGATGTCAGCTTGGGTGGTGTTGTCAGCTTGGGTGGTGGGGGGCGGGGGTTGCTTCCCCTTCCTTTTGCCACGCTTCCTCTTCCTCCACTTGCTTGCGGGGGTGGCTCCTCTGCTTGTGGGCTCGTTGGCCACCGCCATCAGGGTGGCGCCTTGGGCCTCATGATCCTTGACTTGGGCGGCCTGGGTCCTGGTGTTGTTGGCCGGCCGGGCTGCTCTACTTGCAGTGCAGGCGACTGTGCCCGCACGCTTGTTGATGGCCTCCTTTCTAAAGGCATTCTCGGTGGGACGCTGGGTGCGGCTCCCCGCAGTTGGCGCATGTCGCCGACTCCGTGCGGGGCCGGGAGCAGTCACGTGCGGTGTGCCCTTATCCGCATCGCACACAAGCGAGCGGTCGGTGGCACTGACGGGAGGAGTGCCGGAAGTTTTGGCAGCGGTGGCATTGTGCCAGCCCCCGCTTCTCCCTCCATGCCTCTACTCGGACTCCCCCCATCATCAAAAGGTGCTGGTGTCGTAGATTCTTCTCACGTCTTTCTGAACGTTGAGGACTGCGTGGAAGATGCAGTCCGGGCGACCCTGACGACCCCTGATGCTCCGCACGTACTCAGGGTCGTAGTCGAGTCGTCAGAGCTCCTCCATCGCGACTCTTCACCTCTTCCAGGGCGTCTTCGTCGTCCGGGCTTCTGGGACGTCGTTGGGGGCGCGTCTGGCTACGCCCCTGGTTTGCCGTCTGGCTACGCCCCTGGTTTGCCGTCGGTCTGCGGTCTTCCTCTTCGGAATCTGTTTCCATCTCTGATGTCTGCCTCCTGCGGGGAGAAACATGCCGACATCATGGCGGGGGAGTCTTGGGCGGCACATCTTGGCGGCGTCGGCGACAGCAGGGCCATCTCTGGCCGTGACCGCGATGTTGTAGCGGTGGACGCCTTCGGCGCGACGCTGTGCGTACGCGACACGTTCGCGGGCGCGGTCTCCGGCGCGCAGGGCGCAAAGGCCGGGGCGCGCAGCTCGGCAGGGGCGCGTGGTTCGGGCGCGGCTCGGGGGCCTCGCGGGTGAAGGGCGCGCGTCTCGGACGCGTCAGGGTGCTCGGGGCGCGAGGCGGCGCGCGGCTCCGGTGCGGCAGAGGCTTAATCAAGTTGGCGATAAAGGTCCCATTCCCATATTTTCGCTGATCTTTCCGCTTTTTCGGCGTTAGGGGACGCGGTGGAGTTCAGCTTTTCTAGCGCGTATATGACACGCCTTATTTCCGCGGCTTTTTTGTCGCTAATGGGTGCCATGGGAGCACGGTCAGGTGACGGACGAGGCGACCGACGGCTCCGTCGCTGAAGTGGCTGGCGTCTGCGGATCCTCCGGGGACCCGGAGGAGCTGCGTTTGACAGGGCGGGGGCCTTTGGAGCCTTTTCTCCCTGCCATGATGGTCTTCAGTCTTCAGACTTCAAATCTTCAAATCAAGTTCTTCGCAACCATAATTTTTTTCAAGATGGACGTCGAATTTCTCAAGGTACCCCCTAGTACCGCCGCAAATGCGAACCAGGGTCCGCAACTCCACACTCACGACGATAAAAAGAGGCACCGAGCGAGGGTAGGTTCGTGCGAATGTACCTGACGTGGCGAGCAGTGCTACGAGCGACGTCAGGCAGTGAACTTGGGCGAATCCTCTGAAGTCAAACCTCAAACTGACAGACGCAGGTCAAACCAGAGCAGGTAAATTTCATCCCCACTCCAAACGAGCAATTGTATTAACAATAGAAAGCGATTAGTTAATGACTTAAACCAACCGGAATTATTATTTCGTAGTAAAAGTATTTAGGAACAATGTGAGGCAACAATGAACTTTCAGAATATCATTTACCATTATGGCCTTAATCCTTTTCCGAAAATTGCATAATAAGTTGCAGGTGAACCGCATATTTTTTGTGGACCTTCACAAAATTTTAAACAATGGTGCCGTTTCTCTTGTTTAATAAGTAAACTAAAATTAGTGAATCGCTATCTTTTACTAGAAGGCTGTGCGAGAAAAGGACGGCAATAGCTATGAACTAAGTTAGAGATGTCAAACTAGTTTACGCCTTGCGCTTCACCGTGTTTTTAATCGACATGTTTTTACGTGTAGGTACCCTTAATTTGTATAGAAATATTAGTTCAACTAAATTTGACAGCTCTAATTTACGTCCGTCTCTTTCTTGTTTTATTAGAGAGAAAAAGATAGGAATAGCCTAAATTAAGTTTAGTTTGTGCAGAACAGAATCCGCACCAATAGCTAACTATTTTCTTTATTTCAAATTGAACGCTGAAGGTAAAACATGCTTTATTCTAATGCCTCCTAACAGTGCGTGACACGATTTTGTTACCTGCTTAACCTATATGAAATGAATAGCTGATGAGTCATAAAAAAATGGTGTGGTATTTTTTAACAACCATCAAAAGTGACAGTAGCTGAAAAATACCACAATTTTATAAATAATTGGATTTTTTTTTTTCTTCCATTTCACTTTAGACATTGGCAGAATAGTCGACATCGGCTTTGCTTGCCATTTTAAAAATATAGAATAGAATAGAATTGGATTTTTTTAAATCTTATCCTACTAATATTATAAATGCGAAAGTTTGTATGTTTGTTTGTTTGTATGTTTGTATGTTTGGCTGAAGGTAACGCAAAAACGGCTGAAGGGATTTCAATAAAATTTTGCACACAGGTAGATCATAGCCTGGATTAACACATAGGCTACTTTTTATCCCGGTAAATGACAAAACTTAGCGAAGGCTGAGGTGGAAGTAGAAATCCAGAGACGGGCTGAACGAGCGGACACGCTCACAAAGTACCAGGAGACCAGAAACATGAGAAGTATTTTCAGGGCTGAAATCATGAGCGGTAAAGACTCACAAAGTACCAGGAGACCAGAATCATAAAGAGGTAATTTTGGGGCTACAATCCTAAGCTATACAGCTTCACAAACCAACTGGAGACCAAAATCAATAAGAAAAGTTTCCGGGGCTTAAATCCTGAGCGGTATAGATTAACAACCTACGAGGAAATCAGAATCACAAAATATATTCCGAGGCTGGCATTATACGTGAAGAAGTAAAATTTCCGAGCGGTATAGATTCACGCACTACCAGGAGATCAGAATCACAAAAAATATTACAAAAAAAAAGGGTGGGATCAAGAGGTAAAAAAAAAAGCATCTTGAATAAGTATTTTCGGGGCTGGAATCCTGAGCGGTATAGATTCTTAAACTATCAGGAAAACAGAATCATGCAGAAGAGAAATTTCAGACTAGGGGGCCTACCATAAACTTTAAAAATATTTGCCAAGTGCAGGGCAGTTCAACACAGCATGTTAACCTGACAGGTTTTGTGTTTGTACCATGAGCATTTCCCACTGACCTGCAGCAGGCCAATATTTGACCTGCAGCAGGTCAACTGTTGGCCTGCTACATACGGCTCAGTAAGCTGGCAGCACAGATTAAGTAAGATTAATAAAAATTAAACGTTCTAAAATACATAAGCGGTTTTACGGTTTTAATACAAATTAATTAGGTGTCTAAGATAACAGTTAAAAAGAGTGATGAAGGAAACATTGTTTCGTGGCAAAAAAAGGAATTTGACATTATTTGTGAGAGCGAATTGGTGTAGTTTTGTGTCTCAAGTGTATACGCAATCGAACAATATGTGGAATCATTGAAACAGGCGCGATGTCGGTAAATTGGAGCTGAGAATTTTATTGTAGTATCGACTACCTCAGCGAAGTTTGCCGAGAAGGCTGACTCAACACATTTGTTGCCAAAGACTGCAAAAAACATTAGAATGTGTTACATCTGCATTATCATGGAAAAAAAGTAAAAATACACTACGTAAGACTAGGCAATATGATCATAAGACTTGAGCCTTCCCTTCAGGGTAAATAAAAAAAAAATTACGAGCATTTAGGTGTAAGTTAGTTTTTGTTGTTTCAAGTTTAACTTTAGATTATGAACTGAAAGTAGAATAGAAATTAGTTTTGCGGCCGTGTCTGTAAGTGGCAGGCAAGTGTTTGTGATCATGCCTTCAAGAAGAATTTCTTACGAACAATTAGAAACTTTGTGGGATTTTTTGAATGCTCACAAAGACATCGCTATGGGCTACAATAAATGTGCTCAAGCTCGGGAAATGTCCCGAAGAATGTGGACTGAGGTGGCAGAAAAGCTAAATTCGGTTGTTGGTGGTGCTAACAAGGATTGGAAAACTTGGGCTGTAAGTTTTACAATTATTTAAATTATTAATTACATGAATAAAATTATGTTAATTATTAATAAACCTTTGACTTACTACTTAAATAGATAGGTTGGCTCCACTTTCCTTTAGCGCCAATCTGTGCGAGGCTTCACAATTTTACAGCTTGTACATGTATTTAAGTAAAACACTTTCGTAAAACATTTTAACGCGCAAACGTCTACTTTTTGAGAAAAAAAATCGTAAAGTTTCAGAAAATTCTACATAATTACTTAATAAAATTGACGATATGCCACAGATACTGTACGAATTTCAATCTTAGGTCGTTTCGTTTTACGTTTAGACAAAGAGACAGTGGAATTTAATGGTTTTTAGTGTAAATATTGTGAATTTTTACCTTTATTTCATATTTAAATGTCTGCTACCGCCATGAACTCAATTATTAAGCAAATATAATAAAATTAAATTTAAAAAAGTTGTACTATTTTTATTAACTCTAAAAATCGTAGGTAACGAAACGTAATCGATTGTAAGATTAGCGAGAAAAAAACGTTTGACAGTTGTCACTCGTTTTTTTTTTACCCCGAAGGGAAGGCTATAGTCTTTTGACCATATTGCCTAGTCTTACGTCCTTCACTCGTGTTCTATTTTTGTTTTTTTTATGTTACCTATTACACTACACACTAAACTTAACACTCACTTAATCTTCACTAAGTAAAAAAGCAATGACAACTTAGGATGCAAGAGCGAGCGAAGCGAGCTCGGGACTTAGGGCACCCCGACTCGGACAGGTTAGGTTAGAAGGGGATGGCGGGGTCAAGAGAGCGAGCGAAGCGAGCGAACAGACCCCGCCATCCCCTTCGTGGTTATTTTTTTATAATCCACTCAGAAGTAGGAGCCCCGCGAAGCGGGGCTCCGTCGACACTTGGCTCCATCGACATGCAAACCTAAAACATTATAATAAAATAAAAAATGCCTTTGCCCTTCGACGAATGACCTTGACCTTCGGCTTTTAGGGTGTTAATCTTGACCTTGAAGATGCCATTGATCGTATTATTGCTTGGAAATAGTCTTTACACCCATCACGTGATCTTCTTCACCCCTAATTTTTCACCATTTTTGAAAAATTTTGACAATTTTTTTCTCAGCCCCTATGGTTTTGCGCGTTTTGGGGTTTTCAAATTTACACTAAAAAGGGTATCCTGTACCCAAAAAAAAATACCTACTATAAATCCGCGATTGGCGCTAAATGAAAGTGCTTCCGATAGGTTTTACATGTACTATTTTGTTTTTGCAGTATTGGATAGATTACAAGGGAAAATTAAAAAGAAAATGTGCCACTATCCGAACGTCCCAATTACACACTGGTGGGGGACCATGTTATATACCTGCAGTGCTATTCTGTAAAATCTCACCGTGCAAACTTAGGTGAAGTAAATGTGAAGTGGGCTGTCAGTCCATACAATCAAGGTGGAATGACAGTTCACTTAACGCTCACTCCACCTAAGGTTTCACGGTGAGCTGATAACAGAATCAACCGGCAGCTTTTACAGATATAGAAAAAAAATATCTGTCAATTCTTGGTGAGGATTATGGTGCGGGTCTTCCAGGAATCCAAGTGGACCCATTTCACACAGAAAGCACTCATGTAAGTAGAATTTTTGTAAATAAAAATAGATTTACATTTCCAACTTTATTAAAATAGCAATGGTGTAATTAGGTACTCCAATTTGTTGAAGAAATTAGAATTAAAAGTACTCAAAATTGGTAGCCATGAACTTTTGTTTTGACACTCAATATGTAAGAGAATTAACTATAATATCCTTATTAGACATAGAGTTAAAAGCATAGTAAATATAATTAAAATTCACTCTTTATCAAATCAAATATTTATTTGCAAAACCTAAAGGTAAAGAGTGAATTTTTTGAGACTTAATTTTCAGTCTATCAACTTAATTATCTATTATTTTGAATGACATAGGTACTAACTTCTTAGTCTTGTTATATAATAGAGTCACTAAGTTTTGTATTAATTAATTTCAGGCATCAACATTAAGTGCTTCTCAAAATGTACCCTCCCCATATATTTTGTTAATGCCTGATGAAGTTGTGGGGGAAAACATTTCTGTTGGACCGTCCTTCCAAGAACCACACGTCCAACAGTCGTCTCAAGAAGATCTTGTGCATCAACAAGGCAACACGTCAACGCAACTCACTCAGCCAGCAGAAGCTATGACGTCTACTCAGTCCCGGAGACGGCGGTGTCGGTCAGCACCTATGTCTCAAGAGATGGCAAGAAGAGCTCTCGTCCAATCAAGCCAAGTGCGAGAAGAGGCAACACAAAAAATAAGCACAGGCCTAAGAAATATTTGCAATGTACTTTCTCATATAGCAGCTACATTAGACAGCATAAACAATAGGTAATTAGTTCCTGACTTACAATACACTTTAAAACATAAATTTACTAATGACGACAAATATTATATTAACTTAGTAATCTCCTAATAATAATTATATAACTGATTTAAAAATATAGTACCTGCATGACCGAGCTTGGCTCGGTTTTTACATGGATAAAACGACGTTTTATAAAAATGAAACCTAGCTAGATCGAAACTTTAGCATACTAAATTTCATTAAATCGTTGGAGCCTTGTCTGAGATTCACATTATATGTATTTAAACAAGAATTGCTTGTTTACAGGTGTTAGCTATGTATGTACTTAAATTATTTTAACATTCTAGGTTACATGTCGGCGCTCCCACAAATGTGCAATAAGCTCTCTTCTAGTAGAGAGGCCATATTGCAGTTCAAGATTTTGGGCCCTCCTGGAAGAATGGCTGAACGTCTCTGAAGTGCTGTTTGTCATATTTTGAGTAGAAGGTTGCAATTGCGCTTCTTCTAAAACTTCTTCAGAATCGATCTCCTGCACAGGAACATTGGTACTATTGCAAATGTTGTGCAGTACAACACATGCATTTACAATAGATGCCGCTACTTGAGGTTCATAATGTAGAACCCTATGTACTAGTAGGCATCTAAAGCGTGCTTTAAGAAGTCCAATTGTTCGTTCTATCACATTACGAGTTCTCACATGCAATCCAGTGTAGTAAGCCTCAGGTGAATCTAGAGAAGCATCTATAATAGGAGTCATCATGGTCTTCCTTAACGGATATCCAGAATCACCTAGAAAAAATAAACAAATTGGTGATCTAAACATTACTTTATTTTATTATAGACTCAGATGTTCTCAGACAATCTTTGTATTTTTTTGTTTTTACATACCTAAAAGCCACATAAACTCCTCCATATGTACTTTTAATGGATGGATGGTCCATATGAATGATCGGGTTGCTCCTCCATTGCTGGCATCTACGCTAATAATTTCCATGTCTGAGTTGCAAATCTAGAATTGTAGTAATTTTTTTAATTTACACAATATCACTAACTAGGATAATAACTTTATCTTATAATAATCTATCTTATATATTTATATCAAACAAGAAAAACTGTTTGATATCATTTCATTTGTGTACCTACATATAATATGTATATTATTATTACTTAGTAGTAGTCTTAAAGTCAAATAGGATGATTGTTTTTATATTGACATATAATAATATGTTTATACAATTTTAAATAGAAATTCAAGACAATCATTTTGAACTGGTTTTGTTGAGAATCAAGTATTTAGTGTTAAGGCCCTGCTAACGATCCAGTGACCAAAAACAGCCGTTTCTGGCACTTTTGCCTACTACTTTGGATACGAAACATTCTGAGACCTGTTTTAACAACGTAAAAATACTTATCCTATTTGTAACAAACGTGACGTTGGATTCTTTAATATTTATTTTCTGTGTTATGCTACGATTTTTTATTCAATGAGGGCGCCACTGGACCGTTAGTAGACCTTTAAAGTATAAAATATAAATCATTGTTGTGTAAATTGGCTGTAATATATTGTCATGCTTTTTTAATCTATTTTGTTTTTGGTCTACTCTGTGTGTTACATTAAAAAATGATTGCAATGTACATTATTCTAATTACTTAATAAAGATACCTACCACATGCACATTTAAAGAATGATATTGTTTTCTACAGTAAAAACGTTCTTCATGGTGTGTTGGCTGTTTTATTGCTACATCCATCAATGCAACCTAAAACTCCAGGCATACCAAACTTGTTTAAAAATCTGAAATAAGTAAAACAAAGTTATAAAATCAAAAGAATTTTACAGGATTTACCCACATTTACTCGCCGTTCACTAAGACTAGCTGGGAATTTTATATATTTTCGGCGAAAATGTGGTAGATTCAGGCATTCTGTTATTTGTGCGATTGCAGTTGATACTGTTTGCTGTGCAACAGAATGTGCAGCGATATCACCTGTTGGTCTTTGATACGAACCATTCGCGTAAAAAGATAATGCTAATAAAACCTGAAACATAGCAACAGAATCAATTAGGTACATATGATTACGATGATTAGCCGGATAAATAGAATAAATTAGTATGTACCAACCTTGACTTCAATCGACAAATCTGTTGATTTCGTAGGGCGTGGCATGAAAGCTCGTTACAGAGCTCAAGTGCAAGCTCTTTAGTGAGCCTATATCGTTTAACAAAAGGACATGCAAATGGTTTTATCGAGTTTCCTATAAGATTTCTTTGAATTTTAGCGTTTTGTTTAACAATATTGAAACAATTATCTGCCTCGAGAAACTCAAAAATTTCATCTTCATCACACATCTAAAATAAAGGATAACACAGCTGCTTATAGATGATTTTCTATGTTTAACAATACTTTGAAATAACGTCCGAAATATATTTTATGCACATTTTTACAATTACTTACGTTTTTGTTGTATTTTTTAATTGAAACAGGTCAATTTAAGTTAGTTTCACAAGGCTGCAAATTATGACGGCGGGGCAGTTCAATTGTTGGATGTTTAAATGTCAAAAATACTTAATGGTAGGATAAGTCGCAGGTCAGTCTGCTGAAATGCTGTGACGTAATCACTCACCGGCTTAGGTCACGTGATCGCTGGCTCGCCTGCTAATTGGTGCGCTCATGGTACGAACTAGCACGACAGTTTATTTTTCGTCTAAAATTGACCTGCTTTAAGAGTTCATAGTAGGCCCCAAGGCTGCAAATTATGACAGCAGGGCAGTTCAATTGTTGGATGTTTAAATGTCAAAAAATACTTGATGGTAGGATAAGTCGCAGGTCAGTGCTGAAATGCTGTGACGTAGTCACTCACCGGCTTAGGCCACGTGATCGCTGGCTCGCCTGCTAATTAGCGCGCTCATGGTACGAACTAGCACGACAGTTTATTTTTCGTCTAAAATTGACCTGCTGTAAGAGTTCATAGTAAGCCCCCTGCATGCGAATGAAACCGCAGGTAAACTAGCTGGGTGCCAAAATCATGAAAAAGTTAATTTAACATAAACAACAAAACTTCGACGTCAAACAAACGCAAAAAAAAAATATATATAGATAGCCCATAGAAAAGAGATGTTCGGCGTAGCGCAAAAAATCGCCGTCCAACTTTGGCAAGCCCTGCTAATGTCCCGGGCCTGCGGACAGCGAGTAATGGGTAGCTCGCCGTCCGATCAGCACCAAAGAGTTGTCAGCATACATGACGAGGCCCGTCATGGCCGATGCCTGCCTAGTAGTTGAGGATAAATTCGAAAGAGTTACCTCGCCCCTGGGCACTCAGGCAGGGAAGGAACAAGGGTGGGCAGAGCGGGAGAAGTCATTGGATGATATCCCACATCCCCAAAAAAAAACAAAACCCTGCTAATTGATTGAAACTGATTTGTGAAGTGGTGATTTACGAAGTGGTGATTTGTGAAGTGGTGATTTACGAAGTTGTGATTTGTGAAGTGGTGATTTGTGAAGTGGTGATTTACGAAATGGTGATCTGTGAAGTGGTGATTTGTGAAGTGGTGATATGCGAAGTGGTGATTTGTGAACTGGTGATTTACGAAGTGGTGATTTGCGAAGTGGTGATTTGAGAAGTGGTGATTTGTGAAGTGGTGATCTATGAAGTGGTGATTTGTGAAGTGATGATTTACGAAATGGTGATTTGTGAAGTGGTGATTTACGAAATGGTGATTTGTGAACTGGTGATTTGTGAAGTGGTGATTTACGAAGTTGTGATTTGTGAAGTGGTGATTTGTGAAGTGGTGATTTACGAAGTTGTGATTTGTGAAGTGGTGATTTGTGAAGTGGTGATTTACGAAATGGTGATCTGTGAAGTGGTGATTTGTGAAGTGGTGATTTGCGAAGTGGTGATTTGTGAACTGGTGATTTACGAAGTGGTGATTTGCGAAGTGGTGATTTGAGAAGTGGTGATTTGTGAAGTGGTGATCTATGAAGTGGTGATTTGTGAAGTGATGATTTACGAAATGGTGATTTGTGAAGTGGTGATTTACGAAATGGTGATTTGCGAAGTGGTGATTTGAGAAGTGGTGATTTGTGAAGTGGTGATCTATGAAGTGGTGATTTGTGAAGTGGTGATTTACGAAATGGTGATTTGTGAAGTGGTGATTTATGAAGTGGTGATTTGCGAAGTGGTGATTTGTAAACTGGTGATTTACGATATGGTGATTTGTGAAGTGGTGATTTGTTAAGTGGTGATTTACGAAGTGGTGATTTGTGAAATGGTGATTTACGAAGTGGTGATTTGCGAAGTGGTGATTTGTAAACTGGTGATTTATGAAATGGTGATTTGTGAAGTGGTGATTTGTTAAGTGGTGATTTACGAAGTGGTGATTTGCGAAGTGGTGATTTGCGAAGTGGTGATTTGCGAAGTGGAGATTTGCGAAGTAGTGATTAGTGAAGCGGTGATTTGCGAAGTGGTGATTTCCGAAGTGGTGATTTGCGAAGAGGTGATTTGTGAAGTGGTGATTTGCGAAGTTGTGATTTACGAAGTGGTGATTTGTGAAGTGGTGATTTGTGAAGTGGTGATATGTGAACTGGTGATTTGTGAAGTGGTGATTTGTGAAGTGGTGATTTGTGAAGTGGTGATTTGTGAAGTGGTGATTTGTGAACTGGTGATTTACGAAGTGGTGATTTGCGAAGTGGTGATTTGCGAAATGGTGATTTGCGAAGTGGTGATTTGTGAAGTGGCGATTTGCGAAGTGGTGATTTGCGAAGTGGTGATTTGCGAAGTGGTGATTTGCGAAGTGGTGATTTGTGAAGTGGTGATTTGTGAAGTGGTGATTTGTGAAGTGGTGATTTGTGAAGTGGGGATTTGTGAAGTGGTGATTTGTGAAGTGGTGATTTGTGAAGTGGTGATTTGCAAAGTGGTGATTTGTGAAGTGGTGATTTGCAAAGTGGTGATTTGTGAAGTGGTGATTTGTGAAGTGGTGATTTGCAAAGTGGCGATTTGTGGAGTGGTGATTTGTGAAGTGTTGATTTGTGAAGTGGTGATTTGTGAAGTAGTGATTTGTGAAGTCGTGATTTGTGAATTGGTGTTTTGTGAAGTGGGGATTTGTGAAGTGGTGATTTGTAAAGTGGTGATTTACGAAACGGTGATTTGTTAACTGGTGATTTGTGAAGTAGTGATTTGTGAAGTGGTGATTTATGAACTGGTGATTTGTGAACTGGTGATTTGTGAAGTGGTGATTTGCGAAGTGGTGATTTGCGAAGTGGTGATTTGAGAAGTGGTGATTTGCGAAGTGGTGATTTGCGAAGTGGTGATTTGTGAAGTGTGATTTGTGAAGGGGTGATTTGTGAACTGGTGATTTGTGAAGTGTTGATTTGCGAAGTGGTGATTTGCGAAGTGGAGATTTGTAAAGTGGTGATTTACAAAATGGTGATTTGTGAAGGGGTGATTTGTGAACTGGTGATTTGTGAACTGGTGATTTGTGAAGTGGTGATTTGCGAAGTGGTGATTTGCGAAGTGGTGATTTGCGAAGTGGTGATTTGCGAAGTGGTGATTTGTGATTTGCGTGTTGTGTTGTGTTGTGTTGCACACGCAGCACAACACATTACACAATACAACACAACACAACACAACACACAACACAACACAACACAACACAACACACAACACAACACATTACACAACGCAACGCAGCACAACACATTACAAAACACAACAAAACACAACACAACACAACACAACACAACACACAACACAACAAAACACACAACACAACACAAAAAACACAACACAACACAAAACAACACAACACAACACAACACAACACAACAAAACACAACACAACACGCAACACAACACAACACAACACAACACGTCCTACTATAATATTATAAATGCGAAAGATTGTATGTTTGTTTGTTTGTATGTTTGGCTGAAGGTAACGCAAAAACGGCTGAAGGGATTACAATGAAATTTTGCACACAGGTAGGTCATAGCCTGGATTAACACAGGCTACTTTTTATCCCGGTAAATGACAAGACTTAGCGAAGGCTGAGGTGGAAGTAGAAATCCAAAGTCAGGCTGAACGAACGGACACGCTCAAAAAGTACTAGGAGACCAGAAACATGAGAAGTATTTCCAGGGCTGAAATCATGAGAGATAAAGATTCACAAAGTACCAGGAGACCAGAATCATGAATAGGTGTTTTCGGGGCTACAATCCTTAGCTGTGTAGCTTCACATACCACCAGGATACCAGAATCAAGAAGAAGTGTTTCCGAGGCTTCAATCCTGAGCGGTGTTTTTTTTTTTTTTTTTTTTTTTTTTTTTTTTTTTTAATTTTTTTTTTTAGATACACAACCTACCAGGATATCAGAATTACAAATCATATTTCGAGGCTGGTATAAAGAAAGGTAGAGATTTACAAATTACCAGGAGACCAGAAACACAAGAGTCGCAAACTACTAGGAGATCAGAATCACGAAACATATTCCGAGGCTGGTATTAGGAGAGGTAGAGATTTACAAATTACCAGGAGACCAGAAAAATGACAAGTATTTCCAGGGCTACAATCCTAATCTGTATAGCTTCACACACCCCACCAGGAGCCCAGAATCAAGAAGAAGCGTTTCCGGGGCTTGAATCCAGAGCGGTATAGATTCACAACCTGCCAGGAGATCAGAATCACAGTATATATTGTGAGGCTTAAAGAAGTTTTTTTTTTAAAATTAAACTACCAGTTCACAGCCTATTAGGAAATCAGAATCACAAAACATATTACGAGGTTGGTATTGGAGAGGTAGAGACTTACAAATTACCAGGACACCAGAAACACAAAAAGTATTCCGGAGCAGGAAACGTAAGAGGTAGAGAAAGATTCACAAATTAAAAGGAGAACAGAAACGTAAAGAAGTAAAATTTCCGAGCGGTATAGATTCACGTACTACCAGGAGATCAGATTTACAATAAGTATTCCGAGGCTGAGATCATGAGAGGACATCTTGAATAAGTATTTTCGGGGCTGGAATCCTGAGCGGTATACATTCCCAGGCGTATAGACTACCAGGAAACAGAATCATGAAGCAGAGTAATTTCAGACCTGCACGCGGATGAAAACTACCAGGGTGCCAAAATCGTGGAAAAGTTAATTTAATATAAATGTCTACGCGGACGGAGCCACGGACAAGAAGCTAAGCACCAATTTAGGATATGTTCGGGACCCAATAAATGAAACAGTTTGTATATGGTGAACTATTTTATTTAACACGGTAAATGTCTACGCGGACGGAGCCTCGGGCAAGAAGCTAAGCACCAATTCAGGATATGTTCAGGACCCAATAAATGAAACAGTTTCGATATGGTAAACTATTATATTTAACACGGTAAGAGTAACAAGATCGGTCAGGACATACTGAGCGAGTGTGTGGCCCTACAGTCTTTATGTACTCGTAGAACTTAGACGTTCAAAAAAATCTGGCTTTCAGCCTAATTTAAATAACTTTTGATTTCTACAGAATTTATTTAACGTGCTACTCTCTGGAAATACCACTCAGACTTATTATAATTACACTTTTTACGCGGTCGAAGCCGCGGGCGGAAGCTAGTTTCTTATATATTCGTAAAGACGCATATAAAAACGCATATAAATAATTGGATTTTTATATAATCTTATTTCTTATATGTTCGTAAAGACGCATATAAAAAACAGTTAACGCTTTCGATGGTAATATTTTGTTTTAGTTATGTTTTGTTTACAAGTCGTCCCCAATAATTGATAACCTTAATATCCATATTTATACGTATTTCTTTAATTAACAAATAACAATACTAAACTTAGAAGCCCTCGTAACTGCATAAATGAACCAATTAAGTTCACATCCACTTCACATTAAACTCGGCTTGATAAAAAATTGTGTGAAAGCTATAGTTAAGGCGCTATTAGCTGCCAATGACCTTGTGTTGTTAGCTGGCGTGTTCTGTGCTGAGCTCACGTAAATCGGTTACATTTTGGGGAGTGTGCGACGGAATTGCATAATTTGATGTGATGGGTTTTTGTTACATGCTGTATAAGTTCTTCTGTTTCTATGGCAATGACTATAATTTGGTCAATGGTAAAAGAAAAATAAGTCTAAAAAAACATTAAAAATAGGTTGCGATTTGTCATACTCATACCTAGGTAGGTCTTTATCTGATTTTTTTTGTGAATGGGAAACACAAATCGAAATGAACCAAAATACAATATCAAAGATGGTCACTTTAAAAGTCCACAAAGTGGCTTTTGTACTAAATCGCCTGGAGGTGCGAGCTCAAGCGAAGTCCCGTCTGTCTTTGACAAGCTTTGCGACTCCCCCGGGGCTTTGGGAACACGGAAACCGACGCAGCTCCTAAAGTCCTAACCAGTTTTGTTGAGTGATTTATTATTCATACCTAGCTATTTATTATGTAACACGTCTTTTTATTTCCACCTTACAACATCGGAAAGATGTAACAACTAAATAATTGTGTGATTCTTCTTGTGGTCATATTCGTGTGATCATATTCGTAATTTGCAACTATTTAGTGCAAAAAATGCAATAGTATTTTTCATAGAAATATAAAAAAAACTACTATATTAATATAGAATGGGAATTTTCAAAGTAAGAAATAACCGCAACGGACCGACCACGATTTGAACTCGGGCTACGTTATTTGCGAATCCAACACTTAGTTCATACGGCTACCAGCACATGACACATTTGCGCGAATTTTATCAATGCAATGGTAAGAACAAGTCGCCTCTGTGACTGTGTGTTGCGTATTCAATGGCACAGAAAAATAATAATGATGTTTTTAAGCTCAATGCGACGACAGTTCCTTAGTGTGTGTTATCTGCGAAATGTGGATACTCATACATGCGCACACATACGCACGGAAATATCGTGCTCGCTCGGTTCGTAGCAATGTAATCTTTAGCGTTCTTATGGACTTTTGCGGCCTGACTGTACCTACCGACGTTTGATGTAGGTATTTTTTTAGGCAACTAGGTAGGTAACCTATTGTCTTGAAAATATTCTACTTCCTACTTTCTATATTTTTAGATGAAACTTGGGTAAATCAAACTAATGCTATAAATGTGAAAGTCGTATATATAGATTTTTTTTTTGTGGGTGTGGGTAATCATCCAATGACATCTCCCGCTCTGGGTGGAGCGGGAGGGCGTGTCAGACTCTAACTGACTAAAACCCACCCCTTGTTCCTTCCCTGCCCTGAGTGCCCAGGGGCGCGGTAACTCTGTTTCGAATTTATCTACAACCCCTGGGCAGATGTTTAGATGTTTGTTGCTCCAATCATGCATCAACCAGCGGCTGAATGGCTTTGGATGAGGGTAGACCTGCATGTTTTGAATAAGGACATAGAATACCTAGACACTTTGTTATCCCGGTATTAGGTCCGTGTGGAATCATTGCCGAGCTTCACGCGGGTGAAGCCGCAGGAAAAGCTAGTGGTACTGTGTCATCTGAGGAGGTCGCTTCAAATACGAACCTTGTCAGCAGACTGGCTGGCCTATATACTTTTAAATACGAACCTTGTCAGCAGACTGACTGGCCTATATACTTTTAAATACGAAACTTGTCAGTAGACTGGCTGGCCTATATACTTTTAAATACGAAACTTGTCAGTAAACTGGCTGGCCTATATACTTTTAAATACGAAACTTGTCAGTAGACTGGCTGGCCTATATACTTTTAAATACGAAACTTGTCAGTAGACTGGCTGGCCTATATACTTTTAAATAAGAAACTTGTCAGTAGACTGGTTGGCCTATATACTGTTAAATACGAACCTTATCAGCAGACTGGCTGGCCCTATATATACGAGGGCGGGTCAATAAGTCCGTGACTTTTGGAATAAAACACAGATTTTTTGATAAATAAATTATTTTATTTTTCAACGTAGTCTCCCTTGAGCTCTATACACTTTGTCCAACGCTTCTGCAATTTTTTTATCCCTTCCAAAAAATATGATTTGTCGAGGTCCTCAAAATAGGCCTTTGTTTGCGAGATGACTTCATCATTGGAGTCAAATCTTTTTCCACCAAGCCATTTCTTCAGGTTTGGGAACAAGGAGTAGTCACTCGGAGCCAAATCTGGAGAATAGGGCGGATGAGGGAGCAATTCATAGCCCAATTCATGGATTTTTGCCATGGCAACTGCACATGTGTGCACCTTCGCATTGTCTTGGTGGAAAAGAACTTTTTTCTTGGCCAAATGAGGTCGGTTTTTTTTCAAATCGTCATTGAATCGGTCCAATAAGTTGGCATAATATTCCCCATTGATTGTTCTTCCCTTTTGAAGGTAGTCAATGTGGATTATCCCGCGTGCATCCCAAAAAACAGTCGCCATAACTTTATTGGCTGACAAACCCACCTTGGCCTTCTTTGGCGCCGATTCACCCTTAGAAACCCACTGTTTTGACTGTTGTTTGGTCTCTGGTGTATTGTGATGGATCCATGTTTCGTCCACGGTTACAAAACGGCGCAAAAACTCCTCCATATTGCGATTAAACAACGCCAAACCTTCTTGTGAAGTTGTTACACGATTGCGTTTGTGGTCGACTGTGAGCAAACGCGGCACCCATCTTGCGGAAAGCTTTCTCATGCCCAAGTGATCATTCAAAATTGAAACCACTGAGCCATGCGAGATCCCTACGGCTTCCACAATCTCTTGCACTTTCAATCTTCGGTCGGCCAACACCATATCGTGAATTTTTTCGATTGTTTCGGGTGAAGAGACCTCAACTGGACCAGGACGTTCGGCATCTTCAGTGCTTGTACGGCCACAACGAAATTCAGTAAACCACTTTTTTACCATTGAAATCGATGGTGCAGAGTCCCCATAGTATTTATCAAGCTTAGCTTTGGGTTTTAGCTTTTTTTCGCAAAAAATTATGCTTAAACACCCGAAATTCACTTTTTTCCATTTTTTCCTCAAATTACTGGGTAGTCTGATAAAGATAGCTGTCAAACACAAACTAACTGACGCACCAAGTTCTAATTTTGACAGGAGTCAACTGACAGATGCCTGTTGACAGGAGTAGTGTTGCTTTTTCAGTAAAGAGGTCAGAAATTCAAAAAGTCACGGACTTATTGACCCGCCCTCGTACTTTTAAATACGAATCTTGTCAGCAGACTGGCTGGCCTAAATACTTTTAAATACGAACCTTGTCAGCAGACTGGCTGGCCTAAATACTTTTAAATACGAACCTTGTCAGCAGACTGGCTGGCCTATATACTTTTAAATACGAAACTTGTCAGTAGACTGGCTGGCCTATATACTTTTAATTAAGAAACTTGTCAGTAGACTGGTTGGCCTATATACTGTTAAATACGAACCTTATCAGCAGACTGGCTGGCCCTATATATACTTTTAAATACGAATCTTGTCAGCAGACTGGCTGGCCTATATACTTTTAAATACGAACCTTGTCAGCAGACTGGCTGGCCTAAATACTTTTAAATACGAACCTTGTCAGCAGACTGGCTGGCCTATATACTTTTAAATACGAAACTTGTCAGTAGACTGGCTGGCCTATATACTTTTAAATAAGAAACTTGTCAGTAGACTGGTTGGCCTATATACTGTTAAATACGAACCTTATCAGCAGACTGGCTGGCCCTATATATACTTTTAAATACGAATCTTGTCAGCAGACTGGCTGGCCTAAATACTTTTAAATACGAACCTTGTCAGCAGACTGGCTGACCTATATACTTTTAAAGGGTGATGTAAATAGAATATAATTTAAAATAATAATAAAACATATTGATTTGTTTGGATGAGAGTCAGACGTACTTAAATTTTATTGTCAATGGAAAAGGATTGATTTTTATACGTATTATGAGGAGCTCGTGGCTAAAGTAATTACAGCCGCACGTGTCGATATATCAGGTTAAGCTACGCTTGCCGGGGCTGGTCCATGGATGGGTGACCATCTTTACATACCGAGACTCCTCCGTGTCTCGGAAAAACCGTTGGTCCCGGCTGTCAATCGAGATTATTTGACAGTCGTTACGGGTCGTCAGAAGCCCGAAAGTCCATCCAGTCTTACCAAGGGGTATCGTATTACCCAGTTACTGGGTTGTGGAGGTCAGATAGGCAGCCGCTCCATGTAAAATACTGGTATCCAGCTGCATCTGGTTAGACCGGAAGCCGACCCCAAGATAGTTGTTAAAAGGATAAGCATCAGAGACGATTATGAGAATATCAAGTCTTGCGTTCCAGTGTTCTCTTTCTTACACACCGAAACGCTGTACCTCCACAACAATGAGTTACGTCCCAAGTCATTAATAGTAGGTACCTAGGTAGATTTCAATGTAGGTTTCGTGAATAATTCATTCAGTCGTTCAACTAGTTATCTACTACTACAAGTAATGGTAACCTACGTATCTATTCACGAAAACATTGTTCAGTGTAATAGCACCCCAATTTTACGAGGGGCTTTTTAGCGCTCACAGTGAAAATGTTAATTAGGTTTGGAGCTACAGCGCTCGCTTAGAGTAGGACCCTCATTATCAGCTAGTGTTAGTGCAGTCAGTGTTTTTATGCATTTTTCACGGTTCTTATTTGGTTTTTTGTTAACGGAAATTATGTAGTTTTTTTTCACCTAGAATCTAATCTCACAAGTATTTCTCGTCCCACAGATGGGCAAAGGTCTCCCTTAAACT
Organism: Polia nebulosa; assembly: GCA_951329385.1. Taxonomy (NCBI): domain Eukaryota; kingdom Metazoa; phylum Arthropoda; class Insecta; order Lepidoptera; family Noctuidae; genus Polia; species Polia nebulosa. Next base: position 11,512,432 of record OX589598.1, read on the forward strand.
TTTCCACACAATTCTGTTGTAAGTCTAGCATGTCTTACTAGGTAAATTAGGTCTGCTGTAGGTGGTTCCTTGCACGAGTGCACCAGGATGTCAGGCAAAAGAGAGAAGTGGCGATGGATCATGGGACGAATCACATCGACCTCTGGCAGTCTCTGAGTGTCACAAAGAAAAAGAAGTCGTCTCGCAATCTTCGCTTTTGTCTGCCGTGTTGATGTCTAGCCTTCTGATTATTATTTACGCGACTACAGTCCAAAGTGCTAAAGACAGAACATTTTGGACAGTAGTTCTTTGTAGTTTATTAATAACATAGGTAGACGCGTGCTAAGAAAGGATTTTGCGAAAATCAACCTTTAAGAGGGGGGGGGGGGGGGGAGCGTGATATCGTTTGTATTTCTATGTCCAACACGTTTGTTCCAAGTTTAAAGTTTATAAACCCTGCTTGGGTTAGTAGTTTCTGTAACTTAATCAGTATGTTATAATCAAATATGAGCATTATCGAACGACAACCATCTGCCCCTAAAATCACAGGTTCTTTATTTATTGCATCGCAATATATCGATAAAAACATCCCTCGTTGACAGATTTATCGATGGTTCGACACTCAATACGGTTGAACGTTGGTCGCGGCAGATAGCGATGAATGGACCGAGCCAGATGAAAGGCTGGGCTTATCGACACCATGCACTGTCACAATGCAGCCTTCTTTTATGTAAGTACCCTACTTAATATGTATGAAGGATTCTGAATTTGTAGGTTCGGATGGCGAGACATAGTGAGGCGAGTTACATCAACAAAAAAAAACCATCAGCGATTGGACAGAACTCAAAGAGATAAGACCACTCTGTCAAGCAAGAGCGAAACGACGTAGAAGAAGGTTCTATTTAGTATGAGGCAATTTAATATGTTCGAAATGTTCTTTTCCCTAAAGTATATCCCATGTAGGTAGATAAATAGAGATAATTTTAGCCAAAAATATTAATCGAAAAATGTGTGGTATAACTGGTGTTTGTATTGGGTGTAGGTATCTTAATTCCGTGTTGCTATAACTATGCCCGGAATACACGAGGCTAGTTTTCTTAGCTAAGACAGCAAAACTGTTAGCACCTACCTAATCTTACAAGCTAGTAGGTAACTAATGAATGCACCCGTTTAAGAGGGCCGTGATTCCCAAACTTTTTTTGACCGGGGACCTCTTTGGTTTCTTTGTTGTTGGCAGGGGACCAGAAGGCCTGAAGAAAATGAAATACGATCTAAAATAAAACTAATCTTAAATACAAAACTTGAAACTGATCTGTTCTTTAAAATCAAAAGTAACGAGCATTGTCATAGAAAATACAACATTTCTGATAGAAACTTAAGATCAGTTTTATCAATGTTACTTTTCGGTTTGAACGTAAGAAATTTTTAACCTTTCGCGGACCATATTTTAGCTCTTGCGCACCACCAGTGCTCCGCGGACTACAGGTTGGGAACTCCTGTATTAATAAACAATTGAGAAAGTACCTAATGCAAAAGTAGTTAAACACAAATGAAGACTTGAAGAGATTCATCTACTTATCTAGTTTCAATTTATCTATTTAATTGTAGAGAGTTTTACCTTTGAAGCCCGGAAACTCACTGGTGAGTTTCGTTGACCGAAAGCCGTTGAGCACTGAAACTCACCAGTGAGTTTTGCGATTCACTCGTTTATTACCTCTATTATTCCCAAAACGCAATGTATTTTATGCTGTGGCAACATTTACACGCTTGGCCATAGACATTATTGGTCGTCTCTGGTGCCCTCCGACAAAAAATATGCTGTCATAACTGAGAAAAAACGTCAAACTGACACTTGAAATCCGGTTTGTCGTATGCGGGCGGGGCTTGACGGATGTTTACGTTTGACGAATGGCGAGCTTCGGAACGTAAGCAATTTTTAACCTTTCGCGGACCATATTTTAGCTCTTGCGGACCACCAGTGCTTCGCGGACTACAGGTTGGGAACTCCTGTATTAATAAACAATTGAGAAAGTACCTAATGCAAAAGTAGTTAAACACAAATGAAGACTTGAAGAGATTCATCTACTTATCTAGTTTCAATTTATCTATTTAATTGTAGAGAGTTAAGTTATATAAATAGCTGCTAATATTAAGATAATACCTATTTAAGTCATTTACGTACCAACATGTATCTTTTATTTCCTACAATAAACAAAATCAATCCCTCACCTATTCTGCTATACTTAAATATTCTTTGCGTAGGTGCACCATGCCATAGGTACTTTCTAAAGAGCATATTTATTATTTTCTTAAAGATACTCTCCAGTACATTAGGGATAAAAGTAGTGTGTCACGGTACGGAGGTGGTGTCACGTTGCGGGACCGGTGTATTGGTGACTCGTAGAGGAGGTCGTAGGAGTGACATGCAGAGGAGGTCGTAGGAGTGACACGCAGAGGAGGACGTAGACTAGGAGGACCGTAGATGAGGAGTTGAATAAAGAATAACGCACGAAAAGTTAACACGTATATTTTATTATTTACAAAAGTAGGCTTAAATATAAGAAGCACTCATTAAAGTACAAACACATACACTGTGACTTGATACGTAATTAAATTGTATAATTGCACAACTCTTGGAAACTGGTAACTGACAGTTGAAGAGTCGAAAAATGATATTGAAGAGCTTCTACTTGCTCGGCTGCAGAATTAGAACTGATTTTTAATATAAAAACAGAGGCTTGACAGAGAAAACAAGTAATTTTTGAATTTTAAATTAAAAAAGGTAGGAAAGAACGTAATTTTGGAATAGAGGTCAAAAAATAAACAAGGCTTTAACACTGCCTTGTTACAAGTGTAGGTTACCTACCTAATCTTTGGACCTGATGAGGTTCAATACCCGCTACTTGTAATAAAGCTTATTTCGGATTTAGTCTCGGTATACATTTTAATACAAGTCGCGGTACTCGTCTGATAAATCTATTGTTATCTGCTTATATAAATCGATGTTAGAGATTGAAGAGAAGAGAAGATTTGTGGGTGTTAGAGAAGCATAGGCAATATTGTTTTTTAAAATTTATGAAAATATCTATTTTAGGTTTGGTTAAAAATACTAGCAAATTAGGTAAGTACTTATGCGACTAAAAGTGACAAATAAACCTATTTTATGTAGGGAGAATCAGAAATCAAGAATCTATTGTGTAGGTAACATCTAACAATGGCGTTTGGGGCAATGATACATTACACATCAGTGACTCTTGAAAAGCATGATAATACAATTGAGGGTAGGGTACAATCTGAGTTCCATCTTGACGTAGATTATTTAAAGAAACCGGTCAAGTGCGAGTCGGACTCGCGCACGAAGGATTCCGTACCATTATCTATAAAAACGAGCAAAAAAATCACGTTTGTTGTACGGGAGCCCCCTTAAATATTTATTTTATTCTGTTTTGTAATATTTTTTGTTGTAGCGGCAACAGAAATACATCACCAGATGTGAAAATTTCAACTGTCTAACTATCACGGTTTATGTGATACAGCCTGGTGACAGACGGACAGACGGACGGACAGCGGAGTCTTAGTAATAGGATCGAGTAATACCCTTTGGGTACGGAACCCTAAAAAAACAAGTAAGAAGTTCCAAACAAGTTACTTTTCAAGCAGTCTGATGCAGTTGGTGGAATTTATTTTAGTTCAATCACAGATTTGATACCACCAACTGCAGACTGCTTAAAAAGTGAGTTCTTTGGAACTTTATAGAGTGGTTTTTTACCGGTCGGGTGTTTTGAAAATGTTCAATGTATTTATTTCCTAGATTTTAGTGAGTTACATTTTTGGAATCGTTTCCTCGAGCTGTTTATTTTGATACCCCACATGACCAGGTCACAAAAAACGACTAGACTACACTTACCTAACGGCGGCCGCCATTTTTTTTTCAAAATTCTTATAGCTATGTCACTTCAGCGGTCAAGACCAATATTATAATACCTCATTTGTTAAAATTAGTGTTGCCCAAAATCGGTCTTGGTCTTGCAGTCTTGGTCTTGTTCTTGCATTTTCGCAAGACCTAGACCAAGACCAAGACCGCCTTATTGTAGCAAGACCAAGACCAAGACTGTACCCTGCAAGACTTGAGCAAGACAAGACTTAAGCCTGCAAGACTCTTGCGTCTTGCAGTTAAGACAAACTGAGATTTGGGCGTTATTAAGTAGATATTTGGATTCAATCCCGATTTTGAGAGACGTTCCCCAGTATCAAAACCGTAGGTATCGTCATAACACTAAACTAAGGGCTGCAGTTGTATCTGCAGTTGGCAACGTGCCGCTCGTCTGAAAGAACCCTAAAAGGTTGTATTGATTAGGTAGGTAAGTACTTATTATGTTTCAACTATTTATTAAGTAGGTAGCGTGTTAATACTCACAAATCTGTTCACATCATCCCATGTGATAAAATGTACCTAGAATAACTTTCTAGCAAAGTTCATACCTTGTAGGTGTCTACCTATAATAATATATTATGCTTGTTTATGTCTAATGTGCAGATCTAACGTTAATACTCGTAGGTTGGTATGTGCTTAAAATTATAGCCAACAAAATTATATAAACATTATGTAGGTACCTACTTATGTTTCAAAGTTTATATTATTCTTCTATTCAGCAAAATTTAAAACTAACAGCGAGTCTTGTAGGTCTAGTAACAGTTTCTACGGCAGCCAATGTTATGGTACAGACGCCAGCACATCAAGCTACTACAATCTGACAAATTTCTTTAACAGATTTTCAACTTTATCACTAAAGAATTAAGGTTCAAAGTTGATTGGGAAAATGTGACGTTCTGCGATTAACTGTTGGTCGGTCGGTGTATTATATACCTACTTATTTGATACTTTACCGACAAAGACGCCGCAATTTGCAACAAGTGTATCACAGCATTTGACACTGTTTGAGCGCCGCATTCGCCTACAAAGAGTACGGACAGAGGCACACAAAATTGTTACCTATTTTGGTAGGGTTGGTACAGGAGGATAAAATTAAATGACCTTGAAGATGTCTCAGCAGTAAGTAGGTATAAAATGAATGCTCTGAGTTTCTTGTATAAATACATTCACACACTGGCTCGAATTCGAACACTACAGCGTTTAAAGCTGTCGGGCGAGATAATAATAATAATAATATAACAATAATATTCCACAACTATCACACTACGCCATCTAGTCCCAAGCTAAGCATAACTAAGTAGGTATTGCATCTATTGAATTGCGAATATTTTGATTTCGAAATAATCATTGTTAATATCGGTAAATGATAGATAGTGAGTGATATACCTAGGTACTAAAATGCAGCAAGATTGAAAATTGATATTCAAAGGTCGAGGAATGAGTTTGACCTTGAAAAAGTCATTTTTTTAAAATAAATCCTCGACCTTTATGAACTTGGAACAACCCGTATTGATGATTATAATTCTGTAACTACATACGTCTTACAGCGCGAATCATAATCTAAAATCTAAACTAACGTGTTCAATAAATAGCAATAGGCTAATAGGTATTTGCAAGACTTGCAAGACTTGCGAGACTCTTGCTGCAAGACCAAGACCGAGACCAAGACTGAGAGCGCAATACCAAGACCAAGACCAAGACCAGGTGTATTGACGCAAGACCAAGACCAAGACTGGCCTAAGTCTCGTCTTGGTCTTGCATTTGGGCAACACTAATAGCAATAGGCTAATAGGCATTTGCAAGACTTGCAAGACTTGCGAGACTCTTGCTGCAAGACCAAGACCAAGACCAAGACTGAGAGCGCAATACCAAGACCAAGACCAAGACCAGGTGTATTGATGCAAGACCAAGACCAAGACTGGCCTAAGTCTCGTCTTGGTCTTGCATTTGGGCAACACTAGTTAAAATCCATCCAACCGTTAATGCTACAGCGCGTGCCAAAGAAATAGACATACAAACACACACCCACATACTTACTCTCGAAAATCATTACCCTCCTTCTGGTGCAGTCGGGTGAAAATTGGTTACAAACATCATAAATGAGACTTAAAAATATTTCATTTCATTTGAGCCCGTTCCATGATCGGGCCACGCGACGTACGGCCATGCGCTACCGGTACTGGTGGACATCGCACCCATAGGTTAAAACCAGGAATCGCAGTCCGATCAGCACCAGGCCCGTGAGTCAAGGAAGGAACAGAGGTAGGTTTTAGTCAGTAAGAGTCTGACACGCCCTTCCGCTCCACCCAGAGCGGAAGAAGTCAATGAATGATTTCCCAACCCACCAAAAAAAAAAAAAATCAAGGGGAAGTTAAAAAATTCTTGTGACAGACGACGGATAGACAGACAGACGGACAGACGGACACATAAGTGACAGCAATAGGGCTCCATTTGGACCCTTCGGGTAGGTAACCCTAAAAATGAGGCATCTGATTACATCCAAAAGCATTAATACGAGGCACATGAGATTTCAACTTTTAACGTAGCGTGACGATAGCCATGAGGAATGATTAGTGCATCTCAAGGACCACAATATAAGTCTAAGAATCCCTCAACACAAAATATAAAAAGGAAAAACACTGTATTACACGCAGAACACCAGGTGCGTCATATAACATAACGGACAATCCCATACATTTTCATAAAGATTTTCCCGCAAACCCGTCTACGTGGTCGATGGGGTAACATTTACAACTTCGTGAAAAGCCTTAGGGGGTTCCAAAAGGTGTTAGGGGTATTTCCTGGCGTGTTTAATATCCCCAACCCTTGTATTGGGGAAATGCGAACACCCACAGTAGATACCGTTATATACTTATTTTGTTTTCCTTGTATTGAATATTGTTTCGGGTGTGTTTAATTTTGGAAGGTATTGTTTGACAAAAGGTTCTGTAGCATTGTGTTGGGATAAGTCGTCTACATGGAGTTTGGTAGTGTACAGGTAGGTAACCTGAGGAGGAGCTCGTGGCAAAAGTAATAACAGCCGCACGGGATGATCGATCGTTCGACGACACGGTTGGCGTAGTGGTTGAGCGTTCGGCTGCTGCGCTGCGTGTCGCGGGTTCGATCCCCGCACGGAACAAGTATTTGTATGGCCTACAGATAGTTGTTCCGGGTCTGGGTGTCTTGTGTATGTGAGTTTAAATGTTTGTGAACGCACCCACGATACAGGAGTAATTCCTAGTGTGGGGCAACGTTTAAAAAAAAAAAAAAATGATCCATCAGGTTAAGCTACGATTGCCGGGGTTGGTCCATGGATGGGTGACCATTTTTACATACTGAGACTCCTCCGTGCCTCGTAAAGCACGTTAAGCCGTTGGTCCTGGCTGTCAATCGTGGATCTTTGACAGTCGTTACGGGTCGTTAGAAGCCCGAAAGACTGACATCCAGTGTTACCAAGGGGTATTGTATTACCCAGTAACTGGGTTGTGGAGGTCAGATATGTATAGCTGCCTCCGGTTAGACTGCATGGAAGCCGAAACCAAAATAGTTGGGAACACGGTGGAGGTGTGCCCCGCTTGGGCGGAGCACCGCCGTGTCCTCGTGGATGCGATAGGTGGCGGCGACCTCTCGCGCCCGGCCCTGGTTCAGGCCAAGGAGCGAAAGGAAATGGGAAGCAGTCTCCGCCTTCTGCGAAGCAGTAATGCTCTTTTAAGCGGAGGCGGGACGCGTGAGGGAAGCTCAACGGAGTGGCCCTCACGGCCCCGGCCGCTACCACCGCAGGAGATGTACTGGGCGTAGGACGTCGCGAGACGATCTCGGACCACCGTAGACCCGGGTCTGCGGACGGCGAGCAGTAGGTAGCTCGCCGTCCGAGCCCCAGGCCCGTGAGTCGACGGCGCGTAGTGTTCCACGCGCGCATCAAAGAGATGAGTGTCAGCCACAACTGACGGGGCCCATCGTGGCCGGTGCGTGCATGCCTAGGGGTAGCGGATAAATTCTGAAAATGACTTACCGCAAACCTGGGCACTCAGGCTGGGAAGGAACAGAGGTGGGTTTTAGTCAGTAAGAGTCTGACACGCCCTCTCGCTCCACCTAGAGCGGGAGAAGTCATTGAATGATTTCCCACCACACACAAAAAAAAAAGATAGTTGGGAAAAGGCTAGGCAGGCAGGCAGGTAGGTGATCAGCCGTAACGATCAATGAAAAATCCGTGACAACACTCTGCCGGAGCTTAAACCTAGGGTATTAAGCCAGGTATCAGAGCGTTTTCAATTTTTGAGACACAATTTTATTTTAACGCTCTCTAAACGCTGCTCCTAACCCTACCACTTTTAGGTTTGCAATGACTGGTGTATTTCACACTGGTGCAAAAAAGTGCGACAGCCAGCCCACACTAAGCCAAAGAAAAAAAAGTCCGCGAGCAATGTCTCACAATTATTATTCGTTACTAAATATTATGTTTATTAAGCTTTACTTATTATTTTCGAGTAAGTGTGTTGAAAAACGTCGTTTGATATACGTGGGTAATAGGGATGATCCCAAGGTAAAAAAAAATATAATTCTATTGAGTCCGTAAGTTAGTTTATCAAAAATTATTGGACACGTATGTTTTGCTTTATCAAATCAATGAAAAATGACAAAGATAAAACGCATCAAAGTTCAGAATTGGGGGCTTGTTACGTCACTTTTGAGTAAAAAGTGGTACAATTTTAACTCAGGTGTGACGTCATGTTAAATTTCAATGCACTGTATCATCTTAATTTTTTGTTTAAGGGCCTACCTCCCCATAAGTGGCGCCCTCATTGAATAAAAATTCGTATCTTAGCATAGAAAATGTAGATTAAAGAATCCTATGTTGCGTTTGTTACAAATAGAATAAGGTATTTTTACGTTGTTAAAACACGACTCAAAGTGTTTCGTGTTCAAAGTACTAAGCAAAAGTGTCAAAAACGGCCGTTTTTGGTATGATTTTTTATTCAATGAGGGCGCCACTTATGCGGATATATACGCCTTAAGTGACAAAAGAAAAATACGTGTCCAATTTTTTTTGGGAATCTAACTGACGGACTAATTAGATTATTTTAGTCATCAACCCAATAGTCATTGCAGCCGAGGCTGAATACACGCCCGAGCCGAAGGCGAGGTCGTTTCGGAGCCGAGACAATTCGCCCACTTGCATCAAAATGTACTATTTTAAGACGCTTTTAGCTGCCAACGACCTTGAGTGGTTAGCTTGCGTGTTCTGCGCTGAGCTCACGTAACGGGTCGTATGTCCACCCAGTAATAGGACTCGCCCATCAAGGAGTGCTGTCCGAAATTAGACGCATTATTAATTTATTATACATAAAACAACAAGTATTTTTAACACTGAGACTAAATTATTAATAATTAAATGATCTTTAAAATGGTGAAGGTTTCATAAAAATACGCTTTAAAGTTTTTGCGTGATTCTCAATTTTTTATCCGAGTTAGACATAACTTTACAAATTATTTACACTAAGTTATTAAAATGTAATTTCAAATATTCTGAGATCAAATTACGACTGAAATTGTCTAAAGTAACATATATTTTTTTCAAAGAAATACGACAAGTTGTTTAGACGTGATGTTCAATTAAAAACCATTAAAAGTCGTATAACTGCGCTTTAAGTTGTACTAGTGCCGCGCAATGCGTGCTGCGCGCAATGCCACATATTACGCAATGCGTGCGATTCTCGCAGACATCAGCACTTACTGACACGCTTGGTTTGTATGGAAAGTTGTAGCCATTGGCTCTAGTTCCAATTCAAATTCAATTTAGTCTAATTCCAAATTATCTCACCCGCTAATGCGGGACCAAATCGGCAATTATTATTTTTATTAATCACACAATAAAATTAATATTGTTATTAATCACAATAATTTATGCTCGCTTGAGTGTAGAACCTACCTATATATTCGACTGATAAACCGTTATTATCAGTAACCTAAGCGTTTCCACCACTAATCAGTTTAATTAGCCAGTACCTAATGAGAAATACTTCGAGCACTATACACAAGCACATTAATTTGGTAAGTAGGTACCTACATTGTTTTGGGATGATTGCGTAGATAATAAGTAACGTTAACAATAAGTAACGTAAACAACAATTTCATTTTCAGAAATATGATCCATATTAATAAAATAAATATGTCTGTCTGTCTTTTACGTTTTCACATCTAAATCGCTGAACGGACTATGATGAAACTTGGCACACTGGTAGACTAGGGCCTGTTTTTTAGTCGTTTTGAAAATAACTTCCCTCTCTCAAATAGACTCAGTCGCCATGACAATGGAAAAACTTGATGATAAATCTGTAAAATACACGTTTAAGGCCGTACTACCGGCCAAGTGGCGCCCTCATTGAATAAAACATCGTAGCATAGCCTAGAAAATAAATATTAAAGAATCCATCGTCACGTTTGTTACAAAGAGGATAGTACCAAAAACGGCGGTTTCTGACACTTTTGCCTACTACTTTGGATACGAAACATTCTGAGACCTGTTTTAACAACGTAAAAATACTTTATCCTCTTTGTAACAAACGTGACGTTGCATTCTTTAATATTTACTTTCTAGGCTATGCTACGATTTTTTATTCAATGAGGGCGCCACTTAGCCAGTACCCTTAACAAGGTGGCTGAGTTTTCTGGCGAGATTTTTCTAGTCAAGTTCAGTCGCAAATATTCAAGTGGATATTGTGATGTTAAATTGGTATAGTTTTGTGTCTCAAGTGTCTATGCAACTGGACAACATGTGGATTCATTAAATGAAAACGTGTGCGATCCCGAAAAAAAGAAAATGAGAATTTTATTGTTGTATGACTACCTCAGCGAAGCTTGCCGAGAAGGCAGACTCGACACATTTGCTGCCAAATACTACTAAAACATAGAATGTATTACATCCGTATTCTAATAGAAAAAAAGTGTCTGGTTTCTGTATCTAAAAACTAAATCCTTTCTAACACTCGTTAAATGCACGAACAGTGCGAAGCTAAAAGTAAAAAAAAATATATATTATGACTAATTTATAGAAATAACGTAAAAGATATATATACAAACTAACAATAATACCTAACATGTACAAATGCGTATGAAAAAACAACTCACTGGGCATCAAAAAATTCATCCACATCGCTGTCAATGGAAAAAGTGCCCAGAACGCTAGCAGATGACTAATTTTGATTCAATTTGATCGAGTCCAGTGCAGAAAACAGACCTAAATCGGGATATAATAGGAAACTTTTCATCCAGGTTTAGTTCCCTTAGGATAGCAAAATTCTTTTCAAAGCCGCGGGTAGAAGCTATACCTAGTGATTCGTAAATATTAATTTTCGAAAGTAAACTTCGGAGAATTAAAAGGGTTATCTAGGGTTGCCATAAATTAAATATTTATTGTTACAAACGAGCTTTATCAGCGTTTGGGTTGAGTAAATGTATAAAATGGCTAAGGCCGGGACTCCACCAAAGCGGAGATGTGTGCGGTGTGCTGTGCGAGAAGAGATGTTTTTCAGCTCGGGGGACTCCACCAAAGCGGAGATGTGTGCGGTGTGCTGTGTGCTGTGCGAGAAGAGATGTATTTCAGCTCGGGTGCGAGGTGTTGAGTGCTCAGTACACATTGTGACACGAAAGGTAGACGATATATAACGGGCGAGAGGGGGGAGGGGTGACATCGCTCACTGCCCACTGCACACCGCTCACATCTCACGTCTCCACTGCGCGTCGTCCGCGCACAGCTCACGTCTCCGCTTCCATCGCGCCATACAAATATTACACATCTCCGCACAGCGATCTCCACTGAAGCTGAGCGGAGAGGAGATGTGTTAATAACACAATTCTATTGGTTGTTTAAAAAACATCTCCTCTCCGCTCGTCTCGTCTCCGCTTTGGTGGAGTCCCGGCCTAACCCTACACAGGAATGCGTGTCTGGGCTAGACAAAGCGGTTATCTAGGTCCCTGTGATCGGTCATACCGCAACGTCCATTTTGTAGGTACGAGTAGTTATCCCCAACTATGTGGAATTGCCTCTTATGTTATAAGGTAGTTAGGTATTTATCGTGTAAAGTTTTGAAGGCTCGGTGGAATGTGTGTGGAATGCTTCAAGCGGATCCCCTCATTATGTTCACCTAATGACCTAACCTAACACCTAGATTAAGGGCTCCTACAGACAGGTGTGCTACGACAATGCGACAACAATTCCTTTTCATAGATTGTTTCTAAAAAAAATATCTAAAAAGCCGGTTAAGAGCGTGTTTGACTCGCACACGAAGGGTTCCGTACGATTTTTTATATTTTTTATAGTGGCAATAGAAATACACACTGTCAAATTCAACTCCTATTACGTTCATAAGATACAGCCCGCTGAGAGACAGACGGTCTGAAGGAGAGCGGAAGCTTAGTAATAGGGTTCCGTAGGTAGGGCACCATAAAAACGGTTTTTCTTGGTATAACCCTAACATATTTTTACTTTCAAAATGTGGATAATGACGAGATTGGTGTAGGGCTCTAACATATAGGGTGACTGGTAATTAGTGACCGATACTTAAACACGTGATTGTACTCATGATAACAAACAACTTTCCCAAAGAAACATTTTATTTATACTCATTCACTTTTAACACAATAACACAACAGCCGTATGAAATTTGCGCGCGCGGGGCTGTGGCCTATCAGCTGTTAGCCGCGTGCGCTGTCCTGTCTCACTATATGTTTCTTTGGGAAAGTTGTTTGTTATCATGAGTACAATCACGTGTTTAAGTATCGGTCACTAATTACCAGTCACCCTATATATATATGTATTTATATTAAAACTAGCGACTCGCCCTAGCTTCGCTCGGGTAGGTACAAATTATACACATAAACCTTCCTCATGAATCACTCTGTCTATTGGTGAAAACCGTATGAAAATCCATTCAGTAGTTTTTGAGTTTATCGTGTACAGACGCGGCGGAGGACTATGTTTTAAGCAAAAACTTTACTAATAAAACAAGTTATTTTCATCAGCAAAAACTTCTCAAGACAATAAAAGAACACTTGTCAATCATCATCATTATCATTTCAGCCGATAGATGTCCACTGCTGTACATAGGCCTCCCCCAAGTGTCTCCACAACGACCGGTTCTGTGCGTCTCGCATCCATCGGCTACCCGCGACCCTCACCAGGTTATCGATCGAAGTTAAGGCGCTATTAATTGCCAATGACCTTGAGTGGTTAGCTTGCGCTCTGTGCTGAGCGCACGTAACGCGTCGTACGTCCACCCAGCCCCCTTAGCCGAAATACATTTCTGTTAACGTTAACGCTAACGCTGCGTGCAAAATGTATGACAAGGACATTACCTGTGGAGAGAACTGTCACGTGACTCACGCCTAATAATGTCGTTGCCATACATTTTGCACGAAGCGTCAGCGTTAACGTTAACAGAAATGTATTTTGTCTAAAGGCTCTGTAATGGGAACGCTCGCGCATCAAGGAACGCTATCAGAAATTTGACGCATTATTCATTTAATATACATAAAACAACAGGTATTATACTAAAACACGTATACTAAAATATAAATAATTAAATTATCTTTAAAATCGTGAAGGTTTCATTAAAATGCGCTTTATAGTTTTTGCGTAGTTCTCAATTTTTTATTCGCGTTAGACATAACTTTACAAATTAATTACACTATGTTATAAAAATATAATTTCAAATATTCACATATCAAATTACAATTTTTTAGAGTAACATATATTTTTTTCAGTGAAATATGACTAGTCGTTTAGACGTGATGTTCAATTAAAAACCGTAAAGAAGTCGTATAACTGCGCCTTAATAAACACGAGCACTCGTGATCAGCCCGATACTTGCGAACTGCCATAACTTGCACAAGTACGTATTGATGGATTGATTGAGTCCCTAATCCACTCACAATTTCCTCGCCAACTTCTGTTTGAGACGTTTATAGAGTAATTATAACAGACAGCTATAATTAGCAGCTTGCGATTATAATTTTGCTTCTAATTAGAGTTTTTATGAGCAGATTGATGCTCAGTTTAGATGAATGATGTTTGTGTATATTAACCTAGTTTCGTTTCTTGAAGATTTATTTTTTTGCGGTTCAGTATTTTGTCATAAATTTATTTAAATAAAACAGCGTGAAACTCAGGTTTTCAAGGTCTGGAAAGCAGCTTGGTGACGTATTTTGGATAAAGAGGTATGCGTAACGGATTTAAAGTCTCGCAAACCTCCATTGAAAAAGGCGAATCCTTCGACTAGACAGATGTTGTGTTTGGTCCGGGTAACTGCCCAATGGTTGCTGTCGGGCGGTTGTATATTTATTTAAGTGCACAAAACACTTAGAACAGAAAAAAAACAGATACAGATAGAAGAGCACAAAGGTACTGCTTATTTCAAAAGAAATTTCTTTCAGCAGACCTGCGACTGGAAAGTTGGATGAGAAATGTGGACACAGTGTAAATAAATAGATATGGAAACTTAAAATAGATTAGAATACATAAGTAATTCATACATACAATATACCTAACTTTACAATAAACAAATGTACATATTTATAAAATACTTAACTACACTAAAACCAAAAATATTAACCTAACTACGTACTTAAATATAAAAACAAAATGTAGGTACATAATTAAATATAAAATAAATATCTATAGTAAATATAATTACGGGATGGTGGAGAGGTAATGCCCTTTGACGTATATTGTTCAAATCGCGCGGAGAACTTTGATACCGTGACGCACTATATGTGTGACGTCGAGTTTTTGGTTCGTATAAAGTGGTATAGATGCCACTACACTATTAGAAGGTGGAGGAATTTCAGTGCCAGCGATTTTCAGAGTTGCAATCCAAAGACTAATTAATGAAGGTATTATTATTAGGGTGGTTTTCAGACCTTACATTGATCAACTAGATCTGTAACTGTAGCATCCATTCGGCTCAGCCCATCCAAAGGATGACAGTAATAAATTGCCCTGTGCGATAAGTCCGCCTATTGTACACTTGTTTTTAACCGATTCAAAAAGGAGGAGGTTCTCTATTCGTGTTTTTTTTGTATGGTTGTTACTCGATTACTCCGCCATTTGTCAATAGATTTAGATGATTCTTACTTTTTTTGGTAGGTCATTCTTCAGAAGTGGTCCCATATAAATTTTATCGAAATTATTTCCGCGCATTTAGAAAAAATCACCAAAAACAAAAAAATATGTAAGTATACAGAGATAACGTTTTGGTTTTCTCCAATTATGTTCAAATTCCATGTTCTATGTTATTGGGGTTAACAATTCGGGCACAACTTTAATATTTAGTTTTAGTTTTGGGGTACAACCACTAAAAAGTGAAAAATAAAAAACTTTTTTACAAAAAATACAACCGACTTCCAAAAAAGAAAATACACAAAAAAAGTTAATATTTCAATTTTTTGTGTATTTTCTTTTTTGGAAGTCGGTTGTATTGTTTGTATGAAAGTTTTTATTAAATAATATGTGGTTTACAATCAAGTAAACAAGGTGGAGATGATAATACTGTCAATACTCAGTTATTATTTTTGTTATGTCTGTTTATGCTAAAACACGTTTTTTTTTTGCCGACTTGTGTAGTTAAAGAAACAGTCCAATTATCTCATTTATAATAAGTTTTCGACCATACCCGACTTTATAGCTACTTGATATAATTGATAACAAACCATGTATCTCTCTAAGTAATCCGTAAGCATTATTCCAATAACTACAAGATTGCCTACACTGATAAACCGGCCAAGTGCGTGTCGGACTTCGCATATTTAGGGTTCCGTACCAAATGAGGGAATTATCAAAGAAAAAATCTGATTTATCAATATATTGGTATTTTTTATGTATGTTGTTGTGACGAAGTAAAAAAATCTTCGGAACAAAATTTTGTGACAGACGATGGACAGACAGACGGACAGACGGACACGTGAGTGACAGCAATAGGGCTCCATTTGTACCCTTCGGGTACGGATTCCTAAAAATTAAAATATCAGAAATTCCACAATTTATTTACCAAGGAGCTTGGGTGGTATTAATCATGATTGGAAATAAGATAACGTACAAAAGGAAGCCGCGGTCCATTCTCTCGATATAATCCGCCACGAAATGATCCGATGGTTTATTCATAGCTCGTCACAAAGCTAAGAAAAGAATATCCTCAGGTTTAACGTACCTATCTACTTGGTATTTTCTCAAATAACTTTCTAAAACCGTCTCTCATAGAGAGCCTTAGGAAAAGGTAATGCGTAAGTAAACAGGACCTGAATGGCTAATATTACTTAGGTCTTTGATCTAACCTGAAATATCAGTACTTTTCAGAGAAAAATCCTAATTTCAAATGTGAGGGATTCACCCTTCTCAGTTATTCACAAAACAAGACAAAAGGGAACTTGTTTTCGAATCGAAATGACATAGTAATCGAGAAATGTCGAACTGTCCAACTTGTCGATCCCGAAATTGGGCCGGGGACAACTATTATTAACTTCCGTTACAATTTGTTGTGAGCAAAACAAATGCTTTGCATACATCTACTAGGTATTTAGGTACTGTAATATTCTATGTTGTAAGGTTATAGCTTGGTGGTTAAATCTTTGTCTTTTATGTACGCCATATTATCCACCAATACAATCTCAAGATTATTGTTCAGGATTGGCTCCTTAAGCAGTCGTATACTGCAACAGAAGGCCTGCTGCAGGTACTTACATAGTTAACCTAATCCCACAGTCACACATTTTACACACACATACACCATCACACGACACACACCATCACACAACAATCACCTACACACAGTATTTCAAAATTATTTTAATTTGCTTGCCTACCTTGTATTTTTTTAATTATTGGTATCATTCAATGATTCTATGTGAAACAATTTCTGAGAGGTGAAATTCTGGTGACCTGTAATACAGGTTTTTAATTACCTACCACAGGCACCAGTGTTTCACGACCAATGTAATGTGTGTTCTTGTTTATGCCAATAAATTATTATTATTATTATTATTATTATATATTACCTAATGGACATGGTGGACATCCCACCCATACGCACAAAACGTTTATGGAACTCATTTATTATGCGTACAGGTAAGGAGTGGAATTCCCTGGCGGAGTCTGTGTTTCCTGATAGCTACAACCTGGAGGTCTTTACGTTAATAGTGAATAGGTTGCTTCTAGGCAAGCGTGGTACGAAGTCGACTACATCATCGCTTACCATCAGGTGAGATGGTGGTCAAGTGCGAGCGGCGAGCCTAACAAAGATAAAAATGTGGTCTAGCAAAAGGATCTTGAAAAATCTGTATGTTCTTCCTACCTCATGGGATTACTCGTGACTTCCTGCCTAAGTAATTTACCGTGTGTACAAAAAACTTGTCTTCAGGTGAAAAAGCAAGCAGAACATTAAAGAATTTAACCTGGATTTCCTGGTTAGGAGACATATCTTTACTTTTAAGACTGAAACTCGAACGTGACTCCAATTAAACTCAAGGAAAAGTCGGCGAGCCTAGCTTTACACAAGATTTCTAACTTTTGATAAACCTGTGACGTATGGTGTAAGTAGATTACGTACTTTCAAAATACCTTAGTATACACTCTACACTATAGTGATATGAGTAGGTATTTACTTAGTATTTTATCCTCGGAATGAGATCCCATAACATATGAGTGTGATGCATCGCGTCAAAACTATACGGCGCTACGTGGAATGAATACCGTATGTATTGAATGCAAAGAATGTAATAGAGATCGCACACAGGACCAAACGGTATTTGGCATTTGTGTAGGCATGAAAATATTACGCGGCGAAAAAAGGTCTATATAAACGCGTTTGCAGAGAAGTAACGCCATCAGTATAAAACGACTGTTTTCTTTCCCAAACTCGGTCGTCATCAAAAAGGCATAAAAGACCCCACTAAAGTTAACTCAAAGTTGTCTTGTCAAAACAAGTTACGTAACCTAGAAGTCGACCCATCAATTATGCCCTTGCCCGAGTTCAATTAAGTTGCTATTCGGCAACCTTTCGGCAAACATTCGTCGTTTCGTCGTCGATCGTCGGCGTCCCTCGTAAATCCCGCTTCGTTTGCCAAGTATCGCCACTAGGTCGCTCATTAGGCTGCCCTTAGGTATTTAATGGTATGTCAACTTTGTCAATATTAGAGCCAAGGCTTTTGGCTAATTACTCCGGACAAGTTGTGACCGTTCAACCAGGACAGAGCCCCCATTCATCAAATCAACTTTATGCAAATATTTTGAGGGTATTTTCATTTTAATTGCCGTTTAGAAGCGGCAGTTGTATGAGCAATATCGATTTGACTGTAGGACGTATGCTATCGATGTCCTTGGCCATTATGTAATGGCTATAAATTCAAGCATTCATTCGCTCTGCCCTTTCAAAGGGGGGAGTGAAATGCCCTTTCAGAGAAGTTTTAGCGCAGCGGTCTCAATATTTCTGTTGTGATTGCAGGAGAAAGAAAACAGAGCAGAAAGATAAGTTTGAGTCCATAACAATTGGGATCGACGAGGGTCGTGAAATATCTTTGTTTTTACAACTGAAGGCCCAAAAAGCTTTTGAACATTTAGTTACATAAGGTTGGATATACTAGCATTGGTGTGAAGTAAAAGTTTTGAGAGGATTTCAGAAAAACTCGGCAGAAAGAAAAAGAAAAGATTTTTTTAATGAAAGGCTGTATCTAATTAACTTATACCTGTTTTTATTAGCAAATGTTAAAAAAAAATCTGTAATGAAATAAATTATGGACACAGAAAAAATACATTTTAAAATATTCCCTTGATTTTTCCAAAAGATTAGGCAAAACGTTTTGTAGGCCGGGGTGACTGGCAGATTCATCCCAGTAAATGAATTTGGGTTCCGCAGTGACATAGCCGTTTCGCAAATGAGTTCGGCCTAGGACTGAATTGAAGTGGATTTTCGCTGGCTTGACTACAACTTAATCAAGTTACATCGTTAAGGGTTTTTCTAAAGATAAATCTTTTAAAGATTAGCTGCTGAGTGAGATTGTTAATTACAAGGTCCAGTGGCAGAAGTTTATTAGATTTGATTGAAAGACAAGGCTAATGGGTGCGGATGCGTTAAAATGAACCATAATCATGTTTTCTTCATCATCATCATTACCATCATTATTTCAGCCGAAAGACGACGACTGCTAGACATAGGCCTGCCCCAAGTGTCACCGCAACAACTGGTCCTGTGCGTCTCGCATCCATCGGCTACCCGCGACCCTCACCAGGTCATCGGCCCGCTTTGTGGAAGGCCTTCCAACACTGCGTTTTCCGGTACACGGTCGCCACCGACCATCTGTTCTGTGAGTAATGTGCCCTGCCCACTGCCACTTCAGTTTGGCGATTCTTTGGGCTTTGTCGGTGTAACGATGGAAGCGACGCGATATGCTGAATTGCAATTTTGATATTCAAACGGAGCGCTAGGTGTGGTTCGCTAGTCGCTTATATGCCGCCGCCCGGCCACGTCATATCTCACTGTATTAATTAACAGAATTATTGTGGAACAAGATTAAACGATTTGTTTATTCAGTTCAAGTTTTCTTTGAATCTGCATTCATCAGCCCCGCTAGCCAAATAACTTTTCTATTATCGTTTACGCTGACGCTTAGTACAAAACGTATTTTTTTTCTGTTGTTTGGGAAATCATCCAATGACATCTCCCGCTCTGGGTGGACCGGGAGGGCGTGTCAGACTCTTACTGACTAAAACCCACCCCTGTTCCTTCCCTGCCCAGTGAGTGCCCCGGGCTGAGTACAAAATGTATGGCATTACATTAACTGCGATAAGTCACGTGACAATTCTCTACGCAACACAACAGGATGTTTTCTTTTATAATATATGACCTATAAATAAAAATATCTTAAAATCCATAAACGATAACATCTTGAGTTTTGTTATGAAAATTGTTAGAAGTAGCAAAACTGGCTATCAAAACGAGGAAAGACATCGTTTAGCCACTGAATAGGTGCGTACGTACCCAAACGACCGTCAATAACAAAATTTCAAAGGCCACCACTTCATTTGTACACAAGAACTCCATTAAACTACTTACTAACACCTCAAAGGACATTGTATTGTGGCTAGCCGACTATTACCTATATAAAATAGATAGTACAACCAGTGTAACTAATCTATTAATTGGCACTCACTGGCTTTAAACTTGGGCAAGACGGATATCAATAACAATAGCATGTTTCTCAAACACCAAACTATAATGAGGTCCAGTTGTGGCCCAGTGATATTCGTGCTGGGGTACAAAGTGACCCCTCACTGGGGTACAAAACGACCTTTTACTGGGGTACAAAGTGGACCTTTACTCGGGCTTAACGACCCTCCTGAAATTATTTCGTTACACAGCCACGGGTACGTATAAAAGGGTGATTTGCTGAAACAACTAAGGGTTTAGTAATGACCCCATTTTAATTTGTGCGTGTTTTGGCATGTATGCTAGTTTATTTCGGGTACTTGTACAGCCTTTATGGGTTTAGTTACTTAGTTACTAATAGAAGGGACCTTAGTCTGAGAGTTATATAAATCTTTTAGTAGCCAGACATGATGCAAAAAAATACAGTCAGCTTCTGAAAACTGATTAGAAATACGAGCTTTATTTGAGCTTGAGCCTACTCAGAAATGAGATGTAGGCTTAAAAACGCCAAAAATGGATTTCAGTATTTTATTAGAAAAAAGGTCAAATTACCTTGACCTTTAAAATGTAATCAAAACTTTCGATTTCATCCGGCGAAGATAACAGCTACAAAAGTAAAATTATAAGTAGGATTTTCTTAAAACAAGTTTGATAGATATTTTCTCATGAAATTGTTTTTTTTTTGTAGCAGTTTACATAAAACTGACTAGCTTTCACCAGTGGCTTTACCCGCATGCAGGTTTTCAATGAAATTATCTTATCATAACCATAAAGTATAATAAGCCTGTAATGTTAATACTGCTGGAACACAGGCCATCTCTCTGTGAAAGGGTGTGGGCCACGTGGGCCCACCACATTGGGCCCACATGGCCCAATGCGGGTTGGTGAATGACACATGTCTTCGAAGATTTGGTTCTAGGACATCCCGATTTCCTCACGGTGTTTTCCTTTACCAAGATAAAATAATTTCTGCCTAGGGGTTGAGGATAAATTCGAAAGAGTTACCTCGCCCCTGGGCATTCAGGGCATGGAGGAACAGGGGTGGGTTTTAGTCAGTAAGAGTCTGAGATGCCCTCCCGCTCCACCCAGAATGGGAGAAGTCATTGGATGATTGCTCAACCCACCAAAAAAAAAAAAAAAAAAATTTACAAAAGTAAACTATAGTTGGGTTGGGCCTGCCTGGGTACAACCCCACCTACAAATTTACCGCAGTTACCACTGGGTCAAAACTGCTCTCCGAAATTATCCTAAACATAAAAAGAGGATGTAAAGTAGATATTCTAATTCAGGTCATGGTTTACCTAAGCTTCATACAAATCCATTCACCCTTTGAAGCATGATTGATTAAAAAACATAAATGTGAAAGTCGATACAGGGTGTAAGGGAAATGGGTTGTCATCATAATGACAGAAACAGAACAACTTTCTTCAAGTAGGTCATAGTTGATTCCCAAAAAAATAAATGGACCCCGTACAAAGTTATCATCAGTTGATCAAAATTTTTATTTAAGAAAGGCTCAATTTTTTTAATCGGAATTTTCTATGATTTTCTTGAAAAAATATTTTTTTTTCCTTTTATAATGTATCACAATAGGTGATATTTTATTTATATTACAACTTAACCTATTAGCTAATTAGTCTTTTAAATATAACTTAAACTGCTAAGAAACTATACAATTAAGAAATCGTCCAATGACGTCTTTCTTATTCACTATAATTTAAGGGTATAAGACACTTGATTCACGTGTTCTTTATAAACTTAAGCACTCGAACTACCGTTAGGTTCACTAACAGTGCACTAAACTAACTCAAAAGGTTTTACCCTTTTTAGTCTTCGCACTAATTCAGTGTTGTCAAGGAGTTGGATCGCCTCGACATTCACGTGATGATGAAGTCTGTGTTCATGAGCTTCTGCATATTTTTGTATAGCTATGTTCGTCCATCTTGAGGTCCCGGTGAAGGTCGGTATTTCTAATGTACCAGGGCGCATTGACCATATCCCTGAGTACTGGTGTATAGAAGATACAGGACTGGACCTAGTACACTACCTTGTGGTACTCCAGAAGTCTTCTTGAAGAAAGTTGTTAATTTTGAAATATGACCATCCTAAATACTTTCAAATTCATGCTCGTCACATAAGGGCACATAACAGAGCAGCCACTATGAGGAGTCGAAATAGGTTTATAGCATCATCATCATTTGTAGGTAATAGGACTTGTTACAAAATATACAAAAAAAAAATCAGGTCAAGTGTCCTTGTTAGGACTACGGAACCCTAAAAAAGCTCGTCTAACCTTGATACGATTGCCAGTATACAAATTAAATTACTTAAATTAATGTGTGTTTTATCGCACTCATTTGCCTTGCACGGGTACGAGTAGTATTATTATAATAATTATTATTACTACTTATTATATTATTATGCTATCAGATGGGGCTTTGTCAAAAGGAACTTACATTAAAAAAGACTTACTGTTAATCTAGGAATTAAAATGATGAATGATTGGGCTCAAGCCAAGACTGTAGCATTGAACTTGATTGTCATCTCAGCTAAAAATCCTCCTCTAAGAAAATTAGATATCATTTATCGAATATTTTCTGAAACTTTACCAACATATGTATATCACGCTTAGTATTTCCTCGAAGGGTCAAGCAGTTTTTTTTTTTTTTTGGGGTAAGAAATCAACCAATGACGTCTCCCGCTCTGGGTGGAGCGGGAGGGTGTGTCAGACCCTTGCTGACTAAAACCCACCCCTGTTCCTTCCCTGCCTGAGTGCCCAGGGGTGCGGTAACTCTGTTAAGCTACACTTTTTTTTACTAATGATAGACTCACGTTTCACTACCATCTCACCTGATGGTAAGCGATGATGTGGTCGACGTTGAAGCACGCTTGCCTAGAAGTAACCTATTCACTTTTTACTTAAAGACCTCCAGGTTGTAGTTATCAGGAAACACATACTCCGGCAGGGAATTCCACGCCTTAGGCCGCGTTTCAACCTGCGAGCAACTTGCATTCAAATTTTTAAACGATTGACCACATTATACCTCGGTAGCCCGCAAAGTAATGCAACTTGCATGCGAGTTGCTTGCAGGTGAAAACTATACTTACTAGACTCATATTTCGCCAGTTTGGTATGATTTAAGTTTCAAGTCTCAAATAGATGCCGAGCCTATTGTCATCAAGCGGTCACAAATCCAAACCACGGACTGCTACTGAAAAGCGACCGACTTTCAAAAAAGGAGGAGGTTCTATGTTCGACTGTATGTATGTTTTTTTTTATTTTTTTTTATGTATGTCCGCCTGTTTCTCCGTCAGTTGTGGACCGATTTTCATGTGGACCACTTTTTGAGAAACTGAACAAAAACGAAAAATACGTATACCTCGATGACGTTTTGGTGTTCTCCTAATGTTTAAATTCCACATTCCATGTTATTGGAGTTTTTAGTTCTGGGGTATAACAATTAAAAAGTGAAAAATATAAAACTTTTTTACAAAAACAACAACCGACTTCCAAAAAAAAAATACACTAAAAATTAAAAAATAACTTTAATTTCGGAAGTCGGAGTCAAATAACGAAGAAGTAAAATACAAACACCGACTTTCGAAATTAAAGTTATTTTTTAATTTTTAGTGTAGGTATTTCTTTTTTGGAAGTCAGTTGTTTTTTTTGTAAAAAAGTTTTTCATTTTAGGAATAATAATGTTGTTTCCGTTATAAGTACGAATAAAAAACTTTTTTTACAAAAAATACTACAATCTTCTAAAAAAGAAAATACACTAAAAACTGAAAAATAACTTTAATTTTGGTACCTACTAAAAATAATTTAATTTTTCACTTTTTAGTTGTTATACCCCAGAACTAAAACTAAATATTAAAGCTACGCCCGAATCGTTAACCTCAATAACATGGAACATGGAATTTGAACACAACTGGACGGAATTGCATGATTTGATTCCGCCAAGCCCGTTTCATCAAAGGACCACAAGACGTACGGCGAAGTGCCACCGGTTCATGGTGGACAGCCCATCCATACGCACAAAGCGTTTTGAGAAAAAATTCATTGCGCGTACAGCTAGAGAGTGGAATTCTCTACCGGAGTCTGTGTTTTCTGTAAGCTACAACCTGGGAGTCTTTAAGTCAAGAGTGAATAGGTTACTTCTAGGCAAGCGTGCTCCATCTTCGACCACATCATCGCTTACCATCAGGTGAGATAGTGGTCAAACGCGAGCCTATCAAACATAAAAAAAATCTAATGATGGAGAAAACAAAAAACATTATCTATGTACATATTTTTTGTTTTTGTTGATACTTTCAAAAACTGCTAAATCAATTTCGATAAAATTTATATGGGACCACCTCAGGAGTATGCTCTTTCAAATAAAAAAAGAATTTTGAAAATCGGTCCACTGCAGGGACAAGGCCTCCTCTCTGTGAGAGGGAATGGGCATTATTCCACTTCGCGGTCCCAGTGCGGGTTGGTGGATGTCACATGTCTTCGAAGTTTTTGCTCTAGGACATGCCGGTTTCCTCACGATGTTTACCTACACCGTTCTTTTTTTTCACTTTTCTCAGCTAAAACAGGATTTCAGAAGATTAAAATAAATGGAATAAAGGTGCTGCGTCAACTTCCCAGCTAATTTTATTCACCCGATGCTCGTCTAAACAAAGGAACGACTGAACTGAAACAAGACTTTGTTTCCAGACTTCGCCTCTTGCAAAATGTAACGTATTATGTAACGCTATGAATACAGGCTTTATGTTTCAGTCAGTCAAAATGTAATTTTCATTTCGCTGAAATTGTACCCAAAATGCTTTGATAGCGCTGATGGTAATTTCGGAGAACCATGAATGAAACTTTATGTTCAAAGAGTTGTGATTATTACATTCGTCTTAACTGCTTCATGTTATACAGGGATAAAATTGTTTGTGTGTTTGTTGAAGGGGATAATGTTCCAATTACGGAAATACTTTCCCTGGTAGAAAACTAGATTTATCGTTTATCACAGAAAATGCACTGTTCCTGGTGATGGGAGCGAAGCCGTTAAATTCTTGCAAGCGTAGCGTAGCGTTGTGTGTGTAGCTGGATACCGGCAGGTTTAAATGTAGCGTAGCGTTGCGTGTATGTAGTTGAATACCAGTAGGTTTAAATATAGCGTACCGTTGCGTGTATGTAGTTGGATACCAATAGGTTTAAATATAGCTTAGCGTTGCATGTATGTAGCTGGATAGCAGTAGGTTTAAAAGTGGTGAAGCGTTGCGTGTATGTAGCTGGATACCAGTAAGTTTAGTTGTAGCGTAGCGTTGCATGTATGTAGCTGGATACTAGTAGGTTTAAATGTGGTGTAGCGTTGCGTGTATGTAGCTGGATACCAGTAGGTTTAAATGTAGCGTCGCGTTGCGTGTATATAGCTGGATACCAGTATGCTTAGTTGTAGCGTAGCGTTGCATGTATGTAGCTGGATACTAGTAGGTTTAAATGTGGTGTAGCGTTGCGTGCATGTAGCTGGATACCAGTAGGTTTAAATTTAGCGTAGCGTTGGGCGTATGTAGCTGGATAGCCGTAGGTTTAAATGTAGCATAGTGTTGCGTGTGTCTAGCTGGAAACAGTAGATACGCTTAAATGTAGCATAGCGTTGCGTAAGTGTAGCTGGATAGGTCAGTCAGATAGGCAGTCGCTACATTTAAACCTACAGTGGGTTTAAACGTAGCGACTGACTATCTGACTTCCACGATAATAGCTGTCAAAATCAAATACCTAAACATTCACCAAAAGATCCTTACAAAAATACCGTGACTTTATATAATGTATTTATAAAGACCCATTTTCAATACGTAAGAATGTATAGGCTTGACTTCCCACGTAAAAAAACATAAGTAATATGGTTAGAATAAAGTAAAACAAGATATATTATTTTTAGGTCCATCTTCCCTGACATTCCTGTAATGTTATGTCACTAGTCACATGACGAGGGTTCGTCTGCTCACTACATGTGTATTATTTCTCCACAATTTCAAATGTTACCGAATAAGTAAGTGAGTTTTTTCCCTTGTTGTTGTCAATAGAATGAAATTGTTTTAGCGACGTGTGTTTTTTGGGGTTCTTTTATTTTATATGTAGATGTGTTTTACAATGTTAGCGTATTATTGTTGTATCGGCTGTTAACGTCGAGTGCTGAACCAAAAGTGAGCGTTAAATGGTCAAAAAGAAAATCTCATAGATATATAGGTTAGTAGTGGAGGTAGGTTTTGCAGATTTAGATTAGATTTATAGCTGATAAATAGAAAAAGCTACCGTCTATCTTGCAGTATTCTCCTAAATGAAACTCAGCAGTCAGATGAGGTGCTTTTTCTTTACTTACTCGTATAAGTTGCCCCGATGGGGTTACCCATCAGGGGAGGGAATTTTTAATAATCCTTCATGCATGTATACTTCTAGACCCAGCGGTTTGGGCTTTGCGATGACTATCAGTGAATTAATTTTTATAGATAAAAAAAACCGGCCAAGTAAGAGTTGGAATCGCACACGAAAGGTTCCGTACCATAAACTGCCCCTGTAATTTTTATTATTTGTTGTTATAGCGGCAACAGAAATTCACATTCTGTCAAAATTTCAACTGTCTACCTATTACGGATCATGAGATACAACCCGCTGACAGACAGACGGACAGCGGAGGCCTAGCAATAGGGTCCCGTTGGTTAGCCTTCGGGTACGGAACCCTAAAAACTGAGAAATATGAAGTTATTTGTTGCAAAAATTACGATAAAATCATGACCTATTCCAGTAAACATCTGTTTACATAAAATTCAAAGTCCTGAGTGGCTGATATATCAACGCACAGCATAAACCGCTGGTCCTAGAGACATGATATTCGGAGGGTGTGCTCTTTGTGAAGATATTCACTAAGAAAGGGTTTTGTGAAATTCAGCCCTTTAGGGGGTGAAAAAGGGGTTGAAAGTTTATAAAGAGGGGAGTACTAATTCCACGCGGGCAGAAGGTAGTTAAAGTATAAATTTATTAACCCAGTTTGACCTTATTCTGACCTAGATAATGCACAGGGAAACCGCAGTATAACGTAGATCGCGCCAGTTCAGATGGATGCTGCTACTTTTGCGCCTCATTTGTTAGCTAGCGTAACTTTATTTACATAATAATAAAGCACAAGAGCGGAATACTTGTGTGTTTGGTACAAAGATAATAAGTTTATCCTT
Organism: Polia nebulosa; assembly: GCA_951329385.1. Classification (NCBI taxonomy): domain Eukaryota; kingdom Metazoa; phylum Arthropoda; class Insecta; order Lepidoptera; family Noctuidae; genus Polia; species Polia nebulosa. Next base: position 11,539,747 of record OX589598.1, read on the forward strand.
GAGACAACATTCCAGTGTATGTCTAAACACCCTGACTGAAAAAGAAAATACAGGGAGAATGCGGTTAGAATTATGTAAATCTGTGCCTTGTAGAACGTCTTTTGCTCAAAGATTTAACTTGTTCCTGGGCCCAAAACTATATAACATAGCTAACAAAAAAAATGAAATTTTCTCCATGACTAAGACAGAGTGTAAGCAGAAAGTGATCAGCTGGCTTCTATCGCTTACTTACGACGAAACTGAAATACTGTTTTATGTCCCTGCATAAATACTCCGTAAGTTTCAAGTAATTATGTATGTTAACGCCACACACATGAATAGACACACCCCACACATGTAGGTACACACCCCACACATATAGGTACACACCCCACACACATACACACCCCGTACACATCTTCACGCCCACACTCACATCCACTTCCACTTCCACGCACACACCCAAACACACCCACACCCCCACTCTCACACACATAATCACACATAAATTATTTTCCTGGTCTTTTAAATAATTCCTTATTGGACCTTACTTACCTCAAAATCCTCTGGCATGGTAAATTTATAAATTTAAATTGTAAAATGAGAATTTAATTTAAATTTAAATTTAATTAAATTTCAATTTATTCTTTTTAATACTTTTTTTTTAAAATTTAAATAAGGTTTTTGGCTATAGTGTATAATTAAATTATGTTAATGCAAATAAGGGTGGGCGCTGATACCTACATTACAAGATATTAAGTTATCTTAGTTTAGGTATTAGTTGCAACTATAGATATGTAAATTAATGTAACTACCTTTCGGCCTATTTTATTGTAAACCTGTTTTATGTTAAACTTGAAGGTGAAAAATAAAACGTTATTATTATTATTTAGCGTCGCAAACGAGTGGGTTAGTTATGTTTTCGCCTAGAAGTGAAGTTGTGTGTATTCTTTTTGGTGAATTTTCGAAAATTAGTCTTGAGCCCTTTTTATTAGCATGTTTTTTTTTTGTTTTTTGGCGGGGGTGGGAATTTGTTCAATGGCTTCTCCCGCTCTGGGTGGAGTGGGAGAGCGTGTCAGACTCTTACTGACTAAAACCCACCCCTGTTCCTTCCCTGCCTGAGTGCCTAGGGGTGCGGTAACTCATTTTCAGAATTTATCCGCTACCCCTAGGCATGCGGGAACTACAAGCATATTTTTATCTTTCTAATCGAGGGTGTGCAAGAATTATACCTATTGTAGTATTGACTATCTCAGCGAAGCTTACCAAGAAGGCTGACTCGACACATTTGCTTCCAAATACCTACTGCAAAAACATTAGAATGTGTTACATCAGGATTGTAATGGAAAACCAAGTGACTGTATTCTGTATCGAATAATAACTAAATAGTTTCTAAACTTGACACTGGTCAAAGGCACCAAGCGTGCAAAGCCAAAAGAGAAAAAGTACTCAAACTCTGTATTTTCCACCCAAAGCGTTAAACATAGTGCTAATAACTAATAACCAAGTTACGATTGAACCTGTACCGCGGCGTTTAATATATATATAGTTTTTTTAGTGCTCGATAGTTATTTATTATGGACATGTTCAGGACGTAGTGAGTGTAAGCATTTATTTCATCAAAACTGGTTGAGTAGCTCGATGGTAAATAATGTGAATTTCGACAACGGGGCCAATAACACCGCATATTAGCCAAGTCAATCAACTCAGCCTATCGCAGTCCACTGCTGGACATAGGCCTCTCCCAGGCTGCGCCACAACACCCTGTCCTCCGCCTTCCGCATCCAGTCTATCCCAGCCACCTTCTTAAGGTTGTCGGTCCATCTAGCTGGGGGGCGTCCCACACTACGCTTGCCGATAGCCAAGTACGCAGGAGATATTATAGTGCACAAGAGTGTGTGAAAACACATGAGCAATCTCTGTTCCTTTAGTCTCATAGTTCGATGGGACGGCAATCCGACACGACCGGGGAGAGATCAAGTGCAGGACCAACGGTTTAAGCGATTTCAGAGACACGGGGTGTCGTATCACCAACCTGCCAAACACCTGGCTGCTACAGAGTAATTCCTAATGTGGATGTGACGCATGTTTTCCCTCAGCTTTTTCTTTTTAGGGTTTCGAAAGTCCGAATGAAAAAACGGAACCCTTATAGGATCACTCGTGTGTCTGTCTGTCTGTCCTTCTGTCACAGCAAATTTGCTCCGAATCTGCTTGACCGATTGAAATGAAATTTGGTACACACATGAATATCTGTGACCCAAATACGAACGTGTACCCTAAATAAATTATTTTAGAATATGGGGTCACTTTTGGGGTAAAATTGGAATATTAAAAAACAAAGTTTTTCAAACTGCACCGTGCGAAATATCAAATAAAAGGGCACACTGTGAGCGTCTCGAGGGTATTTTTATTCATAATTTTAAAATTTAAGATTTAAAAGTTATTTAAGAAAATAGATGAAAAATGAGCATTCCCTCCCCCTTATCTTCGAAACCACAGGGCTGCGAGAGGCTACACGAATAAAAAATTGAAAAAAGTTCTTTACTTATAGATTACATAAAAACCTATAGGGAGGAGGTAGGTACTCGTAGTTTAAAAAAATCTGAAAAAAATTGATTTGTTCGGAACCCTTTGCGCGCGAGTCCGACTCGATCTTGGCCGGTTTTTTGTCGTGTTTCTCTGTCTTTACGTCATGTTTATCGCAAATAACCGTTTTTCTTTCTTTCTTTCTTTCTAATGGAAATACCCAATAGCATTTTTTGCCCGTCCCTCAGCAATCGCGCTTACCCGGGCCTGCAGACGCCGAGTAGTGGATAACTCGCCGTCCGATCAGCACCAGACCCGAGAGTCGACGGCGCGTAGTGTTCCACGCGCGCCTCAAAGAGAAGTCAGCAAAACATGACGGGGCCCGTCATGGCCGATGCCTGCCCAGGGGTTGAGGATAAATTCGAAACAGAGTTACCTCGCCCCTGGGCATTCAAGGCAGGCAAGGAGCAGGGGTGGGTTTTAGTTAGTAAAAGTCTGACACGCCCTCCCGCTCCACCCTAGAGCGGAAGATGTCATTGGATGATTTCTCACCCCAAACAAAAAAAAAAAAACAGTCACGCTTGCAACCAAGGGACCAACGAGGCAGTCACGACTAAATTATAACAGCATCCCGGATCAATCATCTAAGCTAAGCAGGTTAAACCGTTGCTCTAGTCTATCATAAGTATGTAGATTCTGAAATTCGTTACAGGTACAGTTAGTCAGAAGCCCTAAGATTTACCGAGCAATCTCACAAATGGGTATCGGTAACCCAACAACTGGATGATGATGTCTGAAAAGCAGTTGCTCCATACTCCAAAAAGCTGGCATTCAGCTGCAACTGGTTGACTGGAAGCCGGCCTCAATATAGTTGGGAAAAGGCTGGTAAAATAAATTATGGAAACCGTCCAATTGTCAGCTGTAACTACGTAGTTACTTATTTTATCATCATCATCATTTCAGCCGAAATAAATCCACTCCTGGACCTAAGCTTCTACCAAGTGTCGCCACAAATACCCGTCTGGTGTGTCTCGCGTCCATCTGATTCCCGTGACCCTCACCAGGACATTGGTCCACCTTGAGGGAAGCCTTCCAACGCTGCATCTCCCGGTACACAGTCACCCCTCCAGAAGCTTCCGGCCCCATCGATCATCTGTTCTGCGAGCAATGTGCCCTGCCCATTGACACTTCAGTCTGACGATTCTTCGGGCTGCGTACTTACTAGCTTCTGCCAGGGGCTTCGCACGCGTGGAATTAGTACTTCCCCATTATAAGTTATAGCCTATCTGCTGTTCCAGACTGTAATCTATATCTGTGTCAAATTTCATCCAAATCCGTTTAGCCGTTCTGGCGTGATTGATTAACTATCCAAACTTTCGGATTTATAATTTAGGATTTTATACCTTGAAAGAAAACATACGTTCCGAGTTCACTAAACTCATGTTTTTGCTATTTTATGTTATAGAAAACATTCTTCCCTAAATAAGAAGCCAATATAATAATCTTTTATCAAATACCAACGCTGCTGACAAATTATTAGATAGGATTAAGCTCAGGGATTAAGTTATCGGTTCCGCCTGACCTTGGCACGAAACATGAGGATAAAATAGAAAATTCTTGCACAGGGGAGAAATAAAAATTGTTTTTATGTCGTGTTGGTGTAAACATATTTGTTGTTAGGAAGATAAGGTGTTGTGGGAGGGCTCTTATTTTGGATCGCGGACAGGGGTCCTAATAACCTTTCGTTAGCAGTGCCGTAAATGTTTCCTTTCTTCTTTTTTTTCTTAACAGTTCAATTATGCTTAGTTCTGATGACCAATTTAACGAAAAACACCGCAATAAGGCTAATTTTTTGCTGAGTATCGACCATTACATTTAACAATTTTCTCTATGAACAAACTATGTTTTCCCAGCGGCTATATGCCCCTCCGCCACAGAAACGGTGTATTTTTCCTGGAGTCCATTGAAATCGGCAATAGTACTTCCAACGATTATCATCTACAAGCAAACAAACAATTTTATCTCTATAGGTATAATATTATTTCAGAAATATAAAATATTTTATTTAAAAAACACGCTAGATGAATGACGCTACAGTTTAGGTACCATCTCTTCTAGTTCTCTATTTTCACAATCAACACTTTGAAATACAATATTTCCTTCCAAAACTATTTTAGCATAGAAACCCAATATATCGGCACATTTACATAAAACTATAAGCGGAACAAGCCACAATAGCCAGACCACAGACGGGATGATGTCACTACAGTGAACACAGAACATGAATTATTCAGAGCACCTATCTTACGTTCCCAGTAAATGTTTTAATGTTGCCAGCCCAAATGGATTTCAGGGTCATAAAAGGCGAATGGATGTTTCATTGTCGTTGCTGATTTTTGTTGGCGTCTGCGGGTTTGATGGTGGAGTAAATGTCAAGGCTAAAAGTTGATGTAATTATATCAATTTGTTTATGAATATACGTATATTTGATTCAGAATTCGGTATGATTATCAAATTTACAAAAAAACTCTGTCATACATGGCAAAGTTAAAACATGGCTGTCAATCGTTGATCTTTGACAGCCGTTACGGGTCGTCAGAACCCCGAAAGTCTGACAACCAGTCTTACCAAGGGGTATCGTATTACCCAGAAGGGTTGTGGAGATTAGATAAGCAGTCGCTCCATGTAAAATACTGGTATTCAGCTGCATCCGTTTAGACTGGAAGCCGACCCCAAGATAGTTGGGAAAAGGCTAGGGAGATTGATTGATTTTAAATTATGCTAGATATGAAAATATATTTTTAAAGAAATTTACTAAGCCTTCCTTGTAGAAAGTTGTTCATTTCCATAGGCAGAAGCAGAATTCAAAATATGATCACCTATTTCCGTTACACCCTGTATATGAACTCTTGTGCAAAATTTATATACTTTAAGACCCTTTGGTTTAGGATGTGCATTGTCACTCAGTGAATGAATCAAGAAAAGAGAAAAGAGATGAATCAAGAGTAGAGAAAAGAGATGAATCAAGAAAAGTAAAAGTGCCAAGAAAGAAAACAGCAATAAACAAAACCAACTTTACCATTAATCTCAGTATTATAGGTAGGATACTGAACGAAATTTCGAGCTAATCTTCCATTCCTTAAAAACCAAATAAGTGGCTGGTAATAAATTAAAGCAGATTACACAAAATTCTTCCCGGAAATTCGGAAAAGAAAGAAAAAACAAGCTGTTTAAGATTACACGAGGGAACGTGAAAAATTCGTGACCATCTATCAAGAATACAAGTTTTACCCGATTTATTCCCGCCTCACCTTAGCGATAAGATATTTATCATTCAGTTCCCAACAAAAGGCGGGAATCGGCGGCCATTTTATGCGAAGAATTTTTTGGTATATCTTATATCTAAAACGAATTACGTTGGTGATGCTGAGGCTGAATCATATCTGTGCTTGAATAAATTCGGTTTGGCAAGAGTTTTACGATCGGGGAGATTTCATGGAATGTCATCGTCACAGACACATACTTTATGGGTTACGATCTTAACGCCCTTGGGACACTGTAGCAAGTTCGTAATAACAACGATTTTATAACGTCTACATATTTTTATATATTTCATGATTAGCGTGTTCAGAAACGCCTGAAATTTTTAAACTACTAAAGTGAATGTTGAGTTACCTGCATACATTTTTTTATGAGTGTGGGAAGTCATCAGATGACTCCTCCCGCTCTGGGTTAGGAACTTGAGAGAAGAGAGTTGACTACAACCCACCCGTGTTTCTTCATTTGAACGGAACCCATATTACCTATGTACTTGTGGATGCTATGTTATGTAGTTCTCATTAGTTCTCTTTCTAAGTATACACCGTGTAAGGCACATAAACGCACATACGTGTACCAGTGATTCAGTACATGATTCTGGACTCCCTAGCGTTGGAATTTTTCGTCGGCGTTTTTCTCAATTTTTAATTTTTTTCTGCAGTTTTTTTTTAACTTTATTCTGTTCAAAATCGTTATTCCTATCAAACTCAATGAGAGTTTTTATAAAAAAATAATTAAATCGCTAATAACACTAATAACAGCAATGCAAATAAAATATGTACAGCTAATTCGCTAGAGTTCATTCACGTCGCCGGCCTAATACCTACATACCTACGCGCGGCGCGGCGCGCTCGGCCGGCGCGAGTGTAGGTAAGTAGTAGTGCGGAGCATTGAGATCGCATTAATTACAATACAATGCGCGCTCTAAAATGACAATTTCTGTATCCAATCATTACCGAAATTAATGACTATCATAATTTTGTTAGTGGCATTAGGTGTAACCTTTTCGCGAAGTCTTGCGGTATCTTGTTCCTTACAGTCTGTATACTTATTTTTATATGCCTTTGTAGGTATTCCTAATTTTACTACAGCTAAGTAGGTAAGTAGATAGAGGCAGGTTAGGAGAACTAATCCGAAGTCTTCACCTAGTAAATCACACTATTTTAAATTTGTATGTACTACTAGTACTACTCGTGTGGGCCACGTATGATTAAAAGCTTTTCTAAGCCCAGAGTTGTAACTTTTTAATAGGCTGCCGAGGTAACTGTCACTGTGGCTATTTCGTTAGAGATTTCCCAGAGGACCTGTGTAGGGGAAAGGCAGGCCATTTTGACAACAAAAATATGGTTCAACTTAAAGTAATAATTTGTAAGCTGATAACCGGATATATGTATACCTGCCTATATGTCATCACCACCATTATCAGCCTTTTAATGTCCCCACTGCTGGGGCACGGATCTCCTCTCTGTGAGAGGGTGTGGGCCGTGATCCACCTCGCGGGCCCAATGCGGATTGATGGATGTATTCGAATTTTGGTTCTAGGACATGCCGGTTTCGTCACGATGTTTTCCTTCACCGTTTTGAGAGCAGTGGTGATGAAATAATTGACACAACGTAAAGCGCCTGCCTGAGTTTAAACTCGCGACTTACAACTTGTAAGTTGCGGCCAATAACACTAGAGCACCACTGCACAGTTTCAATTATTAAACAAATTTGTATTAATTTTTCATGTACGAAATAATTACATTAGCTGCACTGATAACTTAAGGTACGTTACTTACAGTACCACACGATACAGACTTATACGTAGTAATCCACCGACATTTGTCTGCACCTGCTATGTTGCACAGGCATAATTCTATAGAAATCTACGTAACTCTGTATCGTGTAGACGTACCTTTAAGTTTATTGAAAGCACTCTGACTTTTAGACAAAGGTTGTTTCAACTACATGAGTAATTTTGTCAAACAATATTAGCTATCATTTCGAAAGTGGTACAAAAGTGACGTGAAACGTCTACCCGTGACTAGTAAGTACTTCATCTCATTCGTAGCAGGAAGTAGACCCGAGGAAATCGAAAAGGAAGAGTCAGGAAATGAGCAACGATTACCAAAAAAACTCGAATATTAATGGAACGGCAGGTAAAGTGAACCGAATGTTTGGCGGAAACTGAGCAGACAACATTGAAAGAAAGAAAGAAAAGAAAAAAGTATTCGCAACATTGCTGACTGACTAACATTGAAATATTGTTTTTTTTTTTAATTTTTGTATTCCACACTCAAACTGGCTTTAAGCAATTCGTACAGCTTCGAAATTAACATTAGTTAAAAAAAAAACCGGCCAAGTGCGAGTCGGAGTCGCGCACGAAGGGTTCCGTACCATTATCTATAAAAACGGCAAAACAATCATGTCTGTTGTATGGGAGCCCCACTTAAAGATTTTTTTATTCTGTTTTTTAGTATTTGTTGTTATAGCAGCAACAGAAATACATCATCTGTGAAAATGACATTGTCGGTAATGGCCCCAGGACCAACAAACCTCTGACATACATAGTAATTATAAGTATATTTTACTATACATATTGCGAATATTTGTATGAAACGGACACTCTGCGTTCTGTATTGTAAAATAAGATAATATATATATATATGCATCCTATATAATTACTTATCTTTTTCTATTCAATTATTAATTTAGAGACGTTTGTGCACTACCTCGTATTCGATTCAATTCGTGTTTTTTACGAACAGCATAAAAACGGATCAGAATTTACGAATGGGCGCTGTGCAACTACTCATAGTCGATTCGTATTTGTGTTTCGTTTTTGGGAATTTTAAATGGTCCGTTTTAAAAAACACGAATACGAATCGAATATGAAAGTCCACGGCACCAATCCGAGATTCGAGTATTCACTAAAAACAATTCACTCGAATCGAATCGAATATGAGTGCACAAAACGCCCTTTATTAAGCATGACGGCTACTTCGATCCGCAAAAATTGACTCGATGTGAGAGATTCACGAATATAAAAACACGAAAACAAAACAGTGCGTAAACAACCACACATTTATTATGAAGGCTATTTCGAATCGTATTTTCACGAATACGAACCGAATACGAGGTACGGCACTTACGCCTTAGGTGAGATAAATTGTAATATTTCAAATAGAATAGCACGCTGGGTACTGAATGGTATCGATTTTGTTTAAAATATATCGATACGGATTTTATAGGGCATCCCTAATCCTTGTCATGTCAAATGTCAATCATCTCAACTGTCACCTGTCTGATTGCTATGTGTAGTGATTTCATTTTATTATTTTTGGAATACATTAGACTACCGTACTATTTTTTACGGACTCTGATTGCTTTTATTAACGTGTTACCTGGCTGTGATAATAAATAACTCTAGTGACAGGCATTTACTAGCATATTTCTAAGTATTGAAGGGATTAATTCCTACTAAAAATAACCTTAAAATCTTTGTTTTCTTTTTAAATAAATGCTTTCTACAAGGTGTCCGTCATTAAACTTTGCCTTCATGGGCATATATACTCGTAATTTAGAACACGGAAAGTAAATTCCCTTCGCTGTTGGATCTGGGGCGAAAGATGTATGGATGCAGAACAATCTCCTTTCAACTTTAGATAGTTGAAATTTCTATACTATCACGGTTCATGAGATACAGCCTGGTGACAAACGGACAGACGGACGGACAGCGGAGTCTTAGTAATAGGGTCCCGTTTTACCCTTTGGGTACGGAACCCTAACAACGAAAAACTCTTGTTCGACGCTATCCTTTGTCCATGGAATCCTTAAATAATGGACTGCCCTACTTGTCTGGTCTGATACCTAATAAAACAGTAAGAAAAAAAAGTTTACCTACTGAATCGTGACTACCAACCATTACCAACGGTCCAACAAACTTCTTGTATTCCCAATTTCCCCCAATTTTTCACACCCATAACACGTTTTCATAATTCTTCACGAACAAAAAACTTAAATAAAGAGCAATCCTGCTTTAATAAAAAGTATTATGAACCCCTGCCGTGTTTCATTTCACACTGAGGTTCCTAGTAAGCGAAACATCGCATGTTTTCTTTTCATTTAGGTACAAACTTTACCTTGACGAGCGCCGCTCGTCTCTGAACGAAATGATGCGGGATACAGATGAGCCATGATGGGCCATCTGCCTTATTAGAATGGAAGCTGGTGTATCTCGGGTAAATCTACTATGCGGGTGTGAGATGTGGGTTTCAAAGTCTTTGTGTTTTATTAGTTGGGATTGTGTGGAAATTGATGAAGTATGTGTAGTCGTGTTTACAGGTCGTTTGAAATCTTGAATAAAATGAAATAATACTTCTTTGGCTTTAAAACTACCAAGATAACAAAACTTTTAATCATTAGAAGTTAGCAATTTTTCTTCATATTATTATGTTTGTTGTTTTCAGCAATAAATATTAAAAGTTACTTGAATAATGTTAATAAATTAGGTTTAGTTTCGCATTTTTCAAGGTTATTGCTCCATAAATCTTGTTTACCAGCAGTACAATATTTTAACTTCATATCAAAACATTTCTGCCTAGGAGTCGTGGATTGTGGAATTCGAAACAGAGTTACCGCGCCCCTGGGCACTCAGGGCAGGGAAAGAACAGGGGTGGGTTTTTGTCAGTAAGAGTCTGACATGCCCTCCCACTCCGCTCAGAGCGGGAGAAGTCATTGGAAGATTTCCCAGCCCAAAAAAAAATATGGAAACCAGTATTTCGTAATATTTGGCTAATACTAGAGCCACGAAAACTACTCAGTATCGTTACCATTTGGAAATAGCTTGCTTAATATTCGAGGAAAATATGGGAAGTCACCAACGTATCAGGGTGGTAATGGGGACTTTACACCCTCGTATATAATAGTAGATATCGGTTTTACTCGTCTTGCACTAAAAAGGTACGTACGGTATGTATTGTGTGAAAGGGTGAAAATGGGGTATGTTCTGCTTATAAATCGAGGATAAACGGGTAAAGAATATTGGTTGTATTAATCATATTATGAAACAAAATAGGGTAGGTTGTTGTACGTACAGAGCTACGTGTTAGGCTGGTTTTATAGTCACGCCGCTAGACGCGCCGTTGGGCAGCGCGCTGTTGAACAGCGCGCGTTTGAACAGCGATGCACTATAAAACGACATTAGTAAGGCGCGTTTCGCTGCTGTGAGACAGTCGTGTACAAACATACTAAATGAACGGCAATGCGGTTAGAGTACTGGCTATTTACTTTTTATGGAAAAAAAGGCAACAACAACGTCGAAGAACAGTAACTGTTGATCCTTATAACGCTGTAAGGTTACTGAGAGGCGAACACGTAACAACTTTCTCTGATTTACGAGAAAATAGTTATAAATTTTATAAATATTTTCGCCTATCAACCAGCAGTTTCGATGAATTACTGTGCAAGTTAGAGTTTTCTTTACGAAGATCCAGCTTACGTCGCATCCCCATAGCTCCAGTGGAAAAATTGGCGATTACTCTAAGGTAAGTGAAATAAAAGAGTAGGTTTTGTAATAAATTATAATATTTGTTTGGTTTGTTAATTTCTTCCCAGGCTTTATTTTTTGCGTCCTTATTCTTATAAAATTCATCGGCCGGGTCCCATAAATATCTTCTAAATCGCACTTCCTCAATTACTCGTCCTGTATCGATGTGATTCATTTTGTACACAACAGTACCTAACGGCGCGTCTCAACGGCGTCACACTAAAACGCACAATGGCCGTAGAAGCGCATGAGCGGCGCGCGCTTCGTCAGCGCCGCGCGAATAGGACGCGTTCACCGAACGGCGCTGCTCAAGCGCGCGAATTTGAAACGCTACTACTACCCCAATACATATCCGAGCGCGCGCGCTCCGACGGCGCTGCTGAAACGCGTGACTATAAAATCAGCCTTAGAAACATAGATTCAATATCTGGTATAAATAGTACACCAAGATTGTACTACAAATCTCTTTTTTAGGGTTCCGTACCCAAAGGGTCCAAACGGAGCGATATTAGTGTCACTTACGTGTCCGTCTGTCTGTCTCTGCACCTGTCTGTCTGTCCATCTCCGTCGGCGTCGTCTGTCACACAGGTTTTACAGTCAAACGGTTAATTGTAGCTACAGTCTTCAAATTTTCACAGTATAAGCATCTTGTTGACCCAAAGCCATACAAATAGTAAAAATAAATTTGGTACGGAACCTTAAATGTGCGAAGTCCGACACGCACTTGGCAGGTTTTTTAATCTCAGGATTAGTGTAACGGCTTCTTCACTGTATATTTACTATGTCAAATAAATCTTTACTTATTATTTTGGAGTACTTAGGTTGAATGAAAAGCAATTGCATGTAGCTGAGATGAGAATGCTAAGAGCGAAGTGTGGTGTTACGCGCATGGATAGAATTAGGAATGAGTATATAAGAGGAAGTCTGAAAGTGGCACCGCTGATTGAAAAGTTGTGTGGAAATCGGTTGTCGTGGTATGGGCATGTGATGCGGAGGAATGAAGAAAATGTCGTGAGGAAAGTCTTGTGTATGGATGTGGATGGCTATAAGAGTAGGGGAAGGCCAAAGAAACGATGGTTGGACTGTGTGAAAGAGGATATGGGTAAAAAGGGGGTGACTACAGAGATGACGACTAATAGAGGAGTATGGAAGAAAAAGACATGTTGCGCCGACCCCAAATAAATTGGGATAAGGGCAGGAGAATGATGAATGATGACTTAGGTGTGTTGAAACACGTGGGCATTTCTCATAGCTGTATCTCTGCTCCATACCGGCGTCGCCTTCGGCTTGGGCGTCTATTCCGCATCGGTTGCAATGACAGATTTTGCCCGCTTTCACCAAAATTATACTATATTCTAGCTGGCCCAGAAAACTTTGTTCTACGATTAAAAAATGGGGGGTGGGGACAGAAGGGTGAAAAATACTTTACGACCTATACCTACTACCAAATACATAAATCTGTCTTTATGTAGAACTTTGACGTTCAAAAAGTATTGGCTCTCAGCCTAGTTTGAATAAATAACTTATGATTTTAATAAAAAACCAACATTAAAATCGGTCGAGTCGTTTCGGAGGAGTGCAACCACAAACACCGTGACACGAGATTATTAGAAATTAGATTAGATTTTCGGCTTCATCCCCATTGTTATGATAGTCTACTGAAAGATTTTTTTACATTTTATTGCACCATCAGGTGAGAAAGTGGTCAAACGGTACTATCTCACCTGATGGTAAGCGATGCCGTGGTGACGTGAGGTTGTGACTATCAGGAAACATAGACTGGCAGTTTAGTTGTTTCAAGGCTTAACATTAAATTTTTACTGTTACTGCAGACATGGTTATAAAGGTCGTTACATAACTTTCTCACTATACAGTCTCAACAGTGAAATAATGCCATAGCTCCTACACCAACACAGTACTTACAGAATAGATGGACTCAGTATTACACTACGATCTTTTGGCACTTGAACTTGTCTGCTTGTAAACATTTTTAAAATTGTCTCTGGTAACGTGCCAAAAGATCCTTGTATGTTTATATATTATATAAACATTCACTATTTCATACTAGTCCTTTTTTAAAATAACGAAACGGTTCATTTACATGGATAAAATACATACTATTTAGCAAAAGCCCTAACTAAATATTAATATATATAAAATTTAATTAAAAAATCCTAACTAACAAAGGAATTAAATAAAAAATACGGTGTCAAATATTTCGTCCGCATCATTGCCCAAAAAATTGCGCAGTAGTGCCCAAAAGATTGGCGGGAGTGCCACGTTGAATGGCTTATCCTCTGGCTAAGATAAAAGCCAGCCCTTGAGTCACTCGAACTATGAACCTTGCGTTTAGCCAGATCTTTATATAATAAATGAGCACTCAGACCCATCCGAGTTTGAGGAGTGGTTGGAGAGGCGCCACGTTGCCCTCACCTTCTGCCTAATGCAGGTCCTCACCGGACATGGCTGTTTCGGGAGGTTCCTGTTCCGGATAAGGTGGGAGGTATCACCATTGTGTGGATCGCCCGGAGGACACGGTGGAGGATACGGTGGAGGTCTGCCCCGTTTGGGAGCACCACCGTGTCCTCGTGGAGGCGATCGGCGGTGGTGACCTCTTGCGTCCGGCCGTGGTCCAGACCATGTTGCGGAGCGAGAGGGCATGGGAAGCTGTCACCTCCTTCTGCGAAGCAGTAATGCTCGTGAAGGAGGAGGCGGGACGCATGAGGGTAATGGGTAGCTCGCAGTCTGATAAGAGACCAGGCCTGAGTCCATGGCACCAAGTAGTGACGGGACCACCGGGGCAAGGAGTCACCGTAGCCCTGGCACAGGTAACTGAAGGAATACGGGGCTTTAGTCAGTAAGAGTCTGACATGCCCATGCGCTCCACCCAGAACAGGAGAAGTTATTTGACGATTTCCCACCCAGTAAGAAAAAGACCCATCCGAGAGTTACAACCCCATACGGCGCGAAAATATTAAAGAAAAGAAAAGAAAGAAAAATAATTTATTCTGCACAGATTTAACGCACATTACAGAAAAAATGGATTAAATAACGTAAACGTACATGAATGCTAAAAGCCTCGTATTCAATCAATGTAAGTCTTGTTCATTGCCTAATGTCAGAGTCCGCCAACAACCAAAGACAATACATATATTGCGTAATACTATGTAATCAGCCGGTCGATTCTGATAGCAGCTCACCGTGAAAACTTAGGTGGAGTGAGCGTGAAGTGAACTGTCATTCGACCTTGATTGTATGGATTGACAGCTCACTTCATGTTCACTTCACCCAAGTTTTCACGGTGACTTGTTTACAGAATCGCACTACTGTACTGCGACACTGGCAAATGACAACAAACAGACCATCAAAACGAAACACAAAAAAAAAAACAGTTACTACTTCCCACCAGCAATATTGCTTGAGTAAAAAGAAGCATAAAGTCTTTTATAAAATAAAATGTCCCACGTCATATGTTCTGCATTATATTTCATGGCGGCACGAAGTTAACAAAAATAACTTGCTTTTAACACAACACTCCGTTATCATTATGTTTCACGTACGAGAACGTTCTCGTGTTGTGTGACGTGAAACATTTTTATTTAACAACCCCTTAGTTCTGGAGTTGGAACTGTTCTGCATTTTAATGCTAGCAGTCTAAAGACTTAAGGCACTATATACCTATGCTGTAAATATTTTAGCTGTCATAACCTGACTTTTGCGGATGCAAAATGTGGTTGGTGAAAATATGGGTAAGGTACTTAAGAGGATTGTTCAGCTGTAAATTTTCATACAAAAAGCTATATTTTTGAAAATGTTGTAGATATTTAAAATGAAAAACTAGATAGTATTTATTTAAAAGAAATATTGCGTACGAAATAAGTTATTAGCATCTAAATATCTATATTTTTGATTTAAAAACTTCCTTCAGCGTTTTTTTTTTATTGAACTTAACTGATTTACTAAAAAAAACTGGCCAAGTGCGTGTCGGATCTCGCACATTAAGGGTTCCGTAACATATATTAGTATTTGTTAGTAAAGTATACGTAATAATAAACATTATTACCAAATTTCAAGTTCATAGGTCACTGGGTAGTTAAAAAATTCTTCGACGATGGACGGACAGACGGACATATGTGTGACAGCAATAGGGCTCTGTTTGGACTCTTCAGATACGGAACCCTAAAAAGAAAAACGTACAGACCTAGATTAAGGTATACTGAATCTAATGAGACCAAAATTGTCTCATTTGGTTTAAGGGGTTGAAAACGTTATCGCCCGAAACAATATTTCAAAAAGGAAATGTAGGTAATTGCCTCCAAAACTTGCAACTCTCTCTCGCCGCGTATCGGCGCTTCATTATCCTCTTAACCTAGGGTACATCGTAACTTCATAGTTACGATACTCATGACTGAAGACGTAAATTACCTACCAAAAATATCTGAAAGGCTGCAAAATATTTTCTAGGAGCTTTTACGCACTAACTTGTAAATATTCATGTTTTTCGTGACAATTTGCATGAATTGATTCGGGGCTATGTTTATAATATTCTTTAAAAATAACGAATACGTAGAAATACAAAACAGTTATGAGTCAGAGCACAATTAGCCCTTACACCCAATAACGTATACTACATAATTGCTTACAACCCCAGTTTCTTTATTCACCTTATGGTAAACAACTAAACATTGTATAAAACAACAAAATTGAAAGTTATTTCAGCGAAAAAGAAATAAAATGTCTGCATAATAATATCCGAACAACGTCCATGATCCGAAGCAAAAGCAAGAAAAACTCTAACATTTTAATCCGGATAGCTGTCCACCCACTAGAACAGTACTCCCACACTAAAGCCTTGTGTACATCAGCGTGGCATCCAATAGCGTCTGCTTTCCCGGGGTCCAGACTGTCCACATGTCCTTGGCCGTTTGGCGCCGCTGTGGCGCGACTACTGGCGCTCCAGGGACGACTCCTAGCTGAGCCAGTGTACACTCAGCGTTATAGAAAAGGGTTTGTGAATTTTATAAGGGTGTGAAAGGTATTTGATGTCTGAGGTTGATAGATACCTAAAGGAAATAATGACATCAAGTAGGAGTAATTTTTCTTGAGACTGCTCTCTCGAAAAAAGGGTGCAGATAAAGCAGCTTTTCGTCGGCACTTATAAAGAAATTACATCTGAAAAAAAATTGTTAGTAATTGACATGCTTTGGTACGCAATTTGCTTTAGCCATAATTTTTTTATCAGTATCACATAATAAGAAAAAAATAACACCAAATCACCTCCAAATCGGCAACCATTTTACACCTTAATTTTTTATCAAAAGAGTATAAAAATATATCTGTTGCTTTGCAATACAAAGGAAAATTATTTGTTTTGTTACTTTTAAAAAATGTGTATTATTTTTATTATAATAAATTAAAAATGCGTCTAATTTGGGACAGCGCGTCTTGATGGTCGAGTCCTACTGGGAGTCTGGGACTAGTACTAACTGGGTGGACGTAACTTACTGGCGAGTCGAGTAGGTACTGCTTCCTGGCTGATATGTTAGTTGCGACATTATTTATTTTTGGTTACACAGAATATATTGTCACATACATTACCTTGGCAGCCTGTAATTAATGTTCATTGTAATAACTGGTTAACGAAACGAAATTGAATTATTGCATTGACAATGGTTATACCATAGTCATTGGTTCTATCCAATGATATTATTAAAGAATGATACGCTACGTTCATACAAAGCGGCGTTCAGATATCGTTGAGTAGTTATTACAAATGTCCTTACCTAAGTGTTTAGTAATTATGTTATGAAATTCCTTCACTCTTAAATTTACCTTGGAACCATAGCTCACTCTTAACACACAACTTGCCATCATAGATATATTATTGTCACGCCACGGAAACCATTTTCTTCGCTCGCTGCTGTTAGCCGAAAATATTTCTACGAATTAATGCCGTATCTAACTCTATTTTAAATATAATACCATATCATAGGTTTTACCTATATTATAGTATCACACATTTTTTTTCTTGTGGGGTGGGAAATCATCCAATGACTTCTCCCGCTCTGGGTGGAGCGGGAGGGCGTGTCAGACTCTTACTGACTAAAACCCACCCCTGGTCCTTCCTGCATAGTATCACCCTTAGACTATGAAATTATAGACAGAGTGTCAAAAGCCAGCAATATGAAGTACCAGAACGAGAAGCCGGCTTATCTGTACACGCGAAATAAGCTCACACAGATAAAGTGAGAAGCCGAAACGTCATCGTTATGTTCGTCGAGGTCACTCACACATTTTAACGATCCTGCTTCATTTAATGTCCAATGACGTTGCGTCTATAACCTTTCATAGTCTGAGGTATCACCACAGCTTATCTTTAGCTTGTATAACTTTTACTTAGACATGACTAATCCTACTAATATATAAATGTGAAAGTCTGGATGGATAGATGTTACTCAATCACGTCAGAACGGCTGACCGGATCTGGCTGGATGAAATTTGGCGCAGAGATATATTAGATAGATTCTAGTCTGGCATAGCACATAGGCTATAATTTATATTATGTACTAACTTCATGCGGGCGAATCCACTGGCAGAAGCTATTTACTACTAAAGTGCTTTAATTTGCTCTTCAGGATGTCTATACAGCATGTAACAAAAACCCTGTCCGATCCAATAAAGGCGTATTCCTGGTTTAACATACGTACTACAAAAAGTTGTAAAAAAAATATAACTCATAGAAATCAAAAGCTATAATTTTTTTATTTTTATAAAATATGTGAAATTTAACACTAAATATGGCAAATTTTCATAAGTTTACAACACTCCACCGGCCGGCGAAATCTTTTCATTTTTACCTATTTTTATTTCAAACGATACCGCCCTGCACTAGCCGCGCTGTAGGGCCTGTAGGCACTCTGTCTTGCTCAGGCGGCATCTTTCAAACGAAACAGTAGTTGAACTTAGTCGAGCGCTCAGTGTTGTTTATGATACATTTTTATTTATTTTTTAAATGAATTATTTTCATTGGGGAAAAATAATTATCTCGAATCCATTAAATGATTACGTATATGTGTACGCAGTACGATACCAAGTAATACCTTTCAGGATCGGACAGGGTTTTTGTTACATGCTGTAGAATGAAAAGGGAATGATAACCGTTCCGTGAAAAAATAGATAATGTACAACGCTTGAAAATAAAGTTTGGCTGGTGAGCATATCATTAAGTACCTAATTTTTAATAATAATTAAGTAGGTAATCTGTAATTCACGCTAGGGATTTGGTCGGGCCGGACACGAACACCTAAAGACGGACACGTACTTACATAATGTCAGTGTCCGGTGTTCGCGGCTCCTCCGCGATCTGTCCAAAGTGGTGTGGCCGATCCTTCAGTGAAATAGTGCATGGTTGATAGTTCTAAGGTTAGTTTTTACTATACAAAAAACATTAAGCGGAAGATAAATATTCAATAGCCAGAGGAATATTTCATAATGATGCGTCACATTGTTTATCATTGTGAGTTTCCCGGGGTTCAGACTCGATGGCGCCTTGTGTCCTTGGCCGGTCGGCGCCGGTGTGGCGCGACGCTCGGCGTTACGGGAGGCTGCGGTCTTAAGCTGAAAGTGAGAGTAGGTTTTAGTGACTGGTTAGTTTGACAATGAAATTTGGCAGAATTTTGTACTCAGAATAACATCGTAGAATTGCATTTTACCTGGTAAACGGAGACGTGTTTTCTTTAAAGATAAGTCAGTTAGGTTTGAAACTTCAAGTGGTCTAAAAAAGGCCACTTTAGATGTATCCTAATAACGAATTAAAATACTGCAGGCAGTACAATGGCCTAAACTTGAATGATGGCAGTTGCTAATATTGAGATTTAGGAGAATGCTGCAGCCTGTTCCTGTCGATTACAGGAACACCTGTAGTCTATATTATTTTAAAAACATTCTGAAACCATATGATTCGTTCGGAACTTTTTGAGCGCGAGTCCGACTCGCACTTGACCGGTTGGCTATTTACAGCCCACGATCACAGTCTGTGTTTACCATAGAAAAGAACATCCGTGTTGGTTTTTTTAATTTTCTTTAATCACTTCTTAGGGCATTATTACTCAATATGTATTGCACAACTTACGCATAGAATTAGGAATGAGTATTTATGAAGAAGTCTGAAAGTGGCACCGCTGACTGAAAAGTTGTGTGGAAATCGGTTGTCGTGGTATGGGCATGTGATGCGGAGGAATTAAGAAAATGTCGTGAGGAAAGTCTTGTGTATGGATGTGGATAGCTATAAAAGTAGGGAAAGGCCACAGAAACGATGGTTGGACTGTGTGAAAGAGGATATGGGTAAATTGGGGGTGACTACAGAGATGACGACTAATAGAAGAGTATGGAAGAAAAAGACATGATGCGCCGACCCCAAATAAATTGGGATAAGGGCAGGAGAATGATGATGAACTATTTAAGTCTTCTTCTTTTGAATCGATGGATTCCTAACTTTTTAAATCCTTTGGCCGAGAAACTGGCCACGTTAATTGCAGCATCATTAGCGTTCATCAGGTCCTCCATAGTGCAGTAGTATAGGAACTTAGGGCCTTCCAGTAAGTATTTAATAGCGTATTACACCCATTTTTGCAAAGTGTTTCAATTAGATTCTATAGTGCTAATAAACTAATAAAAAAACACAAAATTTTTGTTCAGTCATTAGGTGCAATATAAATGCATTAAAATTTTATATTTTCAAATTTCGCGCCCTATTTGACGAAAACGCTGGACGCTGTGGACGCCATATTGCTCTATGGTCGTGACGTCAGTTGGCTATGTAAATAAAAGTACAAAGCATAGATACGCTGATCAGTTGACTGTTTTTTTTTTTTTTTTTTTTTTTGGGTGGTGGGAAATCATCCTATGACTTCTTCCGCTCTAGGGCGGAGCGAAAGGGTGTGTCAGACTCTTACTGACTAAAACCCACCCCTGTTCCTCCCTGCCTCGAGTGCCCGGGGGCGTGGTAACTCTCGAATTTATCCTCCACCCCCGGTTGACTGTTGACACTTTATAGTTTACATAGCCGTATGACGTATAACATGGCGGCTACTATTCCATGGTGTTAAAAACAGATTAAAAAAACTGAAAACTTTGAATGTAATTTAAAAATTTATTTTGTTATTTTATGAACTAAAACTAACATTTTCCAACTGCTTTTTGCCTAAGCTATCTCATTAATATATTTCTAGTTTTTTCTCATATAGAGTAAAATACCCTATTGCGATATCTATAAAAGTCAGGCTCTGGATAAAAAGACATTGTATCAGCGCTAACGATTTGACATAGCGCATGCTATTCTCATACATTTTTTCTTTGTGACAGTGTCAACTGTAATCGAAGAATTTAGTTGTTGTCTAAAGTTCCAGTTCTGTAAATTACTTATTATTGTAACATACTTGCTCTTCCATTTAACTTTGGACATTGGCAGAATAGTCGACATCGGCTTTGCTTGCCATATAAAAATATAGAATAGAATAGACTTTGTGACAATGGTTATCACTTATCACTGAAAGAGTATCACTCTGTTCTAAAATCAAAAATTGCTAATCTAAACCGACTTAGAAAACACTTTACGATTCTTTACACGGTACGAACCTATAAACATGAAATAAATACATTGATGTTTAGTTGCCTACAAAAATCCCTGGTGTTTGTTATCAACAAAGTTTAACGCCCGTAAGTTTTTCGTGCGGCACGCAACCTCTGGTGACATGTAATTAGTGTCGCGTTTTATTAATAAATGTAGGTTATAAATCAAATCTGTTGTAATTTCAGAAATTGTAACCTAATTTTAATGTTCTACAAAATATTGCGGGCGCCCCGTTTTGGGGAACTGTCTTTACGTAGAACTTTGACGTTTTAAAAGTGCCTCCTCTCAGCCTAGTTTTAATAAATGACTTTTGTTTTTGATAGGCCTTATTAGTAAAAAAAACCCCATGTGGTTAGTTTAAACACTGATTAGCATGATTTCTACCCGAAAGAAGGATATAATATGTGGGTGGTAAAGTATTCGCCAATCATTTAAAGGATGATTTGTCCTCTAAACAACTAAATTTGAATTAATGTGACGTATATATCTTGAATTTAGAATCCGCTAATCAGTTTTATTTATATTATTTAAACTAAACATCGTAGGAGCTCGTGGGTTAGTAATAACAGCCGCACGGGTCGATCCATCAGGTTAAGCTACGCTTGTCGGCGTTGGTCCGTGGATGGGTGATCATCTTTACATACTGAGACTCCTCCGTGCCTCGGAAAGGACGTTAAGCCGTTGGTCCCGGCTGTCAATCGTGGATCTTTGACAGTCGTTACGGGTCGTCAGAAGCACGAAAGTCTGGCATCCAGTCTTACCAAGGGGTATCGTATTACTCAGTAACTGGGTTGTGGAGGTCAGATAGGCAGTCGCTCCATGTAAAACACTGGTATTCAGCTGCAACTGGTTAGACTGGAAGCCGACCCCAAGATAGTTAGGAAAAGACTAGGCAGCTTGATTGATTTGTACTAAGCATAATGATTAGCGAGGTTTATAAATAAGGTCGTAATAATATAATTTAGGCTATTCGTAGATAGAATAAAGATTTCCGTCTCTATATTTTGGAAAGAGTTTCATCGAATTATGGCTGATGGAAACTATCGGTTTGGTTTTTGTTCCAGTTTTGTCACACGAGTGACTGCCGATTTTTTTTTTTTTTAAATGACATTGACATTTATAAATAAGAATTTGGTTATTTTAACCATGCTTTTGACAAATCCATTTTTAGGGTTCCGTAGTCAACAAGGAACCCTTATAGTTTCGCTATGTCCGTCTGTCCGTCCGTCCGCAGCTTAGCTCAGAGACTCTTAGTAGGTACTAGAAAGCTATAATTTGGCATGTACTTACATATTAATCACGCCGATAAAGTGGTAAAACTAAATCATGAAAAAAAAAAATTCTGGGCTATCTTAGGTTAGGATACCTAGGATCAGGATACCTATATCCTGTACATGCAAAGTGGGGATGTTTTTTTTTCTCGTCTATCCTATGGTGTAGGGTGTCGTTGGATAGGCCATTCAAAAATATTACGGGTCTGTGAAAACCATTTTTCGATACAGGGTTCTGTTTGCGTAAAATTAAGCTTTAAATTGTTAATTTTTGACAGAGTCAAGTGTCTCGCCCCTGCCAGAAAAATGTTTGATTTTGGATATGTGAAAAAATTCACGGCCGTAGTATATATAACGAAATTAAAAGGAAAACCATCACGGCTAAGTTAGCTCTGTTAGTTTTAGAGTAATAGTCGCCCAACTTATAAAACCTTTCTACTTGTTAAATTTCGTACAAAATAAAAATCCTGGGAAAAAAATTACTTAGGTGAAGTACGGTCTACGGAACTCAATCTTGCGCGTGGCCCGACACGCACTTGGCCGGTTTTTATTGATGGTCACAATATATTGAAGTTTTCCAAGAAAACCCATTTATATTGATAGAGATATTATTGTACTCGTGCCTACGAAAAAAACATTGATCTCCAAAAATATCGATGAGAATACTTTAATTAAACACACAAACATTGATGTTCTACTGTTATTACATGCCCACAAATAATATCTTTTAGTTATAGAAACTATTTGTTTATTTGGTATCGTTCTGTTATATTTACTTCGTGGTTTTATTGCGTATCTTTGTTAGTCCTGTGTTTATATTTATTTATTTTCTAGTAATCATCTCATATTTTTACATAGTATATTAATAAATCAAAATCCGCGTCTGTTTGTTTCTCCGCTAACTCCTCCTAAACCACACAGCAGATTTTAATGTGGTTTTCATTAATAGAAAAAGCCATAAACGAGGACATTTTTTTTTTGTGGGGTTGGAAATCATCCAATGACATCTCCCACTCTGGGTGGAGCGGAAGGGGGTGTCAGACTCTTGCTGACTAAAACCCACCCCTGTTCCTTCCCTGCGCTGAATGCCCAGGGGCGCGGTAACTGCTTCGAATTTATCCACAACCCCTGGGCAGGCATCGGCCTTGACGGGCCCCGTCATGTTTTGCTGACAACTCTTTGAGGCGCGCGTGGAACACTACTCGCCTTCGACTCTCGGGCCTAGTGCTGATCTGCTGTCTGTATAATTTGTACCCGTGCTGACGCGGCCGGGTCGCTAGTTGTGTACATTGCTTTATGTACTCATTACAAGTTGAAACGTCGAATCAGATTGCTACAAAAATATTACTTACATTTTTTTAAGCTAAATTGGTGCTGCAGGGTTTGGTTACAACGTGAACATCGAACACATATAAATTCTCCTACGCATACTTATTTTTAATATCGTATTTTTAACTCAAAGGTTTTTCATCATCATCATTATTTCAGGCGAAAGACGTCGACTGCTGGACATAGGCCTCCCCTAAGTGTCGGCACAATAAATGGATGCAAGACGCACAGGATCGGGCAAAGGTTTTTAGTGTAATTATAAATGTTTCAGCGTATATTAGCAAGTTCAAATAGAGGAATTATTTAAAAAACTTTCCAAACACCTAGTTGATACATCGCGTGCCCCAAGGACTATTTTTTATCTTGGTCAGAGGATAAGAGAGGATGCCATACAACGTGGCAATGTCGCCTGTCTTTTGGACACATTACCAGTCGACAGCGATGAGGAGGTATTCGATGCCATATTTTAGTTGGTTTTATTTTTAGGGTTCCGTATCCATAGAGTAACCAACGGGACACTATTACTAAGACTCCGGTGTACGTCTGTCTGTCAGCGGGCTGTATCTCATGATCCGTAATAGCTACACAGAATGAGATTGAAATTTTCACAGAATGTGTATTTCTGATGCCGCCATAACAACAAATAGTAAAAATTAAAGAGGGCTCCCTAGGGAGCATAGCACCATGAGATACGTTAAAAAAAATCACGTTTCTAGAAACGTGTGCGGAACCCCTCGTGTGCGAGTCCGACTTGCACTTGGCCGGTTTTTTATTCATATAAACGTATTTATGTAGTTAAATAGCAATTTGTACATCGCTTTAAGTGAATGTCACAGGCACGTACCTACTACAAGACTTTTTTATTCTATGGGAGAATTAGATAGAAGAGTTATACAGGGTGTAACGGAAAGGTGTGGTCATATTTTAAGAACAGCATCTACCCATCGATATGAACAACGTTCTTCAAGAAAATCTGAGGAAATTCTAAAAAAAAAAATGACCTCCCATACAAATATTGATCAGCTGATGATAACTTTATGGGCAAGTCCATTTTTTTTGGGGAATTTTCTATTTTAGAGGAAGTTTTTCATTTCCATGGGCAGAACCGGTTCTTAAAATATGACCACACCTTTCCGTTACACCTTGTATAATTCCCATTTATAGAGAACTGTTATGAAAAGTGGTACAAAATTAATTCGTCTGATTTTTCCTAACACGTATTGTTAATTAATTTCATAGTCATCATTTTATTGCTAAAATTTAACACCAACGAATTTGCGTGTATGTGCGTGTAGCCAATAATTGTAATTTACGAGCGGAAGCTTGTGAAGTCAGGGGAAATGAGCTAATTTTAGATACACGTAAACACTGGGACGTATGTTAACTCGATTGATGTTGTTATTATAAACAATTAGGCATACATAATATGTTTCTAGTAATAAATATTACACAAAACTTATGAATACAACATTATACAAACCAAGGTATCGCGTTAATTTTACTTTTGTTACTTACATTTAATCTTTGTGAATGTTGTCCGTAAGTGTTTTAATAGCTTTAACATTTAAAGCTCAATAAAAAATATTATTAAAAAAAAAAATCTTCCGTCAATCTGAAAAGTGTGATCATGCTGAATGTATTTTTCATTATGTATGCGTACAGGTAAGGAGTGGAATTCCCTGGAGGTATTCAAGTCAAGACTGAATAGGTTACTTCTAGGCAAGTATGCTCCAACGTCGACCATGTCATCGCTTACCATCAGGTGAGGTTGTCACGTAACGGAGGTGGAGGTAGTGATGACACGTTGGAGGTGCCGGAGGTAAAGGTGTGAAACGTAGAGGAGGACGTAGAGTAGGAGGACCGTAGAGAGTTGGATGAAGATAAACACGACGAGTTCAGACGTATATTTTATTATATACAGTAGGCTTGATTATATGGAGCACTTATTAATCGTACGTACACCATACACTGTGACAAATTGTATTATTGTCGGGAACTGCCTGGTTAAAAAAAAACTGCATTTCACTGTGCTAGTTACTCTTACATTTATTGAATAGAAGGAAAATTACAATGATAGATAGGAGCTTAGTGTAGCTCGGCAGCAGAATTAGAACTGATTTTTAATATAAAAACAGAGACTTGACAGAGAAAACTAGTAATATTTGAATTTTAAATTAAAAAAAGGTAGGAAAGAACGAAATTTTGGAATAGAGGTCATAAAATAAACAAGGCTTTAACACTGCCTTGTTACAAGATAGTGGACAAGCGTGAGCCTATGTTAGATTAAAAAGTGCTGATCGAGTTTTTACTGGAGTGAACAAGATTGGATATTCACTTTTGATATCTCATCTTAATTACCTTTATTTATGAAGGAAGCTAAATAATGAGGATTGGCAAAATGTAGAATCTGCCAATCAGCATCATCATGATGACGTGATGATGCTGATTCACTCTAGTAAAAAATCGATCAGCACTTTTTTATCTAAGATAGGCTCGCGCTTGACCACCATCTCACCTGATGGTAAGCTATGATATGGTCATTATCATCATTATCATTTCAATTTCTCAATTCGACCGTATATATTTTTTCTTTGACTTTTGTAATTTTATATGTAGACAGTTCTTGATTTAGTCCTTTTTTTGTCTTTTGACATGGGATTTTAATGTCACGAGACAAAAAAAAAAGTCCAACCCGCATTGGGCCCGCGTGGTGGATTATGGCCCACACCCTCTCACTGAGAGGAGGTCTGTGCCCTAGCAGTGAGGACAATAAAAGGCTGATGATGATGATGATGATGGGATTTTAATTGTTTTGTTTAGATTGATTAAATTAGAATCATTATTATTATCACAAAATTTCCATGGCGAATTTAGTAGGCGGAATATGAAGAACTGTTGTGTGTGTGTTATAAAATCTGTAAAATACCATATTTCAAGCAAATAAATACATCTATATATCTTAAATCAGCCTTTTAATGTCCCCACTGCTGGGGCACAGGCCTCCTCTCTGTGAAAGGGTGTGACCACCACGCGGACCCAATGCGGTTTGTTTTCATCATTATGTCAGCCGAAAGATATTTACTGCTGGATATAAGCATTCCAGTCCAAAAAGTCGTTCAATATTCATTTTATATTTTAGTTTTAAAATGCTCTTTAAAAGTACTTTACTAAGAAAATTCTTTGCATAGCCCGTAATTAGACCCTCAGCAGGTACACTATACATCTTCAAGAAAATTCCTGAGCAGCTAATAAAAGTTAAAATTAAAATGTTCAAATGGATTCCAGACCCCGTCAGTTTACACGGGGTTATTAAGAAAAAGTAATTTCCCTCGATAGCCGGGCTCAAATGACTAGGGGACCATAAAAACGTTGTATGAGGGACCTTTCGCAATTTATTTGTAGATTAATTTAGAAATACCTACATGCATTTTGTGTTCTGTTTTCCATTTCGTAGCCGCGTGGCTTCGTAGCAAGCCGTAGTAAGGTGCTACGCCGTAGCTGTGTGCAAAGAAAATCGTAGAGGTCGATATTCAATAGGTGGCATTAGAAATAATTATATCTTTGATTCATTGTGTTAAAATAATTTGTCAACATTTCCATCTATCGCCACCATTTTAAATATCTACTTTATTGCGTTGCGTTATGTATTTTAAGTTGATTTTATGTGACGATTTAAATTAAAAGGCCGTATAAAAATAATGGGTTACAAAGGAATTTAAACTTAGTCATGTCTGACATTAAGTTTGTTATTCCAAAATTTTAAAATTATACTGAATTATAAATTCAAGAATAGATTATATAAGTATATAAATACCAAAATGTCATAGTCCTATTCCAGGTACTTAACAAGATACACCAAAAGGAAAAATGAAACTTAATTTAGCCAAAACACTTCAAGTTAATTCTACCTTTGTCTATTATATTACACTATGGCAGTATCACGACTACTTCCTCTAATTCGAGTCAGTACTCCGTTAGACCGGCTCGCAATAACTCGCACCGGTGGATGATGTAGGTTATCTTTTGTGCGGCGTGTAAAACAAGGGAACTCATCACGCATATTGTTCGCGTACCGTACGTACACGCGGACAAGCCATTTGGTGTACAGCGTAAAAAAAGAAAGACAAAAATAACGAAAAAAAAAAGAATAAAAGCATATTTATGAACGACGCGATCAGTTTCATTCTATTAGATCATTTTGTATATCATGGCTACTACCTCTAATTGTATTGGCAGCGACTTACAAGGTGTAGGTCGTGAGTTCAAAACCAGGCAGGTGCTTTACTTTGTGTAAATTATTTCTTCACCACTGCTCTCAAGAATGGTGAAGAAGAAAAACATCGTGAGGAAGTCGGCACGTCCTAGAACCAAAAATTTGAAGACATGTGACATCCACCAATCCGCATTGGGCCCGCGTGGTGGATTACGGCCCACATCCTCTCACAGAGAGGAGGCTTATGCCCCAGCAGTGGGGACATTAAAAGGCTGATGATGATGATGATAACCTCTAATTTACGGCAGTACTTCGTTAAAAAGTTAAAAAGGCTCGCAATTATGTAGGTTATCTTTTGTGTGGCATGTAAAACAACTCATCACGCATATTGTTCGCGTACCGTACGTACAGGCGGACAAGCCATTTGGTTTCTGCCAGGGGGTCGCGGGAGTGTTCGAAAGAGTCATCGCGGCACTGCACAGGCAACTGAAGGAACACGAGTGCGTTTTAGCCCATAAGAGTCTGACACAACCTCCCGTTTCGCTCAGAGTGAGACAATTAATTTGATGATTTCAAACCACAACAAAAAAAAAAAAAAAACTTTTTGGTGTACAGTCGAAAACATTCAATTTTCTACTACATAAGACTACATGAAGCTCGTTTTTTAGCCTGTTCGACTGAGTTGACCTCTTACATTTTCCCAGTTATACTAAGTAAAATTTCTCTGGAGGAGAGCTTATTGCCATCAAGCGGGCACAAATTTGGACTACGGGCTGCTATTGAGAAATTCATGATGAAAAAATTATTTTGCGGCAACATAAATGTTAAAATTCAATCTTTCTTCTTACCACTAATGTTTTTATTCTTTAGTAAAAATTGTACGTTGTGGCTTTTAATTGTCCCTTAATAATAAAATAGAATAAATATCTAGTATATGACATTTTAAGGTTATTGAATACTAAGAGAGTGATGTAAAGAACTTACTACTTAGCATACTGACAGCTTAGTGTTAAAGTAGCCACAAGTTAGTTGCCTGTATACCAGTTAGCTTATTCGACTGTACGCACGATGGTACACCTTGCATTCATTTCCAGTTGTGGTTGGTCTGTTATAGTGTAAGCCTTCCGTACAATGACAGCTCTACTTACACTGAAATGAATAGCTTGATGTGGAGCCATATGTACTAAGCCCCAGTGTGGGATGCGACGTTGCGCTTTTTATGAAGGAGCGGCTTTTTGTTTGCAGCCGTTGTCTGGTTGTGTTTTAATAGGATTATGTTTAATTTTAGGAACCTTTCTGTGTAATTTGAGAGTCTTTGGAATGATATAGAAAAGATTTGGAAGAGGTTATGAATTTCATCATTTTGTTGCCAGTATTTACTTACAGGTTTAGTCTATTATAAAAAATTTGCAGTGTAATTTGAGAGTAAGATCGAAGCTTATAAATCACAGTTGTCATCGCATGCGCTAGCGATCGGACGTACATTATGGACGGTGTCGGTGACTCAGTCCCGGGCGCAATGACTACGCAAGTAATTAAATGTACGACTTGTAACATTGTTATATGTGAACTGTTAGCATTTATACAGAATAAAGTGGACGTGATGGACGAAGAGGGACTCGTGAGGCTATGTGTTACCGCCTTCTCGGAGGAGGACATTGAAAAAAGCAAGAATTTACTGTTTTCATCAGTCTCAACGCAACAACGGAAAATTGCTAGGAAGAAAAGAGGTAAATCACAGCGAAATATCTTTGACATGATAGCACTATTCAAGCAAATGGATCCTGAGCATGTACCAATATTCGTAGCAAAAGATTTGCACAAACTCCCACCAGTGACATTTGATCATATTGACGCAACCAGGACGCTAAAAGAAATATTAACTATCCAAAATGAAATAAGAATCATGAAGGATACATTTGTCACTGAGAAACAATTAAGTGACATTAGAAATGAGCTGCAAAATTTGAAACAGACTTCAATCGTTAATAATTTCGATTTGAATATTAACCGAAGAAGAGGCGGTGGAAGTGGAATTGACAGCTTTTGTTTTGACAGCGGGCCGGTGGGTCTACCCCCCGTTACAGAAACAAAACAAGCGACGACAGCTGACGAGAGTGGGAACTCTAGTCCAGCTACGCGTGAGTTACAGGCATCTCGCTCACCCGTACGTGTTTCTGCAATGCCGTTCTCGCTCGCACCCATTAGTGAACCAAAGCAATGTGATGCGAAAACGGCGAACGTACCCGAGCGTGATCGAAGCGCGCGCGCATCTAGTGAGTCACAGCGGCCTACTGGTACATCGGATAGTGGGTGGTGCAAACCAAAAACGCTAGCGGAAATTTTAGCATCAGAGGATGAATGGAAAAAAGAAAAAGGGACTGAACAATGGCAAACTGTTCAGAAAAAGAGGTTGAGAAATCGGCTGCAGGGTTGTGAAGGCAAGGCTATTACGAAACCGGACGTTAAGTTTAGAGCAGCTGAATTGGAAATTCCTCTCTTCATAAACAGAGTTGATACGGCTACCAGGCCAATGGATATTATTGAATACATACAACAGAAGACCAATATAACTATTACTCTGAAGAAAATTAATATGGTGAAACAAAAACGCTACGCGGCGTACAAGATCTTTGTCCCACACGCTAAATTAGCGATGTTTCTTAATGATGACTTGTGGCCAGAAGGTATTCAATTTCGAAAGTTTATCTATTTTAATAGAAAAGCTTATGACAAAAACAAAGAAAATAGATTAATGCATAATGACATGACATTAAACGACGATGGTTATACACAACAACAACAACAATAACATAATCAGTCGGACCAATACTAACTCAAAACTTGTTAGTTTCAATTGTAGGTCGGTAACCCGCTCAATTGAGTGCGTAAGAAGTATATGCCGATCAGCTGACATAGTTGCCTTACAGGAGACGTGGTTGCAGCCCCAAGATATATCGTTCCTGGGCACGATTGATGCTGAGTTCGAGTTTACGGGAAAGTCTGCGATGGACACCGGTGCTGGTCTGTTACGTGGACGGCCATACGGAGGTGTCGCTTTACTTTGGCGTAAAAACATATTTCAAGCAGTTTCGGTCATACAGTGTGTTAGTGCGCGTATATCGGCGATAAAAGTAAAGTGTTGTGACCGGTCGATATTAGTGTTCTCGGTGTACATGCCAACGGACTCGGCTGACAATCTTGCCGAGTTTACGGAATGTTTGGGTGAGATGGCGGCGATAGTGGAGGAGTACAGTGTGGACTCTGTGTTTATGTTGGGAGACTATAATGCGCAGCCCGGCGAGCGGTTTGGCGTGGAACTGTTTGACTTTTGTGTTGAACAAAAGTGGCGCTGTGCCGATGTTGAAATATTAGGACCTTTATCGGAGTCGTATACGTACGTAAGTGACATTCATGGATCTCATAGTTGGTTAGATCACTGTGTGGTATCTGAAGCGGCGTGGACGTCGGTGGTTAACGTAAAGATATTACATAGTGTATATTGGTCAGATCATTCCATTAGAAATTACGTGTAACTTTACCGTACTAAAAACTAAGATTAACTGTCAGGTTACCGAAAGAAATAAAATTGTGTGGGGTGAAAGGGATTTGACACAAATTGACATGTTTAGAAATTTATGTACGACGAGATTAAGAGAAGTTGACTTTCCTTCTGAATTTGTAAACTGCAGTGACAAGTTATGTTCAATTGATAACCATAGATGCATTATTGATAAAATGTATAGTGACATTGTTAACATCTTAAGTGAGGCGTCATGTATTAGCTATTCTGGGCCGGAACAAAACAAGAGAAAGCCAGTAATAGGGTGGAACAAACATGTTCGGCAGGCGCACTTGGAGGCTAGACTTGCTTTTCAGAACTGGGTGATATGCGGTGAACCTAAATTCGGTACTGTATATTCTAGCATGAAAGAAACTAAACGAGTATTTAAAAGTAAATTGAAGTGGTGTCAAAAAAATAGGGATCAAATAAAAATGAATATCATAGCATCTTGCCACGACAGAAAGGATTTCAGTAAGTTTTGGAAACATACTAACCAGCTGAACGGCAGGTCGAGCCTTCCTGCGAGTGTTGAGGGTGTTAGCGAGCCTGCAGCCATTTCAAACTTATTTAGAAATCATTTTACTGTGAAGTCCCCGCTAGGTGCAATGGGAGAGGCCTCGACGGATAGGGAGCTCGAGAGGGAATCGTTGGTTAGGGTTTCAGCTAAGGAAATACAGGCAGTGTTGAGAAGTATGAAGCGCGGGAAATCACCTGGGCACGATTCTTTGAGCATCGAGCATTTACAAAATGCGGGTGTTCATATGCCCAGAGTACTGTCGTTGTTTTTTAATTTATGCCTCTCACACTCGTACCTTCCGCTTGATCTAATGAAGACGTTGGTGGTGCCTATCATTAAAAATCGCACTGGGGACGCTTCTGACATAAATAACTACAGGCCCATATCGTTGGCTACGGTAATTGCGAAGGTGTTGGACAGTGTGCTGGACAAGCAGTTAAATAAACATCTGTCGCTTCACGACGCTCAATTTGGCTTCAGAGCTGGCCTTTCAACTGAACACGCTGTTCTGTGTCTCAAGCACACTGCTCGATACTATACGGACAAGAAAACCCCTGTGTATGCGTGTTTTCTGGACTTATCAAAAGCCTACGATTTGGTGTCCTACGGTGTTTTATGGAAGAAGATGTATGATGAGACAACGCTTCCAGGTGAGTTGATCGAGTTATTTAAGTTTTGGTACGGCCATCAAACCAATATGGTGAGGTGGGCAGGCGCGCTATCCGATCCGTACAGGCTGGAGTGTGGGGTGAGGCAGGGTGGCCTGACCTCACCGAAGCTCTTCTGTCTGTATGTGGATCGGCTGATTCGTGAGCTCAGCAGCACTATGGTAGGTTGTTCAATTGACGGAACATTTGTCAACAACATAAGTTATGCCGACGACATGGTGCTGCTGGCCCCATCGATCAGCGCCCTCAGGAAACTGTTATCGGTTTGTGAGCAATATGCGGAGGCCCAGGGCCTTAGATATAATGCAAAGAAGAGCGAGTGTCTAATGTTCAATGCAGGCACTAAAAGGTATGATGTCCCACCTATTACACTTGGGGGGACCGCTCTAGAGTGGGTCACTTCTTTCAAGTATCTGGGGCACTGGGTCACTGCTACGCAGACAGATAATAATGACATGGAGAGGGAACGTAGGGCGCTGTCAGTCAGGAGCAATATGTTGATCCGTAGGTTTGCAAAGTGTTCAAATGATGTTAAGGTGACTCTGTTCAGGGCATACTGCCAGTCTTTTTACACTTGCAGCCTATGGGTCGACTACACGCAGAGGGCTTACAGCGCCTTACGAGTCCAATACAATAACGCATACAG
Organism: Polia nebulosa; assembly: GCA_951329385.1. Taxonomy (NCBI): domain Eukaryota; kingdom Metazoa; phylum Arthropoda; class Insecta; order Lepidoptera; family Noctuidae; genus Polia; species Polia nebulosa. The sequence goes on from OX589598.1 coordinate 11,572,940, forward strand.
GGCACTGTTGAGGCTGCCGCGATACTGCAGTGCATCAGGGATGTTCGCTGAGGCACGTATAGATGACTTCAATGCAATCATACGTAAGCGCGTGTCGCTTCCCTGATGTGGCGGGTGCGGGGCAGCGCCAACAGTCTCTTGATGACTGTGGCGGATAGGACTGATGGCCTCATATTAAAACACTGGACGAGGACCCAAGTGTTGCCTACAAACCGTGCCCAGAAATAGTGTGTCGTTGTGTTGTTACTGTGTGTTATTATTATTATTTCGTTTATTCATTTGTAAATACATATAAATTATATTTTTAAATATTTCAATGAAAAAATAAAAAAAAAACATTTAAAAATATAAAATTATTATTATTATTATTACTATTATTCTGACATATTATTATTATTATTTCTGACATGTGTATTGATATCGGACATGTTTTTTGAATGTAATACTTGACATAGGTGAAATTATTATTATGTACTAACACTAGTTTGTAAGTTGTTTATGTTCTTACTAACTATAACATGGATTGTACTGATCTGACAAATAAATCATTATTATTATTATTATTATAAAATACTGGGCAAATAGGAAATTTGACATTCGATCATTTACCCTCTAAACCAACTGAAACTCAAACTTAGCAAACACTTAGTTTTTTTTTGGGGCAACCACTTTACTGCCAACCACTTCAGCTGCCAAAAGTCTGAATCAACAATGGTAGCCACCAGAAAAGTCTGAATCAACAATGGTAGCCACCAGAAAAGCGCCGGGGCTAAGAAACTCAACGAGTATTGGAGATACGATTCAAATGTCTTGGGTCCCACAACAAAACAGAACCGTACAGCGGAGGAGAAAGAAACACATAATGACCAAAGCAGGAGCCGGAATTGCAGGCATAACTTGTTTAAGGTATTTGCCAAGCGCCACGAGGTAAAATGACTAAATAACTGACTAGACAATCTAATAAAAAGATTTATACCGGATTCGCCACACAAAGCTCGCCTCATTTTTGATTTTCTGTTTTCGCCACGTTAAGCATTTGTTTCATTCATATGATTAATATCGTAACCAACTATGATACGTGGTGTCAGGATCTTACTTTACATTTCACCCTACATAATCCCGAAGACAGTTAACTAAGACGCGTGTTTAATGTATAAAGGATTATAACCTGTCTACCGCTTTACAGGCGTATCCCATACCTGTGTTCATTGTTTTAGCCTGTCTTAGAGGAAAACCTTCCATTAGTCATTGTTAAACGTTACTTTGAGTTTTTGAAATAAAAATTTCTTTCTCTTAGTTTGAAAGGTGACTTTGATTCTAACTTCGGTTTTTCTTGAAAATGTTTGGTGTCAATGCTCATTTTTAGGGTTCCGCACCCGAAGGGTAACCAACGAAACTCCCCGCTCCGCCTCCGCCTCCGCTGTCCGTCCGTCTGTCAGCGGGTTGTATCTCACGATCCGTAATAGCTGCACAGTTGAAATTTTCACAGAATGTATATTTAATTTATTTTTCTTACACACTGTGTGAAAATTTCAACGGTCTACCTATTACGGATCATGAGATACAGCCCAAAAAAAAACCAAAAAAGCTCGTTTCGACACCACAATTTTTGGAATAGTTTCCTCGAGCTATTTTATTCTCCACATGACCGTGTCACAAAAAAAAAAAAATAAGACTACACTTACCTAATGGCGGTCATATATATTTTTTATATTCATATACACACTTAGCCTATGTAATTTCGGAGGTCAAGACCAATCTAAGAGCGGTTGCGCACTACGTCCGATACTTATCCGTCAAAATACAGATCTATAGAAAACTCGGACCGAACTCGGATCGGTAGTGCGTAACTTACCATACAAATTGTTCTACGACCACGCCGGATCGTATTTTCACGGATAAGTATCGGATAAGTATCGGACGTAGTGCGTAACCGCTCTAATGATGCCTCAATTGGTAAAATCTATCCAGCCGTTTATGCTACATGGCGTGCCAGAGAAATAGACATGCAAATATAAAACATACATACACACAAACTCTCGAATAACATTACCGTCCTTCTTAGACAGTTGAGTATTTTTTTTTAAATTTCTTTAGAGGAACAGAACTATTAATTTAGATTCAGTGACGGCACATTTAAAAGGCCTCTCTAATGAAATGATAAAATAGATTCTTTTATTTAACAGGAAATTTGAAGAGAGTTTTTATGATTTCAAGTTATATTGCTTCTGGGTAAAAAGGGAAAATTGATTACGAATCTACGATAATAGCTATATTTCAACCTTAAGCTTGTCTATTCTTTTAACATCTCACGGCTCCCCGGTGAGACGTCCGACCGGGGAGCGGTGAGACGTCCGACCGGGGAGCGGTGAGACATTAATAGAATAGACAGGCGTTCGTCGGAATTGCATAGTTTTATTCCATCAAGCTCGTTCCATAATCGGACCACTAGACGTACGGCGATGCTCCACCGGTACATAGTGGAGATCTCACCCATACGCGAAAAAGGTTTTGAGAAAACATTCACTGTGCGTACAGCTCCCCGCCGCGCGCGGGAATTCCCTGCCGTCGGTGTTTCCTGAAAGCTACAACCAGGGAGCGTACTTATGAGCAAGCGTGCTTTAATGTCGACCACGTCATCGATTACCATCAGGGGAGATAGTCGTGAAACAACATCCCATCAATAGTATTAAAGTGGCCAAGTGCATGTCGGATTTAGCACATTAAGGCTTTCGTAACATAATATATTGATATTTGTTAGTAAAGTATACTGGACATGTGATAATGTTTATTAGTAGTAATAAACATTATCACATGTCAAGTTCTAATGTCAATTAATGGGAAGTTAAGAAATTCTTCGTAACAAAATTATGTGACAGACGACGGACGGACAGACAGACAGCCGGACAGAAGGACATGTGAGTGACAGCAATATTATAGGACTCCATTTGGTACGAAACCCTAAAAAAATCAGGAAAACAAATTCACTCAATTTCAAAAATAGGTAATTATGTTATTTTTCAAATTTAGCTAAAATAGCTAGTTCAGTTTCCGAACTTAAATATGATGAAATGTGTTTCAGGATTACATTACACGTGAAAACTATTTAAAATAGGTTGCGCACTGTGCCAAGAGGTCGTAACATTATCCAGGCTCTGTATTCTACTTTCTAGATACTAGATCAAGGTTACCTTTCTCCAGCCCCTGGGGTTTGTTTTGACCAAACTCCAACATTATTAAACACAACTGGAACACAACCTTGGGCCCATTTTCTTAAAAAGAGGTTTATTTCAACTATTTTGTGGGAGCTACCATTTTTATTTAAATCGTATAAAATGGTAGGCCATGATATTATGGTTGGCTAGGATCTGGAAATATAGAGGGTGACGTAATCCTGCGCTCCTATGATGGGGTAGTTGTGTTTGCAGTTAGCTTACAAAACAATGAACCTTATTGCTTTCAACATAAGAGTGGACTTGACGGCTTTTGATTAGTTTGTTTGTCATCTCTATGTCCAGACTATGAGGCGCCTACACAGCGCCGCTATGTCGCTTTTTAGGATGACGCAATTGTGTGACAAGGATAGCAACACGTAAACAGTTACAGAACAGAAAGAGACAGAGAAAGAATTTTCGCGAAATTTTTTGTGGTGATGTAAACAAACAAATACACAACTTAGTTTTATTGATTTATTGTTAAAGTTAGTTCATTTAGCCGGAGGACTTACAATTGAAGTACTTACAGAGTAGGGTAGGTAATAAAACTGATGCCCGCATTTTCATTAACAAAAGTGCTTGAGAAAACAAATTGATTGAAGTTACAGGGAGTTATGTTTTCATGTAACGTTCCTGAACTTTGGTGGTAAAAGTACACGTTTTGTGGAATCTTCATTAAAACAAAGTTTTGTTGAGTGCGTGCTATTAATTATTATGATTCAAAATAGATTACGGTGCCTCCGCTGCCGGCGCCGTGTGCTATCGCCGGTTGCTGAATTGGTTGCCGAAGCTGACTTTGGAAAAAAAGCGGCAAATGGGGTTGGCAATTTGGCATATGGATTAGATACACGAGGTAGGCAATTAAAAAAAACGATGTTCAGTCGGCAATGTGCTAACGACGGTCGTAAGAAAGGCGCCCCTCCTATTTCGTTGTTCACCAATAGACAAATTAATTCATGAGAAAGGTGTAGGTATATAAAGCAAAGCTGCGGTGGTCACTAGTTCAACTTAATTTTGTCAACAGTTTGTTGAGCTAAGAATGAAATTGCTGATAGATTTTTTTTTAATGTATCTGATCGAAATAAACAATCATAGAACCTATTCAAATGTGCTCAAAACTATAAATTACGCAATAAAACACATTTTACGTAATTTATAGGCAAAAAACTAGAATATCGAAGATTACTTTCGCAGTGTTAACAAAATATAAAAGACATAAAACAAAATAAATACACAATCACAGTAATAAACAATCATATACCTATTCTCATCATCATTCTCCTGCCCTTATCCCAATTTATTTGGGGTCGGCGCAACATGTCTTTTTCTTCCATACTCCTCTATTAGTCGTCATCTCTGTAGTCACCCCCTTTTTACCCATATCCTCTTTCACACAGTCCAACCATCTTTTCTTTGGCCTTCCCCTACTCTTATAGCCATCCACATCCATTCACAAGACTTTCCTCACGACATTTTCTTCATTCCTCCGCATCACATGCCCATACCACGACAACCGATTTCCACACAACTTTTCAGTCAGCGGTGCCACTTTCAGACTTCCTCTTATATACTCATTCCTAATTCTATCCATGCGCGTAACACCACACATCGCTCTTAGCATTCTCATCTCAGCTACATGCAATTGCTTTTCATTCATCCCTTTTGTGGCCCAACATTCTGAACCATACAAGACAGCAGGTCTGACCATTGTTTTATAAATCTTCCCCTTAAGTTTTAGGGGAATGCGGGAGTCACAGATAGTCCCGGTGACCTGCCGCCATTTCATCCATCCAATGTTAATTCTGTGCTTAACAGTCCGATCTATTTCGCCATCGCTTTGCACGAGTGAACCGAGATACCGAAAATCGGAGCAGCCTGGGAGAAGCGCGCCATCTAGCACTACAGCTTCAGAACTGGAGAGACCGCCGAAATCGCAGAACATGTATTCAGTTTTGGTTCTGCTGATTTTCAAGCCAACTTTCTCCAGCTTCTGTTGCCACTTCTCCAATCTGCTCTGGATCTCAGGTCCATCTTCACTGACCAGAACAATGTCGTCGGCAAACAGCATGCACCAGGGTGCCTCCTCCTGTATTTCCGACGTAAGAGCGTCCATAATCAACAGGAAGAGGTAAGGACTTAAAGCCGACCCTTGATGCAAGCCTACAGCCACACTGAACTCATCGGTGTTGCCAGCAGCCGACCGGACGTAGGTACTAGATTGTCTGTACATAGCACGAATCAACTCAACATACTTCCCAGGCAAACCTTTCTCTATCAAGGCCCACCACAACACATCCCGAGGTACCCTATCATACGCTTTCTCAAGATCAATGAACACCATGTACAATGAACACCATATACCTATTCTATAATTGTTTATTAATAAGCAATCATAATATTCTGTGATTGTTTATTTGTTAACAAACTAAATAAACAATCATAGAACCAATTCAAATGTGTCCAAAACAATAAATTACGCAACAAAACACATTTTAAGTAATTTATAGGCATTATAAACAAGAATGTCGAAGATTACTTTAGCAGTGTTAACAAAATGTTCGCATTAATGTCTGCGAGGCCGTCCCGAGGGTTTGTAAAACCCTGATTATATGGAGTTCTCAATAGCAAAGAGGGTTTCTGTGTTGGTGACGGTTTACGAATCTCTGGGGCATCCCATTTGCCTGAAGCGAGATGCTTATAGGATATTCGTAGTTTCGCTTAGAAATGAGTTATTTTAGGGCTTCCGAAGATTTGATGAAATGAACGCATAAAAAAAATGTTACGCAAAATGTAAGTAGATATTGGTTTTTGTGGTCCATAATCAAGCCTAGAGTAAAATATTGTTTCACTAGTTTTTAACCGTGTTTTCGCTTACATTGAATATCCCTCAGGACCAGGAGCCCTGGATGTATTCGGGATAAAAGTAGCCCATACCAATATCAATGTTCTCACTGCTGGCATTCAGGCCTTCTCTTTAGGAGAGGGAAAGGGCCGGGGGTTTGACTTTTGAATTTGACTTTGGATGTCACGTCTTCGAATATTTTGTTCTAGGAAATGTGGGATTCCTCACACTTTTCCATCACCATTTTGAGAGCAGTGGTGATGAAAAAAATTACATAAAGAGAGGCTCCTGCGTGGGTCTCACGGGGACCCACGACCTCGACTCGTAAGTCGGGGTCGTTACCGCGTTTTACGCCACGCTACTATAGTGCCTCTGCGATGTTTTCACACGCGCACACAGACGGCTTTTACACTGTGCTGCGGGTCGCATCGCTTTGCTGATGTTCCGCACGCATGGGAGCGCCAACAGCATCCTGAACGTGCTCAGCCACAAGCTGGACAGCCCACTTCTGGGGTGCTGGGTTCAAGCACAAGTGCATGTGCCTGGGGCCCCAGAGGGTGGCAAATTCTTAAATTAATTTCTATTTTGATTTTAATTTTTTATTTTGATTTTAATTTGATTTTAATTTTGTTTTTGATTTAAAATTTGATTTTGAATTTGATTGAAATTTAAATTAAATTAAATTAAATTTATAAATGTAACATAGTTTTTAAGAGAAGAAGAGGAGCTTGTGGCTAAAGTAATAACAGCCGCATGGGTCGATCTATCGGGTTAAGCTACGCTTGCCGGGGTTGGTCCATGGATGGGTGACTATCTTTACATACCGGGACTCCTCCGTGCCTCGAAAAGCACGTTAAGCCGTTGGTACCGGTTGTCAATCATGGATCTTTGACAGTCGTTACGGGTCATCAGAAGCCCGAAAGTCTGACAACCAGTCTTACCAAGGAGTATCGTATTACCCAGTAACTGGGTTGTGGAGGTCAGATAGGCAGTCGCTCTATGTAAAATACTGGTATTCAGCTGCATCCGGTTAGACTGGAATCCGACCCCAAGATAGTTGGGAAAAGGCTAGGCAGATGGTACTACTGGGCCACCACTGCTCAAAGTAGTAGTTGTAAATGGCTGCATTAAAAAAATAATTATTTTATTTAATTTCCCTAGTTTTCTATTAGTGAAAAAGACATCATAATCGTATCAGCTTTCAGAAATAGTCTTTCACGTACAAAGAAACAAACAAACAGGTTTACTTCTACTTTAGATCTGGTCAAAAAAAAGCAGTAGTGTGCTTAATTAATTTCTCTACTTTTCTCAGAAGCTAGCAGATTAAATAAACGAGGACAGACTTATTTTGCATTCAACTCGCTGCGTCAGTCCCTTTCGAGATAAAACAAAGGGTTGCGGAGGTCCTTCCCGGAAGGTCAAATTATAAAAAGTTCAATTTAATTAACTTTATTCAGTTTTCTCACACTTTTCCTTGTTTTTACTGTAAAAAAAATTAAGGATGTCTTGTACCTTTCTTGAAGAAAATGCGACTGCAAAAAAGTTCTTAGCTAAGTTCTAAGAAATAAAAAGGTCAACTTATTATTTAGTCTCGAAATGTGACAACTAGGCATCATCATCATTTCAAGCCGCAAGACGTCCAGTACTAGGAGCTCAGCCCATAACACAAGTGTATAGATGTTCTATTTCGCGAAGGCGGGTAACTATGACGACGACCACTCCAAACTTACATACTTATAAAAAAAGGTTTACATGAATCTACACACAGACATCCATGACGGACTCGCATTGGTTTGATAGAACAACAGATATTTCAGCAACCAACATAACTGTAGACGCGTCGCATTAATGTAATGTAGGGATGTTATAAGGACACTAGAAACAAAAAGTGTAATAAAAAGTCTATTGAGAGTATACTGGTTATTGAAAACTCGACTTAAGGCAAGACGTGATAGAGTGACCTATTTAAATTAAAAACTCCAGTTAAGTACATCTTGATCTAGCATAGAGTACCAGGAGCCCAGCTCGTAATACAAGTGTATTCGCACCCGACATGAGAACGCAAGGCGCGCCACAGGTTAATGTAATATTCATTGCTGTGACATGGACACTATAAATAAATAGTCTTATAAAACAAGGCTATGGAGAGGTTTGGTTTTGCCAGTATTCAGAGAGCTCACGAAAGAAAGGAGAAGTAGTCTGGGTCGCTGTCGCCGGATACGGCGAAGAGGAGGAGGAGGAGGAGGAGGTTATGCCAAGGGGTTGACTTACCGCACCCCTGGTCACCCAGGCAGGGAAGGAACAGGGGTGGGTTTTAGTCAGTAAGAGTTTGACACGCCCTCCCGCTCCACCCAGAGCTGGAGAAGTCATTGGATGATTTCCCACCCCACAAAAATAAAATAAAAAAATAAGTGGTAGCAGATAAATTCGTAACAGAGTTACCGCTCCCTTGGGCACTCAGGCAAGTGTGGGTTTTAGTCAGTAAGAGTCTGATATGCTCTCCCGCTCCACCCAGAGCGGGAGAAGTCATAGGGTGATTTCACACCCAAAAAAAAAAAAAAGTTATTGGAAACTCGATGTATTCCCGACAGGTCGTGATAGTGTGACCGATTTGGAACAATGAAGCACCCGAGGAAGCTACTACCTGTTAAATTAATGCCAATAAAGATTAAACTAAGAAAACTTTAAAAACACCAGTTAAGTACATCTTGATCTAGCATAGAGTACTAGGAGCCGAGCATAACACAAGAGTACTTCGGCACCCGACATGACTGTGCAAGGCGCGCCACACATTAATGTAATATTCATGGCTGTGACATGGTGTTTGCGAAACGCTTTGATACCGCGTAATCTTGCCTAACTAGGTGAATTAAACATTTATGTTATGTACAGGTACATGTTGTACATGGGTTTGGTTAATGTCAAGGGAATTTTATGTACTTATTTACGGAGTGTTTAAGCTAATACCATAAACCATAACATAACATCATTCCACCTTTCGCTGTTATGTTTAAGTCCCTAGTAAAAGGAACCGATCCAATTGCCATGAAATGGGACAAAAATTAGACTCCGTTATGCTAATTTATCCACGACCATTGGGCACAGAATCGACACCAGGACTTCAAGCTCAACAGTAGCGTTAGTGACCTACGCCGCAGACGAGATGAGATGTTTAGATATACACAGATAAATAATAACAATATATTTATAAAATAAGTTTCCACAGCGAAGATAAGAAACTGCTTTTCATCCATTGGAAAAATCTCATTAAAAACCAAATTGGCAATCTGACAGTAGCAAAAGAAAAATAATACTTAAAGCTAAAAGTAATTTCCATTATACAAAAGGAGGGTTTAATTTGATCTTTCTTTAATCCACAACTCAATTAAAACTAACCATAAAATAAATTCTTATAAAGACTTGCAATAAAACAGTCTCTGACCTTTCAGAAAACTCATCACTTTAATCTGGCCATCTCAACTTTAGAAAATGAACAACACTAGCATATACATAACTTCTAAGTATATTTACATTCCATATTTCAAAGAAAAGTACATTATATTAAGATTAAAACACCACGAAACAGTACAAAAGAAGTGGTCCCATTGTTACGAAAGAAAATGTAAAATTAATTCTATATTTGCGGCGCAGAGGTCCAAAGCGGTGACCTTTTTTCATTTCTTTTTTTTTGCATTGTTAAGGCCGTCATTTGTGAAGTTTATTTTTTGTGTTAACTTGCGTTTTATTTCGCACGATGAAATAACAGTCGTTTGATTTATGAGCGCGTGTAATTTTCAGGGTGACTTTTCACTCATTGGCATCTTTCATGAAAGTACTCGTAGAATCTGACATGAAAAACAATTTGCTATTAATTTATAACTTAGATGCGTACTGAACAGCATTTTTTTAACTGACATCAAAAAAGGAGGTTCTGTATTCGACCCGTATGTATGTATGTATGTATGGATGGTTGTCCGAGATTTTCTCGAAAACTACTGATTCGATTTTGATGGAGGTTTTCGTTATTTAAATGCATATTTTTCAAGGAAGGTTTTAGATATAATATAACCTGCCTTGAAAAATATGCAATACCTACATTAGAATCTGATGAAGAGCGGAGATAGGCAGTGAAACTCTTCAATAACTAACAGCAAAGTAACAAATGGCTTGCGATTTCTGCGATAGTTTATCTATGTATGTTTACGCAATTTAATGAGGAACCACAACTAAAGTTATTTTGTACTTTTTTTTGGAAGTCGGTTCTATTTTTAACCGACTTCGAAAAAGGAGGAGATTCTATTTTATAAATACCGACTGCCGAAATTAAAAAGGTATTTTTAAATAATTACTGTATTTTCTTTTTTGGAAGTCGGTTGATTTTTTTGTTAAAAAGTTATTTTGTTAAAAAGTTTTTCGGGATAAAGTTTTAATTTTGTCATATTTCAGAGTAGGTCCCATAGTGAAAGTTGATCATATTCACGATTACATGCACGCCCTGGAAGATTACAAATTAATAACAGTTACTATGAGAGCTAGATAGATTAGTCAGAGTTGTCGGCTGGTCGTCATACAAGAATTATAACAGTGAGCTTGTTGTCATAACTCTCGTATAGCAGCAGTTACCACAATATGTCTACATACTCGTAGTTCATTGTCTGATGACAGAAATTAATGCTCAGTAATAATTTTGGAAAATATTATACAATAGGTAGGATTGCGGAATGTAGGATTCCTGAGTACAAAAAATATTGGACATTGCTTTGCCAAATCATTAGCAAATAACAAAGATAAAACGCATCAAAGTTCAGGAGTCCCTTGTTACGTCACTTGTAGCTAAAAACTGGCCAAGTGCGAGTCGGTCTCGCACACGAAGGGTTCCGTACCATAAGCTGAAAAAATCACGTTTCTTGTATGGGGGTCACCTTTTTTTTTATTATTTGTTGTTATAGCAGCAGTGGCAACAGACATACACATTCTGTGAAAATTTCTACTATCTACCTATTACGGATCATGAGATACTGTAGCTCGCTGACAGACAGGCGGACGGACGGTCGGTCAGCAGAGCCTTAGTCATAGGGTCCCGTTGGTTACCATTCGGGTACGGAATCCTAAAAAGTGGTAGGTAAATTATTTTACGTAGGTGTGACGTCATTTAAAATTTCAACGCACTGCATCGTCCTCATTTTTTTAAAGTGACGATTTTTTTAAAGTGCTTTTGGTGATCCAATTGACGAACTAAATATATATTTTTAAGTCATTCCCTATTGCAGATATGGAGAGTTACGATATTGGTTCTAGGCCTTTTTCGTAATGAGCCAGCTTTGACCTCGATCTGCCCTGATGGAGAGCATTGGATGGGGTCCACGGTGGAATGAGCGTGCCCAGAAGATCATTGTTCACTCTTGCTTTAGACAAGAACGGTAAGAGTGAACAGGGTTGTAGGGAACTAGCGACCCGCCCCGGCTTTGCATGGGTGCAAATAATATTTACAAACCTCCCCTCGTTTAGCGGCTCTTTTAAGGGTTCTGTACCCGAAGGGTCCAAACGGTCCAAAGCCCTATTGCTGTTACTCACTTGTCCGTCTGTCCGTCTGGCCGCCTGTCCGTCTGTCCGTCTGTCCGTCAGTCCGTCTGTCCATCTGTCAACGAGAACGTGGAACCCTAAATGTGCGAAGTCCGTCACGCACTTGACCGTTTTTTTTATTTAGTGAAAACAGTATTAAATCCGTGGCGTAGTTTAGAAGAAAAAAACGGAGAAACAGACAGAGGCAGACAGCGGCTTTGTGTTATACTAATTAGTGATACAGTAGGTGGCAAAGAGATCCAATCTTTTTCTGTGCATATTGATAAGAACGCTCAGTACGACGAGTATGTTACATGTGTAGTTTTACTGATTTTACAAACATATTACAAGACAAATAACTTACTAAATTATCAGATTTTTTATGCCTCTTGTACATATTTTATTTATTAAGTTATTTATTAGTTTAGTATAATATGTATTGTAGTTATAGTCTATACAATTTAATAAATACTTACTAAAGCTTTTTGTAAATTGTTCCTTCTAAATAAAGAAAAACCTATTTCGTCCTCCGACTACCAGGGTTAAAGGTCAAATACGTGACGACAATCAGTACTGTTATTATATACCAAAATGGCGCAGGATGGGAAACTAAGGCATGGCCGAGGGTTGGAAGTATTGTCAATACAAACCGCGAAGAATTCGGTACGTGATCTCTTTTGAACCGTTCGACTATTATGGTCGGAGAGATGTATTGAAAACTACATAAAACAAAGTCCTCCATCGCGTCTTTTTTTGTATTGTAGACTGGCACGCGTTTGACCACTATCTCACCTGATGGTAAGCGATGATGGAGCACGCTTGCCTAGAAGTAACTTATTCACTCTTGACTTAAAGTCTCCCAGGTTGTAGCTATCAACCTGGGAGTCAAGAGTGAATAGGTAGGTAGTAGCTATCAGGGTAGCGGATAAATTCGTAACAGGGTCACCACTCCCCTGGGCACTCAGGCAAGTTAGGAACAGGGGTGGGTTATAGTCAGTAAAGAAAAGTTTGGCTTCAATTTTTGACACTAGCATATACATAACTTCTAAGTATATTTACATTCCATATTTCAAAGAAAAGTACATTATATTAAGATTAAAACACCACGAAACAGTACAAAAGAAGTGGTCCCATTGTTACGAAAGAAAATGTAAAATTAATTCTATATTTGCGGCGCAGAGGTCCAAAGCGGTGACCTTTTTTCATTTCTTTTTTTTTGCATTGTTAAGGCCGTCATTTGTGAAGTTTATTTTTTGTGTTAACTTGCGTTTTATTTCGCACGATGAAATAACAGTCGTTTGATTTATGAGCGCGTGTAATTTTCAGGGTGACTTTTCACTCATTGGCATCTTTCATGAAAGTACTCGTAGAATCTGACATGAAAAACAATTTGCTATTAATTTATAACTTAGATGCGTACTGAACAGCATTTTTTTAACTGACATCAAAAAAGGAGGTTCTGTATTCGACCCGTATGTATGTATGTATGTATGGATGGTTGTCCGAGATTTTCTCGAAAACTACTGATTCGATTTTGATGGAGGTTTTCGTTATTTAAATGCATATTTTTCAAGGAAGGTTTTAGATATAATATAACCTGCCTTGAAAAATATGCAATACCTACATTAGAATCTGATGAAGAGCGGAGATAGGCAGTGAAACTCTTCAATAACTAACAGCAAAGTAACAAATGGCTTGCGATTTCTGCGATAGTTTATCTATGTATGTTTACGCAATTTAATGAGGAACCACAACTAAAGTTATTTTGTACTTTTTTTTGGAAGTCGGTTCTATTTTTAACCGACTTCGAAAAAGGAGGAGATTCTATTTTATAAATACCGACTGCCGAAATTAAAAAGGTATTTTTAAATAATTACTGTATTTTCTTTTTTGGAAGTCGGTTGATTTTTTTGTTAAAAAGTTATTTTGTTAAAAAGTTTTTCGGGATAAAGTTTTAATTTTGTCATATTTCAGAGTAGGTCCCATAGTGAAAGTTGATCATATTCACGATTACATGCACGCCCTGGAAGATTACAAATTAATAACAGTTACTATGAGAGCTAGATAGATTAGTCAGAGTTGTCGGCTGGTCGTCATACAAGAATTATAACAGTGAGCTTGTTGTCATAACTCTCGTATAGCAGCAGTTACCACAATATGTCTACATACTCGTAGTTCATTGTCTGATGACAGAAATTAATGCTCAGTAATAATTTTGGAAAATATTATACAATAGGTAGGATTGCGGAATGTAGGATTCCTGAGTACAAAAAATATTGGACATTGCTTTGCCAAATCATTAGCAAATAACAAAGATAAAACGCATCAAAGTTCAGGAGTCCCTTGTTACGTCACTTGTAGCTAAAAACTGGCCAAGTGCGAGTCGGTCTCGCACACGAAGGGTTCCGTACCATAAGCTGAAAAAATCACGTTTCTTGTATGGGGGTCACCTTTTTTTTTATTATTTGTTGTTATAGCAGCAGTGGCAACAGACATACACATTCTGTGAAAATTTCTACTATCTACCTATTACGGATCATGAGATACTGTAGCTCGCTGACAGACAGGCGGACGGACGGTCGGTCAGCAGAGCCTTAGTCATAGGGTCCCGTTGGTTACCATTCGGGTACGGAATCCTAAAAAGTGGTAGGTAAATTATTTTACGTAGGTGTGACGTCATTTAAAATTTCAACGCACTGCATCGTCCTCATTTTTTTAAAGTGACGATTTTTTTAAAGTGCTTTTGGTGATCCAATTGACGAACTAAATATATATTTTTAAGTCATTCCCTATTGCAGATATGGAGAGTTACGATATTGGTTCTAGGCCTTTTTCGTAATGAGCCAGCTTTGACCTCGATCTGCCCTGATGGAGAGCATTGGATGGGGTCCACGGTGGAATGAGCGTGCCCAGAAGATCATTGTTCACTCTTGCTTTAGACAAGAACGGTAAGAGTGAACAGGGTTGTAGGGAACTAGCGACCCGCCCCGGCTTTGCATGGGTGCAAATAATATTTACAAACCTCCCCTCGTTTAGCGGCTCTTTTAAGGGTTCTGTACCCGAAGGGTCCAAACGGTCCAAAGCCCTATTGCTGTTACTCACTTGTCCGTCTGTCCGTCTGGCCGCCTGTCCGTCTGTCCGTCTGTCCGTCAGTCCGTCTGTCCATCTGTCAACGAGAACGTGGAACCCTAAATGTGCGAAGTCCGTCACGCACTTGACCGTTTTTTTTATTTAGTGAAAACAGTATTAAATCCGTGGCGTAGTTTAGAAGAAAAAAACGGAGAAACAGACAGAGGCAGACAGCGGCTTTGTGTTATACTAATTAGTGATACAGTAGGTGGCAAAGAGATCCAATCTTTTTCTGTGCATATTGATAAGAACGCTCAGTACGACGAGTATGTTACATGTGTAGTTTTACTGATTTTACAAACATATTACAAGACAAATAACTTACTAAATTATCAGATTTTTTATGCCTCTTGTACATATTTTATTTATTAAGTTATTTATTAGTTTAGTATAATATGTATTGTAGTTATAGTCTATACAATTTAATAAATACTTACTAAAGCTTTTTGTAAATTGTTCCTTCTAAATAAAGAAAAACCTATTTCGTCCTCCGACTACCAGGGTTAAAGGTCAAATACGTGACGACAATCAGTACTGTTATTATATACCAAAATGGCGCAGGATGGGAAACTAAGGCATGGCCGAGGGTTGGAAGTATTGTCAATACAAACCGCGAAGAATTCGGTACGTGATCTCTTTTGAACCGTTCGACTATTATGGTCGGAGAGATGTATTGAAAACTACATAAAACAAAGTCCTCCATCGCGTCTTTTTTTGTATTGTAGACTGGCACGCGTTTGACCACTATCTCACCTGATGGTAAGCGATGATGGAGCACGCTTGCCTAGAAGTAACTTATTCACTCTTGACTTAAAGTCTCCCAGGTTGTAGCTATCAACCTGGGAGTCAAGAGTGAATAGGTAGGTAGTAGCTATCAGGGTAGCGGATAAATTCGTAACAGGGTCACCACTCCCCTGGGCACTCAGGCAAGTTAGGAACAGGGGTGGGTTATAGTCAGTAAAGAAAAGTTTGGCTTCAATTTTTGACCAAGATACGGTCACGATCAGAACGATTCCCTGCCTCACGTAGCGATTCTTGTCATAATATTGAACTTTAAGTTTCAGTAACCTAAGTTCAGTAGCAAAACATTGCACGTGATCAAATTACCTTGGAAACTTTAAAAGTATGGCACAGACCGACAAACTTCGAAGTTCAGCCTTCCAGCTCTTTAGAACTACTACTACCCAAGTGACCCGCACGGTCGTGTGGTTGGAAGTTTATAACTAATACGTCGGGGCTTCTTTGAGGCACAGAGGACATGGCTTCCTGCTGTGAGAAATTTACGAATATATGTGATATACGAGTAGGTCTGGACAAAACTATATGTTCTACATTCCTCAGTACATTTTGTATTTAATCGAATTATGTAAAAGCTGTTTAGATTTCTCATCTAGGTAAACGAATATTATATGGGACCACGTCAAGAATACTCTTTCGAATAAAAATTTCGATAATAATTTTGAAAATCTGTCCACAAATGACAAAGAAATCGGTGACCATTTATAAAAAAAAAGAGAAAAAAAAATACATACAGTCGAACATAGAACCTTCTCCTTTTTTTGAAGTCGGTTTAAAAGGTAATCTCTATTTAGAAAATTCTTTCACTGATAGTTTCTACTACACCAATTTTATTTTTTTATTGTTGATAGGCACGCGTTTGACCACTATCTCACCAATCGATCGATCGTTGGTCGAATAATTCATTCTACCATCGATCGACGAACGATCGATTGGCGTAATAACACCCATAGAAAGCCACACTACCGTCATGTGTCATATATAGGCTACCTTTTATTTCGGAAAAATATATGGTTTCTGTGGGATCAGCCAAGCAGAACCGCGGGAAAAAGTTAGTATGTTATATTACGAGTATCATTCCTAAGGAAAGTAAATGAAATTTTCTTTTCGAGCATAATGCATAACGTACTCTATAGAAAGGTATATTAAGATCATGGTGATTGAACTGAGCTCATTTTAAATATTTAAGAAAAAGAAAATCTTAAAGAGAATCTTTTTCACTATAAAAAGAGGTTGTAAAAACATTCTTTGAAATCTAAACTTTTGCCTTCACAAAAACTAACTTGTTGATAGGCAAACGTTAACTTAAAGGCAAAAGTTACTTGAACTTAGCCTAAGTAATGAACGATCTTTCTTCGTCCAAAGTCAAGTATAAAGTACCGGGCTCATCTAATAATAATGTATCCTTAACCGTACAGTCAATAAAACAGTTGAGTATGCGGGTAAAAATAACCAAGGATAACCCAAGTTAAACAGTGGGCTGTGGGCGGTTTGTTGAAAACTTTTTATGTGACATTAGAGTTGAATGATTGATGTGAATCGATGCCAAAGGATCCATCCCTCGGCACATGATAAACTTAAATTAACAAGAAAAGTAAGAACAGATTGTTATTGCAGATGCCTTTTTAGCCTTGAATGGTTTCTGTATTTAGAGTTCCGAACGTCTGAATGAAAAAACGAAACTCTTATAGGATCACTCGTGTGTCTGTCTGTCCGTCTGTCCAACTGTCATAGCCAATTAACTTCAAATCTACTGGACCGGTTGAGCTGAAATTTGGTACACACATGAATATCTGAGACCCGAACACGGTCGTTTTGGAATTTGAATATAATACTTCTGGGTTGAAAATCGGAAAATTAAAGAGTAAAGTTTTTGAAACTGTAGGTACCGTGCGACATTTCAAATAAAAGGGCATATTGTGAGGGTCTCAAATGTATTTATTTTGAAATAAAGAGTTTTAAAGTTATTTAAGTAAATAGATGAAAATAGACTACTAATCACCGAAATTATTGAGTTTAGAATTTTGAAAAATATACGTGGTATGTGGGCGTCCAAGCAAAAATTATCCAGTACCCTACTACTGGATCCTTCTTGCTTGGACGCTATGACTTCTCCCGCTCTGGCTGTAGACGGAGGGTCTGTCAGACTATTACTGACTAAAACCCACCCCTGTTCCTTCCCTGCCTGAGTGCCCAGGCGTAACTCATTTTCAGAATGGCTGACAATCATCTCTTTGAGGCGCGCGTGGAACACTACGCGCTGGTGACTCACGGGCCTGATGTTGATCGGACGGCGAGCTACCCACTGCTCGCCGTCCGCAGGCCGTCAGGCAGGTGCTTGGACGCTTGATTTGGTATCTAGAATAGTCAATTGATAATAAGGATTATATTAAAAAACTGACACATTTTTATTTTTTCAGACATTTGATGTTGAAACTCTGAAAAAGTTTGATTTGAGAAAAGCATTTTTCTAAAATCTATTTTCTTTTAATTAACTTTTCTCTTATATAGTACTTAGAAAGATCATATAAAGTCATTTACTATATGAGCTTGTAGATAATTGAGCATTAATTACTAATGAATTAAAATTGAAATGCAACTTTTCACTCAACTTTACAAAACTGCGTATATCTCGGAAACTAAATGCAACACTTAAATACTTATTTACTTAAAGATTACAGAAAAGTAGAAAACGTCTATTGTTAAAAAAAAAAAACAAATTAAAGAAATTTAATTTGCACGCGAGTCGGACTCGCACTTGGCCAGTTTTTAAAAGCTACGGGTACTCAGTTCTCTGCACACCAACTCGTTTAGCTAACCGTACATGGGACACACTGTCGCTGTTAACATTTAATTAAACTTGTTGACCCGTGTGTACAACTAACTACACGGCTTTCGACGTCTCGGCTACAAAGCTGGATAAACTGTGCCGAGATTAATCTTATAGTTTGTATAGGGGCTATGTGTTGTGATAGTTTATTAACATGGGCTTTAGGCAATAACCACGCTAGACAAATATGCTTTACATTATAGATATTATGTATTTCAGATATTATCATGTACATTGTCAGAGAAAACTGGGTACATACCCGGTCAGAGGTTTGAGCTACATTTATGTTTAAGGCGAAGTTATACGACTTTTAATGGTTTTTAATTGAACATCACGTCTAAACGACTAGACATATTTCTTTGAAAAAAACATATGTTGCTCTAGACAATTTCCGTCGTAATTTGATATGAAAATATTAGAAATTATATCTTTATACAATAGTGTTATTAATTTGTAAAGTTACGTCTAACGCGGATAAAAAATTGAGAATCACGCAAAAACTATAAAGCGTATTTTTATGAAACCTTCACCATTTTAAAGATCATTTAATTATTTATAGTTTAGTATCAGTGTTTTATTTTAATACCTGTTCTTTTATGTGTAATAAATTAATAATGCGTCTAATTTCGGACAGCGCTCCTTGATGGGCGAGTTCTATTACTGGGTGGACGTACGACGCGTTACGTGAGCTCAGCACAGAACACACAAGCTAACCGCTCAAGGTCATTGGCAGCTAATAGCGCCTTAATAGGTATTTATTCGTGGCTACTTTAAAATTTCACGTTTAGATTTATTTGTTTATAAGTACATATTTTAACAGTTTCGTCAATTACTATTACCTAGTATCTAGGGGTCAGCTTCCAGTCTAACCGGATGCAGCTGAATACCAGTATTTTACATGGAGCCTATCTACCTTCTGTCTATCTTCTTTTGGATGGTGCCTATCTGACCTCCACAATCCAGTTACTGGGTAATACGATACCCCTTGGTAAGTCTGTTTGTCAGACTTTCGGACTTCTGACGACCCGTAACGACTATCAAAGATCCACGATTGACAGCCGGGACCGGAGAAGTCTCGGTATGTAAAGATGAGCACCCATCCATGGACCAACACTGGCAAGCGTAGCTTAAACTTTTTTTTTTGCGGGTGGGAAATCATCCAATGGCATCTCCCGCTCTGGGTGGAGCGGGAGGGCGTGTCGGACTCTTATTGACTAAAACCCACCCCTGTTCCTTCCTTGCCTGAGTGCCCAGGGGAGCGGTAGCTCTGTTATGAATTTATCCGCTAACCCTAGGCATGCAGGCACCGGCCATGGTGGGTCTCATCAGTGGTGGCTGACAAACATCTCTCTGAGGCGCGCGTGGAACACTACGCGCCGTCGACTCACGGGCCTGGTGCTAATCGGGCGGCGAGCTACCCACTACTCGTCGCGGCGTCCGCAGGCCCGGGTCTACGATGGCTGGAGATCGTCTCACGACGTCGTACGCCCAGGGCGTCTCCCGCGGCGGCTGCGGCTGGGGGCGTAGGGCCAATCCGCAACAGCTGATTTTTTTTTCGTGATTTCGAAGTTGGTCCCATAGTAAAAGTTATTCAGTTCGATGGCCCAAAGCACTCCTTAAAGTTTCGAGAGTTAATTTTTTAACACCATATATAGAGCAGTGGTGGCCCAGTGGTAACGGCCGCGACTTACAAGTTGTAGGTCTTGAGTTCAAACCCAGCCAGGCGCTTTACTTTAAGAGGTACAAATAAATATTGTTTCTTTCTTTCTTTTGCTCTCAAAACGGCGAAGGAAAATGTCGTGAGGAAACCGGCATGTCCTAGAACCAAAAATTCGAAGACATGTAACATCCACCAACCCGCATTGGGCCCGCGTGTTGGATTACGGCTTTCACTCTCTCACAGAGAGGAGGCCTGTGCCCCAGCAGTGGCGACATTAAAAAAAGGCTAATGATGATGAATGAGTTATTCATAATTTAATATTTTTGTCCAACCAACATACATTTAATGAGTTCAATTCTTATCAAAGAGTGCATTACACACTTTCACATTAAAAATTCATGCTACACTGCTCGAAGCAAATTAAAATGGTCGGGACTTATTTCTTTTTTACAATTTTATTATTAATTACTTGCATTTTTATTCACAGAATCGAAAATAATATTTATTCGAGAGCTGTTCATTGAAATGACTGAGTTCGTAAGCCAGTTATTTTATCCATTTACCGTGATCACGAACGAGGCAAAGGGCTTCGAATGTCGAGAAAATTAAATTTAAATATTCAACGAGGAATATAATCCGTTAAACATTTCGCTGTTGAAGAGGTAAAGTTTGTTTCTCAAAAAAATACAGCTTTTATTTGTTTTAATATAGAAACTTGTCGATCAAAATGAGTTCAAAGCGTTTAATCTTTTTCGTGATGGCTTTTATTTTACCTTTTCCTCAATTGATGAAAAAAAAACCGGCAAACCCGTCCGGTCACGCGCTGTGACCTAGAAGGGCATTTTATGTTAAACATAAAACGCTTAATAACCATTAAAAAATAATAACCATTAAATAAAATAAAAAACCGGCCAAGTGCGAGTCGGACTCGCAAACCGAGGGTTCTGTACAAGCTTGTTTCGAAAATGTTTGCCAGATTTTTTTTTTTTTAATTTTTCGGTTATTAGACGTGGTATAAATAATTTAAAATCTGTTTGGGCTTGTGCTTATTAGGTCTTTTCATACGATAACCTATATGATACAGTCACCTCACTTTAAAATTTTACCCGAATTCCTTGTATGGGGATCCTATTTTATGTGATGTAATCAAAAATTTACGGTAGTCAGACTTTTCCCTTAACTTGTGTTATAAGACCTTGCTACAGACTGTAGGACAGCGGGAAGTACCCTATAAATTTTGATTCTCTTGAGAGTGTCGAAATATACGTACGTATATATAAACGGCCGTACCTTTTTTTTACGTTAACTTAAAAGTTTGATTTTTTCACAGCTTCAAGAAACTGTAGACCTGAGTATATGGTTTTAATTTCAACTCGATACCTCTACGCGTTCCCGAAATAAAGGGTCTTGACAGACGGACAGACGGACGGACAGACAACAAAGTGATATAGGGGTTCCGTTTTTCCATTTGAGGTACGGAACCCTAAAAAGAAAAAACAGGTTTTATTTTTACAAAAGTTACATATTTACTATGTAACAACTTCACCTAAGTTTCTTTTGTTTCTAAGGATTTTTATTTGTACGAAATTTTCCAAGTAGTTACCTAGGTACTTGGAAAATTTCCAAGTTCCAAGTCGTTAGTTCTGTTAGTTTAAAAGTAATAGTCGCCCAACTTATAAAATGTACCTACATTTTATAAGTTGGGCGACTATTACCCTTAAACCAACAGAACTAACTTAGCCGTGATAGTTTTCCTTAAGTTCGTTATACATATATACGTTTTAAATATTAATAAGTAACAACTTCACCTAAGTTTTTTTTTCTAAGGATTTTTACTTGTAAATATGAAATTTTCCAAGTAGGTACATTTTATAAGTTGGGCGATTATTACTCTTAAACCAACAGAACTAGCTTAGTCGTGATATTTTTCCTTCATAGTTCGTTATATCTACAATCACGATTTTTTTCAGAATTTTCAAGCTAACAGTATAACTTTTTGTGGGAGGGAGGGAACGCTCGCCTTGAACAAAAAAAATCACTTTAAAGATTGAATGGATAAGTAGTCTTCACAAGCCCTTAACCATTTTAAAGACCTATCCAACGATACCCCACAATAAAGCATAGGCTAGAAAAAAAAATCATCCCCATTTTACATGTACGGGAGCTACACTAAAAACATTTTTTAATTTAATTTTATTATTTCGATTTATTGGCGCGATACCATGCAAAATTGCAGATTTCTAGTACTACGCTATGCCTCGGGTGGACGGATCGAAACTATAAGGGTTCCTTATCCTTGTTAGGACTACGGAACCCTAAAAACGAATAAAGATGGGTATGGTTACAAGGTAGAAATGATTCAGGGTTACGTTATTGTTCGAAAGAGTTACCGCGCCCTTGGAAAGCAAAGGGCAATTGAAAGGACCCGGGTAAGTTTTAGTTAGTAAGAGTTTCACCCAGGGCGGGAGAAGTCGGGTCGCGGATTAATTCGTAACAGAGTTACCGCGCCCCTGGGCACTCAGGCATTGAAGGAACATTGGTGGGTTTTAGTCAGTAAGAGTCTGACACGCCCTCACGCTCCACCCAGAGCGGGAGAAGTCATAGGATGATTTCTCACCCCAAAAAAAAAAAGGGCGGGAGAAGTCATTTCATGATTTTCCATCCTCAAAAAAGTAAGGTAGAAATGATAATTTAGCAGATTTTATTATAATGGTGTAGGAACAAATAGTCAAGGCGTTTGTTCCATATGAAATACTGGTATTTATCTGCATCTGGTTGGATTGGTAGCTGACTCCAACATAATTAAGTGTACCTTTTTTTTTGGAGGTGTGAAATCATCCTATGGCTTTTCCCGCTCTGGGTGGAGTGGGGGCGAGTCAGATTCTTACTGACTAAAACCCACTCCTGTTCCTTACTTGACTGAGTGTCCAGGGGAGCGGTAACTCTGTTACGAATTTATCCGCTACCCCTTGGCATGTGGGCACCGGCCATGATGGTCCCCGTCGGTGGTGGCTGAAAGAAAGAAAGAAAAAGAAATTTATTTGCCACAAATACGGACACACAAACATACAACAATATGATTTTGCTTAAAAAATAGCCCTTATCGTTCGGTTAGTGTTAGTAGTTCTTATATTATGTTAGTAGGTACAGACCAGTTTATCAAAAAAAAAATGTGAATATAAAATAAAATAAAAAAGCAGATGCATGTCGTGGTCGTGGCAAGAAGGCTTACACTCAGCATAATGCTATGCTGTGGCCTACACCACGGCGCTGATTTTCAGTGGTCGCCTAAGACGTGACATACGGAAACCAAAACCTATAGGTAATGTCAGGATAAATTAATAAAAACTAAAATAAAACAAATACAGTAAGATAATAATAAACTACTTAAAATATGATGTGAATTAAACGGGGCCTACATAAAGTCGCAATCGCGCGCTCGCGCTGGGTGGCGTCAAGTCGGCAGCGCGCGGCGGAGGCGGCGCGCCGCTAGCCGGCGCGCTATGACGTTAGGCGGCGCACGAGTCCCGTGCTGGCTGGTGCTGGCATGTGCCGTGGTATTCGCTTGTGTGGTACGATCATCGATGCCTGACAACAAACACAGGAAGAAGAGAAACTCTTGCTGAAATATTCTCTTTGAGGCGCGCGTGGAACACTACGCGCCGTCGACTCTCGGGCCTGGTGCTGATCGGACGGCGAGCTACCTATATTACTCGCCGTCCGCAGGCCTGCGTCTACGGCGGCCGCAGAAGACGATCTGAGCGACCTCCAACGCCCAGGGCGTCTCCTGAGGCGGCTGCGGCTGGGGGCGTGAGGGCCACTCCGTTGAGTCTCCCTCCCCCGTTCCGCCTCCTCCTTCGCGAGCATTACTGCTTCGCAGAAGGAGGAGACTGCTTGCCATTCCCTCTCGCCCCGTATCATGGCCTGGACCAGGGCCGGGCGCGAGAGGTCGCTGCCGCCTATCGCATCCACGAGGACACGGCGGTGCTCCGCCCAAGCGGGCCAGACTTCCACCGTATGCTCCACCGTGTCACCATAATTATACCTACATAGTAAGAAAAGGTTAGGCAGGTAATGGTGATGTGAAACAAGACAACCTGCCTTACGCATCAAAGGACCTCATTGAAAAGTTCTTGATTTTATTCATTAAAGTATCCAGTTCGATTAACATCATAAATCCGGATATTAAAAAAAAACATACTGAAAGTTTTTGAATGTGTTTACATATTTTGGCCTGAAAAGACGGAGAAGCTGTAAACAATTCTTATGAATCATTGGAACAACATCCGCCTTTCATATTCATGAAACTCGTTCCAAAGTTCATAATATATTATAAGTATAATCAAGGGAGAAAATCTTGTTTCAACGAGTTTTGAATCAGTCACGCTTTCGCCAAGTTTTAAAAGGAAATTGTAAAGTGTAATAAGCCCAAGAACTCGAAGTGATGGAATTAACGTGGACGCTTTGTCGCAAATACAATGCTTACTCACTATAACTTTATGTCATCCTTATGTTTGCAAAACCCGTAGATGGATGGCTAAATTCCTTCATGTACTCATTTGTTCTTGGGAGTATCGTGGAGAATACGATGTTTACTTTTAATTAAACTTTGTATTGGAATTTGAATGTATGATGTTAGCGTTCCTCCAATAAAACCGTAGCCTCCAATGTTAACGTTATTAGTAAAGTTATTATAGGGACCTATAGAAAATCAAAGAAAAGGTTACCATAACATTGTAAAGGTATATTTAATTTAAAATAAATAAAATGTACTGTACATAGGAACACTGTTATTTCTACAAACATTTCAATACAAACTACACAATCTATATTCCAAAACAAATCTACAATATTTATCTCAATTTCTCACAATTCAAACCTAAAGTTCTCGACAACTTTGTCGTAACTGCCATTTCGATAAGCGACAAGCTATCTCTCGACTATATAGCCGGGCTATATAGCTATATAGCAAATCGGTCCGATTATTCGATCAAATGATGCCCCAGTTTAGCATCGCTTCAGGCAGTCCCTCGGGTGATTTCTAGAATTTCTGCATTCCTAGTACAATATTCTGCTGGGATTTAAGTATCTGTATTTTGTAGAAGGGAATTTATTTGTGCGATTGCGAAATTCATGGGTAAATAAATACAGTGTAAATGCGACTTGCTTCCGCATCAAAGCTTTGATGTAGCGTTTGTCATTAGAATATTATTTTGTTTGGGTAGGTTTTGCTTTCGTATTATATGGAAATAGAGTAGAATTTATGCTCCGTTTTCACGAACACCTGGTAGCATCTAAATGAGTGTCTAAATTATGATTGTACTCTTGAATTTTCAACTCCCAGCGTCAAACACCGAACATTCAGCAGTGCTCTTTTCTTTAAGCATTGATTTAAATGACGCCTAGGAAATGTGTGAGTTAACAGGCAGTGGGCAAAGCATATTGCTCGCAGAACAGGTTGTAGATGGGGCCGAAAAGTTCTGGAGTGGCGGTCGCGTACCGGAAGACGCAGCATTGGATGGCCTCCCAGAAGGTGGACCGATGACCTGGTGAGAGTCGCGGGAAGCCGCTAGATGCCAGACGCAAAGGACTAGTCATTGTGGTGTCACTTGGGGGAGACTTATCTCCAGCATTGAACGTCTTTCGGCTAAAATGATGATGATCATGAGGAAGTGTTCGTGAAAACGGACATTCGACTTTAGTTAAGTTACACAAATTTGTGTCCAGCATGAACAGAAACCTAATGTAAACCTAGGTACTCTTCTTGCCAGCCACAGCTGTTGCAAAACAGATGCAGCGGTGTATTTTACAAGTTGTAAGTCTCGGAAACCTTCATGGACCAAACAACTTCAAGTCACATAAGCAAAATATAATCTTATTTATCTTTATTGCAGTTCATTTTTTAATTCAACCATGTGTACAAATTATGTATATTCATAAATCTTTCCCTTCACTTGACATGACACCAAACAACACTCTGTTGACAAAGGCCGTATCTTCATATAA
This sequence comes from Polia nebulosa, assembly GCA_951329385.1. Classification (NCBI taxonomy): domain Eukaryota; kingdom Metazoa; phylum Arthropoda; class Insecta; order Lepidoptera; family Noctuidae; genus Polia; species Polia nebulosa. The sequence goes on from OX589598.1 coordinate 11,598,982, forward strand.
TCCGAGCTTCAGCCTCCTTACGATATAATCCTTACACGTGTCCAATCACAGATTATCGGCACGCGTATATCGATTCTCTCAGATCTTCTCCACGAGTTCGACTACGAGATTTGAATAACAAGTGAGCCATTTTAATCGATACAGCTTATACAGACGGATCGAGTTAGGCATGTTTGCATTTGGGAATACGGGATGAGGAAGACTGCTACTTTTTATTCTGAAAGGTAAAAAAGGTAGACCTGATGGAAAGGTGGGCCGGTTAGGGTGATGTATGCAAGGCCGTGCCGGATTGAAAACTGTGTGAGTCACTAATGCATTCTCGTCTTTGCCAAGTCTGACACGATCAGAAATAAATCAAAGTTGATTGCTACTGTTAAAGAGTGCTGCCAATACAGATGAAAATACCCACTATAACACCGTCTATCTACGCATAGATAAAATTTCACAAAGTCGGCGCCAAATTATAAAATGATTAATTACCTACGTGGAGCCTTCTTCATCTCTACGTACATATAAAATTTAGATAATTAATCAGATTGTTGTTTGGCGCCGACTCAAAATTAGGTTATATAAAATAAAAAAAATATGTAAAGAAGTTCAATACTCAAGACTTAAGTTTATTTATTTTTAGCTTTTTAGTTATTTTTCGTCAGAGGAGCTAAAGTAATAACAGCCGCACGGGTTGATCCATCAGGTTAAGCTACGCTTGCCGGAGTTGGACCATGGATGGGTGACCATCTTAATTTACATACCGAGACTCTTCCGTGCCACGGAAAGCACGTTAAGCCGTTGGTCCCGGCTGTCAAACGTGGATCTTTGACAGTTGTTACGGGTCGTCAGAAGCCCGAAAGTCTGACAATCAGTCTTACCAAGGGGACGGCGGATGTATTACTCAGTAACTGGGTTGTGGAGGTCAGATAGGCAGTCGCTCCATGTAAAATACTGGTATTCACCTGCATCTGGTTAGACTGGAAGTCAACCCCAAGATAGATGGGAAAAGGCTAGGCAGATTGAGTTCTTTTTCGTCAGTTTAATTTTTTTGTTAAAAAGTTTTTCTTCGAATAAAAACATCAAAAAATGAATTTTGACTTGATATATGGCTTCATAAAGCATTTACATATACCTAAACTATTCTGCAATTAATATCTGACTGCTAATAAAATATTGATATAGAAAAGAATTGGAAATAAAGATGTGTTTGTTTATCGCTGCGTGATTTGTTTTTATTTTAATCGATACGCATGGTGTTGCTATTGACGAACAAACAAATCAACAGTTGAGTGTTTGCTTCATTCGGGAAACGATATGTTTTGTTGCAAAAAGACTGTGGTTTCATTGGTGAGTAAAATGGAGTGGTGTTTTTAATTGATTGGCACATGTTTTGATTAATACGATGTAGGTATTGACTGTGATGTCTGAAGTTGGCTAAGTCAAAGTTTACTCTTTATTTTTATTAATTTATGTTTGCGTGTACTTATCAGATGTAGCAAAAAGAACAAAATCAGATAGAAGAGCAGACCTGCAAGAGTTGGGTGAGAGATGTAGACATGTATAAATAGATTAGAAAACGTAAATTACATCCTTAGACTATGAAAGGTTATAGACAGAGTGTCAAAAGCCAGCAATCTGAAGCACCAGAATGAGAAGCTGGCTTGTTATCTGTACACGCAAAATAAGCTCACACTGATGAAATGAGAAGCCGAAACGTCATCGTTATGTTCGTCGAGGTTACTCACACATTTTAACGATCCTGCTTCATTTAATGTCCAATGACGTTGCGTCTATAACCTTTTATAGTCTAAGATTAAATCATACATAATATATCCAATTACAGTAAACAAATGCACAAATATATAGAAAAAATACATAAAATAAAATTATAATAACATTTATCTAATATAAAAGGCTTTGTCCTGACTAACTGATGGATCACGATACACGTGTTCCTTATATGATGTGCCTTATCCGATAAGAGAGAACTCTTGAAAATTCTACCTCCAAGAGAATGAAAAGGGCTGGCAAAGTTTGTATGCGAAAACGCATTGGAGTGGCCTGATCAACTTCAAGCTTTCAAATTATTAACCTATCGTTCAAATAAATGTAGAATTCGAAATTCAACTGTGTGAACGTATTCCATATTCAAATAAATACTAAGAATACTTAATTAAATCGGATTTACGAGTAGATTTCGAAATTCAACTTATCTACCCTTGAGTATATGAATCAAAAACGTTTTTTTCTGCTGTTTGTATTTGGTAGTTATAGTCAGCAAGACTGTTGGCATGTGGGATCAAAGACAAAGGGCCAAACTAACGCCTACACGTCGCGACAATCAGGCGCCAGAGCCTTCTCTCATATAGACCGCTATCCGTCACCCTATTAGGGCGTGTCTACATTGGAAAAGTAACAAACTTTTGCGGAGTATGAAAGACAGTTACTGATCACTCTGATTTGGGGACTCAAAAGACCAAACTCTCTAAAAGATCTTAAGGCTTTAAAATATTGAGACTGGGATTTTTTACAAAAAAAATGGTTTTAAGATTCCATATTTACCCGGGCCTGCGGACGGCGAGTAATGGGTAGCTCGCCGTCCGATCAGCACCAGGCCCGAGAGTCGACAGCGCGTAGTGTTCCACGCGCGCCTCAAAGAGTTGTCAGCAATTAGGGTTTATTAAAAATCTTTATTTTAGTATTCATTTTGGTAGGAAACATACAAAATTACATATATTACTTCCAGTGAAATGTATTCAAGCCGGACTAGCTCAGTTACCTAGAATTACTAACAATATAAATGTAAATTCTAGCTTTTAACTCGACCAGTATTTCAGTAGTCTACCGCCAAAGCTGGATATCGTACTATACTAGTGCTATTCATGCTTTCTTCAAACTTTATTCAAGTGACCATACACATCCAAAACCAAACTAGGTTATTTTTTAGGGTTCCGTACTCGAAGGGTCCAAACGCAGCCCCATTGCTGTTACTCACGTCCGTCTGTCAGTCGTCTGTCACTAAATTTTGTTCGGAAGTATTTTTTAACTTCCCATTGGTCTATGAACTTTTTGGTTATAATCTTCTTTATATACCTATAAAACAAAGTCGGATTAGTTACACCATATATAACTCAAGAACGGCTGGACCAATTTTATTATCTTTGATTTGTTGGATTTGTCTCCGCCCCGAATAGCAGAATAACTAATAATTTTAGAACAGGAAAAAATCAAGAAGAAAAAAAAATTATAAAGCAAATTATTTTTCACTAATATTTTGTCTGGAACGGCTTTTTTATTAATTCTGAGGCGGTACGAAGTTCGCTGGGTCAGCTAGTGTTAAATAATACGCGTATTTTACAAACAAATTCCAATTTTTCGATAAATCAGATTTTTTCTTTGAATTTTCCTAATTTTTGTACGGAACCCTAAATGTGTGAAGTCCGACACGAGCTTGGCCGGTTTTTTCAAGTAAGGTAACCCACTCCGTTCGCACTTCGACAAAGTTAAAATTTTGAAAAGATTTCACCAGCTATGTGTGTCAAGTGACATATTTTCAACATCTGCCAGCATCTTTTTTTGGGTTCCTTACCCGAAGGGCCCATCGGAGCCCTATTGCTGTCACTCACGTGTCCGTCTGTACGTCGTCTGTCACAAAATTTTGGTCCAAAGAATTTTGTTAACTTCCCATTGACCTAGTATAAACTTGAAATTTGGTGATAACTAACAAACTTTACTAACAAATACCAAAATATTGATCTCCCTCACATGGTACGGAACTCTAAATGTGCGAAGTCCGACACGTACTTGGCCGGTTTTTTATAACTGATGAAATGCAACGCAACCCTACGTCATGGCCATCTGTCAAACTTACCTGATAGGTGTTTGTCAAAAACTCGATTTGTTCTTAATACCCGACTGCAAGGAAAAGGTTATGTTTTATTCACTGTCTTGATATATATATTTTTCATCTATTATATAATTTCAAAGTTCTCTTTGTATTTTCTGTAATATTTCTAATAAGTATTTCCCTACAGTTAAGTACTATGCCAATGTGAGCGCATCCTTATACCTGATTATAGTGTCACGATGAGGTCATTTATGATCCCCTACAGTCTTACTAATAAAAATGTATCACACAGATGTTTAATGAACTGTTTGCTAACACTGTATTTAGGCTGTGTTTGTATTTACTCAATAGTTTCTCCTCATTACAACCATTCCTCTTAAAGCAATGATCATAAGTAGGCCAGGGCCATTAGTTGAAACAGAGAATTACTTATAGGTCAATTTTCTCTTATTTTTCTATGAGAAAAGCTGGAAAGGCTTTCTTATACATACTGTTGACTTACTTACATATAAGGATGCCTGCTGCTCTGCCCACTAAAGAACAGTAAAATAAAAATTATAATAGGTATTGTGGCGCGTGTACACACAGCCCACAGACGGCATGTGGGCGGGCGCTGCTGGCTAGTTGGTGTTCGATTCAAAAGATTAGAATAGTTTCATTAGAACGATGATTTTTGTTTAAGCTAGAGTTTAGCTAAGCCCGTCCCAGTGGTTACCGCTATTATAAAAGTATTTTGTCTAACCCCCCAGAACCGGTCATTGTGGCGACACTTGGGGGATGCCTATGTCCAGCAGTGGACATTTTTCGGCTGAAATTATGATGAATCCTATAAAAAAACACTTTCTGAAAGGCAGATCTTTTCAGTCATAAACTAGTATACGAGTAGTTTAGGTGATACGGTAGGTAGCCTTACTGCACGGTCTGACTCGTTCTTGGTTGGTTTTACTAACGAGGTTTCGACAGCAAATTATGTTCCAGAAATGCTAGTCTCAATTCAAATTCAAAGCATTTATTTCAAATAAACCATCCATCAAGCAACCAACCATTTAGAGACTTTTGAATTGTCAAGTCGGTCAGTCAGAAATATGAAGTTAATTGCATATTCCAAAGCGCAGATCTCTATGAAGAAGAACGTACAAGAAACTCCATGGACACTCTTTTTAACCATGTTATCTACGAGTATTACAAATCCTATGGTTACATAATATCATGTTGCTTCTATAATGTGAGAAAAATTATTACAAAATGAATTACATTTAAAAAAAAAAAGATTAAAATAAGGCAGTGGTAGTTAAGAGATGACCAGTCTCAACTGACGGCGCCCGTTCACGAACATGACGTTCAGCACCACTCAGCTCAACCATTTTGAAGGGAACCGAATTACCCGACACACGCGCCACCATCAGCGAGACATTTGATCATGTCAAACTCTCAACGGCCATGATCGTTCATGTCCAAAAAAAAACAGTATCATAATAGAATTATAATGCCCCATGGTACTCATTTACAAAATTAGAAAATGCTTCGAAATTATACCAAACTATTAACAAAAAAGGAATAATAAAAATTAACTTCAAAAAAAAAAAGATAAGAAAAACCATGTCTAGAAAAACAAAAGGGAGAGCATCTCTTCCAAATATACAAATTTTAAAAAAGGAACTAACTAGTGGACCCTCGCCACTTGTCTGTGGCTGTGGAGCAGGAGCAGCATTTAGCCAAGCATTTTTATCAAGGATATGGTCTTCTTATTTATAATATGACTCTCTACATAGCGTGCGTTTTAAGCATGTTTTAAATTTTGTCTCATTTAGTTGTAGAATATCAAGTGGTATTTTATTATAAAATTTGACACAGTAAAGTTCAAAGTTCTTTTATGGGCATAAAAGAAATTTGAACTTTAGCCAATCTAATTTCTTGTTATAAAATTATGCTTGTCACTTATCTTAGTAAAGAGATGCAGATTTTTCGGAACATACATAACGTTTTCGAATATGTATTGACAAGGTACCGTCATGATATTTATATCCTTAAATAACTCCTTAAGAGAATCGCGCCTGCAAAGATTATTATGGCTATGATAGCTCTTTTCTGCAGAATAAAAATAGACTCAATGTCTGCAGCCCGTTCCCATAGCAAAATACCACAAGACATGATACTGTGAAAGTAACTAAAATAGACCAGCCTCGCAGTATCTACATCAGTAAATGGACGAATTTACTGACAGCATAACATGCTGCTGAACTTAACCGTCCTGCACGCGTAGCATGAGCACCGTAGAAACGGGTTTTGTCAACGGAAGAATAGACAAAATTACAAATTGTAGAAAGATTTCTACCGTCCTACGCATGGCGATGTTAAAACTGAAGAGAAGAAATGTTCCTATTCTTCAGTCGACAAAAGTCTACAATGTAAAGCATGACCACCAATTTTTCTCTACTTTTAAAACTTTTTTTTTAGGTGTTAGAATCATTTCTTCTCAACAAGTGTCAAATAGTCTACATCACATTGGACCTAGATAAGATCTATATTGTTTTTTTTTTATCTCTATTGATTTTAAAAACCCAATTCTGTGACTCATTCAACATTTCAAAACTGTGGTGAATCTTCCACAAAAGCCTAATATTAATCAAGAGTTGAAGTCACATAGCATCATAGGTTGAACTTTTCTAAAAAAATAGTTATTTGTTATGCAAGGCTGTAAAGTTGTTTTTTGGTGCGAGTACTTGTATTGAAGCCTGAGCAAGCAAAGGATTCTAGGATTGAACCGATGACCGAAGGGAGTGGTTCAAATGTAGAATCCTGGGCGTAGCGAGGGTTTCAAAGGTACGAGACGCAGAATAACTTTGACGGACAGACGGACAGATGGACAGACGGACAGATGGACAGACGGACAGACGTACAGAAGTACAGACGGACACACGGACAGACGTACAGACGGACAGACCGGCAGACGGACAGACAGACGGACAGAAAGGCTGACGCACAGACGGACAGATCGACGACGGACAGACAGAAGGGCAAACGGACAGACGCACAGACGAACAGTAAGTGACAGCAATTGGGCTCCGTTTGGCCGCACAAAATTTTGTGACAGACGACGGACAGACAGACAGACGAAATTGAAAGAATAAATATGTCATTGTCTTTATAGAAACGTGAGTCTACGGGTCGCCCCGTGCTCAGGCAAAAGGAAACTCGAACTCGACATAGTTGGACAGAAAGAACTTTCTATCCAACTATCTAGTCTATTCTTGGTAGAATAAAATGTTGGGGCTAGAAACATTTCTTCTCAACAAGGGACAAATAGTCTACATCACATTAGACGTAGACAAGATCTCTACTGATTTTAAAAAACTCAATTTTGTGACTCATTACATACATCAAAAAAACTTTTTACAAAAATACAACCGACTTCCAAAAAAAAATACACTAAAAATTAAAAATAAACTTTAATTTCGGCAGTCGGTGTTTGTATTTTATTTCTTTGTTATTTGACACAAGTATAAATGTTATCGAAATTGATTCAGCACTTTTTGAAAAAATAAACATAAACAAAAAATATTTATACACAGATGACGTTTTGGTTGTCTCCAAATGTTCAAATTCGATGTTATTAGGGTTATCCATTCGGGTATAACTTTAATATTTAGTTTTACTTCTGGGGTAAAACAACTAAAAAGTGAAAATTAAAACAAAATACAACCGACTTCTAAAAACTGCAAAAGAACTTTAATTTCGGAAGTCGGTGTCAAATAACGAAGGAACAAAAAAATACAAACACCGACTTTCGAAATTAAAGTTATTTTGCAATTTTTAGAAGTCGGTTGTATTTTTTGAAAATAAGTTTTTTATATCATACACGTACAGCGATAAGGTACTCCTATACGTACATTATGCACATTTGACGTACATTATTTTGAGATATAATTAATCGGTTTTTAAAATGGTGGCTTTGCGGCAGAGCATGACATGTATGCAATATCTTGTTAATTATAACAAGTGATATGAGAAAAAAAACTTTTTTAATTAGTTATTTAAATAATAATTAGTGCTGATTATTGTGAATATATAATCAATTAGGATATTTATTCTGATTATTGTTACATCGATTGTTTCAGAAGTAACTCCTGTTTAAAGGCATAGCAGTCATTACGTGAAGCCATTTAAATATTCTTTTATGTAAACTACACGTGAAATAATCAAAACTGTGCAGTGTAATTCACCATGTCTGTTAACGATAGCAGTGCAGAATATGACTTGGCAATGCCGTCTGACTTCTGGATATATGCAGAGTATATCATTTACTACAGTGTGCTCGTCCTGACACTAGCTTCATTGATCTACGGACTCATATCCTGGTGCATCTTGAAGAAGTTTCGCTATTACAGAAACTATGTGTTTCTTAACGCAATTTTATCATACTTCTTATACTATTTCATGAATTTGGAGTTAGCGGTCTATAGCGACTACGTAATAACCAGAGATATATTGGGAGACACATTAATTGACGGTCTGCACGCGTATTTCAGAACAACGAAGAACCACTGGTTATTACTGATTAGTCACACGTTTTACGTAGACATTGTAAAAGTTTTTAATGTGAATATCCGAAGGCGATATTTAAAAAGCAACCTCTTTGGTTGGTGTGTGCCTTTAATTACAATCACCATTAGTAGTAAGGTTGTAAGGGATTATTATTTGGATGCTTTATATAACGCACGCAATTCACCATATTTTAATTATTCATTAACGGTCACGATAATCAGGCTTTCAGATCAAATTATACCTGTAGTAATAAACTGTTTTTTGTACATTGTAACTGTATTTTCACTTTGTCGTAGTTTCAACGCGAGCGCACAAACAGGTACTAACAACTGGCGTCGCCTGTATATAGCTACTTTGATATTTGTATTGAGTGATGTCGCTTTGTTGTTTAATTATATTATGCAGATAGGTTACTACTATCCCGGTGCAACGTCATATTTGCTATTAGAGTATTTGAATCCATTATTATTGGTTGTGTTTTTGGTTGCAGTAAGGTGCAATCGCAAAGCATGGTATGACTTTCATGTAAAAAGGTTAGCAGCGAGGCAGAGGGATCGAGATATGATCATGCGCGAACGAGTTATTCGTGAACCTGCCGCTTGATAACGAGTGGTTCTTGATGAGTAAATTGTTAACTAACTACCTGTAAAATGAAATTGTTTGATTTGTAATTTGATGTTTAATTTGTAAATTGTCTTGTAATTTGAATTCTAATTAAACCACAAAATTATCTGTAAGTTTTTGGAACAATTAATAATTTATTTATATTTACATAATAATCCAATAAAATGTTAAATGTATGTTGTTGCTTGTATTTATTTATAATTCCGAATATTGTTGCAAAGATTTGTACAGGCATCTATGCCGCTGCCGCCAGATACGAACGAAACAGAAAAATCCAGCAGTTTGCCGCGCGATTTGAATATATTGTCGCTGTGAGTGTGTGTTGAGATTATTTCATAATCTTATTAGTAATTAATTTAAAGACATGTGACATCCACCAACCTGCATTGGGCCTGCGTGGTGGATTACGACCCACGCCCACTCACAAAGGCTTGTGCCCCAGCAGTGTGGATATTAAAAGGCTGATAATGGTAAATGAATGGCGCTTGTGGAATCGTACTCACAATTGATCCAGGGCGTAGCGAGGTACTGGAAAGAGGTGGACCTGCTCCCCTCCTAGAAAGGTGAATGTTCGTGGTCGCTGAGTGCCCAGGGGAGCGGTAACTCTGTTACGAATTTATTCACTACCCCTAGGCATGTAGGTACCGGCCATGATGGGCCCCGTTAGTGGTGGCTGACAATCATTTATTTGAGGCGCGCGTGGAACACTACGCGCCGTCAACTCACGAGCCTGGTCCTAATCGGACGGCGAGCTAACCACTACTCGCCGTCCGCAGGCCCGGATCTACGGTGGCCGATCTGGACGTGCCTGTGGCGGTCTTAATAGAAATTAAGGCCTCCAGCTAGAACTTACAAAAGATTAAAAGCTAAGCGACTACGTGCTAAGGTCACTCGACAAAGGGCACGGCGAAAGGTAACCAACGGGATCCTATTACTAAGCCTCCGCTGTCCGTCCGTCCATCTGTCTGTCAGCGGGCTGTATCTTATGATCCGTAATAGGTAGACAGTTGAAATTTTCACAGAATGTGTATTACTGTTGCCGCTATAACAAAAATAATAAATTAAAAATGAAAGGGGGCTCCCCTACTAAAAACTTTTTTTTTTTGCCTTTTTTTGCTCGATCTTAATAATGGCAACAATTCGACGCGTATAATCTTGTTGTACGATGGTACGAACCTTTTATGTGCAAGTCCAACTTGCTCGCTTGGCTGGTTATTTAATTGAATTGTTTGTGTCACCTTCTAAATTAAAATTGCAGTGTTATTCAGTTACATTGATAGCGTAATAATACAAACTCAGTAGTAAAGCAAATTCTTCCGTGCATTGGCCAAACGAAAATAGACCTTAAGGTAATCAATCTATTTTTACTGTGAATGTACCAATGTTACCTTGTAACTATGCTAGCTATTTTTTGTTATTGTTTGGGAAATCATCAAATAACTTTTTACAGACTCTTACTAGCTAAAACCTACCCGTGTTCCTTCAGTTCCCTTTGCCAGGGTCGCGGTGACTCCCTCCTCCTCCGCTCGGAGTATCTTTCGTGATCGAGCCAGAAATGAAAATATCCGCAGGAGAACCAAGGTTACCGATTTAGTCCGAAGAAATGCTACTTTTTCGTGGCAGTGGGCAGGGCACATTGCTCGCAGAACAGATGGTCGCTGGGGCCAAAGGGTTCTGGAGTGGTGACCACGTACCGGAAGGTGCAGCGTTAGAAGGCCTCCCACGAGGTAGACCAATGACCTGGTGAAGGACGCAGGAATCCGCTCCGAATGGTCTTTCGACTGAAATGATGGTGGTGATGTATCCCTTTGCCTAAATTTATCTCAACTATTTTGGGGTTGGCTTCCAGTCTAACCAGATGCAGCTTACCACTAATCAGTAACTGGTTAGGCAATACCCTATGGCAAGATCGATTCAGATTTCCTGGCTTCTGACTATCCGTAATGACTGTCAAACCAACAACGTTGTTTCCAAGACATGGAAGAATCTTGGTGTGTAAAGATGGTTACCCATCCACAGACCGACCTTGGCAAGCGTTGCTTAACCTTGAAGATCGACCAGCGTGGCTGTTATTATATAGCCACGAGCTCCTCTGATGATGATCAAAGATGAGTTCAAAGTATGAACGTAGCACGCTTTGAACTTTTTTGTTTACCTACACGATTTATTTAAGTGACTTTGAAGTGAAGTGGTGTAGTTGTTGTTTATTGTCGTTTTGGTTAGGGTAGTTTGTTTATTGTTTGTGCTCGCGGTTCCGCTTGTATTTTAAAGCTTTTGACTGGTGGTTTGATATTCTGACTGGTTCTTTGATAGCTGATAACAACAACAAATAAGGGAAATGATTAAATCAGTTCCGTCGTTTTCTGTGAAACCTACCATGTGGGCTCAAATTTTAGTAGATCATTGTATTTAGCTGCGAAAGAAATCAGAGATCGCGCAGATTTCTTTATTTGTATTGAATGGATATATTCTAAACAGTGGGAAAACCTAATTATTCGACTTCTTACGTTATTCTATGTTACAGAAAGTATTTTAGGTCGTGTAAGTGTATTAATCCTGCTTCTATCCGCAAAATTATACCTTAAAATTTCATTTTCCGGCAGAAATTCGCGTGGGCGGTACATATGTATTTCAGTAAAATACTTCAGCAGTCAAAACTCAACAACATATTGAAATAATTTTATTAAAGAGATTATTATCAGGCAGTGTTTGGCGGAGGCACGCGGTCGGCAAGCGCGCTCGGCGGCACATCAAAGGCCTGCTGGCTTTGATCTCGCCGCGGCTCACCGCCTCCAATATTGTGTTCACGTACACTCGGCCACTCGTACATATGACAAGGGTTGTAACGGAACTTCGCTTCCGCAAGTGGGGAATTTCCGCAAAAAATCGTACCTATCTACCTCTGCAAGTTTTAACGGAGGTATACAAAGATCCACCATACAAAGTGTAGCGGAAAGGTTTGGTCATATTTTAAGAACTGGTTCTGCTAATTAAAATGAACAACTGTCTCTAAGAAAAAATTGGAAAATTCCCAAAAAAAAATTGGAGTTTCCATACAAAGTTATCATCAGCTGATCAATATTTGTATGGGAGGTAAGAAATTTTTTTGAGAATTTCCTCAGGTTTTCTTGAAGAAAGTTGTTCATATAGATGGGCAGATACAGTTCTTAAGAGGGAACAGGGGCTGCGATTCTCCATACAAATATACCCTTTTTCATCCTTAATTATGCCTCTAGAGCAATCATTTTTTTTTCATAAAGTCAAAGTCTGCTGTGGACACGTCCCTGTCATTTCCTTTTTTTTCAGCAACTAATAAGTAAAGAAAATATAACACACAAAAAATGGCCCTATTTTTACCGCCGTTATTATAGGACTACCAGACAAATCCCAAAAGTTTTAACATAAAACATTTAATAGGGACCTAGACATACTCTTTCTTAAAATGTTGGTGCCTAAAATAATAGAATCAGCTCAGTTATCGAGGAGAAAAAAGGGGAATACGAAACGTCAATCTCGTCAAAAATTTTGTGATTAAATCGGTCTGAACTGCAGCTGTCCCTATCGCACTCCTACGGGGGCAGGCTTCTGACGCGGACCAGGACGACGACGACGACGATGCTCCCGAGGTGACCGAGGTAGAGCTGAGAGCGGCGGTGCGTAGGCTGAATGCCAAAAACACCGCCCCAGGACCCGATGGCTTTCATGGGAAAGCCTGGGTCCTGGCCTTGCAAGAGGCTCTCGGGCCTCGACTCAGAGGGCTTTTAAGCGCATGCTTAGAGAGGGGCCAGTTTTCACGTCGGTGGAAGACGGGGAAGCTGGTCCTGATCAAGAAGGTGGGGCGCCCTGCGGACTCTCCGTCCGCTTACCGGCCCATTGTGCTGCTCGACGAGGTGGGCAAGCTCTTTGAAAGAGTAATTGCAGACCGCCTCGTCGGGCAGTTGATGCGGGTGGGGCCGGACCTGGCGGAGAGCCAGTACGGCTTCCGCAGGGGGCGCTCCACGGTGGACGCAGTCATGCACGTAAGAGCCCTCACGACGGGGGATGCAGTGGCCCGGGGTAGGGTCGTCTTGGCGGTGTCTCTGGACATCGCCAATGCCTTCAACACCCTGCCCTGGAGTTGTATAGTGGAGGCACTCCGGTATCACCGGGTGCCGCCCTACCTCCGTCGCGTAGTCGAGGCGTATCTGACGGACAGAGCCGTCATCTACCCCGGTCATCAGGGAGTATGGAACCGGCGAGAGATGTCGTGCGGTGTTCCACAGGGATCGGTCCTGGGGCCGCCCTTGTGGAACATCGGATACGACTGGGTGTTGCGCGCCGACCTCCCAGCTGGCGTCAGCGTAGTGTGCTACGCTGACGACACGCTGGTCTTAGCGCAGGGGAGGTCGCACGAGGCGGCGGCCGAACTTATGACACGCGGGGTTGCGACAGTCATAGAGAGGATCCGGCAACTGGGACTCGAGGTGGCATTGCACAAGTCCGAGGCCATGTGTTTTCATGGTCGTCGGAACGCGCCACCTGCGGGTTCCCAGATCACGGTAGGAGGGGTTCGCATCGGCGTCGAGGGTACGATGAAGTACCTGGGACTCGTCCTCGACAGCCGGTGGAACTTCGTCGAACATTTTCGACGTTTGGCTCCCAGATTGGACAGGGCCGGGGCCGCCTTGAAGCGGCTCCTACCCAATCTGAGGGGGCCAAACGCCTCCTGCCGGAGGCTCTACGCGGGGATCGTGTGGTCCATGGCCCTCTACGGGGCACCGGTGTGGGCGCGTTCGTTGAGGCAGCGATCAGCTCGCCTGATAAACGCGTCCCAGAGGGTCATGGCGATCCGTATCATCCGCGGATACCGCACGATCTCCCGTGAGGCGGCGAGCCTCCTTGCCGGACTGTCACCGTGGGATCTGGAGGCAAAAATCCTCGCGCACCTGTACGAGTGGCGCGAGGAGGCCAAACGCCGGGGCGAAACTCCGCTGCCGCGACAACTCGCGGCTCGGCGGACCGAGCTCCGGCAGGATCTCATGGTGACATGGAGAGAGCGACTGTCGCAACCCAGCGCTGGGCACGCCACCATCGAGGCGGTAGTGCCCCTCTTTGAGGAGTGGCTGGAGAGGCGTCACGGCGCCCTCACCTTCCGCCTGACGCAGGTGCTCACCGGACACGGCTGTTTCGGGAGGTACCTGTGTCGGATCAAGGCGGAGGTGACCCCTGAGTGTTTCCACTGCGAGGATCGCCCAGAGGACACGGTGGAGCATACGGTGGAGGTTTGCCCCGCTTGGGCAGAACACCGCCGTGTCCTCGTGGATGCGATAGGCGACAGCGACCTCTCGCGCCGTGCTCTGGTTCAGGCCATGGTACGGAGCGAGAGGGAATGGGAGGCCGTCTCCTCCTTATGCGAAGCAGTAATGCTCGCGAAGAGGGAGGCGGCACACGTTAGGGAGGCTCAGCAACAGCCGAGTCGCCCTAGCGCCCCCAGCCGCGACCGCCGCAGGAGACGCCAGGGGCCGCGAGACGATCTCCGGCCACCGTAGACCCGGGCCTGCGGACGGCGAGTAGTGGGTAACTCGCCGCCCGATCAGCACCAGGCCCGAGAGTCGACGGCGCGTAGTGTTCCACGCGCGCCTCAAAGAGTTGTCAGCAAAGTGTAGGGGCCTGCCAAGGCCGGTGCCTGCCCGGGGGTGGAGGATAAATTCGAAAGAGTTACCTCGCCCCCGGGCACTCGAGGCAGGGAGGAACAGGGGTGGGTTTTAGTCAGTAAGAGTCTGACACACCCTTCCGCTCCACCCTAGAGCGGAAGAAGTCATAGGATGATTTCCCACCCCCCAAAAAAAAAAAAAAAAACGGGGGCAGGCTTGAGACAGCACAGCGGCAATAGTTTCTTAAAATACCTATTTTGTAAATTCGCAGGCCCTGTTCCCTCTTAAAATATGACCACACCTTTCCGTTACACCCTGTATAAGAGTGTATTAACTTAGTCGAAACTTAGATCTAGGTATAAGTTTTTGCTCCCATGTCACTGCCTCCGCCAGTACCTACTTCGTGAGAAACTGTTTAGTGGTGTCAGTTTACTTTAGAACCACTGAGAAATTGTCTCGAATGTAGAAAAGCTTAAAAACGGCTAAAAAGCCGGCAAATCTAAAATTTTTTTGTAGGTAATACATTCAGCCTAACCCACTTCTCCTTCTTATCTGACTTCGCATTTTCAGTTTCTGTGCTCGACTCACGCTAAAAATCTTCGTTCAACCACTAATCGTCTTCTGCGATGTTCCCTCTCACCTAAATTGAAAATTCTCCTTTAAGAAGCTCACAAAACCCTCCAGCAATGTTTACTCCTGCTTCTACTTGAAACACTCCATACATAAGTACATATTCAAGGAAAGAGACTTGAGTTGAATTAAGACCCTGCTAGTCAGTGTTTAAACTAATCACATGGTTATTTTTTTGTTAGGAAATAAGGCCCAGGGGGTCTACTCCTATGCTCAGGGGTAGCGGATAAATTCGTAACCGAGTTACCGCTCCCCTGGGCACTCAGGTATGGAAGGAACAGGGGTGGGTTTTATTCAGTAAGAGTCTGATACGCCCTCCCATCGCTCCACCCAGAGTGGGAGATATCATTGGATGATTTCCCACCCCAAAAAAAGGGGTCTACTCTGAAGGGTTTTTACGAAGTATTGGCCGAATGTTCGGATATATTTGTGTGAAGTGTTAAAGTGAACGTGCCATACCTAAAATTGTAGCGAAATGGCATTACATATGTTTTTGGTGGAAGAAGCTCTCAGAGAAGAGCTACAATTTTTATGTATGGAACATTCACTTTAACACTTCACACAAATATGTCCGAACATTCGGCCGATATTCGTAAAAACACTTCAGAGTAGATCCCCTGTATCTCTTGAATAGGTACTGGCATGTCGTATTTTTTTTTAATTTTCCGCCATTTCGTCGCCGCAGCTCCGCTTCCGCCATCCACCTTCGCTATATAGCCTCCGTCACATCCCTACATGTGACCTATCGATTTGTTTGTAAAACGCCGACGTACCTGTGAACAGCCGAAAGAATTTCCATTGATGAGTTCAAAAGTAAATAAATATCAGCCGGTGATTTTATTCATGGATTTTAGTAGAGGTTTATTACGATACACAGTCGGTTAACCGTCTTTACAGGTAGTCAAAGCCAGAAATTCTGACACCAATCTTGACAAGGGGAATCGTGTAACTCAGTTGACAAATGATGTTGGACCGCTAGGAGTCGGTCGATGGTCTATTATTTATGATTAAATACCTATTCTTAATATTTACGCAAATACATATTAACAGAAATTCACGTCTTTTTGTGTTTAGTCAATTTTATTTATCAATTTTTTAATTATTGTTAGTCTACTTATAACACGTTCCGTGAGTGTGTCCGCGTCATCACAGCGTGTCCTAGCAGAATTCCAGCGCAGCGCATGCTGAATTAGGATAGGAGCTTTTTTGGCCTTAAACAGTTTATTTTTCATTTATTTTTCAGGATATGTACAAGTATTATTACTTTCAATAAGTTCTTGTGTGAGGCACAAATTAATATTTGTCTTTCTTTTTCTTTCTTTCAGTTACTGGGTTGTGGAGGTCAGATAGGCAGTCGCCTATGAAACAAATGGTATTCTATATAGCTGGCTCTAGTTTGACTGGAAGTCAACCCCAACATAGTTGCGAAAACGCTAGGTAGATTAATATTGATAGAGGTTGAGATCAATTGAAATTAATTCATAATATTTTCGTAAATAATTCAATAGAATATGAGTACTATGTTGGGGAACCCTCAAAAGGTACCGGACGTCCTGGACCCTGCCTGACCGCAACTTGGGACTAATGGCTCACTCACAATAGGTCGTCAGGACGACTTCGACGGGCGACCCTCCCAGTGTTAATGGGCTATAAGAATGTTTGTACGGCGTCCGGTCTAATCAGATAAGGTTACTCTGATTTCTTTTGATTGTTGCGTGTATCTGTTTTTAAAAGCATTAATTTCTGCCTTTTGGCGACGCCCAAGTAAAAAGCATTTTATTATCTCAAGGAAACTTAGTACACTACCGGGTTTAAATGTATCATATGTCTTAATCCAGGCTCGTCTAACCGTGTGTCAAGTTTTATCAAAATTTATTCAGAAGTTGTGACGTGAATACGTAAGAGACAAATAGATACACTTTCCCACTATACGGGGTGTTACGGAAATGGGTGGTCATTACTTCTGCCTATGGAAATGAACAACTTTCTTCAAATAAAACTTTTTTACAGAAAATAGAACCGACTTCCAAAAAAAAAAACAAAAAAAGTACAAAATAACTTTAATTTCGGAAGACGGTTCTGTTTTTACTGTTTAGTTGAGGTTTCCCATTAAATTGTGTTAACAATACATTGACATACGATCACAGAAATCGCGAGTTATTTGCTGTAAGTTATTGAAGAATTCCACTGTCTATCTCTGAAGATCTTTATCAGATCCTAAACTACGAGTATTATATACTAAAACCTTCCTTGAAAAATATACATTTCAATAACGAAAACCTCATCCAAATCAGAACAGGAGTTTTCGAGGAAATCGCGGACAAAGCAAGCGTGCATACATACATACATACGGGTCGAATACAGAAACTCCTTTTTTAAATTTGCCCAAAAAAATTGGATTATTTCGACAGTGACAGGATGTGACGTAAATGGGTGGGAAACAACTTTTCATGAAAAAAGTGGTTTAGTCTTTAAAATATGATCATCCACTTCCATCACATCCTGTATTGTGTAGATTCCTAAAGCTTCTCTATCCAGACTAATTTAAATGTAGCCATTTCACAGAAGATTTTACAAAAACTTTAGCCTATTTTACTCTACTTGCGGTGAACCTGTGACGTTAATATAACATAGCTCGACAATTGCCCGTCCTACCGATATAAACCTCGGTTCAACCCTCACGGGAAATGATCCGATGTTCTATTCATAGTCGAGACCCTATGGCGTTGAGTACACGTTATTGGAGCGTTATCGTGGAAGACGGACTATAACTACGTAAGCCGGGTAAGCCAGGTCGCTTGTGTTGAAAGGTGAAATTATATTTGGAAGATAACCATAATAGTTTTAGTTTCGCAGTTGTTTTGTTATTTGTGTTAAAATGATTTTGACCGTCAATGCTGGCAAACGCAGATCATTTATTTTAAATAATCTCTTATCAATTTTTATTCGTCTAGTTTCAACGATACACCCGTCATGCCCTAATGCTGGATCTTCTATAACAAGATTTTGGTTGCTTGACTTATATCCTATATCCCCTTTTTTTGTGGGGAAATCATCCAATGACTTCTCCCGCTCTGGGTGGAGCGGAAGGGCGTGTCAGACTCTTACTGACTAAAACCCACCCCTGTTCCTCCCTGCCCTAAATGCCCAGGGGCGAGGTAACTCTTATGAATTTATCCTCAACCCCTGGGCAGGCATCGGCCATGACAGGCCCCGTCTGTTTGCTGACAACTCTTTGAGTCGCGCGTGGAACACTACGCGCCGTCGACTCTCGGGCCTGGTGCTGATCGGACGGCGAGCTACCACCGTCCTTACTCGCCGTCCGCAGGCCCGGATCTACGGTGGCCGGAGATCGTCTCGCGGCGCCGGAAGCCCCTGGCGTCTCCTGCGGCGGCTGCTGCTGAGGGCGTTAGGGTGAGGCTGTCGTTGCAGCCTCTCCCTAACCCGTTCCGCCTCCTCCTTCACGAGCATTACTGCTTCGCAGAAGTAGGAGAATCCTAGTGGCAGAGGGCGTCCACAGTAGTCCTCGATCGCAAACGGTCTTGAGCTTCACACTTCACCTCGCTCCACGTCATTTCGGTAGCTTAAGACGTATCAATACTTTTTTTTTCTAGGTGGGAAATCATCAAATAACTTCGCGTGTCTGACTCTTACTAACTAAAACTCACACTCACGACCCTGGCAGGCATCGGCGCTAGAGGCCCCGTCACTGCTTGCTGACATCTCTTTCAAATGAAAATCGAAATTGAATAGATTTAGAAGTGAATCGGGCATACCTCCACCATTTGCTCCACCGTGTCCTCCAGGCGATCCACACAATGGTGACACCCGGGCGTTTCCTCCCGCCTTATCCGGAACAGGAACCTACCGAATCAGCCGTGTCCGGTAAGGACCTGCGTCAGGCGCAAGGTGACGACGCCGAGGCGCCTCTCCAGCCAGTCATCAAAGAGGGGAATTTATAGTTCGAGATAATTTCAAAAATTTGGGACAAACTCAATGTCAAAAGTGACAAAGTTGAAATTCCATTAGAACTCATACTTATATATGTGGCCTTTTTAGTACAAATTGTCACTTAAAAATGGACTTAAATTTCATGTCGATATTTGATTCGGTGGCGATGGATATATTTTTCTCAAACACGCTTTACCTGTAAACTATCATGTAAGAAAATCTTAGATGTAAAATTTTGACCCACTTCCCGGTTTCCGATTGAGCTAAAATGTTGCATACTCGTACATGTTTAGTTTGGATGACAATGCAAATTAAATGACGTCATTCTTAATCCAGTATGGTGGATTAGATTATTTTTCATGCATTCCCATGATATGCGTATCGAATGAACTCCTTTCATTTGCTGAGAAGAATATAGAAATAAAACGTAAAGTATGTTTTTTTAGTTATTTCAAACAATAGAAAATGATTTACAAATATACATACATAACACGATATATGGCAATACAGACACAATTTAATTATGTCCTCTTCCTCTCTTCTACTTTGCTGTGCCCGACATTTTGATATTTTATTATGTTATACCACCTATTTAACACTTATTTTTTTAATTTTTGTAAAGTTATCATGCCTTGTTAAACATTTTCTTTTTTTTTGTGATTTTCTGTTCGAGTCACAAATAAACTTTTTTCTTTCTGGTGTGGGAATAACAAACGATGCCCTTACTTAGGTGCTTAAATAAAAACACCAGCAAATTTTTACTACAATTTGCACTGCAATAAAACATATTTTATTTACACTTCACCTCCCTGGCTTCCTTGGGGATTCGTTCCTTTCCGCAGTTGAGCTGACGCGAAGCGAAACTTTAAGCTCAATAAAAGGAGAGCAGTTTTAAAGCTATTTTAAGCTCATCGTCATACTTGTGCCCTTGTCCCAATTTATTTGAACTCGTTCTACATGTCTTGTAAATAGAAAGGTATGATGAAACCTTTCTATTTAGTTGTCATTTATTGAATTAGATTAATATAAAAAAATAGTGTAATATCTATTTTTTTTAATTAATTTATAAAAATATAAATTAAAAAATTAAAGAAATAGTCAAGGGTCACCCTCTTTTGTAGCCACATCATCTTTTAGCGCGGCGTGTATTCGCTAACTCAGTTGACATGAATTTGATAGGCAGTATGCAGTAATTTGCTGCTTTGACGTATATAAAATGTACTACGTAGTGCCTATTATAATCGAAGTCCACCGAGTAAAGCAGCAATGTACTGCAATGTGCCTATCAAATCGATGTCAACTGAGTTAGCGAAAAGGTACAACTGCAGCACTATACAGGGTGTAACGGAAAGGTGTGGTCATATTTTAAGAACCGGTTTTACCTATGGAAATGAACAACATTCTCTAAGAAAAAATAGAAAATTCCCAAAAAAATAAAAATTGGACTTTCCATACAAAGTCAGCATTAGTTAATCAATGATTGTATCAATCTGCCTAGCCTTTTCCCATCTTAGGGTCGGCTTCCAGTCTAATCAGATGCAGCAGAATACCAGTATTTTACATGGAGCGACTACCTATCTGACCTCCACAACCCAGTGACTGGGTAATACGATACCCCTTGATAAGACTGAATGTCAGACTTTCGGGCTTCTGACGACCCGTAACGACTGTCAAATATCCACGATTGACAGCCGGGACCAACGGCTTAACGTGCTTTCCGAGGCACGGAGGAGTTTCGGTATGTAAAGATGGTCACCCATCCATGGACCAACCCCGGCAAGCGTAGCTTAACCTGATGGATCGACCCGTGTGGCTGTTATTACTTTAGCCACGAGCTCCTCAATAATAGTATGGGGGGTAAAGATAAATTTTGAGAATTTCCTCAGGTTTTCTTGAATAAAGTTTTTCATATCGATGGGCAGATGCAGTTTTTAAAACATGACCACACCTTTCCGTTACACCCTTTATAACATATAACTAAAACAGGCTATATCTAAGCATATTAGTAAATATACGAAGGTTTATTTTATTAACTACAGCTTTATACAAGGTGGAGACAAGAATACGACAAAATGAAAATACTGGCAATACTAATCTTATTGCAACTTTTAATTTACGACCAATAATGAAATCGCGAAAAATAAACAGCTCTGTTCAGTACATTTTGTCGAATGCAAACATAGTATTTTTTTTTTCATAATTTTGAGTATTGCCAGTCTCGACCTAATACATCTAGGTTTCTGTGGATCTTTCTGTTTAAATAATGAAGAAAAAAAATTAAAGATGTTTTGTGTAAACGCTCATTTATCAACGGTAGCTTGGAGTTTGTCTAAACTCCTTAATATTTTTATTAGTAAAATCCTTCGCTCGTTTCATTTGACCCTTCGAGTAGAGTCCCAATTTTCGAGATCCGATTTAACTAATCGCCTCTTTGCTTCAGAATCTGGAGCCTTCTTGAGATTAAATTGTAACAAATTTTGATCTATTAGGGGCTATCCAAGCAAAGGTTATTTGTTTTCGTTTAAATTCAAGCTTCAGTGGACATGGTTAGGCAAAAATCTGCCTTAAATATATGAGAATATGGATTGTATATTTCACCATATAATTACAATCACCGTGAGCTTATGAAAAAATCACGTAAAGTTGTAAACTTATCGTTCCTCCAATCCATTGAAAATTATCAAATTTGGATGAGATTTATTGTACTTATTTGATATTCATAATATAATTATCGAGAGTTTACACTCTCGCATGATTTATCTTATTACTGTTTGTTTGCAATTATCCGGTGACTTATATGTAGTGCTCAGAGAATGCTGCAGCAGCATCTTACTTTACTACTTCAATGTGCGTACTACTAATCTCTAACTGTTCGTTTTTAAGATACACAATGAATAGTGCAGCAATAGTAAGGAACTCATTGTATACAGTAGTAACGGAAAAAAATCATGGTCATATTGGAAATACTGCTGCTGCGCATAGAATTCGAAGACGGTATTTTTGATCCTTTGATGCGCCCTTTGTCGCGTGCCGCCGAAGTGAGAAGTTGTACAGCCCGACTAGTGCAGGGCGGTACGCTTTGAAATAAAAAGAGGTAAAAAAAATTGGTTGCCTGTAAAGTCGGTATACGGGCGAAAGTTTTACGTGACAACGACTTTGAGTGGTAAAATAATTTTAATGTGAATATTCATTCGTATAGTAGGAAGAAGGATGAAATAATAGTAACAATTTAAAACATTTATTTATACAAAGAATTATATTTAAAACATTAATTTATACAAAGAATCTCGCACTGAATTTCATATTAACAAAATTTTATTTTTACCTTTACACATACATACGTATTTATATACAAATACTCTCTCTCGCTCTGTCTCTCTCGCTCTTAGGCGGGCTAACTGTGCTCGAGTGGAAGGGACGCGTGCCTTTCACTTTTTATGTCTGTCTCTCTCGCTCTTAGGCGGGCTAACCATGCCCGAGTGGAAGGGACGCGTGCCTCTCACTCGCTCTCATTGTGAGCGCATAACGTGAGCGGAGCGTAACGCAGTTTCTTGAAGTGTCACCCGGCAAACCAATTTATAAGACGTTGTCACGTCAAAATATATTTCGTTGGCCGGTGGAGTGTTGTCAACTTATGAAAATTTGCCATATTTAGTGTTAAATTTCGCATGGTTTATAAAAATAACAAAAAGAATAACTTTTAGTTTTTATAAGTTACATTCTTTTTACAATTTTGTTCTAGTGCGTTTTATTAAACCACGAACATTATTGGATCGGACAGGGTTTTTGTTACATGCTATATATGCAAAAAAACCAAATGCAAATTCCGAAAAAATATTGGACCTGCCTTACTAATTTCGATCAGCTGATGATAACTTTTAGTGGAAAGTTCAATTTTTTTTGGAAATTTATTATGTTTTTTTTTTAAAGAAAGATGTTTGTTTCCATGGAGAGATAATTAAAATATGACCAAGCAACTCCGTTACCTACCGCTGTTTAAATTCTAGTTTAAAACGTTTTCACCCTCACTTCGTGCACCTGACTCACTAAGAAAATATCAAAAAGATTTAATATGTCCTTAATCACAATAAAGTAGGTTTAGGTAGGTACGTAAACACGCGAATACATAATGAGTATCAAAAATCTGGGGCAAAAAGAAAAATGTCATCGTTCAGAAAATGTCACGGTGTTGGGGCACTTGGGGCTAATGTCCGGTATTGTGGCGGGGCTCATTACCAGCCAGGACGCACGGTACAAGGGCAAACCGTTGTAAATTTATGAAGTGTCACCGTGCTCATTTTTCCTTTGGCCCTCAATAAGAAATATTTGATACACTTTCATGGTTTCTTTATTCTTTGTTACCTTTGTGTTTGAATTGTTTGATTCTGTTTTTTGTAGTAGGGTTAGTATAGATCCGTTCTTACGGGAAAAATATTGATATATTTTTGTTAAGCTGACTATAAAAAAAATCATAAAATAAAAAACTTTTTAACAAACAATTTAACCGACGAAAAAGAACTAAAAAGCAAAAAATAAATAAACCTTGTCCAGTCAACCTTGTCAAGCCAGACCAAGTCTTGAGTATTGAGCTTATTTACCTACATAAAATATCAAATTTTATATAAACTAGTTTTGAGTCGGCGCTAAACAACAGTCCTATTATTAAATATATAAATTTTATATGTACGTAGAAATGAAGAAGGCTAGATGTAGGTAATTAATCATTTTATTATTTGGCGCCGACTCAAAATTAGTTTATATAAAATTTCATATTTTATGTAGGTAAATAAGCTCAATACTCAAGATTTGAAAGGTTTATTTATTTTTTGCTTTTTAGTTCTTTTTTGTCTTCTCTTTTATTAGTTCTCTCTTGGTAGGACTGGATGTCAGACTTTCGGGCTTCTGACGACCCGTAACGACTTTCAAAGATCCGCGATTGACAGCCGCGATCGAACGTGCTTTCCGTGGCACGGAAGAATCTCGGTATGTAAAGATGGTCACGCATCCATGGACCAACCCCGGCAAGCGTAGCTTAACCTGATGGATCGACCCATGCAGCTGTTATTACTTTAGCTACAAGCTCACAACACAACATCACCTGAGAACAAGTTCGTTTTCGGCCCAAAAAACAGGTTTCGGCTGGCTTTTCGTTTACGGCTAAAAAGTGGCCGAATATTCGGCTTGACCGAAACTAACATCTTAGAGCTGAAGGACAATACAGACTCTCGTTCGTCTATGTGTGTGATCATTTTGTGTCCAGGCAATCTCTGTTCATTCAAGGTTGCCTGGAAGAGATCGCGGTATGCGATGAGGCCGCCGATTGTATATTTTCGGTTTAAGTTTTTCCTTAATGTATTTTAATTTTCTTAACGTACAATAAACTATATTTAGATAAATAAATAAATTATTTGTGTGTAATCATCGTTTTATAAACTTGTTTAGTACTAGAACTTCACTTCTTCTTTAGTGGATTTAGAAAATAAATGTAATGTTTAGCCTGTAGCACTCAGTAGTAATGTAGCTTTCTATTGGTGAAAGAATTTTCAAAATTGGTTTAGGAGTTCCAGAGATTCCTTCCTACACACAAAGTTACAAACTTTACCTGTTTAGAATATTAGTATAGATTTTATGAACGCTGAAATATTAATGGTCTGGTCTGGGAATGGAATTTTTGCTTTATTTATTCTGTTACCATCAAAATAAAAATCGTGTTTCGGACGGACACTAAGTATTTATTAACCGACGAAAAAAAAGGAGGAGGTTCTCAATTCGACCGCGTATATATTTATATTTTTTTTTTGTGTATTTTCAGCCCTCACTCCGTCGTTTATGAACCGATCTTGATAATTCTTTTTTTTTGTTAGATAGGGTATACCTCAAGGGTGGTCCCATGTCAAGGAAATCAGGATCAGATGATGGAATCCTGATAAAATTGAGAGAAAACCTCGAAAATTGTAGGCACGTTTAGCGTTTCTGTACGTATGTTTGGCCCTCACTCCGTTGTTTATGAACCGATTTTAATGATTCTTTTTTTCTTAGATAGGGTATATCTCAAGGGTGGACCCATGTTAAGGACATTAGGATCTGATTATGGAATCCTGATAAAATTGAGAGAAAACCTCTAAAATTGGGCACGAATATTATTTCTGTTTACTTTTCATAACTTAATCAGGTATTTGCATTTAAGAATCATCACATCATGAAACTGAGCTGATGATGGCAACCATACCTTTCCTAAACAATAGAAGTTAGGTATAAAAAACTGGTTTTAGTGACAGATACCACTTAATATACTTTGAAGAAAAGACGTTTTTAGAATATTGGAGGTAACCTCAACTGGTCAATATCCTGGGAACCTCAAGGAAGGATGGTTACAGCATCAGCTCAGTGGCAAGAGGAATGATGAAGGATTAGAAATTAGCCTCAGAGTATTAAAAGATGATGCGAGTAACAAAAAATCATAAAATAAAAAACTTTTTAACAAACAATTTAACCGACGAAAAAGAACTAAAAAGCAAAAAATAAATAAACCTTTTTTTTTTTTTTTCCTTTTTTTTTTTTTTTTCTTTTTGAGTCTTGAGTCTTGTGTCTTGTTTTGAGTCTTGGCTTGAACTAATTTTGAGTCGGCGCTAAACAACAGTCCTATTATTAAATATATAAATTTTATATGTACTATTGATGACAAAGGTACATGGAGAGCCTAAGGTCGACTTTTGACTGTGAGGTTTTGCATTACGTATCATGACTTTCATGAGACGACTAGATGGCGCTGTTCAATCATGAAAATAACACTGCAAAGCTTATAAACCTTATTATGCAGAGGCAGATAATAAGGTTTTTAATACCTAAAATAATTACTAAGTAATAATAATATATTTATATTCAAATAAACAAAAATTACTATATTTTCTTATTTCCGAGTACTTAATACAGCGCCATCTAAACCAAACTAAATAAGCCAATTGGTACTATATCGGTTAATTCGACTACAGATGGCGTCGATCATAAATAATAAAAATCCCTACATTCACAAAGTAGCTCTTATTTTCACGTTCCAAAATAAATAATCAGTAGCTCAGGTGGATAAGCATGGCAGAATAACATAGATCGTTCAACAGGGCACCGGTTCGCAACCCAGCTCTCTGTCGACTTTTTTTAAATTTAATTATTATAATATATAATTTATATTCTATTTTCTGTATTTTTAAACGTTTTTATTTTATTTTTTGTTATAAATAATATAAAACATATGAGGTATAAGATGTATAAATGAATATAGGGATAATATACAAGTATACATATACTACTATATATAACATTATATAAATATATATTATATAAATTACTTTCATAATTGGTGGTAAGTATTAGTATTATTAGTAAAAAACATTTAAGTATGTAGAAGATTTAGATATATTTTTCTTACAGCTTAAGATTTACTAAGTTTAATTCTCGTAAAGGATAAGAAATGAAACTATTTTATTGATTATAGTTTAAGACATTTAATTCTCAAAGAAGAATACAATTTATGTCTTTCTTTCTTTAACCTAACCTAGCAGTTTTACATCCAATTAACAATGATTTAATTCACTTGTTAAGGAGAAATACAAGTAAAATTTATAACTGAATAACTCTATTACAAAATAGAAGACCTTAACAAAGTAAAACTGTATAATAGATATTATAAGTATTCTAAATCAAAACTGTGTTGTGCTATTCTTCTATTATTTAGTTTTATTTACATTATGTTATAATAACTTTCACTATATATGCAACCTTAGTTCTGTAAATATTTTACCTACTCATAAATTATAAAAATTTTACGATTTGCATAATTATGTTTAGTGGTATTGACTATAATGATTGATTTGTGCATTATGTTATGACTAAGGTTCATAGCTTAAGTATTCGTTCCAGAAGGAGGAAGAAATTGAAGCTAAACCTAAAATCAATAACAATTGTAAGACCGGGTTATAGCTGTCATTTTGGGACCGAGTTGTTTATTATTTATTATGTTGGAAAGGAATCTATATTTATATTGTTTTTATTTTAATTTCTTATATTATATAAGAAATCAAAATCATTAGTGTAATCACATTTTGTTGTTATAAAGTAATGTATAAATTTATCCAACTTACACCAAGTTTGATTGCTGTAATTTATCATATAAATTATAGCTACCCCGGTCTTTTCATTTTTACTCAATCATTATTACTCAATTCAATAGTCAACACTTTATATTCTTTAATATTTCGTGTATCTGCCATTTTGATCGATTACAGCTTGCAACCGCGAACCCATGGAGTCTATTAATTTTTCACATAAATTGTGACCCCGTATAGAATCCTATACCTCCATGCAGTGAGTACTCAGTGCTTCCTTAGTCCTTTCGTTCCTATTGTCCCACTTTTGAACCATAACGCCCCATAAATTTTCAATGGGGTTTAAATCTGGCGATCTCGCAGGCCAAGGAATAATTCGTATGTCCGATTGCTGGCTAAACCACTCTTGCACAATTATGGAACGGTGTATAGGACAATTGTCCTGCACGAACGTTATTACTGGCATGTCTTCTACAGGAAAAACATTCCGCACAGTGGGCAACATGACGTCATTCAGCACATCTAAGTAGTTAACACTGTTTGCACGACTGGGTATTACAGTAAGTTCTCCTGGTCCTGCAGCTGTCATCCATCCCCAAATGTTCACTGTTATACGACCGGATTCAGAGTTAGGCACAACGTGATCACTATCATAACGCGTATTATTCCTACGCCATAACCTAACTCGCCCGTGCTGGCTAGACTTGAAAGTCTTTTCATCACTGAAGATAACGTTGCTCCAGTCGAAATGTCTGTATTTCAAAGCGAACTCCAATCGTGCTCTTTTATTAGCTTCGGTTAGCAATGGCTTAATAGCATGTCGACGATAATGCAGACCTTCACTATGAAGAGCACGATACACCGTCCGCAAAGATGTATCAAACAACTCTGCGTAATATCTTGTTGGTGTAAAGCCATTTTCCTCATAACCTTGCACCATAAGTTGACGCTGGTCTGAGTCAATATGGCGTCTTCTGCCAGATCTACTGCGATGTTCCAACGAACCCTCTTCTTGAAACCGCTTTATCCATAAAGTGACAGTCTTTACCTATAAGGGAAATATATTATTTATTATTTTCGTGTATCGATAACCATGGATAATAAAATAAATAACGAACAGTGATTTTAAAACATTACTTTCGTTTAAGCCAGTTTCTCTCGAAATTTCAGAATAATTTAGGCCTTGATTATGCAATGCTATTATTTGGGCCCTCGTAGCCATATCAATATTAGAACGCGAACTCATGGTAAAGATAAATATTAAAAAATTGTTAAATGCAATCGTAACTGAACTCACTCAAAGATAGTAAAGAACGTTATGATTGAACAAAAAGATTTAATTTTTATACAGTCAATATTAAACTACCCTCAATTCTTTTGAGATTTATGATACAGGTTAAAGTCGCTAAACAACTTCGATATAATAAAGAGTAGGATAATTTCAACTCATTGCGTAATGACGCAATAGTCCAGTGGCTATGGTATCGGTAAATTTTATGCCACCG
Organism: Polia nebulosa; assembly: GCA_951329385.1. Taxonomy (NCBI): domain Eukaryota; kingdom Metazoa; phylum Arthropoda; class Insecta; order Lepidoptera; family Noctuidae; genus Polia; species Polia nebulosa. The sequence continues at coordinate 11,627,810 of OX589598.1, forward strand.
AGTTCGAATCCTAGTTATTACGAGCTTTGCTTTATAAGGTTTGTAATGTCGTAGGAGAATTTGTGTTAAAATTAAGTAATATTGTAACTAGCAAAAAACAAGATAATGTTCTTTAACGAGAGATGTATATTTTCCAATCCAACTACTATACTAGCGCCATCTATGTCGTTCAAGACGTATTATTAAGGCGATGAAACCCTGTACAAACGATTTTGGTTTGGAACTCTCCATGCACTTCTGTCTTCATTAGTACGTAGAAATGAAGAAGGCTAGATGTAGGTAATTAATCATTTTATTATTTGGCGCCGACTCAAAATTAGTTTATATAAAATTTCATATTTTATGTAGGTAAATAAGCTCAATACTCAAGATTTGAAAGGTTTATTTATTTTTTGCTTTTTAGTTCTTTTTTGTCGGTTAAATTTTTTGTTAAAAAGTTTTTTATTTTCTGATTTTTTGTGACTCGCATCAACTTTTAATACTCTGAGGCTAATTTCTAATCCTTCATCATTCCTCTTGCCACTGAGCTGATGCTGTAACCATCCTTCCTTGAGGTTCCCAGGATATTGACCAGTTGAGGTTACCTCCAATATTCTAAAAACGTCATTTCTTCAAAGTATATTAAGTGGTATCTGTCACTAAAACCAGTTTTTTATACCTAACTTCTATTGTTTAGGAAAGGTATGGTTTCCATCATCAGCTCAGTTTCATGATGTGATGATTCCTAAATGCAAATACCTGATTAAGTTATGAAAAGTAAACAGAAATAATATTCGTGCCCAATTTTAGAGGTTTTCTCTCAATTTTATCAGGATTCCATAATCAGATCCTAATGTCCTTAACATGGGTCCACCCTTGAGATATACCCTATCTAAGAAAAAAAGAATCATCAAAATCGGTTCATAAACCGTGCCTACAATTTTCGAGGTTTTCTCTCAATTTTATCAGGATTACATCATCTGATCCTGATTTCCTTGACATGGGACCACCCTTGAGGTATACCCTATCTAACAAAAAAAAAGAATTATCAAGATCGGTTCATAAACGACGGTGTGAGGGCTGAAAATACACAAAAAAAATATATATATATATATATATACGGTCGAATTGAGAACCTCCTCCTTTTTTTTCGTCGGTTGATAAATACTTAGTGTCCGTCCGAAACACGATTTTTATTTTGATGGTAACAGAATAAGTAAAGCAAAAATTCCATTCCCAGACCAGACCATTAAAAATTCAGCGTTCATAAAATCTATACTAATATTATAGACAGGTAAAGTTTGTAACTTTGTTTGTAGGAAGGAATCTCTGGAACTCCTAAACCGATTTTGAAAATTCTTTCACCAATAGAAAGCTACATTACTACTGAGTGCTACAGGCTAAACATTACATTTATTTTCTAAATCCACTAAAGAAGAAGTGAAGTTCTAGTACTAAACAAGTTTATAAAACGATGATTACACACAAATAATTTATTTATTTATCTAAATATAGTTTATTGTACGTTAAGAAAATTAAAATACATTTAGGAAAAACTTAAACCGAAAATATACAATCGGCGGCCTCATCGCATACCGCGATCTCTTCCAGGCAACCTTGAATGAACAGAGATTGCCTGGACACAAAATGATCACACACATAGACGAACGAGAGTCTGTATTGTCCTTCAGCTCTAAGATGTTAGTTTCGGTCAAGCCGAATATTCGGCCACTTTTTAGCCGTAAACGAAAAGCCAGCCGAAACCTGTTTTTTGGGCCGAAAACGAACTTGTTCTCAGGTGACGTTGTGTTGTGAGCTTGTAGCTAAAGTAATAACAGCTGCATGGGTCGATCCATCAGGTTAAGCTACGCTTGCCGGGGTTGGTCCATGGATGCGTGACCATCTTTACATACCGAGATTCTTCCGTGCCACGGAAAGCACGTTCGATCGCGGCTGTCAATCGCGGATCTTTGAAAGTCGTTACGGGTCGTCAGAAGCCCGAAAGTCTGACATCCAGTCTTACCAAGGGGTATCGTGTTACGTTAACGACTGTTTACAGCCGTCAATCGCGGATCTTTGACAGTCGTTACAGGTCATCAGAAGCCCGAAAGTCTGACATCCAGTCCTACCAAGGGGTATCGTATTACCCAGTAACTGGGTTGTAGAGGTCAGATAAGCAGTCGCTCCATGTAAAATACTGGTATTCAGCTGCATCTGGTTAGACTGGGAGCCGACCCCAAGATAGTTGGGAAAAGGCGAACGTAAATGAAGCAAAAAGCGTGAGGATTGTAGTGTTTAGCGTTCTGAAGTGTCTGCTTGCCTACCATGGAAGAAAGCGTGATCTTACGTTTGTTTCTTACGTTCTCCTTGTGCAAACATTGTACGGGGAAGGGCTGTCATTCACCGTGCGACAGCCGGACACTGGTGTTCCGGTTTGAAGTTTGTGGGTGCCACTGAAACTAAAAGTTAGTAAAATCCAACTTTCTCTTTGGGTGATACTCGTAGATGCAGAAATATGGTTTCACACAAGGCTGAGAAAGATAAAAAAACAAAGTATCTTGATCTGGCTCGCGAGGTTGTCGACATGTGGGAGGTGGATACAGCAGTCATTGTGCCAATAGTCGTGACGGCCAATGGCTTAATAGCCAAGATCCTCGACGAACACCTAAGGAGGCTCTCGTTGGGCAGCTGGATCAAGGGCTTGATCCAGAAGGCAGTACTCCTGAACACGGCGCGCATAGTTAGGAGGTTCCTCCCTCAGGAGCCCTGACCACCGGCAGTTTGGACCCTATCCCGATACCGGTGGGATACTATTTTTTATATTTTTAAATGTTTTTATATTTTGATATTTTAATATTTAAAAATGTAAATTGTATGTATACACTATAAAATAAATGGAATAATAATAATAATTTTATTAAACCACGAACATTATTGAATCGGACAGGGTTTTTGTTACATGCTGTATATGCAAAAAAACCAAATGCAAATTCCGAAAAAAAATATTGGACCTCCCTTACTAATTTCGATCAGCTGATGATTGATAACTTTGAGTGGAAAGTTCAATTTTTTTTTTGGGAATTTATTATGTTTTTTTTGTTAAAGAAAGATGTTTGTTTCCATGGACAGATAATTACAATATGACCAAGCAACTCCGTTACCTACCGCTGTTTAAATTCTAGTTTAAAGCGTTTCCGCCCTCACTTCGTTCAACTGCACCTAACTAAGAAAATATCAAAAAGATTATAAATATGTCCATAATCACAATAAAGTAGATTTAGGTAGGTACGTAAACACGCGAATATATTATAATGAGTATCAAAAATCTGGGGCAAAAAGAAAAATGTCATCGTTCAGAAAATGTCACGGTGTTGGGGCACTTGGGGCTAATGTCCGGTATTGTGGCGGGGCTCATTACCAGCCAGGACGCACGGTACAAGGGCAAACCGTTGTAAATTTATGAAGTGTCACCGTGCTCATTTTTCCTTTGGCCCTCAATAAGAAATATTTGATACACTTTCATGGTTTCTTTACTGTTTGTTACCTTTGTATTTGAATTGTTTGATTCTGTGTTTTTGTAGTAGGGTTAGTATAGATCCGTTCTTACGGGAAAAATAGTGATATATTTTTGCTAAGTTGACTATAAAATAAATACTTAGTGTCCGTCCGAAACACGATTTTTATTTTCATGGTAACAGAATAAATAATTAAAAATTAATATTATCAGACCACTGAAAATTCAGCTGTCATAAAATCTATACTAATTTTATAAACAGGTAAAGTTTGTAACTTTGTTTGTAGGAAGTAATCTCTGGAACTCCTAAACCGATTTTGAAAATTCTTTCACCAATAGAAAGCTACATTACTACTGAGTGCTACTGGCTAAACATTATATTTATTTTCCAAATCCACTAAAGAAGAAGTGAAGTGCTAGTACTAAGTTTATAAAACGATGATTACACACAAATCATTTATTTATTTAACTAAATATAGTTTAATGTACGTTAAGACATTAAAATACATGGAAAAACTTAAACCGAAAATATACAATCGGCGGCCTCATCGTATTCCGCGATCTTTTCCAGACAACCTTGAATGAACATAGATTGCCTGGACACAAAATGATCACACACATAGACGAACGAGACAGTCTGTATTGTCCTTCAGCTCAAAGATGTTAGTTTCGGTCAAGCCGAATATTCGGCCACTTTTTAGCCGAAAACGAAAAGCCAGCCGAAACCTGTTTTATGGCCGAAAACGAACTTGTTCTCAGGTGATGTTATGTTGTGAGCTTGTAGCTAAAGTAATAACAGCTGCATGGGTCGATCCATCAGGTTAAGCCGGGGTTGGTCCATGGATGCGTGACCATCTTTACATACCGAGATTCTTCCGTGCCACGGAAAGCACGTTCGATCGCGGCTGTCAATCGCGGATCTTTGAAAGTCGTTACGGGTCGTCAGAAACCCGAAAGTCTGACATCCACTCTTACCAAGGGGTATCGTATTACGTTAAAGACTTTTTACAGCCTTCAATCGCGGAACTTTGACAGTCGTTACGGGTCGTCAGAAACCCGAAAGTCTGACATCCAGTCCTACCAAGGGGTATCGTATTACCCAGTAACTGGGTTGTAGAGGTCAGATATGTAGTCGCTCTATGTAAAATACTGGTATTCAGCTGCATCATGGTTAGACTGGAAGCCGACCCCAATATAGTTGGGAAAAGGCTAGGCAGATTGATTGACATACTTTGATGATGTTCGAACGTAAATTAATCAAAAAGCGTAAGGATTGTAGTATTTAGCGTTCTGTAGTGTCTGCTTGCCTACCATGGGAGAAAGCGTGATCTTACGTTTGTTTCTTACGTTCTCCTTGTGCAAACATTGTACGGGGAAGGGCTGTCATTCACCGTGCGACAGCCGAACACTGCTGTTCCGGTTTGAAGTTTGTGGGTGCCACTGAAACTACAAGTTAGTAAAATCCAACTTTCTCTTTGGGTGATAGATGTAGAAATATGGTTTCACACGACGTGGTTGTGCCATGTTTGTACATGCGTCACCTCGTTGCCTGCTTAGCATGCACAACCACCTGCACCTTGAATGATTTAAACGAAGCCAATGACAAAGCTGGTGGCTATATACTGGTCGGACAAAATTTGAGTTAAAATCGACACGAACAGAACGTGCGGTATACGTTTTTTTTTTTTTTGGGTGTTGGGAAATCATCCAATGACATCTCGCGCTCTAGGGTGGAGCGGAAGGGCGTGTCAGACTCTTACTGACTAAAATCCATCCCTGTTCCTCCCTGCCCTGAATGCCCAGGGGCGAGGTATCTCTTTCGAATTTATCCTCAACCCCCGGGCAGGCATCGGCCATGACGAGCCCCGTCATGTTTGCTGACAACTCTTTGAGGCGCGCGTGGAACACTGCGCGCCGTCGACTCTCGGGTCTGGTGCTGATCGGACGGCGAGTTACCCACTAGTCGCCGTCCGCAGGCCCGGGTGTGCGGTATTCGTGTGTTAGAAATCAACGGATTGCATACAAGCTAATGAGACGTGAGACCATCTTCATCGCATGCCGTGGTGGTGCGCTGCGCCGTGCGAGAATCGCCTATAAGTCTGTCATTCATTTTTCTTCTTCATTGTTCATCTTCCTGCCCTTATCCCATGTTACTTGGGGTCGGCGGAACACGTTTTTTTCTTCCATTCTGTCCTGTCAGCTGTCACACTATCACTAACTCCCTTTTCTTTCATATCACTCCTCACACAATCCATTTATTTTTTCTTTGGCTTCCCTCTTCCTCTCCATCCATCCTATAAGAATCGCCTCATCATTTCAGCCGAAATACGTCCACTGCTGGACACAAGCCTCCCCCAATTGTCGCCACAATGATCGGTCCTGTGCGTCTTGCATCCATCGACCACCCGCGACCCTCACCAGGTCATCGGTCCACCTCGTTGGAGGCCTTCCAACGCTGCGTCTTGCAGAACCTTTCGACCCCACCGACCGTCCGTTCTGCGAGCAATGTGCCCAGCCCACTGCCACTTCTGTGTGGTGATTCTTCGGGCTATGTCGGTAACCTTTGTTTTCTTGTGGATCTCATCATTCCTGATTCGATCACGCAAGGAAAATCCGAGCATAGCCTTCTCCATTGCCCTTTGGGTGACTTACAAGCCTTCTGATGAGGCCCATTGTGTGTGAGCCTATAAGATTCGCCTATAAGCATAATCAGCATATTTACGTTCCCACTGCTGGGACACTGGCCTCCTCTCTGTAAGAAAAAATGAACCTTAACCCACCACGCGGTCCCAGTACAGATTGGTGGATGTAACATGTCTTCAAATTGTTGGCTCTAGGACGTTTCCTCTCCATGTTTTTCTTCACCGTTTTGAGACCAGTGATGATTTAATAATTTACGCAAAGTAACGTGTGCCTGCCTACGACACGTAAGTTGGAGCCGTTATCACTGAGCCAGCACTGCCACTCCATATTATAGTAAATTTAGTTTTTACACAGCTAGTTTCAAGTATAATTGTGACACAATTATCAACTTCCTGTAGAGGATTATCGCTGTTTTAGGTCTAGTGCCTGTTAATAACGAGACCAAATTCTTGTAAGTGTGATAAGAAATGAAATTACGTCGCATTTTGTGGTTGGGCTCATAACAGTGAACGTATAAGTATGTAAATTCAATGAATATGTAGGCAGCCTCATTTGACTACCATCCTTGTGACTCGCTTATCTTGAGCATGTTTCATAGCCCTCATACAATTCGCCCGCGTGGCATTAGCTATTCCCCCATTATAAATTATAGCTTACGTGTTATTCCAAACTATAGTCTATCTCTGTGCAAAATTTCATCCCGATCCGTTCAGTCGTTTTGGTGTGATTGAGTAACAAACATACCAACATCGTCACAAACTCTCACATTTATAATATTAGTAGGAGTAGTATTATAACAATGTGATTAGTTTAAACAGGTTCTTAATTCAAAATTTTCTATGGTGAATTTGAATTTAGAATCCGCTGATCTTAGATTAGCCGCTGATCAGTTTTAAACTAAGGGTTAGCAAGTTTTATAAGTAAGGGTGTACGGTTGTCAAAAGTGCAAAATGTATGAGATTGACATCACTACCGAAGTGTTTCAAGGTACGGGATTGACCTTGAAACAGCGATGTCAATCTCATACATTATGAACTTTTGATATTAAATCGTTATCGCGGATAGAATGTCTCATTGTGTAGAGCCCAAAATCATGGTCCTAAATTCTATATTGGTAATGAAAAAATACAGCATGTAACAAAAACCCTGTCCGATCCAATAAAGGCGTATTCCTGGTTTAACAAACGTACCTACTAGAAAAAGAAAAATAGTAAAAAAAATCTAACTCATAAAAACTAAAAGTTATAATTTTATTATTTTTATAAAATATTAACACTAAATATGGCAAATTTTCATAAGTTGACCTATTTTTATTTCAAAGGATACCGCCCAGAACTAGCTGCGCTGTAGGCACTCTTTAACAAAGGATCAAAAAGACCGTCTCGCTCAGGCGGCTTCTTTGACACGAAACTGTAGGTGAACTTTGTCGACCGCTCATTGTTGCCTTTGATAAGATTGATTTTCTTTTTTTTTTAAATTAACTATTTTGATTGAGGAAAAATAATAATCCCGTATCCATTAAATTATTACGAATAGTGTACGCAGTACGATACCAAATAATACCCTTCAGGATCGGACAGGGTTTTTGTTACATGCTGTATATTCTGTACTAGCTGTGCTCGCGGTTTCACCCGTTTTTTAACCTTCCTCAATAAATAGGCTATACAGTGCAAAATGGTACCTCGCTCTCCACATCCCTCATAATTGCCCGCCTTGCACATCATGAATGTGCACGTGGTACTTGATTAACGCTATGATATCTCCTAAGATATTCGTTGAAATCAAATGATGTCAAGGGCAATTTTGATCAAAATTAAATACTTATGATGAGTAACGTATTTATTTGGATAAGGATTAATGTCATGTTTATATAAACACCTTCGCAAATAATGCATTATTTTAGAACGAATTTGATTACCATAAAAAAGATTATAGTGATTATAGTTAACCTTAAAAGATGGACATATCTGTCGCGGAATTTTTTTAGAACTTTTAAAGGGGAACAATTACATCATACATAATTTTTGCGTTACTTTAACCGTTTACGTAGCGCACGCAACGGAAGCTCTCAAAAGGAATATTTTTTTCCCCCGTTTTTACCACATTTTTCATTGATACTCCGCTCCTATTGGTCACAGCGTGATGTTATATAGCCTATAGCGTTTCTCGATAAATGGACTATTCAACACAATAAGAATTTTTCAATTCGATTCAGTAGTGCCTGAGATTAGCGTTCAAACAAACAAACTCTTCAGCTTTATAATATTAGTATAGATTATTTTGTATTGCAAAACAATTTTCGGTATCTCGGTTCACTCGTGCAAAGCGATGGCGAAATAGATCGGACTGTTAAGCACAGAATTAACACTGGATGGATGAAATGGCGGCAGGTCACCGGGACTATCTGTGACTCCCGCATGCCCCTAAAACTTAAGGCCCTTCTCGCGGTCCAGTGGCGCCCTCAGTGAATAAAAAATCGTAGCATAGCACAGAAAATAAATGTTAAAAAATCCAACTTGACGTTTGTTACAAAGAGGATAAAGAATTTTTATGTTGTTAAAACAGGTCTCAAAATGTTTCGTATCCAAAGTAGTAGGCAAAACTGTCAGAAACGGCCGTTTTTGGCACTTTTGCCTACTACTTTGGATACGAAACATTTTGAGACCTGTTTTAACAACGTAAAAATTCTTTATCCTCTTTGTAACAAACGTCAAGTTGGATTTTTTAATATTTATTTTCTGTGCTATGCTACGATTTTTTATTCAATGAGGGCGCCACTGGACCGCGAGAAGGCCCTTAAGGGGAAGATTTATAAAACAATGGTCAGACCTGCTGTCTTGTATGGTTCAGAATGTTGGGCCACAAAAGGGATGAATGAAAAGCAATTGCATGTAGCTGAGATGAGAATGCTAAGAGCGATGTGTGGTGTTACGCGCATGGATAGAATTAGGAATGAGTATATAAGAGGAAGTCTGAAAGTGGCACCGCTGACTGAAAAATTGTGTGGAAATCGGTTGTCGTGGTATGGGCATGTGATGCGAGGAATGAAGAAAATGTCGTGAGGAAAGTCTTGTGTATGGATGTGGATGGCTATAAGAGTAGGGGAAGGCCAAAGAAACGATGGTTGGACTGTGTGAAAGAGGATATGGGTAAAAAGGGGGTGACTACAGAGATGACGACTAATAGAGGAGTATGGAAGAAAAAGACATGTTGCGCCGACCCCAAATAAATTGGGATAAGGGCAGGCGAATGATGATGATTTTGTATTGCAAAACAATATAAAAAAAAACATTAAGAAAATCGTTTCTATAAGTCTTCGTACTTGACAATAATTTTACTATTAGTATTTTAAATATTTACACATGTTTTTTATTACGATGTCTTCCACCTGAATAAGTCTTAGAAACGAACTCAAAGGTCAGACCTAATTTAAAGTCTAGACATCAAATGTCAAGAAATCAAATACTTACTTATTAATTTAAGAAAAAATGTGTCTAAATGTCAATATGACAGCGACAAATGAAATTAATAAGCGCACCTCTATAGTGGTAATGTGTATCGATATCTAATGAAGTTTCCCCAACAATCTAAACTAGTAATTTCAGCCTGCTGTGTGTTGTTATTAGAAATAATGAGTTTTAAATCATGGCTACGTCTTTATGGTCCTTAAGGAGGTTGCTCACGACGTTTTTTGCATCGATTCAGTAGTGCGTTTCGTGAAGGCCCTACTACTGGCCAAGTGGCGCCCTCATTGAATAAAAAATCGTAGCATAGCATAGAAAATAAATATTAAAGAATCCAACGTCACATTTGTTACAAAGAGGATAAAGTTAAATAAAGATAACGATAAAGTACCAAAAACGGCCGTTTCTGACACTTTTGCCTACTACTTTGGATACGAAACATTTTGAGACCAGTTTTAACGACGTAAAAATGCTCTACCTCTTTGTAACAAACGTGACGTTGGATTTTTTAATATTTATTTTCTGTGCTATGCTATGATTTTTTATTCAATGAGGGCGCCACTGGACCGTTAGTAGACCCTTAAGAAGTTTTCCCAGTTCCACTAGATAATATAATTTAAGTACTCTGTATTTTAGACAACAGAGCCTCACTATCATAACTCCATTTATGTTAAACAAACGGGACAAAGGACAAACTCATTTAACTTAAACAATTGGCCCGCTTGAAACAGCTGTACTGCTGGACTTTGGACGAATGAACGTATTATGTTAACTAATGTGTAGTAATTTCGAAATGTATGGCACATGATTGTTTTTGTTAGAACTGAGAGTAGTAAAAAGTAGTTTTGAGAAATCTTTAAAGTGGCCTATAATCTCGGTGTTAATGAGGGCAAACTTTGTAGTTCTAGCCGAGGCAGACTACACGTCCGAGCTGAAGCAAAGGCGGTTTGGAGCCGAGGAACTGCAATGACAATTATTGTGTATCAAACGACGTTTTTCAACACACTTAAATAAAAAGTAAAACTTCATAAACATACACACAACAACAATATTTGGCAACAAATGATTGTAAGAAATGGCTCGCCAATTTTTTTCATGCGCTTTGGGAAGGGCTGCCCGGTGATCAGCATGATAAAATGACCGGCCGACAGCCGCACTAGTGCGAAATACACTACATTGAAAGCGGTAGGGGTAGGAGCGGGTTTTCGAGCAAGTGTGTTGAAAAAGGTATTTTGGAAACCCATTCACCCATCCAAAAGCCGTGATCCATCCGGGAGTAAGTGTAGTGGTCACAATCACAAGTGCTACTGCTGATGAAATCCCGTATCGATTCTCGTATCATGCAAATTTTATTGGGATTCTCCATCTGGAATTTCTCGGTAGTAGCCCGCAGTCACACACACAATAAAGACACACACACACTTAATAAAGAGTATTCTATTCTATTCTTGTGCACAACAGACATGAGACTATAATATAACCGGCGATATAATGGTACAACAGCCATACCATTCAATGTACACTATTTTAAATAGCTTGCTCACTATGTGTCTCGTCAGAAGGGCTTAAGTCACCCAAAGGGCAATGAAGAGGGCTATGTTCGAAGCTACCAAGGTCACTAACATATCCCGAAGAATCGCCAAAATTAAGTGGCAGTTGGCAGGGCAAATTGCTCGCAGAACAGATTGTCAATGGGACTGAAAAGTTCTGGAGTGGTGACCACGTACTGAAAGACGCAACGTTGGAATGCCTTCCACAAGGTAGACCGTTGACCTGGTGAGGGTTACGGGTAGCCGATGGATGCGAGATGCAGAACATGGTCGTTGTGGCGATTCTTGGTGGAGGTCTCTCTCCAGCAGTGGACATTTTTCGGCTGAAATAATGATGATGAATGATGATTTTAAATACCTATTATTTCCACTTCACTAACTATTCATAATAACACAATGCTTTGTTGATAATATCAATGTTATCCAACACTCGTTTCAGTTCAGAATAAATTTATCGGGCCGTTAAGCCATAATCGTATATATCAACGCGACAGTGTGAATTGAGCCTTATGGGCACACAAATGGCACGTCCATCGGTCATTCAAGCGGCACAAACATTAAACAAGAGAAATTCCTGATGAAATTTGTTAACCCCATCACTTCTACAGTTTGGGCCTCTATTTGGAACTGTAGAATTAGAAGAGCCATACGGTACTCTTGTACTTTCATGACCCATGATTTCCCAAGAAAAATAATCAGGATCAAAATAATAAAGACACACACACATTCCAATACTAAACACAAACACAATATATAAATAGTTTGTCTTCTAATTTAATTTCAGTATTTAAAAAATCTTTGTTTTCTGTACCAACCATACGAACTATATATTTATAACACACGATTCAACTCCAAATTTTGCCTATATATGTATATATGTTTAATCATATCTTGGATGTCAGAGGGGTATAACTCTTGTGTTAATTTACAACAAAGAAAAAAAAGCAAAGGGTGTGGGCAACTGCTAGTATAAACACTTTTTTTTTGCCGAGTAATAAGAATCACGTTATACACAATTAATGATGCCTTTCATTTTGACAATTTAACAAAATTCGATTCGAAGGAATTTCTTTCAAAATCCTTTTGATTGGATAGAAACGCAACATCCCAATTTCCATCTTGAACGTATGTAACTTCTCTAAGTGTTGCCACTTTGGGCCCTTAAAATGGGTTCGGAGCAGGAGTTTCCGTTCTGCATATTTATGTTCTTTGATATTTCCTACCTTCAACGATTTGTTATAACACAGAATACTTCAAATTGTAAGGATGTTTAAGCCAGAATCCGGTAAATTAAATTTCATGAGGAGACTACAAAGAGGGTTATTTTTATAACCAACAGTTTGAGATGATGTAGGTTTTTTATGAGCTAACTTTCTTACTTTGGAATTTATTGTAATATAATCCTCCAGGGGCCGTAAAACAAATATTTTTTGGAAGATTGAGCGAAATGTCTTGTCTGAAAAGTTTAGTAGATTGAAAAATGTTGATAATCTTTGCTCAGTAATCGTAACGTTATCAATAGAGTAATTAATTCATTTTTTATTATTATTCGTATCAAAACATAATTTTCTCCAAAATCGAAAATAGAAAGAATTCTACAAATCCGTTCAAAATTAAGACCTTTCAAATCTGGTGGAAGGGGAAACTGTCAACTTGTATTCTATTCTATTTTTATTAATGGCAAGCAGAGACGATGTCGATTATTCTGCCAATGTCAAAAGTAAATTGGAAAAGCAAGTGTGCATTAGACTAAACAAATATTTTTTTCTTTTTTAAAACTGGTGAGGAATACGATAAAAATCTTCGATTGATACAGTTGAACTTAGCGGATTAGTACTAGACTGAAAGAAACAAAAAATAAAAATACATAAATATAATAATGGTTAAAAAAATAAATATACATATACCACAACTACAAAGACAGATAGATTTCGGGCTACGAGTCATAGTTTTATGTTGTTGTGACTGATGAAGCTCATCAGCGCCACAAGCAGTTCAGACGAAGAATATGTTAGAAGAGAGGGGAAATTAATTGGAAGAGAAATCTTAAATTTAGGGACGTGGCTATATAAATTGTAACAGAAAGAGGATGCACACCACACATTGACATTTGTGACGTAATAATCATAAGGCTAAAAAAAAAAAGTTATGCGCGTACAAAAGAGATAGCCAGATGTTTCACCACGCGCTCACTCTTTCTCATACCAATATCGAAATGCTAAATGCTGCCTCATTTAATAAAAAAATTTTATGCTGTTTTCAACTGTACAAAATACACACAGGAAAATACCCTATCATAACACGCCTTCAAGATCTGATTATATTTGAAAGACAAAGGGAAATTAGCTTGGCTATTGTTGTTTTAGTCTTTTGACTTTCTAAGATTCTAGAGAAAAAACAAGGCTTATGATTATGACTGCCTTTCTTAATTATGATTAGTTTATTACTGACCTATTGGTCAGTAATAAACTAATCATAATTACGAAGAGTTATCGTTTTATGTCAACTTTAACATTAGAACATAGATTTTAGTTTAGAAAACTTTTTTACAAAAAATACAACCGACTTCTAAAAATTGCAAAATAACTTTAATTTCGGAAGTCGGTGTTAGTATTTTTTTGTTTCTTCGTTATTTGACACCGACTTCCGAAATTAAAGTTATTTTTCACTTTTTAGTTGTTATACCCCAGAAGAAAAACTAAATATTAAAGTTATGCCCGAATGGATAACCCTAATAACATGGAATTTTAACATTTGGAGACAATACTACAAATACATATTTTTTGTTTACGTTGATTTTTTTAAAAAGTGCTGAATCAATATCGATAAAATTTAAATGGGACCACCTCTGAAGTACAACTACCAAACAAAACAAGAGTCATCAAAATTTATTCACAAATGGCGGAGATATTGCGTAACAAACATACAAAAAAAACACAGAAGAATTGAGAACCTCATCTTTTTTGAAGTCTGTTAAATATACAAACAACAGGAGCATTGATGGCCCAGGGGTAATTGCCTCAAAAAATTGTGAGGGCATGTCATAGAACCAAGAATTCGAAGACATGTGACATCCACCACCCCGCACTGGGCCCGTGTGGTAGATTACAGCCCATTCCCTCTCCTAGAGAAGAGGCTTGAGTCCCAGCAGTGGGATCATTATAAGGCTGATTATATTAACTCCTCAACGGCCGCGCCTCTTATCGCAGTTTGACATATTTACGACCGGGCTCATAAAAAACAACTTGCTGAGGTTTCTATTGGAGCGAGGCACTTAAAGTAAACTTTTTTGGGTTGTTGAATAAACAGACCTTAGAATAACATGTAAACAATACTTGTAATTCAAGAGTTGAATTTTATTCAAATTCTGTTATCAACGATTTGTCGGGAATAGTGTGTGTGTGTGTGTGTCTGGGTAGTTGTTAAAACCACTGTATCAATTTACATGAAACTTTGCATGTTGCACTATGAATAGACAAGTAATAGAGTTGTTGTGTTGGAGTTGTAGAGTCCGATATCATATTTTCCTATTATTCACACTCAAAACTTCAAATTACGAAATCAAAACAACATAACGGCTTTTTAAAATTGCGTTTCTGCGTTTGCGTTGCGTTTTGTGTTGCGTTTTTTTTCTAACACTATGTAATAACTATCTAAGAATGCATGTGCACCATGCCACAGGATATAAGATTTTTAGTTATTTAATAATAGAGGTTTAAGCCGCGTAATCTGGATCGGCATACTGGTATGCCCGTGGACGTTCAGGGGAACGTGTAGTTTATTTAACTAAATAGAAAATACAACAATAGTAACTTTATTAACAACTAGCTTCTGCCAGCGGCTTCGCCCTTCCCCCGTTATAAATTTTCAACCCCGTTTTTATCTCCTTAAGGTTTGAATTTCGAAAAACCCTTTCTTAATGGATACCTACTCTTCACAAAGAACACACCCTCCAAATTTCATGCCTCTATGACCAGCGGTTTAGGCTGTGCGTTGATATATCAGTCAGTCAGTCAGTCTGGACTTTGAATTTTATATACAGGGTGTAACGGAAACGTGTGGTTATATTTTAAGAACTGCATCTGCCCATCGATATGAACTCTCTTTAAGAAAACCTGAGAAAATTCCCAAAAAAAAATGTACCTTCCGTACAAATATTGATCTGTGGTGAAGCTGATGATACCTTTGTACGGAAGATCCAATGTTTTTTTTGGGAATTTTATATGTTTTCTTAGAGAAATTTGTTCATTTCCATGGGCAGAACCGGTTCTTTAAATATGACCACACCTTTCTGTTACACCCTGTGTACAAATAATAACATAAAAGGTGCAGATCAAATACGCTTCCCTCGGGAACGAAATGAGCCTGCTCGGCCATTTTATTCCCAATTGACCCGAACGCTACTGTAATCTAAACTTTAGTTCAAATCTAAATAACTCGGGGTGAATTTATGTTGTTTCTACTTTCCGTTCTGGGTAAAATTTTTAAAACAAAAGCTTGATTTTGAGTGCTGATTTGACTGACTTTTTTTTTCTGGGTTGGGAAGTCATCCAATGACATCTCCCGCTCTGGGTGAAGCGAGAGGGCGTGTCAGACTCTTACTGACTAAAACCCACCCCAGTTCCTTCCCTGTCCTGAGTGCCCAGGGGCGCGGTAACTCTATTTCGAATTTATCCACAACTTCTGGGCAGGCATTGGCCACGGGCCCCGTCGTGATTGCCGACAACTCTTCTTTGGAGGTTTCGGCGGTAGGTGTGAAAAAAGATAAGACGCGTATTTTATAGCTCCTATAATTAAAAATTAAATTAAATGTTTTTTTCAAGATTTTACATTCAATAATAGTTACATTATAAACGTAATCTACTGTACTTACATTGGTGAATCAATCCATGTAATAAAAGACTTAATCCTACACTACCTGCCAGCTATCACTAGTATATAAAAAGTCACTTTAAAACATTGCACTTTTAAATCAAAATGTCTACACTGGATGAAATTCAATCAGCTCAGAAGAACCTGGAGGAGTGCTTCCTCAGGAAGATGGATGAGCTTGAGGCGCAAATTCAATGTGCAGGACCTGCCAAGGACACCGTTGCAAAAGTCCGGGAAGAGTTTCGTTCGTTTAGAGAACTCATGTTTGGTATGCTTGGACTCCTGCGGAAGCAGATCACTGAGTGCTCCAGAGTGGTTGACGGATTGGAGACACGTACAAGACGGAAGGCTCTCATCTTCACTGGATTTGCTGAAGCGGACAAGGAGGACTGCAGAACACTTGTGTTGAATATTCTGCACAATAAACTGGCTCTGCCTGACATCACTGCATCATCCATCAAGGTGTGTCATAGACTGGGCGCATCTAGCACAGGACCCACACGCAGCCGACCAATACTGGTAAGGTTTTCCAATTATGACCATAAGTCTGCTGTTTGGAAGGCGAAGTCAGCATTGAAGGGCTCCACTGTCTCGGTAAAAGAGTTCCTGACCAGGGCCAGGCAGGACGTATTCAGCAGGGCGCTCTCTCACTTTGGGATGGCGGCTTGCTGGACGCAGGATGGGGTCATTGTCATCAGAACCCCGGATGGAAAACGACACAAATTAACTTCTGCAGACGAACTTACTCCCATGATGAGTAAGTACCCTAAGAAGGCTGGGGAATCATCATCGGGAAGCAGTAATAAAGTGCGTAGAAACTAAGTGGTATTGCAGTGTCTATTTGTGCTTGTGGCGTCATTGATAACGTATTTATTGTGCAACTATTGTCATACGCATTTACCCGCTTGTTATGTTTTTTTTTTTTTTCTTCTTCACTATGCAACTTTATTATTTTGATGGTATTTGCTCAATATGTTGTTTGTTTGTATCAGTCAGTAACTAATTTTGGCTCCACTGTACTTTAGCGTCGGTTCGTGCGGGGCTTCACAATTTTACTGCTTGCACATTTATTTAAGTAAAACACTTTCGTAAAATATTACACTGCGGAGACGTCTAATTTTTGAGAAAAAAAATCCGAAAGTTTCAGAAAATTCCAATAAAATTACAATAAAATTGACATTTTGCCACAGATAATGTACGAATTTCATTCCTAGGTCGTTTCGTTTTACGTTTAGACAAATCGACAATGGATTTTAATGGTTTTTAGTGTAAATATTGTGAGTTTTTACCTTTTATTCATTTTTGAATATCTGCTACCATCATGAACTCAATTATGAAGCAAATATAATAAAATTAAATTTTAAAAAGTTGTACTATTTTTTATTTACTATAGAGATCGTGAGTAACGAAACGTAATCGAATGTAATTATAATTACCGCGAAAAAAACGTTTGACAGTTGTTACTCTTACTTGTCGTATGTTTTCACAGTCGAGAGCGTCTATCGTACTCCTGTTTGTAACTAAGATTGATTGAGACCACTGGGTCCCCGATGAAGTGCTAAGTGTCGTGCAAGTGCTGGACTCTATTGAGCTAGTGGCAATGACAATTTAGGGTGCAAGAGCGAGCGAAGCGAGCTCGGGACTTAGGGCACCCCGACTCGGACAGGTTAGGTTAGAAGGGGATGGCGGGGTCAAGAGAGCGAGCGAAGCGAGCGAACAGACCCCGCCATCCCCTTCGTGGTTATTTTTTTATAAACCACTCAGAAGTAGGAGCCCCGCGAAGCGGGGCTCCGTCGACACGGGACTCCATCGACATGCATACATACATCGGGACTTAGGGCACCCCGACTTGGACAGATTAGGTTAGAAGGTTCATTATAATGAAATAAAAAATGCGATTAACCTGACCTGACCTGACCTGACCTTGACCTTGGGGTTTTAATCTTGACGTTGAACATGTCATTGACCGTATTATTGCTTAGAAATAGACTTTAGACCCGTCACGTGATCTTGTTTACCCTTCATTTTTCACAGATTTCAAAAAAATTTTGGCAATTTTTTTCTCGGCCCCTATGGTTTTCCGCACTTTGGGGTTTTCAATTTTACACTAAAAAGGGTATCCTCTACCCAAAAAAAAATACCTACTATAAAAACGCGACCGACGCTAAAGTACAGTGGTTCCCTAATTTTTGTTTTGTTACGTCATGTCAAATGTCAATGTCACCTGACAGTTGTGTATTATTATGTCTGTCATTATGTCGAAATGTTGCTATATTTGCAACGCGTTCCGAGTCACGCCGGTATCGCTGATAGCGCGTCTATAGCCGTTCCGACTTATTCATTTAGGAACGGGAACGCCTTTACCTTTTAGCGCTGTGGTCGCTAATAGCGATTGCGATGTTGGCGTGTCTCGGAACGCGGCGATGGTTTGTCGTTAAAGCGTTTTGTTTTTGCTCATTTGTAATAATTGTATTGTTTCGTATGTAATTCACTTGCTTTTGTTTTGTTGTGTTTATTATTTTCTTACAAATTTATATTACTGAATAGTACTGGTGCTGCTGGTGGGTGGTGAACAGATAGTGGTGTGGCACCGTAAGGCTTAAATTTAACCATAGTTTATTTTTATTCTTATTTATTTTATTTTATATATGATTTCTGATGACGATTCTTTTCACTCCGCAAATGAATCCTTCAGCTTATCTGCTGATGCAAGTTTTGGCTCCTTGACTGACACCCTTGGTGACTTTGTGCATCGGAGCTTCGGCCAACAGAAAGCTCATTTATTTAATGTTTGTCATATCAATGCTCAGAGTGTGCCATGTCATTATAGTGATCTGTTTGACACCTTTTCTGACGCCAATGTACATGCTGTCCTGGTTTCTGAGAGTTTGTTCAAACCTCATCTTCTCTCTACCACCTACCCTCTTCCCGGTTTCATTCTTATCCGCAATGATAGGATTGGAAAGGGAGGAGGTGGTGTTGCTGTCTATCTTCGTAGCGATTTCCCTTATAAAATCATTTCATCATCTCCTTCAAATTACAGTGCTTCCGCTGAATATCTGTTTTTGGAGGTCTACGTCAAAGGTGTCAAAACCATGCTTGGCGTTGTCTACTGTCCGCCTACCGTTGACTACTTTTCCGACTTAGAGTTGGCGCTTGAATCAGTGGGGTCAGAGTATGCGCATTGTGTCATCATGGGCGATTTTAATACAGACCTTTCTCACCCATCCTCTCGTTCCCAGAAACTCCTTCACATAATCGAGTCCGTTAGTCTCCATGTCCTTCCACTGCAACCTACTCACTTCAATAGCCCAGGCGATGACACGTGGCTCGATTTAATCCTAACCTCTACTCCCTCCCTTGTTTCCTATCACGGCCAGTGTCCTGCTCCTGGCTTTTCCCATCATGACCTCATTTTCCTCTCGTATATCCTAAAACCACCTAAACTTCCCCCTAAAGTACTGCACATGCGTTGTTTTGCTCGTTTGGATGCTGAGAAGCTGTACCAGGATGCGTCGGTACTTGACTGGGACCACCTTACAGCAGCAACATCTGTTGACGAGAAACTGCGTATTTTTAATCGGACGGTCCTTGCACTCTACGACAGACACGTCCCTGTCAAGAGGGTTAAGCTTAGGCGTCAGCCCGCCTCTTGGATGACGACAGGGGTTCGTATGGCGATGAGGCGTAGGGATCGGGCCTTTCGAAAATATAAAAAGAATCGCAGTAATGAGTATAGGGACCTCTTTAAATCTGCAAGAAATCGGTGTAATCAGGTGATACGCAACGCTAAATATAACGATAAATATTATATTCTCGAAAACATATCTTCTTCTTCTCCTGCTGATACCTGGAAATTCCTCGGAACTCTAGGTATCGGTAGACCACGTCATGTGGACTTTCCTAAAACAACCGTCATTTCACAACCACCTGTCACTTGGATTCTCATGTGCTGTCTCAGACGGTTGAGTTCATTGCTGGCCTACCAGGTCCTATCATAGAACCATTCCACTTTGTTCCGGCTACCTTGGATGAAATCAAAAAGATCATCCTGTCCATTAAGTCCAAGGCTGTGGGCTGTGACGACATCAGTCGTTACATGGTCACCTTGGTCCTCGACTTTCTTCTTCCGCCGATTACCCACATTATCAATGTTTCCCTTGATTCCGGACAATTCCCATCCCTGTGGCGTATGGCTTACGTTCGTCCACTTCCTAAAATCAATAATCCTTCCCTACCGAATCATTTTCGACCAATTTTCATTCTTCCTTTTCTGTCCAAAGTACTTGAGGCCTGCGTCCACAAGCAGCTTTCAGGATTTGTTCACTGTAATAATCTAATAAGCTCGTGCCAATCTGGATTCAGACCTGGCCACAGTACTACCTCTGCTCTCCTGAAAGTGACTGGGGACATAAGAAAGGCTATGGAGGATACCAAGGTTACTGTTTTGGTGTTAATTGATTTCTCCAATGCCTTTAATGCCGTCAGTCACGATATTCTCCTATCAATCCTTTCACATCTTATGGTTTCTTCCGAGGCCCTGGAATGGTTCTCTTCTTATCTTCGGGGACGTCGGCAGTCGGTGCGCGTTTACGAGAATTCGTCGAGTTGGCGTGACCTGGATGCTGGCGTTCCTCAAGGCGGTATTCTTTCTCCGTTATTATTCTCCATCTTCATAAATTTTATTACTCACTGTCTTCGGTGTTCGTATCATCTTTACGCCGATGATCTTCAATTGTACACAGCTGCGCGGGTAGAAGGTTTGTCAGACGCTGTGGAGGATATAAACCGGGATTTGGATGCAATTCGTGATTGGTCTGGTAGATTTGGGGTGTCTGTAAACCCCTCAAAATGTCAGGCCATAGTTATTGGAAGCTCGCGCATGATGGGTAGAGTGGTGGTTAGCTCTCTTCCTCCTATTATTTTCAATGGTGCCGTTATCCCCATCAGCCCTAGCGTAAAAGATCTCGGTTTGCATCTTGACTCGACGCTTGGCTGGCAAAGTCAGGTTTCAAGTGTCAGTCAAAGAGTCAACGGAACTTTGCGGTGTCTGTACCGTCTGAGGGACTTTTTGCCTGCGAAGACGAAGACTATGCTTGTGCAGACTTTAATCTTCCCTATAATCGACTATGGTGACGTATGCTACTTTGACCTGAACGCGGTGTTACTGGATAAGCTGGATAGGCTCCTCAACAACTGCATCCGGTTCGTATTTAATTTGAGGAAATATGACCATGTCTCGAAACACAGGTCCGAGCTCAAATGGATGCCCATTCGCCAGAGAAGAAGTTTGCGGGCTCTGACTACACTTTTCTCTCTACTGAACTCTCCCACTCCTCCTTCTTATCTTATATCTCACTTTCAATATCTATGTTCTTCACACGCCAGGAATCTGCGTTCTTCTAATAATCTTCTACTGCTTTGCCCTGCTCATACTTCTGATTTTGTTCATTCTTCCTTTCATATTCAGTCCATCCTTTTGTGGAATGCGCTTCCTCTCGATATCAGGACGGCCACCAGTCAGTATGCATTTAAGCGGAAGTTGCGGAATTATTTTCTACACAAGGAGTAGAGTCGTCTCAAAAACCTTATTTATTACTTTATATATATATATATATATTTATTGGTTTATTATATTAAATATATATGTATGTTTATTATTAATATATATATTTTCGTTCACGTTTTTTTTTAAATATTTCTACTTGGTGTTGCTTTGTTTGTTTTTTTTTATGCACCTGCCATATTATCTCTCCACCGCCCTTGGTTGACTGGTAGAGAATGCCTAAGGCATTAAGTCCGCCTTTGTACTTTAGTTGCATGAAGTGTAAATAAATAAATAAATAAACTCTTTGAGGCGCGCGTGGAATACTACGCGCCGTAAACTCTCGGGCCTGGTGCTGATCGGACGGCTCATTTGACTGTCTAAAGTCTGAAATATGTGTGACGTATGAAATATTAATTTCAATTTGCACTTAATTGAAGATGTTGGGACCACAAATAAAGTTTAAAATGTTGATCATGCATAGTGATGTTCGCAGAAGCTCACGTGGACTGTTTCTAAGCAATCATGCAGAAGCGAGGCGCATACTTGGTTCGTAGGGTATGGGAACTGTTTTTTTATTGTTTTGTAATGTCCAATATTGTTCAGTGTTGTGCCGAATTGTTTTTGTTCTGTATCGTTCTGTATTGTTATATATCGTTCTGTATTGTTCTGTATAGTTCTGTATTGTTCTGTATTGTTATGTCTTGTTCTGTATTGTTCTGTATTGTTATGTCTTGTTCTGTATTGTTCTGTATTGTTATGTC
This sequence comes from Polia nebulosa, assembly GCA_951329385.1. Taxonomy (NCBI): domain Eukaryota; kingdom Metazoa; phylum Arthropoda; class Insecta; order Lepidoptera; family Noctuidae; genus Polia; species Polia nebulosa. The sequence goes on from OX589598.1 coordinate 11,650,141, forward strand.
TTGTTCTGTATTGTTCTGTATTATTCTGTGTTGTTCTGTATTGTTTTATATGGTTTTTACTGACATTGTGTATACGTAAATTGTTACAAATACATGAAACTTGGTACTTGATAATAAAGTTATTATTATTATTTCATATTAGTAATACACTGAGAAAAACAGCAATTATTTACTAACCCATACAACAATTTTTGCCTGATCTAAAGGTCAGAAGTCATCCACTGAACATTCATAAAACGTTCCAAAATATTATCTCTCGAAAAATAAACACGTACAAATATTCAGTGAAGAGAAAATAATTTGGCCATCTGTAAAGAATCATCCAAATCAATGGTTTCACGTTTATATTTATGTTTTCCCTTATAATCCCTCTTCAGGACGTTATCTGAATGACTGATCAAGATTCAATTCAATGCCCAAAGATTAGAACCATATTTACGATTTTGCAAAAAGAGATAAGGAATGTCTAAATTGATCAGGATTATTTTGTTCTGATTACACCTGAACTTTTAAACTGTAAGGTTATAAAAAGGCAAATTGTTTGTTTGTATGATGTATCTCTGAAAGTGCTGACACGATAATGAAAATTTTCTCACTCATAGAAGCAAACATTTACAATATCATTGTAGTATAGCTTATTTTTTACTTTCTTCTGGGAAGTTTGTTATGCCACTTTTTCACCTCAGCTAAAATACTAGGAAGTGGTGACGGGCGAGTGTTTTTCAGAGTGGACTGTCTTTAACTTTTAAAAAGGGCGGGTTCTCAGCCTTGTTTGAATGACTTTTGAATTAATTAAAAAAAAAAGTTTTTGCGATAGGTTCAAAGGACCGAAGAAAAAAAACTTTTTAACAAAAAAATTAACCGACGAAAAAGAACTAAAAAGCAAAAAATAAATAAACCAAACCTTTTAAGTCTTGAGTAATGAGCTTATTTACCTACATAAAATATCAAATTTTATATAAACTAATTTTGAGTCGGCGCCAAACAACAATCTGATTATTAAATATCTAAATTTTATAAGTACTTACAAATGAAGAGGGCTGTAAGTAGGTAATTAATCATTTTATTAATTGGCGCCGACTCAAAATTAGTTTATATAAAATTTGATATTTTATGTAGGTAAATAAGCTCATTACTCAAGACTTAAAAGGTTTGGTTTATTTATTTTTTGCTTTTTAGTTCTTTTTCGTCGGTTAATTTTTTTGTTAAAAAGTTTTTTATTTCACGATTTTTTGTGGCTCGCATCATCTTTTAACACTCTGAGGCTAATTTCTAATTCTTCATCATTCCTCTTGCCACTGAGCTGATGTTATAACAATCCTTCCATGAAGTTCCCAGGATATTGACCAGTTGAGGTTACATCCAATATTGTAAAGACGTCTTTTCGTCAAAGCATATTAAGTGGTATTTGTCACTAAACCCAGTTTTTATATCTGACTTCTATTGTTTAGGAAAGGTATGGTTTCCATCATCAGCTCAGTTTCATGATGTGATGGTTCCTTAATACAAATACCTGATTCAGTTATGAAAAGTAAACAGAAACAATATTCGTGCCCAATTTTCGAGGTTCTCTCTCAATTTTTTCAGGATCCCATGAGCAAATCCTGATATCCTTGACATGGGACAATCCTTGAGGTATACTCTATCTAAGAAAAAAAGAATCATCAAAATCGGTTCATAAATAACGGAGTGAGGGCCGAACATACATACAGAAACGCTAAACGTGCCCACAATTTTCGAGGTTTTCTCTCAATTTTGTCAGGATTCCATTGTCAGATCCTGATTTCCTTGACATGGGACCACCCTTGAGGTGTACCCTATCTAACAAAAAAAGAATAATCAAAATCGGTTCATAAATGACGGAGTGAGGGCTGAACATACACAAAAAAAAAAAAAAAAAAACATATATACGGTCGAATTGAGAACCTCCTCCTTTTTTTTCGTCGGTTAAAAAAGCTAACTCTTAAAGTTATTTGCCATCTAATTCAAAACAAGTCTCTTGCAACAAGAATATTTTACATGGAAAACTGTTTAACCTCCATAGAGACAAGATAATCGCACTGCTACGTCGTAGCCCTGCCGTAGCTTACATAACCGTAGAGGTGCTACAAAGCTACGAGAAGGTAAAGTTTGGAAGATACAGCTCGATTGAAAATTAATGGCGGCTGTGAAGTTCGCCACTTACTACGCAGTTCTACACTCCTTACCCCCGCTGTCACATAAAATTGGTACTGCGCATCGACTCGCGGAGTGTTCCGAGCCATTAACTTTGAATTGAAGTATACAGAGGTACAGTGAGGACTTCACTTTTGACACATGACTTTTGCAGAATGACATTGACAGGTTAAAAATAAGATGGCGGTATTGGTTCCTATGTTAGTCACCCGCCTAAGTTCCTTCTAGCGCTCGACATGCTTGTTGATTACGCTTCTACCCGATATAAATCACATAAATACATCAAGTAACTTTTTGTAAAAACCCTTTTTATTATATTGTTAGGAATCAGAAGTGAAATAAAAAAAATAAACAATTTTTATAATCCCTCTAAATTATTCTGTACTGTTACACTGTACTGTCATTCTGTACCTCTAAATTGTTACTGTGTTATTATAAAAATATCAAAACACTGTAAATATTAATCAAATACGAATTACACAAGCTAACATAAATAATCGGTAGGTACACGAATAAAAAATAACGTAAATCTAACCGAGCAAACTATTAAAGGTAACATGTCTGTTCCGAGCGCCGCCTGTCCAAGCAAAACAGAGCCGTTGCCGCACCGCGTGCCTCCTTATATAGCCTGCCAACGGTTGACAGTTGGTCACCTGACATCTCTAAGCTGTCACATCGCTTTTCGTTACCAACAATATTATATTATTAAAATCATTTCGATAGCACACTTTTAAGTACTTAAGCTTAACGTTATGAAAATGTTAAATTGTAACAAGGTTATATCAATGTTAGCGTTATTTATAAAGATGCCTTCTAACCTGAAGGTCAAATTAACCTGTGAGGCGTTGTTTACATAACTCGACTCTTAACTTTTCAGGAAGTCATGCGGTAATTTATAATTATGACTGTTTTGGAAAGGGCTCGAGTTTTCACATTCCCCAATCTTACTAATTAATAAATTAAATTTAAAATGTACAGTTTTATTTCCAAGGGCTTTTTTTTTTTTGGGGGTGGTAAATCTTCCAATGACTTCTCCCACTCTGGGTGGAGCGGGAGGGCATGTCAGACTCTTAATAACTAAAACCCACCCCTGTTCCTTCCTTGCCTGAGTGCCCAGGGGAGCGGTAACTCTGTTACGAATTTATCCGCTACCCCTTGGCATGCAGGCACCGGCCATGATGGGCCTCGTCAGTGGTGGCTGACATTTTCTCTTTGAGGCGTGCGTGGAACACTACGTGCCGTGGACTCACGGGCCTGGTGCTGATCCGACAGCGAGCTACCCATTAATCGCCGTCCGCAGGCCCGCGTCTACGGTGGCCGGAGATCGTCCTGCGACCTCCGACGCCCAGGGCGTCTCCTGCGGTGGCTGCGGCTGAGGGCGTGAGGGCCACTCCGTAGAGTCTCCTTCACCCGTTCTGCCTTCTCCTTCGCGAGCATTACTTCTTCGTAGAAGGAGGAGGCTGCTTCCCATTCCCTCTCGCTCCGTACCATGGCCTGGACCAGGGCCGGGCGCGAGAGGTAGCTGCCACCTATCGCATCCTCGAGGACACGGCGGTGCTCCGCCGCATACCTCGACCGTATGCTCCACCGTGTCCTCTGAGAAGAACGGCTAGTTGGTTTATGATTTTGACTGCACCCCTGGGCACTCAGGCAGGGAAGGAACAGGGGTGGGTTTTAGTCAATAAGATTCTGACACGCCCTCCCGCTCCATCCAGAGCGGGAGAAGTCATTGGATGATATCCCACCTTACAAAAAAAAAAGTTCTTGAGTTAAAAATGGTGTTACGAGTACTAACCCGACTTGGTTAGGTTGTCCAGTGCATACGAGTATGCACAAAGTTGACTGCTTATGCAAAAATATTAGTTAGCGGTTGTCCTACGAAACTTATGCGTTACATTCAAATATTTGTTTCTTACGTTTTACATTAAAATCAATTGAAGTGCAACATGCCAGTTATCAAGCAAGGTTTGTAGATTGTTTTAACATGTTTTATTATTTTCTAAACTGTGAGAGGAGGAGGTTCTCAATTCGACTGTATTTTCTATGTGTGTTACCTCATAACTTTTTACTAGGTGAACCGGTTTTGATGATTTTTATTTTATTTGATAGCTAGTGCTTCACATGTGGTTCCATTTGGTGTATGGTGAATTTGGTGAAGATCTGATGAAGAACTTCGGAGATACACAATGGAACTCTTCAATAAATGATAGCAAACTTTCCAAAATTGCTGCAATCGCATGTCTGTATATTGTTTTCACCACTTCACAACATTACATCACGCTGATACGCTCTGAAATACAGATTTGTATAGTTCACCCTGATATACCCCATTTCACCAACTATGTTCAAATTCCCTATTTTTGGGGCTATCTATTCGGGCATGCTTTTACTATTGATTTAGTTTTAGAATGGGGTACCTACAACAACTATAAAGTGAAAAATAAAAACTTTTTACACAAAAAATACAACCGACTTTATCAATACTAAAAAATGAAAAATAACTTTAATTTCGGAAGTCGGTGTCAAATAATGAAGAAACCAAACTAGAAACACCGACTTCTGAAATTAAAATTATTTTGCATTTTTTAGTATTGATAAAGTTGGTTGTATTTTTTGTGTAAAAAGTTTTTATTTTATTTTTAAAATGATTATTATTAAAAAATGCGCAAGAGGTTTTTGCTGATTTTTCTTTCATCCTATACTAGAGGTTTTATTTATAAGAAAACTGAAAACATGGATTACCTTATCCACTAATTCAAATACGTACAAAGACGGTCCAAACCAGAAAACAAAAGTAGTAAGAGATCCTTATCCACCTCTCAGTTCTATTTCCAGTAAAGAAGTGTTACTCAGCAAAAAGGTAAAAGGATCATTAGCTTCTCATATATCACTTGTTAGTGTGACAATTGAGGCGGGACTGAAATCCCGGCATCCCGGGAATACGGTCCCTGACCCGGACTGGGTAGAAAAGTAATTAGGTCCAACATGAAACTTTGTGGTTACTGCTGAGGTGCGCAGGTAAGATTAAGACTTCGTATGTTCCGGTAAGCGGAATCAAAGTGTATTGGTTGATTAAAATCGTATGTAGAAAATAAATCTAAGAAGAGATAAACTAAATGAAAGTATCTATGTCACCGGATAGTTGTAAAGACCGTAAAAATGTTCCAAATCTTGCGATAGTGTAAGTTCTCGACATATTATGATTAAATTATATCAAATAAAATAAATTTCATCCAATTTTGATTTTTAATTACACGGTGACATCTAAACAACTTAAAATTAGAACGTTAGAGTGGTTTCTAAAACCTGCGCCTTATCTAAATATATTTCTGACGTTCGATAACCATGTCATGAACCTCAGTTTACAAGCACATCTACACACACAAAACATAAAAGTTACTAATTATATCAATTTCGCTATCTTCCACCTATTTTTAAATACATTCACTAACAGAAAAACAGCCCCCTCATATACCTAATGAAGATGAGCAATAAGGAAGAAATTAAATAAAGAAAGAAAAAAACAACAAAAAACCGGCCAAGTAGTACCATCGTACAAGATTATAGGTACGCCTCTACTTGTTGCCATTATTAAGATCGAGCAAAACAAGCAAAAAAAAACACGTTTCTAGGGGAGTCCCCTTTAGTTTTTAATTTATTTTTATTATTTGTTATTATAGCGGCAACAGAAATACATATTCTGTGAAAATGTGAACTGTCTACCTATTACGGATCGTGAGATACAGCCCGCTGACAAACAGGCGGACGGACACACGGACGGACGCGAGTATCCGGCGTAGAACAAGCCAGGTGGACAAAAGTCATTATCAAATTCCCAGAAATTTGTGCTTTCTAACTGTAAACAACACCCCTAAACCTCTGATTCCAAGAATTGTTTACGTCTAACATTCCATATGGGTGAGTCATCGTTTATCAAGGTAAGGTAATTAGGTAAGTGCAGTTAAATAAATAGGTCAGTTGCATTTTAGCGACACTTACACTAACATCTCATGGTGGTAGTTCTAATTTTGTGAAAAGTTTTAGTGATGGATTTTACTTCTGAAGGTATGTTAAATATTATTTTCTTATTAGAATATTTTAATGTGTTATAAACATTCATAAAGTAGACTATCTCTGAATACTTAAAAAAATACCATGTTTTTCTTTATATATTATATTTCGTTTATTCATTTGTAAATACATATAAATTATATTTTTAAATATTACAATGAAAAAAAAAAAAAAAAAAAAAAAAAAACATTTAAAAATATAAAAAATAGTATCCCACCGGTATCGGGAACAGGGTCCAAGCTACCGGCGGTCAGGGCTCCAGAGACAGGAACCGCCTGACAATGCGAGCCGTGTCCAGAAGTACTGCTTTCTGAATCAAGCCCTTGATCCAGCCGCCTAACGAGAGCCTCCTGAGGTGTTGGTCGAGGCTCGTGGCTATTAAGCCATTGGCTGACACGACTATCGGTACAATGATCGCTGAGTCCACATCCCACATGTCGACAACCTCGCGAGCCAAGTCAATATACTTGATTTGTTTATCTTTCTCGGCTTTCACGAGGTTCTCGTCATGTGGGACGGTAATGTCAACAATCATTGCACGCCTCTCGATTCGGTCCACCACCACTATATCAGGCTTATTGGCTATAATAGTCCTGTCAGTGATGATGGACCGATCCCAGTACAATGAGATATGACCATTATCGAGAACTGGGTCGGGCGCATATCTGTAGTACGGCACTTCCGATTCCACAAGAGAGTATTTCAGAGAGAGTATTTTATTTATTATTATAATATTATTATCAGGCTTAGAAAAGCCATGTATCCTCTTGTATCCACTCTGAATTTTTGATATGTTTTAACTACATGCCTATAGACTATTATGTGACCTATTTTATGTAGCACACTTGAGTACAACATTTTTTTTTCTTTTTTTGTAGAAATGACTTACTCTATTACTAAAATAGAATTTTTCGAAGAGTGGCTTAAGCACGAAAAAGACGAAAGAAATGATCGCCTATTTCAATTTATTTTGTCTAAGTGTGATTTCTCTGATATCACTGAAGAATGTCAAAGGGAAATTAAGATGAAATTAGCCAGCATTTCTTCGAAAATTGCAACCAAGTGGGTGTCTTCAGCAAAATCAAACGAGCGTTTCCTGAATAAGAATAAGTTGTGGCTGAAAGGCGAAAATATAGAATTCTGCTTACGATCGACTCAACCACAACCTTCTACTTCATCTGCTGATTTTTCGACCCGGAAGACCTAAAAAAGTTTTCGAAGATTCGTCTTTTAAAACTAGTGCCTGCTACTGTGCATAAATTGCTTATTCACAGTACAGAAGTGATTAAGACGGCAATAGTTCCAATTGGGCAACTTTCAGAGGAAGCCCAAGAATCAAGAAACAAAGATTGCCGGAGGTTTAGAGAGCACAACACCAGAAAGTGCTCTCGTCTCGCCACGAATAGAGACTTGCTCAATATGTTAATTTTAACGTCTGATCCTCTGATCAATAGCCTTCGGGAAATACCGAAAAAAAAGAGTAATAAATTGTGCGCGGAGGTCTTAAAGCTCATCGTAGCTCCCACTATAGAGCCTCGACTCCAGTTGCAACCAAGACCTCCACAAACTCAGGAAGACTATTTTCAATTGGATTCATCGGATTCTGAATCTGATGATTCTGATATTGAGAATTAGTTTTATTGTAAATAGATTAGTCTAGTGTTAGATTTCGATTTTTTGTATTTTTTTAATATTAGTCTAAGGTTGTATATTTATATTTGTATATTTAGATTTAGATTTTTTGTATTTAATATGTTAGTCTAAGGTTGTATATTTATATTTGTATGTTTAGATTTAGATTTTTTGTATTTAATATGTTAGTCTAAGGTTGTATATTTATATAGAATTAGCGTTGATATTTGCAGCGATTGAGATAGTTTTATTCTTATTTTTTTTTTCTGTATTGTAATCGTGTCATCATGAAATAATATATTTATACACCATCTCTATGCATTTTCTTTAAATGAAATATTATGGTACTACTAACAGCTGTCCCCCGCATCTTTGGTTACTGCTCCACTCTCGTGGGTCGCAGCGTGATGATATATAGCCTTCCACCATAAATAGCCTATCTAACATTGAAATATTTTTTTAAATCGGCAAAGTACTTCCTGAGATTAGTGCGTTCAAACGAACAAACAAACAGAGTTTTTAGTTTTATAATATTAATATAGGTATATAAATACTTAATTTATAGATATAGTTCCAAAACCATGAAAAAATATTTTTGTCCACTTGGCTTGTTCTACGCCGGACACTGTGGGACGGATGGATGGACGGACGGACGGATGGACGAACAGATGAACGGACGGCGGAGGCTTAGTAATAGGGTCCTGTTGGTTACCCTTTGGGGACGGAACTCTAAAAAGGAAAGAGGTGAGATAAAAGTTTGTATAGAAGTTCGTAATTTTTTGCCGATGAGAAATTCAATCGGGCGTGAGGCCGATGCGTGGGATATTAAATATAATTTATTCTTCAAACCAAACTAAACTTGTTAGAATGTTTTTAGGGTTCCAACCGAATATAAAAACGGAACCCTTAGTCACTCGTGTGTCTGTCTGCAATATTTGCTCCGACTCCACTGGACCGATTGAGTTGATATTTGGTACACGTGTTTGGTACGTGTAACGTAAATATATGAATTTGAAATGTAGGTTTAACTCTTGGGGTTCAAATTGAAAAAAAAAACTAAGTTTTACAAACGGTAAAGTACCGTGCGACATATCGGATTAAATTTGAAAATAAACTGTTTAAAGTTATTTCAGAAAATAGATAGTCCACATAGTCTGAAATAAAATAAAAAATACAGAAAATAGTTTTGTACTTATAGATTACAGCAACCTATAAGAAGCATTTATTAAAAAAAAAACTGATAAAACATAATAATCATTGTTAAAAAAAGGATTCGTTCAGAACCGTTTACGCGTGAGTCCTACTCGCACTTGGCCGGTTCTATTTGCACGGTTTATTTTAACACCACCTTTACCGCGCAAGGGTAAATGAACCTTCCCATAACTATGGCCAGTTATGGCATCCTTACCAACTCATAAACTCTTTATGGGAAAGTTTAAAAGGTAGAAAACAAACAATTCCTTAGAAGCAAGGTACCAATTCGTGACATACCATAAATAACTCTCATAAATAATTCTATGAGGAAAAAGGTCTGATTGATGATAAAATAAAACACAAAAAAAAAACATCTTAAACTTATATTGGCTTGTATCGGAATTGGACAATAACAGTCTTCTCTTTGAAAATGTACCTACAATATTTTCAGTATAAAAATAGCTATGATCAATACTTGGAGTAGATAATCAAATCTTGTCTCACAACATCACGTAATATCACTCCTGGGTTTCCCATAGGGGTAGGCAGGATTGAGCATCACCTATACCCTCATCACTCTAGTCTATACTCTTATCATACACGACGCAAATTAAATTATTGTAACAATACGACATTGTGAAAAGTATCTTTCAACACACTTACTCGAAAACCTGCTCCAACCTCCACACTAGTGTAGAAAACTGCAGTCTCCGTCACAATTTGTTATATGTATTTATTTTCAGTTGCCCTGGTCGCCGGGCAGCCCCCACCAAGGCGCATGAAAATAAATCCGCGAGCCATAATAAATAATTAGTTAGTAAATACTGCGTTTATGAAGTTTTGTTTATTATTTTCGAGTAAGGTACATAGGTGTATCAAAATGTACTATTCTAGCTTAGACTGGAGACATGTTCATCCATGGATTGATGTGTCCCAAGTGCTCGTTTGAGAATTTAATGAACGCCACTGACGTTGAAAGAAAAAAAGAAAGAAACCACTGGACCAACAAATTATTATCTAATAAAAACCTTTTTTACAAAAAATACAACCAACTTTCAAAAAAGAGCATTGAGAACCTTCTCCGTTTTTAAAAAATGAAAAATAACTTTAATTTCGGAAGTCGGTGTTCGTAGTTTGTTTCTTCGTTATTTAAAATACAATTTTTATTTTCCACCTTTTGGTTATGTCCCAGAACTAAATCTTAATTTGTATTATGTATACTAAAAATAAGTTATGCCCGAATTAATAACTGGAATAACATGGAATTTGAACATAATTGGAGAAAACCAAAACATAATCTGTGTATACAATTTTTTGTTTTTGTTGTTTTTTTTCATAAAGCTCTGAATCAATTTAAATAACTGAATAACTTTTAGGGGACCTTAAAAGTATGCTCTTTCAAATAAAAAAGAGTTTTGAAAATCGGTCCACAATGGATAGAAATATCGGTGAAAATACATAAAAAAATACATACAGTCGAACATAGAAACTCCTCCTTTTTTTGAAGTCAACTAAAAAGTAAACCATCGACTCGAAAATGAGAATGATCCAGGTATTCTTGCTGTAAAAAAATAAAATCGACTTCCAAAAAAAAAAAACAAAATAACTTTTTCACAAAAAAAACAACCGACTTCCAAAAAAAAAATACACTAAAAATTTAAAAATAACTTTAATTTCGGAAGTCGGTGTTTGTATTTTATTTCTTCGATATTTGACACCGACTTCCGAAATTAAAGTTATTTTAAAATTTTTAGTGTATTTTTTTTTGGAAGTCGGTTGTTTTTTTTGTAAAAGGAATTTTTAATTTTTCGCTTTTTAGTTGTTATACCCCAGAACTAAAAACCCCAATAACATGGAACGTGGAATTTAAACATTTGGAGAACACAAAAAACGTCATCAAGATATGCGTATTTTTCGTTTTTGTTCAGTTTCTCAAAAAGCGCTAAAGCAATTTCGATAAAATTTATATGGGACCACCTTGGGAGTATATTATTTCGGATAAAAAAAGAATTTTGAAAATCGGTCCACAACTGACGGAGAAATGCGCGGACATACATAAAAAAAAAACACATACAGTCGAACATAGAACCTCCTCCTTTTTCGAAAGTCGGTTAAAAAGTGCAAAATAAGTTTAATTTCGGAAGTCGGTGTTTCTGGTTTTGTTTCTTCGTTTTTTGACACCGACTTCCGAAATTAAAGTAGTATTTAATATTATTATTTATTAAAAACACACACATATTATTATTTTTATTTTTTTTTATTATTATTTTTTATTTATTATTATTTATTTTTTTGTATTTTATTTTTAGTAGTATTTTTTTTTTGTAGTATTTTTTTTTGTAGTAGTATTTTTCACTTATTGTTTTTTTCGGAAGTCGGTTTTATTATTTTGTAAAAAAGTTTTTATTTTTCACTTTTTAGTTGTGTTTCCTGATAAAATTGTGTTAACAATGCATATTTATGCGATAGCAGCAATCGCGGTTGATTTGCTGTAATTTTTTGAAGAGTTCCGTTGTCTGTCTCCGAAAATTATCGTCAGATCTACATGAAATTTAAATGGACCATTTCGGAACAAACCCCTTTCGACTAAAAGAATAATTTTGGAAATCCGTCTATAAATGACGAAGTTATGCCCGAACATATAAATATAAAAAAAAAAATACAAACATCCGAATTGATAACCGCCTCCTTTTGGAAGTCGGTTAAAAAGTAAACCATCGACTCCAAAATGAGAATGATCCAGGTATTCTTGCTGTAAAAGCTTTTCCCTATCCTATTTATCAACATGAGTTTTCAGTTATCAAAGTTGACAGGTTAAGCCGGGCTTCAATCATATTGGTTAAAATCACATCAGATCAATCGGATTTGTTTGAACCCAGCGCGTGGGATGTACATTCACAGTTACGCCAATCTCTAACACAGCAATGAAATATTCATAGGGCATTGACATTAATAATTTAGTACTCGTAGTATAGATAACTTCTCCCGGTTCCTGATAGCCTATTGGGTTTGTTATCTGTAAACGTTTGTGATTGTTTGTGTGTGAACGTGTGTGATTTATTATTATTTTGGACAACGAATCGGCATATTAATGTATATATTAATGTATTTAAGAATGTATTTTGACTCTAAAATATTGCGTTTGATACTGTTTCGATTGGGGTGTCTGTAGAGTGTAGCTCCGTTGTACAGGTATATCTTCCAAGATACTTCTAAAGTTGTGGAGTGTGATTGCAGAAACACCGGAATAGTACATAATTATATTTACTCAATCGGCCTGTCTGCTAATAAGGTCTGGATCTCATGCAACCTCCCTTGAACATTCCAATACCAGTTTTTATTTAAATTGGCGGATAGTGATAGGGGGCAACCTTTCGGTTGAAAGTACCTACTGTGACGTCTTAATTAAAATCATCATACTTTCAGTGTGAGAGAGAGTCGGAGCTATACAGGATGAATAGCAGTATCCCTTTCTCACACTGGATTCATGATGGTTTTACGACAGACGTCATCTTGTGGAGGCTTTTTTTTTCTTTCTGGGGGTGAGAAATCATCCAATGACTTTTCCCACTCTGAGTGGAGCTGGGAGGGCGTGTCAGACTTTTACTGATTAAAACCCACCCCTGTTTCTTCAGTTGCCTGAGTGCCCAGGGGCGCGGTAGCTCTGTTTCGAATTTATTCGCGACCCCTGGGCAGGCATCGGCCATGACGGGCCCCATCAGGTGTTGCTGACATCTCTTTGAGGCGCGCGTGGAACACTACGCGCCGTCGATTCTCGGGCCTGGTGCTGATCGGACGGCGAGCTACCCAATATTGTTGAGGCTGGAGTGCCAATTGCGTACTGGAAGACCCAGCGATGGAAGGCCTCCTATAAGGTAGATCGGTGAACTGGCGAGGGCAGCGGCAGCCTGCTGGGTACGAAAAACACAGGACCGGGCAATGTGGCGAAGCAAGTAGGAGGCTTGTGTTCAACAGTGGGCGTCTTTAACCTAAAATGATGATAATGATGATGATGATGAGGTACTAAAGTTAAGTTAAAGTTCATATCTCTAATATTATAAAGCATCATTTTTTTATTTTTTTTTTATGTTTGATAGGCTCGCGTTTGACCACTATCTCACCTGATGGTAAGCGATGATGTGGTCGAAGATGGAGCACGCTTGCCTCATTTAAGCCGAAACACATCCACTGCTGCACACAGCCCCCCCTAGGGTCACACATCGACTTGCCCACTGCCATTTCAGTCTGGCGATTCTTCGGACTATGTCGGTAACCTTGGTTCTCCTGCGGATATCTTCACATCTGATTCGATCACGCAAGGAAACTCCGAGCAAAGGTTTCTCCATTGACGTTTAGATGACTTGTAAGCTTTATGTTGAGGCCCATAGGGAGAGCATAAATCATTGCATAGACCTGAACCAAAATGTCAAATGCAGTTTCGAAATTCACTGACGTTATTCCGTCAAAGCCACAGGATAACGTTAGGATTACAAAAGCCACAGAGCTGTCAATCTATCAGACTTCAACGCTGAATTCGCCAAAGACATTGAATGACGTGTACAGATTTGAAAGCTGCCGCAGACGTCTCACGCTGCGGTTTTCAAGTTTATCTTAAGTCTGACGAACTGTCTAAGAGTTTGTTGAACTCTCGTTAGTACACAAAAATAGTACTCCGTTTATGACGAACTTTCTTTGCTCCGGCTTTGCCAGGTGGTTTAAGCTCAGTTTGGATATATTTAGGTATCATAACTTTTATTGGAAAAAAAAAATTAAAAGAAAATTTTTTTTTTTAAACAAGCTTTTATCTGGGACACTGAACTTAAAGTTACAAATAAATTTTAGTAAGTATTTGGCGTGTAGGTGCCTTACCTGTATTTTTAAAAGCTTGAGGCACTACGCATTACCTGTTACAGGTTACAGGTTAGGTACTTACTATATTTCTGTGCCTCAAGCTTTTTATGTAGCTCTACTACATCCCAAATACTTACTAGAATTTTCACTATCCCATATAAAAGCTTTTTATATAATATATTTTTTTTACTTTTAATTTTAGTTAAAGTTTTTTAGTAGGTAAGTATTTTAGAGTAGACGTGATGTATTAAAATATTCTACGGTTATTATGAAGTGATGTAAAGTGCTCCTCAAAACGAATCCATCGAGCCCAAACTCGGTGGGGTTATGTTGTTTTATCATCACAGAGATGCCGTGGCCACCTTCCAGCTTCATTATCAGATCCTGGATATCATACAGGTGTAAAATACTCCTCAAAATGAATCAATCGAGCCCAAACTCGATGGGTTTATCTTGTTTAGTTCAAGTTCCTATGGCCATCTTCCGTCTCCATCATCAGACCAGTTCCATGGTACTGTAGGACCCCAAGGCACCAGTACGGCCTGCAGGGATCCTGGGACGTTATTCAAAGCTCGGGGTATGTCGCACTCGCTGGCAACGCGAGAGTGTGGTGTATGAGAGTGACTGATTACGGTGTACAGTGTTATAATTAAAGAAAGAGGAATAGGGCACTCAGAGTCACTATATTAATTAGAGAATAAGAATAACATGTGTGCCCACTTTGGCCGGGCCAGCTGAACTTAACCCTAAAACAAATGTGATCCCTACACCTTCTAAATTCAAACGGCTCTCCAATAACTCTCCAACATTCTCACCAGCCAGTTGAAGGCCGGTACAGACCCGCTAAGATTAGGCTGTGACTACAATCGTCACAGTACCATATAATTGTTTTATCACCGAAGATAGGTACATAAGCACACCAAATTTGAGTGGGCCTAATTTAGCTTGCAATATTTGATTACAGACCGACAGACAGACAACGGGACAGGTGAAACTAAAATAATAATAAAATAAAAGCTTTTAAAATACAATTTGCGTCGTACACCGTATCATACCTACCATGACCATACCATGACCGAGCTAGGAACGTGCCACGCATACAAATTTTTTTAAATTACGAGACAATGGCCACTAGACCGTTCCGTCACCGATCAACAACGTCGCGTGTCATGCACGAAGCGTATCGGCGCAAGTAAAACATGTAGGTATGGTCACAAGAGACGAAACGGTGAGCATGCGGGTTATAACCACGTAATTATGATGATCGTTATGCACTCCGTGTTTCATACCTACGTTCTAGTGGGCATAATAGTCCAGTTGTTTCTTTCCGTGCTTGTTACGTTTCTAGTACGGTTTTGATATGATACAGTGATACTGGGTAGACTCCTTAAATAAACACATTTAGCGAAATGTGGCACCTCTATGCTTTATCCCATCATCATCATCATTTCAGCCTAAAGACGTCCAGTACTGGACATAGGCCTCCTCCAAGTGTCGCCACAAAGATCGGTCCAGACCGTCTCGCATCCATCGGTTACCCGCGACCCTCACCAAGTCATCGGTCCACCTTGTGGGAGGCCTTCCAACGCTGCGTCTTCCGGTACGCGGTCGCCATTCCAGAACTTTTCAGCCCCATCGACCATCTGTTCTGCGAGCAATGTGCCCTGACCACTGCCACTTTAGTTTAGCGATTCTTCGGGCTATGTCGGTAACCTTAGTTCTCTTGCGGATGTCATCATTTCTGATTCTATTATGCAAGGAAACTCCGAGCATTGCCCTTTCCATTGCCCTTTGGGTGACTGTAAGCCTACTGATGAAGCCCATTGTGCACACAGGCGTTATTTAATGTAAAAAAAAACTTTTTTACAAAAAAAACCGACTTCCAAAAAAGAAAATACACTAAAATTAGCAAAATACCTTTAATTTCGGAAGCCGGAGTTTGTATTTTGTTTCTACGTTATTTGACACCAACTTCTGAAATTAAAGTTATTTTTCAATATTTAGCGTATTTTCTTCAATTGGAAGTCGTTTGTATTTTTTTATAAAATGATTTTTATTTTTCACTTTTTAGTTATTGTACCCCAGAACTAAAACTAAATATTAAAGTTATGTCCAAAGTGATAACCCCAACAACATGGAAATTGGAATTTGAACATAATTAGAGGAAACCAAAACGTCATCAGTGAATATATATTTTTTTTGTTAATAGTGATTTATTCAAAAAGCACTGAATCAATTTCAATAAAATTTATATAGTACCACCGCTGAAGAATGACCTACCAAACAAAAATAATCATAAAAATCTATTCGCAAATTGTGGAGTAATCGCGTAACATATATACCAAAAAAAATATACAGACGAATTGAGAACCTCCTCCTTCTTTATACTGTAAAATCAATATCTACGAACAGTGAATATGTAATTACAGTATTGATGTTGACATAAATTATGATCAGTCTATTGAAATATTAATTTCGCCATTGTCTTGGCGTCATCAGCGGCGGGCACTGCAACTTCAGTAGGTACCACTTTCATTTCTTTTATCATGCCTTCGATTATTAGAAAGCTTTCTACTGCGAACACCCACTAAGTTTAGGTACCTAGCCACTCTAAAAACCAATGATAATTAACGGAAAATCAGCCTATAATTAGACCCTCAGTACCAAACATAGCCAATAAATACAAACCGCTAGCTAGGTACATGACTAAAGCAATTACTAAATGGATGATCAAAATGCCAGTTAATGCGCCAGAGTGATGGTAAACCAATAAAACGTTCGCAAAACTCATTAATTAAGGAATTAAATGTAGCTCGCATAGTAGTACCAACGTTTCGATTAATTAATCTTATTGTTAGGACTTTATTGGACAATTGCGTTTGCTGCTTCAATATTAGGGATTAGATTTTTAATCTGGAAAAAAGCTTTTAGGAGTTTTTATTAGAGATGTGGATGTATGGGAACTCAGGGGAAGAAAAGTTCCTGCCCAGGGATTGAGGATAAATTCGAAACAGAGTTACCTCGCCCCTGGGCACTCAGGGCAGGGAAGGAACAGTGTTGAGTTTTAGTCAGTAAAAGTCTGACACGCCCTTTCGCTCCACCACCATTTCCCACCCCACAAAAAAAAGGGGAAGAAAAATTAAATAGGTAAGGGCCAATTTTAATAAATGCTTTTAACTAGAAATTTAGGTTTTTTTTAAATATCTAACTTACAACTGTGTGTGGAGGAGCCGTGGCTAATGTAATAACAGCCGCACGGGTTGATCCATCAGGTTAAGTTACACTGGCCAGGGTTGGTTCAGGGATGGATGGTTCCGTGTCTCGGAAAGCACGTTAAGCTGTTGGTCGCGGCTGTCAATCGTGGATCTTTGACAGTCGTTACGGGTCGTCAGAAGCCCGAAAGTCTGACAACCAGTCTTACCAAGGGGTATCGTATTACCCAGTTACTGGGTTGTGGAGGTCAGATAAGCAGTCGCTCCATGTAAAATACTGGTATTCAGCTGCATCCGGTTAGGCTGGAAGCTGACCCCAAGATAGTTGGAAAAAGGCCCTAGCCTTTTTTAATTTAGGCAGGCCTAAATTAAAACTGTGTCGAGAAACGTTACCAACCCGTATTGGACTCGCATGGTGAATTACGGCTCCCCGTGAGTCGACGGCGCGTAGTGTTCCACGCGCGCCTCAAAGAGATGAGTGTCAGCCACCACTGACGGGGCCCATCGTGGCCGGTGCCTGCATGCCTAGGGGTAGCGGATAAATTCTGAAAATCAGTTACCGCACCCCTGGGCACTCAGGCAGGGAAGGAACAGGGGTGGGTTTTAGTCAGTAAGAGTCTGAAACGCCCTCCCGCTCCACCCAGAGCAGGAGAAGTCATTGAATGATTTCCCACCCCACAAAAAAAAAAGGTAAATTACGGCTCTCACTGCGGCCCACACCCCTTCACAGAGAGGAGGTCTATTTCCCAGCAGTGGGAACAATAAAAGGCTGGTTATGCTATGCTATGAGAAACGCTCACCAACATTATCAACATTTTATTTGACTGGCCTGTTGGTCTAGTGGTTAGTGACCCTGACTGCTATGCTGGAGGTCGTGGGTTCGATTCCCACCCAGGACAAATGTTTGTGTAATAAGCACGATCATTTTTTGTTCTGTGTCTGGGTGTAATTTATCCATAATATGTATGTATTTAGAAATATATAAGTATGTTTATCAGTTGTCTAGTACCCATAACACAAGCTCTGCTTAGCTTGGGACTAGATGGCGTTGTGTGATAGTTGTGGAATATTATTATTATTATTTTAGCCGAAATACGTCCACAGTTGGATAGGATTTTCCTAAGAGACACTACATCGACTCGTCCATCTCTAGTCGCATCCAGTGGATACCCGTTGTCCTCACCTCTCTTGGGTACGTTTCCACTGAAACGAAGCTGGGCGGAGCAGAGCGGAGTGGAGACGCACCCTAGTGAGAGTTTCAGTATTGTGCAGCGAGAAATATTAGATTAATTAATCTTAAGTCAACATCGAATTAAAACAAACATTTTCTACACCGCGCTTTTGCCTTCGTTTCAATTAACTTTCTTAAACCCCAAAACATTTTTAAACAATCATGATACACCACACACAAACATACATCACACATCACATACATACTTCTTAGACTATGAAAGGTTATAGACGGAGTGTCAAAATTCAGCAATCTGAAGTAACAGAATGAGAAGCCGGCTTGAACCTGTAGACGCGAAATAAGTTCACATAGACAAAATGAGAAGCCGATACGTCATCGCTACGTTCGTCAAGGTCACTCACACATTTTAACGATCCTGCTTCATTTAAGACGCAGTTATACGATTTTTAGCCGACGAAAAAAAAGGAGGAGGTTCTCAATTCGACCGTATATATGTTATTTAATGGTTTTTAATTGAACATCACGTCTAAACGACTAGTCTGATTTCTTTGAAAAAAATATATGTTACTCTAAACAATTTGTGTCGTAATTTGATCTGAGAATATTTTAAATTATATTTTTACAACATAGCGTATTTAATTTGTAAAATTACGTCACACAAAAACTATAAAGCGTATTTTTATGAAACCTTAACCATTTTAAATATCATTTAATTATTTATAATTTAGTCTCAGTGTTTTATTTTTATACCTGTTCTTTTATGTGTAATAAATTAATGGATGCGTCTAATTTCGGACGGCGCTCCTTGATGGGCGAGTCCTATTACTGGGTGGACGTACGACGCGTTACGTGAGCTCAGCACAAAACACGCAAGCTAACAACTCAAGGTCATTGGCAGCTAATAGCGCCTTAATGTCTAATGACGTTCCGTCTATAACCTTTCAATGTCTAAGACCTACATCATAACAATAAAATAAAAGCTTAACAGAAAATAGTAGGCCTTTTATAAAAACAAACAAAATAGTAAGCCTTTCGATACGTCCGACACCAAACATCCGATCGCTGCCCGAGTGCTGGAGGGAATTTCATAAAATACGGAATTTTAATTTATTTTATGTCGGCCGAGATTAAAGGGAAAATGAATCGGCCAGTAATTGTCATGCAAATTGGTAGTCACACAGAACACGGAATCTCAGCCACAAGCAGCAACTAGAGACGCAAATATACTACTGTTACCTTTGGACATTGAATCAGCACTCGGCCCGACTAACGCGCGGCTCAGTGAAAATAATTATTTGGTTGCATCTTACACGCATAGGACACAAAGTTTTTGTATAATACTTTGTGTTAAGAAAATGTAGTAAATAAGCTGTAAAATAATAATTATATTGTAAATAAATCATATTTGCATTTTATATTCTTGTCTCATTACCCCTCACTGTGGCCAAAACACCTTTAGGCATCTCTGATCAGTCTCGTGAGTCTGCGGGACTGGCAGTGAGTGTATCCTTCCCGAAACTGGAATTCCTGCCCACTATCCTCCTGTAACCTTAGGTCGCATGTTGCAGACATCCTGAACTTATCTATTATTTTTTTTTATCAAATAGATACTATAGGTCATATGACAGGTTAAGGCTGCAGGGCTTATAAGTCTTAGGGTCGTAGGGACTGTTAGGCTGGTAGGTCTGAGTAGGTCCTTTAACTTGTCATATATTTTCATGTACAGTCACACCCTTAACACTACTGCGGCCGTACGTGACGTTTGATATGGTGGATGTACAACTAATAATGTTAGTGATGGCTTGGATGTCTGTTAATCAATCACGCTTTAATGACAGAACGAATTTAGACGAAACTTGGCACACAAGTAGACCACGCTATGGATTAGGACATAGCATCCTGATGTTACGTACCCTTGAAGTAATAAACACTTTTTACGAAGGTGAAGCCGCGAGCTGAATTTAGTCACCTACTTATAATGTTCGTGCGCGCGTAATGTGCGCTGAGATCAAGTCATAACCATAGTTGGAATTGTCACGGGTCGTCGATTTCTATGAGTATTCGGTACCAAGTCTGCCACATGCCAAGTAAGTTATGGGTAAAAATAAACATATGTGGAAGGTCTGACACAGCCACAAGGCATCGGGGGAGACCACACAGAAGATGGCGGGAAGAACGAAACAAAATTAGCAACATGGTCCACCTTCGCTCTCGACCGGCACCGCTGGAAACCATGGGAGGAGGCAATGGCTGACACTCTGACAGTACCAGTATTCGGTAAAAGCCGCAGACACGTGCGGTTAGTATGGAAAAGGTTGACAATGCTGTCTCTAATATCCACCAATCACCACCAATGGTTGGGTTGGGCAACTATTACTCTAGTTGCCTGAAAATTTGCTAATTTGGGCCTATTTGGCACACACTCATTGGCTAATAGGTCCAGTATTATTATTATTGTTTTTAAGCAATTTTTTTCAGGATAGTAGGTAGGTTTGCCTTTGTTTTTAGGGTTCCGTACCCAAAGGGTAAAACGGGACCCTATTACTAAGACTCCGCTGTCTGTCCGCCTGTCCGTCTGTCACCAGGCTGTATCTCATAAACCGTAATAGTTAGACAGTTGAAATTTTCACAGATAATGTATTTCTGTTGCCGCTATAATAAATACTAAAAAACATTTTGAATAAAAGAATATGATTTTTTGCCGTTCTTTATAGATAATGGTACGGAACCCTTCACTTCACCCTCATGGGTGTGAACCAAGGTAAAATCCTATTTTTTTTTATTTTTTATTCTTGATAGGCACGCTTTTGACCCCTATCTCACCTAAGCCTAAAGGCTGTTTGTCTAAAGGCTTAGAGCCTTTAGACAAAATACTTTTCTTTTAACGTTAACGCTAACGCTTCGTGCAAAATGTATGGCAACGACATTATTAGGCGTGAGTCACGTGACAGTTCTCTCCGCAGGTAATATCCTTGTCATTCATTTTGCACGAAGCGTCAGCGTTAGCGCTATTATAAAAGTTATTTGGCTAAAGGCGCTGATGGTAAGCGATAATGTGGTCGAAGATGGAGTACGCTTGTCTATAACATATTCACTCTTGACTTAAAGACTTTCAGGTGGCAGCTATCAGGAAACATAGACTAGTTATCAATTTAAGTTGGATAATTTTTAGTTAAATAGTAGAAAGCAATTAAGTTTGCATTATAACCAGAGATCGGAATCTGGGTGTTATTTTAGGGCCGTATCAAGAAAATGTATTAAACAATTGAAAAAACGCACCCGTGTTCCAAATAAACACATGATACACGTGTCTCTTCACATAGCAATGGCGGGCGAGGCATTTCCTTGCTCTGTGGCAGTCACTGATGTGAACGCTTCGCAGACGGCAGTCTGTCAGTGTCCTGTGTTGTAATCGAGTTTGTGACTTTGTAATCTGTTTCTACTTAATAGTATCTTTAAAGAGAAAATGTTTTAAGATCTATGGTGCTCTTGAAATGACTACATTTCGGAACGAAAATATTCGAAATATTAATGTAATTTTTTTTTTTAATTTTGGCGCCACTCTAGCTATTACTTCCTGTATCGTGGGTGCGTTCACAACTCACGTACCTACGCAAGACACCCATTGTCAAACGCGCTGTGATTGTTTGATTGATTTGCAATGGTCTATCGTAACACTTTTTTTTTTGTGGAGCAGGAGGGAGTTTCAGGCTTTAGAAGGCATGCGGAACAGGATGTAAAGCCCCGCAAACCTCCATTGAAAAGGGAGGATCCTCTGACCAGACGGGTGTTAATTCTGGTCCGGGCAACTGCCCAATGGACTGTTGTACGTGTTCAATTCGCGCGGAGAACTCTACTTGCGCGATGTAGGATTTGTGGTTTTTAGTTCGTTTGTGGCATCATAGATGTCGCTACAAGACTCTTACTGGCTAGAACCCACTCGTGTTCTTTCAGATGCAGTTGCAGTTCCTTCAGTTCCACGCCAGGGCCGCGGTCACTTTTCAAACACTCCCGCGACCCTCGAACTTGTGTTTAATTTGTGAGGCGACGATATTTTCTGACGGACGGACAGACCAAAACTATAAGGGTTAAACATTACACTTGAGTCAGACAAAAATGCACGGTTGTAACTGTATAGACCCCCAAAAAAACATTTTTCAATCTCAACCCGCCATCTCATGACTGGCACAAAAGCGGTAATTTTTCATATATTTTCTACCCACACATTTTTATGAAAAAGGCGTGGAAAGTGTTCACGCAATCAAAACATGAAGGCTTAATTTAAGGAGGGTGGAAAGACAGCCGAAGTTTGCGAAGGGCTGATTGAATTTCAAAATACGCAGATTGTGACGTCATCCATTGATTGGTAGTACCTACATTGTTGAGCACCGTGCCTTTAAACGATTGCGTGCTTTTAGCCCTTCTTCTTCATTTTGATGGTACTCATCCGCAAAATATTTCATCCGCGGATGAAACGTTACCCTTTGAATACACTGCGTACTTGGACGGTTTTTTTATTGGTAGATAAGGCTCGCATGCGAGGTGCGGTAGATTTCTTTAACGTATGACATAGGGCCCGCATGCAATCGGCGGCAGTGACCTCTCGCGCTCGTCCCTGGTCCAGCCAGGCCATGGTACGGAGCGAGAGGGAATGGGAAGCAGTCTCCTCCTTCTGCTAAAGTGTACGGAGACTCCCACAACTCTGATCAAATTCAGATCTCATTCAGAAACTAGTAACCCGCATGCGGCCTAATCGACTAATTAAACGATGCCTTGCATACGGATTCTTTTTTTTTTTGGGTTTGGGAAATCATCCTGTGACTTCTACCGCTCTGGGTGGAGCGGAAGGGCGCGTCAGACTTTTACTGACTAAAACCCACCCCTGCTCCTTCCCTGCCTGAGTGCTCAGGGGCGCGGTAAAGAGAGAGCCATGACGGCCCCGTCACTATATAGCTGACAACTTTTTGAGGCACGCGTGGAACACTACCCGCCGACGACTCTCCGGCCTGATCCTGATCGGAGGGCGAGCTACCCACTACTCGCCGTCCGCAGGCCCGGGCCTACGGTGGCCGGAGATCATCTCGCGACCGCCGATGCCCAGGGCGTCTCCTGCGGCGGCTGCTGCTGGGGGCGTGAGTGCGACTCTCTTGAGGCTCCCTCACCCATTCCGCCTCGTCCTTTGCGAGCATTACTGCTTTGCAAAAGGAGGCGACTGCTTCCCATTCCCTCTCGCTCCGTAGGCCCGGGCGCGAGAGGTCGCTGCCGCCGGTCGCCTCCACGCGGACACGGCGGGGTTCCGCCCAAGCGGGGCACAACTGCACCGTATGCAAATCAGCTGTGTCCTACATTCATGTTCGCATAACTCTTCAAAATGTAGGAAGTAGCTGATTCTTTTTCGCTATCTCGCATTAGTACATTTCTATACATTTGTTTTAGTCGCCAGATGCTTCGCCGTTCGCACCGCGCGGATATTCGCTGCAGCAAATATATAATAGCTGATACCTACATTACAAGATACTAACTTATCTTAGTTTAGGTATTAGTTGCAACTATAGATATGTAAATTAATGTTTGGAGGTGAGCGGAACAGAGTGTAAAGTCCCGCAAACCTCCGTTGAAAAGGGAGAATCCTCCGACCAGACGGGTGTTGTGTCTGGTCCGGGCAACTGCCCAATGGTTGATTTCGGACTGTTGTATATGTTCAAATCGCGCGGAGAACTCTGCTTGCGCGATGTAGAATTCTTGCTATTTTTTAGTTCGTGTGCGGCGTCATAGATGTCACTACATCACTCCCCTCCGGAGATCGGAGATCGATGGTTCTTGATGAGTCGTCCATACATCTTGTGATGCTTGCCGGGCCAGTGGAAGGTTGGTTCCAGTGAGTCGGAACCGGAAGAGCCGCATAGTTCACGGTGAGTCGGAACTGTCTGCGGTGATGCCCCAGTGAGTCGGGGTGTTGCTATCCCAGTGAGTCGGGATGATGCCCCAGTGAGTCGGGGTGATGATGTCCCAGTGAGTCGGGATGATGTCCCAGTGAGTCGGGATGATGCTGCAGGCTCCAGTGGGTCGGAGCGGTGCTGTGCGACGTAGTGGCTTGACTGCTGGCGTCGACCAGGAGAGGTTCTTCGACCGGCCGAAGGTGCTGTTCGCTGCGCCAAGATCGCTGATGAGGTTGATGGTGATGAAAGAGGCTGAGGATGCTGACCAGGAATGCGCATCCGCTGCATGCTGGTGGTCAGGATACCCGTAGAAGCCGTTGGTACTGGCTGGCTGTATGACTCGTTGCTCAAGAGCTTGAAGGAAGCGATGATGATGACGTCACGCTGAAGTAGCTGCACGAAGGCTGCGCTGACGTTCATGGTCGAGGGTCACCAGTGTGGAGGTATGCGGAACAGGGTGTAAAGTTCCACAACCTCCATTGAAAAGGGAGGATCCTCCGACCAGACGGGTGTTGTGTCTGGTCCGGGCAACTGCCCAATGGTTGATTTCGGACTGTTGTATATGTTCAAATCGCGCGGAGAACTCTGCTTGCGCGATGTAGAATTCTTGCTATTTTTTAGTTCGTGTGCGGCGTCATAAATGTCGCTACAAATGTAACTACCTTTCGGCCTATTTTATTGTAAACCTGTTTCATGTTAAACTTGAAGGTGAAAAATAAAACATTATTATTATTATTAAATGATCCGTGGCCAGGCTGTAGACATGTGTTTGTGCACATTACCTAATACCTAAATCTTATCCTCCGATGGTAAAAAATATTTTGTTGTGAATTATAAAACAGTTTGAATTATTTTATTATTCACAAACCGAACCACAATAGTAATATAGATGAATTAAAATAAAATTCGAAAGCCATATCCTGCAGCAGGGTTGGCTAAAACCCGGCCAAGAGCTAGTTGGATTCGCGCGCAAAGGGATCCGAACAAATCATATTTTTTCAGGTTTTTTTTAAACTGCTTTCACTATATAGGGTTTTCTGTAATCTATAAGTAAAGAACTTCTTTCTGATTTTTTTTTTAATTTTAGGGTTAGTGGTTTCGGAGATAAAAGAGAAAAATCATTTTTCATCTATTTTCTTAATTAACTTCAAAATTGTATATTTTAAAATTGTGAAAAAAAAATATTCGA
The DNA here is from genome assembly GCA_951329385.1 of Polia nebulosa. NCBI lineage: Eukaryota > Metazoa > Arthropoda > Insecta > Lepidoptera > Noctuidae > Polia > Polia nebulosa. The sequence continues at coordinate 11,675,596 of OX589598.1, forward strand.
GACCCTCATAATGTGCCCTTTCATTTGATATATCGCACGACACAGTATGAAAAACTTTGATTTTTAATTTTCCGATTTTCACCCCAAAAGTGACCCCGTATTCCAAAATTATTTACTTAGGGTACATGTCCGTATTTGGGTCACAGGTATTCATGTGTGTACCAAATGTCAACTCTATCGATGCAGCTGATTCTGAGCAAATTGACTGTAACAGATGGACAGACGGACAGACAGACACACACGAGTGATCCTATAAGGGTTTCGTTTTTTCATTCGGACTTTCGGAACCCTAAAAACTGTTTAATTTGGCTATTTTTTTTATAAACTAAATCAAAAAGATTTTGGTATAAAAAAGCCAGCCAAGTGCGAGTCGAACTCGTACACTAACTAACATTACCTATGTAATGAAGTTGAGGAATTTTAAAGAAAGAAATACATTTTTGGTATTATAATTACAAAAAAAAAATCGGAGTAGACCCTGGATACACGTATTCCAACAGAAATCACATCAATAAGAATCTGACAACGTCGCATTTGTAGAGTTTTTTTTGTGATTATTTTATTAAATATAAATAAAAGTACAATATGTTTGTAGAGGATCCACCATCACCCCGGTGTTGAAAATGGCGCCATCACTCTGACCATAGCTAAATATAGCTAGCATAGTTCGTTTTTGTCATGTTTAAAGTATGCTTTATTATGTCCTAAGTATGCCTTATTATGTCCTAAGTATGCCTTATTATGTCCTAAGTATGTCTTATTACGTTTTAACTACGTATTATTATGTTTTAAATGTCATAAGAATAAAGGTAAAAATATGTTCCATGTCAAGGTTTATGAGGTAACTTTTTTGTATAGCGCAAGTAGTGCATGCCACAGCGCTATAAATTAACCAATTGTGTTAAAGTCCGTAGTAAGAAATTTCGGCTAGTCAGCGATTGGTTGATCATATTCATGCTTCTCATGATTGGCTACAGACAGTGGAAAGTTTTCGGAGTCCACCATGTTGTTTTATTGAAATACATATGTAAAGTTCCTTTGTTTTTATTGTAGTTTGTAGATTTGTGAGAATGTGAATTTAGAATCTAATAGTAAAGTATAACGTAGATTCAGTTTGTCCTTAGAATACATACTTTGTATTATGTATAAATGTCAGTTTTGTTGTTAGTAAGACCAGTAAATATGTAAAAGTAAATATGCAGGTGTTCATTACATAAGAGATAAGTAAGACTTCTCTGATTGGTTATCGTTAGAATGTCAGAATGCCTGTGATTGGTCGAAACTTAATGTTCAAGTTAATTTGTAAAATTAACAAAATGTATTGGCTGTCCGGGTCTGCATTTGCTGCACTACGTGCCCCATAGTATTTGGGTAATATATATAGGCACCCCTGGCAGTCAAAATTAGTCTCTCAGCGTTAGTGACTCAAGTGAGCTCGTAGGCCTCTGGCTTCGCTCCTATCGCCTAGTACCACACCTTGTACGGCGGTTTAAAGTGTCTTGTACCACTCCTTGTACAGACATTAGTTACTGTCCACTATTGGGGCAGTAATTCATATTGTGTTTTCAACTGTAATTCTGTGTAAACCTGTGCTTCATTTGACTCTTACCATTTTACCTTTTATTTTATGTGACAACTAGCTTCCGCCCGCGGCTTCGCCCGCGTAAAAAGTGTAATTGTAATAAGTCTAAGTGGTATTTCCAGAGAGTAGCACTTTAAATAAATCCTGTAGAAATCAAAATCAAAAGTTATTTAAATTAGGCTGAAAGCCAGATTTTTTTGAACGTCAAAGTTCTACATAAAGATAGTAGGGGTACACACACTCACTCAGTGTGTCGGGGTACCTATCTTGTTACTCTTACCGTATTAAATATAATAGTTTACCATATCGAAACTGTTTCATTTATTGGGTCCCGAACATATCCTAAATTGGTGCTTATCTTCTTGCCCGTGGCTCCGTCCGCGTAGACATTTACCGTGTTAAATATAATAGTTTACCATATCCAACCTGTTTCATTTATTGAGTCCCGAACATATCCTAAATTGGGGCTTAGCTTCTTGCTCGTGGCTCCGTCCGGTTAGACATATCATGACTATGGTCTCCTGGTAGTTTTGGAATCTACACCTATCATGATTCCAGTTCCGGAACTACTTTTTCGTGAATCCCTGATCTTTTCGTAGTTTTGTGAGTCTTTATCGTCTTCGCGCGCTTAATACCTGCCTCGGAATATACTTTGTGATTCTGATTTCCTGGTAGCTTGTGAATCTATACCGCTCAGGATTCAAGCCCAGGCAATACTTCTTCTTGATTCTGGTCTCCTGGTGGTTTGCGAAGCTATACCGCTGGGGCAGCCCCGAAAATACCTCTTCATGATTCTGGTCCCCTGGTACTTTGCGAGACTTTACCGCTCATGATTCCAACCCCGGAAATACTTTTCATGTTTCTGGTCTCCTGGTACTTTGTGAGCGTAAACCGCTCGTTCAGCATGAATTTGGATTTCTACTTCCATCTCAGCCTTCGCTAAGTCTTGTCATTTACCGGGATAAAAAGTAGCCTATGTGTTAATCCAGGTTATGACCTACGTGTGTGCAATATTTCATTGTAATCCCTTCAGCCGTTTTTGCGATACCTTCAGCCAAACATACAAACATACAAACAAACAAACATACAAACATACAAACATACAAACAAACAAACATACAAACTTTCCGCTTTCGCTTCCGCATCCGCTTCCGCATCCGCATCCGCATCCGCATCCGCATCCGCATCCGCATCCGCATCGGCATCGGCATCGGCATCCGCATCGTCATCGGCATCGGCATCGGCATCGGCATCGGCATCCGCATCCGCATCCGCATCCGCATCCGCATCGCATCCGCATCCACATCCGCATCCGCATCCGCATACGCATCCGCATCCGCATCCGCATCCGCATCCGCATCCGCATCCGCATCCGCATCGCATCCGCATCCGCATCCGCATCGCATCCGCATCCGCATCCGCATCCGCATCCGCATCGCATCCGCATCCGCATCCGCATCCGCATCCGCATCCGCATCCGCATCCGCATCCGCATCGCATCCGCATCCGCATCCGCATCCGCATCCGCATCGCATCCGCATCCGCATCCGCATCCGCATCCGCATCCGCATCCGCATCGCATCCGCATCCGCATCCGCATCCGCATCCGCATCCGCATCCGCATCCGCATCCGCATCCGCATCCGCATCGCATCCGCATCCGCATCCGCATCGCATCCGCATCGCATCCGCATCCGCATCCGCATCCGCATCGCATCCGCATCCGCATCCGCATCCGCATCCGCATCCGCATCCGCATCCGCATCCGCATTCGCATCCGCATCCGCATCGCATCCGCATCCGCATCCGCATCCACATCCGCATCCGTATCCGCATCCGCATGCGCATCCGCATCCGCACCCGCACCCGCATCCGCATCTGCTTGTGCTTGAGCCTGTGCTTGTGCTTGTGCTTGCGCTTGTGCTTGTGCTTGTGCTTGTGCTTGTGCTTGTGCCTGTGCTTGTGCTTGTGCTTGTGCCTGTGCTTGTGCTTGTGCTTGTGCTTGTGCTTTCTAGTTCTAGTTCTAGTTCTCGTTCTAGTTCTTGTTCTATCTCTGTTTCTTATCTCTATGTTTGTTCTAGCTAGTCTTTAAGCCTCAGAATATATTTTGTGATTCTGATCTCCTGTAGGTTGTGAATCTATACCGCTCAGGATTCAAGCCCCGGAACAACTTCTTATTGATTCTGGGCTCCTGGTGAGGTGTGTGAAGCTATACAGCTTAGGATTGTAGCCCCGAAAATACGTATTCATGATTCTGGTCTCCTGGTACGTTGTGAGTCTTTACCGGTCATGATTTCAGCACTGGAAATACTTCTCATTTTTCTGGTCTCCTGGTAATTTGTAAATCTCTATCTCTCCTAATACCAGCCTCGGAATATGTTTTGTGATTCTGATCTCCTGGTAGTTTGCGACTCTTGTGTTTCTGGTCTCCCGGCAATTTGTAAATCTCTACCTCTCTTTACACCAGCCTCGAAATATGATTTGTAATTCTGATATCCTGGTAGGTTGTGAATCTACACCGCTCAGAATTATAGCCCCGGAAATACTTCTTCTTGATTCTGGTATCCTGGTGGTTTGTGAAGCTATACAGCTTAGGATTGTAGCCCCGAAAACACCTATTCATGATTCTGGTCTCCTGGTACTTTGTGAGTCTTTATGTCTCATGATTTCAGCCCTGGAAATACTTCTCATGTTTCTGGTGTCCTAGTACTTTTTGAGCGTGTGCGCTCGTGCAAGCCTGACTTTGGATTTCTACTTCCACCTCAGCCTTCGCTAAGTCTTGTCATTTACCGGGACAAAAAGTAGCCTATGTGTTAATCCAGGTTATGACCTACGTGTGTGCAAAATTTCATTGTAATCCCTTCAGCCGTTTTTGCGTTACCTTCAGCCAAACATACAAACATACAAACAAACATACAAACTTTCGCATTTATAATAAATATTAGTAGGATTAACTTTTTCACCACCTTTTACTTCCAATTTACCTTTGGCTTCATCCGCGTGCAGGTCTGAAATTTCTCTTCTTCATGATTCTGTTTTCCTGGTAGTTTAAGGATCTATACCGCTCAGGATTCCAGTCCCGAAAATACTTATTCAAGATGCTTTTTTTTTACCTCTTTTGATCCCACCCTTTTTTTTTGGTTTGTTTTTTGTGATTCTGATCTCCTGGTAGTGATTGATACTATACCGCTCGGAAATTTTACTTCTTCACATTTCTGGTCTCCTGGTAATTTGTAAATCTCTACCTCTCCCAATACCAGCTTCGGAATATGTTTTGTACTTCTGATCTCCTGGTAGGTTATGAATCTATACCGCTCAGGATTCCAGCCCCCTGTTGAGAATCTATTCCACTTAGGGTTTCAGCCCCGGAACACTCTTTGTGTTTCTGGTATCCTAGTATTTTGTGAATCTATACCGCTTAAGATTCTAGCCCCAAAAATACTGATTCACGACTCTGGTCTCCTGGTAATTTTAGAATCTATACCTCTCATGATTCCAACCCCAAAATCACTTCTTCATAATTCTGGTCTCCTGGTAATTTATGAATCTCTACCGCTCATAATCCCAGCCTTTTGGTAACATTTGTAATTCTTCTATGTCTTGGTTGTTCGTGAATCTGTACTGCTCGGAAAACTTATTCATGATTCTGTTCTCCTGGTAATTTGTGAATCTGTACCTCTCATAATACCAGCCACAGAATATATTTTGTGATTTTGATCTCCTAGTAGGTCGTAGGAATCTATACCGGTTAGGATTTAAGCCCCAAAAATACTGGTTCATGACTATGGTCTCCTGGTAGTTTTGGAATCTACACCTATCATGATTCCAGTTCTGGAACTACTTTTTCGTGAATCCTGATCTTTTCGTAGTTTTGTGAGTCTTTATCGCTCATAATTTCAGTCCTTGAAATACTTTTCATGTTTCTGGTCTCCTGGTAATTTGTGAATCTCTACATCTCATAATACCTGCCTCGGAATATACTTTGTGATTCTGATTTCCTGGTAGCTTGTGAATCTATACCGCTCAGGATTCAAGCCCCGGCAATACTTCTTCTTGATTCTGGTCTCCTGGTGGTTTGCGAAGCTATACCGCTAAAAAAAAAAAAAAAAAAAAAAAAAAAGGGTTGTAGCCCCAAAAATACCTCTTCATGATTCTGGTCCCCTGGTACTTTGCGAGACTACCGCTCATGATTCCAACCGGTCTCCTGGTACTTTGTGAGCGTAAACCGCTCGTTCAGCCTAACTTTGGATTTCTACTTCCACCTCAGCCTTCGCTAAGTCTTGTCATTTACCGGGATAAAAAGTAGCCTATGTGTTAATCCAGGCTATGGACCCACCTGTGTGCGAAATTTCATTCAAATCCCTTCAGCCGTTTTTGCGATACCTTCAGCCAAACATACAAACTTTCGCATTTATAATATTATAGTAGGATAGTAGGATATACCATTTTTACCATTTTTTTTTTTCATTTGCACTACGTGCCCCATAGTATTTGGGTAATATATATGGGCACCCCTGGCAGTCAAAATTAGTCTCTCAGCGTTAGTGACTCAAGTGAGCTCGTAGGCCTCTGGCTTCGCTCCTATCGCCTAGTACCACACCTTGTACGGCGGTTTAAAGTGTCTTGTACCACTCCTTGTACAGACATTAGTTACTGTCCACTATTGGGGCAGTAATTCATATTGTGTTTTCAACTGTAATTCTGTGTAAACCTGTGCTTCATTTGACTCTTACCATTTTACCTTTTATTTTATGTGACAATATACCATTTTTATTTCATCTGTGTATCAATTGAATGACCCACTTGCTCATTTCATCACACGTGAGTGTCGCGAGACAACAATACGCCAGTCACACACAAATCCTTCAACCCTCGCGCCTATCGCGAAAAGCATCGTCAACAATTTGGTCCTTCGTTCGCCGGATTGTGTGTTGTGACTGGGTATTATGAGTGAGCATAGTGCGGTCACGACAAGAAGCAAGTCAAGAAGAATGGCTAGTACAAGACACCTAGAGTCGGACTCGGGCGTGCCCAGTGAGAGGGCGCCCGCCTCACCATCAATGGCACCAACGACGTCGTCATTCCCCACGCCGGCAATACCTCTGGTGGGTGGTCGAGTAATAGATCACCGTAATGTGAAAGCACCAGAGGTAACGCCACGAAGAGGCCGTGGAAGGGGAGAGTCGAAAGAGCCCAGTGTCGCCGCCTCATCCAGGAGCGGGCAGAGCCACTCCACGTACCTGAGGAGGAAGGCGGAGTACGAGGCACAAAGGGAGTTGGTGCGCCTCAGAGAGGGGCTGGTGAGGAAGAAGCTGGAGGTCGACTTAGCGGAAATTGACGCTGAGAACTCATCGGGTACGGACGAGGAGGGGACTACAACCCGACGTGTCGAACAGTGGATGGACACGACTCCACAAGAAGATGGACAACAAGAGTCATCGGAGTGCCGTGTACCGTCCACACTCGCCGTACCTACACACAGTGACGCGCACGTGCAAGTGACCGCGTCGGCGCCCGCTTCGTACAGCGGAGCGCCCGCGACCACGCCCGTTACGTATACCGGTGCGCCCGCGACGTATGTTACACGCGCCGCGACGCCAAGTGCCGCGGTGGCGACGAAAGTTAGTTCCTGCGCTACGACAGCGCCCGTGCTACGGTTTGTGCCCAGTGAACAAAGACGACCACCCACAGTGTCAGTGCAGTTTGCGGATCCAGTGTTGGCGGCGCCAACTCGTGAGGTTGCTGGTCCGCAGACATCAGCAGCAAGGGAGGGAGTAAATTGGGGGCACGAGCCCGAGGACGCGGAGCGCAAGCCGAGGGACAACCGTTTCGACCAGTTGGCCGACGCTATTGCAAGCATAGCTCGGCCACGCCCGGTGCCAAGGCAGGCTTACGAGCTGCCCATGTTTGGTGGCAACCCGGCAGACTGGCTAGCATATAAAAATATGTTTTGGGAGACGACGGCCCAATATAATTTTAAATCGTACGAGAACCTGGCTCGGCTGCGAACATCATTGCAAGGCGACGCACGGCGGGCAGTGGAAGACCTGCTGCGCACGTGCATCAATCCAGCCGACATCATGAGGGCGCTCGACGAGGAGTTCGGCCATCCGAACCTGTTATTAGAATGTGCCATCAAAAAAGTGCGTGCATTACCAAAAGTCACCGACAGTGGACGTGAGTTACGTACATTCTCCACCACGGTACGTAATTGTGTGTCGTTACTAAGAAATATTAACGCAAATGGATATCTCAACAACCCACAGCTGGTAAGTGAATTACTTTCGAAACTTACACCTATACAACGTGCTCAGTACGGGGATTTCGCAATGGGGGTGGCATCGTCGCAAGGCATCGACGTCAGAGTGTCGCCTAGCTTAGAGCTTCTTTCAGAATTCCTAGTGCACCTAGCCAGGGCTACTTCATTTTATGTACAACTAGACTTGCCTAGCCCTGGCCCAGCTGTTAACATAAAATCCAGATCGGTTGTACCTAATAAGGGTCAGCAAAATTACAATAGGCAAAAGTTGTTCGTACAAGCTGAAGCTGACACTGGAAAAACAGCTGATGCTGACAAACAAGCAGCTGATGTTAAAAATGAGATTAAATGTTCATTATGTCAGAAAACGCACACATTACTGCAATGCGAGAAATTCGCGAAATTAAGTAGTGAAGAAAGGTGGGGACATGTCAGAAATACGCGTGTTTGTTTCAAGTGTCTCAGTAAAGATCACCCGCGTACCCACTGTCGGGGCAAAAGATGTGAAAAATGTAACGCGGCACATCATGTGATGTTACATCAAGATAAAAAAAGCATGAGTCTGTAACTAACATGAGAGTAAATGTAGGCAGTGCTCTTCTAAAAATTATGCCAGTAACAATTAAAGTTGGTAATAAGATTAAAAGTTGTTACGCCCTATTGGACGACGGTGCTACTGTATCTTTGGTAGATAGTAATCTTATTGGAAATGTAAAAGGCGTCCAAAAACCAATAAGAATACAAAGTGCACGTGGCATAGAACTACATGATTCCAGTTCGAAGGAAATAAAACTGTCAGTACGCGGAGCTACAAACAAAACTTACAAAATTATGTGTCGCACGTTACAGGACCTGGACCTGCCGGCGCAGTCGGTGCCTGCTGGCATCATGGAGGAGCATCGCCACCTCCGTGACTTGGGCTGCGAAGAAATGTTGGGAGCCAAGCCGCTGCTGCTGATCGGGCAGGACAACTGGGAGCTGCTCGCCAGTGAGGAGACACGCCATGGAAAGTCTGGTAAGCCAGTTGCCTCTCTCACTAAGCTAGGGTGGGTAGTTCACGGGCCTATTAGAAAATTGTATTCCGCTGACAGGTCATGTAAAGTAAATTGTATGTCTAGTCTACCCATGTTGCATGACATGGTCAAGCAACAATTTGACCTGGAGGCCATCGGTGTTAGGGAGGCCCCACGCAAACATTGGGAAGATGAGCGAGCCACTGCCATCTTAGAATCTACCAGTAAGATGACGGCAGATGGCAAGCAATGGGAAGTAGGTCTGCTATGGAAGCATGACAATGTTCAACTTCCTGATAATAGAAGGCAAGCGTTGCAAAGATTAGGTGGCGTGGAGCGTAAGCTACACCGTAATGTCGAGTATGCAGCAGCATACTGTAATCAGGTGGACAGGTTACTAGAGGAGGGGTATGCCTCCAGGGTCCAGGGTGGCATAAGTAGCCACCCTATCTGGTACCTGCCTCACTTTGGGGTGGTCAATCCCAATAAACCAGGTAAGTTGAGACTGGTTTATGATGCTGCTGCTGCATATGGGGGCACGTCACTTAATGACAACCTTTTAACTGGCCCAGATATGTTAAATTCTTTGTTAGGAATTTTAATTAGGTTTAGACTGGGACCAGTAGCCTTCAGCGGGGACATAGCTGATATGTTCATGAGAATTCGTATCAGGAAGGAAGATCAGGGTGCCCAGCTGTTTTTGTGGAGAGGCCGAGATAAGGTAAATGAACCCGACACTTATGTTATGAATTCGATGATATTTGGTGCAGTATCCTCCCCGGCAACCGCGATCTTCATTCTTAACAAGAATGCAGATAGGTTTTCAGGAGAGTACCCCCAGGCTGCGGAGGCCATACATAGTCGCCATTACATGGATGACTATCTAGATAGTGTATGGTCTGTGGAACAAGCTAGTCAGCTGGTCGAGCAAGTCACCCACATACACGCCCAGGGGGGCTTCATGATACGGGGGTGGATTACAAATTCATCAGATTTACGGGAGCGCCTACAGCTGGAAATGCCCGAAAAAGTATCGCTGGACAAGGGTGAGTCCGCGACAGAAAGAACGCTAGGTATGATATGGTCGCCTAGCAACGATCATCTCGCGTTCGATCTGTCATTTAAGCGATTACCTGACGAGATAAAATCGGGTAAGTCTATCCCTACAAAGAGGGAATTCTTACGTTTTATCATGTCGATTTTCGACCCGTTAGGCCTGTTGTATCCGTGTGTGATTCAGTCGCGGATATTGATGCAACGTGTGTGGAAGTCTGGGATAGACTGGGACGAGCCGCTGCCTGCAAATGAGGTGGACGCATGGTTCACATGGCTCAATAATTTGCAGTGCCTAGGTAACCTAGAAATACCTAGGTGGTATGGGCTAAGTTTAGGTAAAGTAGAGCTGCATGTTTTTGGTGACGCTAGCGAGTTAGCGTATGCAGCAGTCGCTTACCTAGTAGGTACCACCAAGGATGGCAAGAAACATGTTGCCATGGTACTAGGCAAGGCAAGAGTGGCACCCCAAAAGATTGTATCGATACCGCGACTAGAGTTACAGGCGGCTGTGCTTGCATGTCGAGTGGCAGACACAGTCGTCAAGGAAGTAGGTATAGATATTACACGAAAGTACTTGTGGACCGACAGCAAAACAGTTTTGAATTGGATTAACTCTGATGCCAAAGATTTTCAAAAGTTTGTGTCTCATAGATTAGGTGAAATAGACTCGCGTTCTGAGAGATGTGACTGGCGCTGGGTTCCATCGGCGGAGAACCCAGCTGACGTAGCGACCAGGTTGTCGTGGCCGATAAACAGTGGTGCGTGGCTGTCGGGTCCCGCTTTTCTTCTGAGTTCACAGGAGCGGTGGCCGGTGTGTTCCGACTTGAGGTCGGAAGGTACTGACGCCGAGAGGATCCAGCGCACCCACAACCTGGTGGTAGTAGAAGAGCCAGTAGTTGACCACACCAGAGCGTCAACATGGAGACGCACACAGCGAGTACTAGCACGCGTGCTGGCATTTATCAGTAGATGCCGCAAGCAGAGACCGACTGCCACACTCTCCATAGAAGACCTGCACGACGCCGAGATACGTCTCCTGCGCCAGATGCAGAAGGAAAGTTACCCAGCCGAGGTGACAGCACTCTCAGATGGAAAGCAGCTGCCACAGACAAGCAGGTTAAAATCTCTTGACCCTATGTTATATGAAAGTCTCATTAGAGTGAGGGGTAGGCTGGGGGCTTGTGAAGCGCTCTCTTTTGACGAGCGCCATCCTATTATTTTAGACGGGCGCCATCCGCTAACCCGTAAATTAGTTCTGCAATATCATGTGTCTGCCTTACATGCCAATCAAGAGGCAATAGTGAACCTAATAAGGGAAAGGTTTTGGGTCACTAACATACGGTCCACAGTAAAGGCCGTAATATCAACATGTCAAGTGTGCCGGCTGTCTCGAGCTAAGACAGCGGCACCCAAGATGGGTAACCTGCCGGCCGCGAGGCTGGAGGTGACGCGTCGAGCGTTCATGCACTGCGGGGTCGATTATTTCGGCCCAATGGAGGTCACCATCGGGAGGCACCGGGAGAAGAGGTGGGGGGAGCTGTTTACGTGCCTCACCACACGCGCTGTCCACGTGGAGTTGGCGGCCTCGCTGAGCGCCGACTCAGCCATCCTCGCCCTGCGGCGCCTAGTGGCGCGCCGGGGCCGGCCCGCCCACATGTACTCCGACAAGGGTACAAACTTTGTCGGGGCCAACACCGAGCTTCGTGCTGCGCTGCGGGACCTGGACCACACCCGGGTCCAAGAAGAAGCCGTCAGCCGGGGTATTGCCTGGCACTTCAACCCTCCCGCGGCCCCACACATGGGTGGCTGCTGGGAGCGTTTGGTGCGTTCCATAAAGAACGCCCTCAAGGCGACGCTGCGAGAGCGCGCCCCACGTGAGGAGGTCCTTTACACCCTCCTCACCGAGGCCGAGCTGATAGTGAACAGCCGGCCGTTATGTTACGTCTCTGACGACGTGAGTCATCCCGTCGTTTTGACACCCAATCATCTCCTGCTGGGCTCAGCCGCGGGAGATGCTCCGTACGTGCGCCCTGATCCGGGCGACATCGACTCGCGACGCATGTGGCGTCGTGTCAGCGCGTTGGCTGACATCTTCTGGCGCCGGTGGCTGCGTGAGTTTCTTCCGGCTCTGCAGCGGCGACAGAAGTGGACGAGCGACGTGCCCAACGTCAAGGTCGGCGACGTCGTGCTGGTGGCAGACGAGAATAGGCCACGTAACCAGTGGGTGAAAGGAATAGTAAAAAATGTAAGTCCCGGGATGGACTCTATAGTTAGGGTAGTCGACGTGGAAACGACTTCGGGGGTCTTACGTAGACCTGCGGTCAGGGTGATTGTGCTTCCTACCGACGGTAGCGTGATCGGTTGAAGCCTTTCACGGGGGGTGGTATGTAGAGGATCCACCATCACCCCGGTGTTGAAAATGGCGCCATCACTCTGACCATAGCTAAATATAGCTAGCATAGTTCGTTTTTGTCATGTTTAAAGTATGCTTTATTATGTCCTAAGTATGCCTTATTATGTCCTAAGTATGCCTTATTATGTCCTAAGTATGTCTTATTACGTTTTAACTACGTATTATTATGTTTTAAATGTCATAAGAATAAAGGTAAAAATATGTTCCATGTCAAGGTTTATGAGGTAACTTTTTTGTATAGCGCAAGTAGTGCATGCCACAGCGCTATAAATTAACCAATTGTGTTAAAGTCCGTAGTAAGAAATTTCGGCTAGTCAGCGATTGGTTGATCATATTCATGCTTCTCATGATTGGCTACAGACAGTGGAAAGTTTTCGGAGTCCACCATGTTGTTTTATTGAAATACATATGTAAAGTTCCTTTGTTTTTATTGTAGTTTGTAGATTTGTGAGAATGTGAATTTAGAATCTAATAGTAAAGTATAACGTAGATTCAGTTTGTCCTTAGAATACATACTTTGTATTATGTATAAATGTCAGTTTTGTTGTTAGTAAGACCAGTAAATATGTAAAAGTAAATATGCAGGTGTTCATTACATAAGAGATAAGTAAGACTTCTCTGATTGGTTATCGTTAGAATGTCAGAATGCCTGTGATTGGTCGAAACTTAATGTTCAAGTTAATTTGTAAAATTAACAAAATGTATTGGCTGTCCGGGTCTGCATTTGCTGCACTACGTGCCCCATAGTATTTGGGTAATATATATAGGCACCCCTGGCAGTCAAAATTAGTCTCTCAGCGTTAGTGACTCAAGTGAGCTCGTAGGCCTCTGGCTTCGCTCCTATCGCCTAGTACCACACCTTGTACGGCGGTTTAAAGTGTCTTGTACCACTCCTTGTACAGACATTAGTTACTGTCCACTATTGGGGCAGTAATTCATATTGTGTTTTCAACTGTAATTCTGTGTAAACCTGTGCTTCATTTGACTCTTACCATTTTACCTTTTATTTTATGTGACAATATACCATTTTTATTTCATCTGTGTATCAATTGAATGACCCACTTGCTCATTTCATCACACGTGAGTGTCGCGAGACAACAATACGCCAGTCACACACAAATCCTTCAACCCTCGCGCCTATCGCGAAAAGCATCGTCAACAATGTTATACTAGATCGTTGGTATTTCTAATCATGAAAATTACATTACAGTCAATTATTTTATGTTTGCAGTCTTCTTCTTTTTTTCGTTTCTGTGGTACTTTTTGCAGTAAGTATTACTACGTATTATGATTAAATATTTTAGAGTAAATGTTAAAAATAACGATAAAATATAACGATCTAGTAAATTGGGTGAGAAAAATTGTACTTTCATTTATTTTTAATAAAGTAATCACTAAAAACCTCTAGCAATGCGACATTGCCAGCCCGCGCGTGATGAACGCTCTTAAGGCGCTATTAACTGCCAATGACCTTGAGTGGTTAGCTTGCGTGTTCTGTGATGAGCTCACGTAACGCGTCGTACGTCCACCCAGTAATAGGACTCGCCCATCAAGGAGCATTATTAATTTATTACACATAGAACAACAAGTATTTAACCGAAACACTTAGACTAAATTATAAATAATTAAATAATCTTTGAAATGGTGAAATAAAAATATGCTTTATAGTTTTTGCGTGATTCTCAATTTTTTATCAGCGTTAGACATAACTTTACAAATTAATTAAGTACACTATGTTATAAAAAAATAATTTCAAATATTCTCAAATCAAATTACGACGGAAATTGTTTAGAGTAAGAAATATTTTTTTTTTCAAAGTATAAAGACTAGTCGTTTAGACGTGATGTTCAATTAAAAACCATTAAAAGTCGTATAACTGCGCCTTAAGCTGTGAATCTTTTATCAAGAGAGAAAAAAAGAAGAGATAAATTGGAGTAGCAATCTAAAAATCATTAAAAAACAGCTTTATCCTACGCATCCTTTTCCATGGCCAATCCCCGAGGACTGAAACCTTTAATTTTTCAGGCATAAAAATTAGCTCTCAACGAATGTGTAGCTTTTTATCAGTGAAATTATTTTCCAAATCAGTTCAACACTTTCGGATATAATATCCTACAAACAAGCAATGTTTTCTTTTTTTTACTTAGAGTTTTAGAAATACTCAGGGCAGGAAGTAAACACACATCTGCTAGTCACTGTTCTGAAAACAGTTTTAGTGTTTTAATAAATCTACGCATAGATAAGGAAACCGTTAAAATATTAAAACAATGTCTGTTGACAATGACCTTCGAACTGCTATACTATATAGAAAAAAAAAAATCGGGCAGAGCTCTTCCGTCTCAGTTATCGTCGTAAGCCGTGGAAACAACACGTTTGCGTGGAATCCTACGCAATAGTTTCGGCGCCAAAAACAAATAAACTAATAACTGGTTTTAAGAAAGTGAAATTAAGTCATACTTCAGGTTTAGGTAAGATCTGATATTTGTTTATTTGGCTATTTTTTTACGGTTTTATAGTTTGTATCTAGAGGAATTTGACCGTTTCCACTAAAACTAGGCGGCAACTAAATGAATAGGTATGTATTGTGCTGTTGGATTTTCAAGTTTTTGTACTAAGTCGAGCGTTGAAATTCCAACAGCAAAGTTTTATTCAGGTATTTTTTTGTTTTTTGGTTTAGGTGTCACTTAGTGTCTTAGTGCAACAACAACAACAACAAAACAACATACATGCAAAAAATGTGAATTTGAATTACGCGGGCAATATTGGACACTACGAACATTTCGATACAAATAGAGCCCAAGGACGCCTCATGGCTCATTCAATAGATGACGCAATTGAGTGGTATAGGACTGTGAAACATTTTATGTGTTTTTGCGGGATCGAACTTAGTGGGTTAGTTTCGGCGCCAAAACCAATGAACTAGGTAATAACTTTAGTTTTTAGAAGGTGAAATTATTTGGATATTTTTTTACGGTTATAGTGTTTTTAACTAGAGGAATGTACCTATTTCCACTATCGCTAGGCGGCAACTAAACAAAGTCTAACTGTTTTATAGTCAGGTGGTTTCATACTGGCGAGGCGAGGCGTGGATGGGATGAGCGAGATTTGAAATTACGCTTACCCTTTTACACCGAAAGATATCTCGCGATGACCAGCGAGTCTCCGCGCCGGCCATCGCTTCCTCGCGCCGGCTCGCGCTATCATGCGCCGCCCGGTTAGCCGTGTCTCGCGCGCCTATGTTTTGTGTAGAAAGAGCCAGTATTGTGCGAACAATGTTCGGTGGCTTGTCGGCGCGTGCCAGCGCGAGCAATTGCGAGATAGCGCTTGATGGAGAGACACCGAGCGGGTTCTCGATAGCCAGTGCGAGATTTGTATATCCGTTTTACAAAGTAAATAAATACTCTATTCTTAGAGCAATAAAGTTAAATATTGTATTAACAAATATTTCATTTCTCGCCTCGCACATCCACGCACCTTTTACACCAAAGATGGGCAGAGCGTGGATAGAATTTTTGCCATACATATTTCAACTCTCGCCCATCCCATCCACGCATCGCCGCGCCGGTGTAAAACCACCTTAAGCCTACCTGTTGAATTCGGTTGAATTCCAATTCAAACATATCAACCCTATGACAGTCAAACCTGTGAAGCCCCATGGCAAAATCCGGGTTGTCAAATTAAACCCCGAGGACAACCCGGGTTGACAGCCGATTTTTTTTTTTTATTATTCTCTTTATTTTTTTTTTTTTTGTTCCGACTCACCGGTGAGTTTCGGGGCTTCACAGGTTAAGGCATTCCAGCAAATTAAAATCAAATTAACCGAAGACCTATGGGGAGTGTCAATTAAAGTATTCACATCAATAATTGGGACCTTAGCACCATACTTGGCTTTGATATTTAATTTGTGTGTGGACCAAGGGGTCTTTTCAGATATAATGAAATAAAGTAAGGTTATACCACTTTTTAAATCCGGCGACAGTAAAGACACCAATAATTATATACCTGTTTCGGTGTTGTCGGTTTTCAGCAAGGTGTTTGAAAAAGTAATGCTCAATCAAATGCTCAACCATTTTAACACCAATAAAATTTTACACGATCAACAGTATGGTTTCACTAAAGGTCGTAGTACGACAGACGCTGGTGTCAGATTATTAAAATATATGTTTACAGCGTGGACAGAGGCACAAGATGCGGTAGGAATTTTTGTGATCTCTCAAAGGCTGCGTTAACCACGAAACCTTGCTCTTAAAACTAAAACATTACGGACTAGGTAAACTTGCACGCAATTTAGTGAAGTCTTATTTAAATGACAGACAGCAACAAGTTCCAATAAATGGTGTCAAATCATGGGGTTTAAAAGTCCAAATGGGAGTACCACAAGGATCAATATTGGGTCCTTTCCTCTTTTCAGTATATATTAATGATCTTCCCCATCTATTAAAAAACTAACCTAAAATAGTATAGTTTGCTCCTTAATTTTTAAGATTGACAGACGTTCCACAAATCTGAACGACGTTAATAAAGCCCTACATCAGGTCCAAAACTGGTTCACTGCAAATAATTTAGTATTAAATAGCAAAAAAACTAAGTGCATAAGATTTGCTTTGCTGAATGTCAAAAGTAATAGTTGTGACATAGTATTGAAAAAAAAAGTGGGTGTGTACTTATATATGCACGTAAGAAGTTATACTTAATTGGCGTCACAAGATAAAAAACCAAACTGTCACAAAGTTTACAAAAGGAAAACAATCATTCTTCCACCACAGACCATAGCTAACTTCAGGGTGGATCGGTTCTAGCTAACTTCAACCTGTAAATTTTGTATGACAGTGATGCGCGCGCATCTTAAAATTTCACTCTCATATTTTTTTAATAACGCGCCTCGCGCATCGAAGAAGTATAACTTCAACAAATAGGAACTTGAATTCGTCGAAAACACGATTTGCCTAGGAATCACTCTTGACTCAAGGCTACAATGGGGTCCTCATTTAACGTCTCTTGCCGGACGGTTAAGTTCAGCAGCATAAGCTGTCAGAAAAATCCGTCAATGTACTGATGTAGATACCCCAGGCTGGTTTATTTTAGTTACTTTCATAGTATCATGTCTTACGCTATTTTGCTATGGGAACGGGCTGCAGACATAGAGTCTATTTTTATTCTGTAGAAAAGAGCTATCAGAGCCATATAATCCTCGCAGGCGCGATTCTCTTAGGGAGCGTTTAAGGATATAAACATAATGACGGTACCTTGTCAATACATATACGAAAACATTATGTATGTTCGAAAAAATCTTCATCTATTTACTAAGACAGGCATAATTATAATAATAGAAATAGGAACAATTTAGATCAAGCTAGGTTCAGGTTGGCTAAAGTACACAATTCTTTTATGGGGTGCTGTGTAAGATTTTATAACAAAATACCAATACACATTCTCTAACTAAATGAGACAAAATTTAAAACATGCATAAAACGTACACTATGTAGACAAACATATTATAAATTGGACGAATAATTAATGCCGGTCGTGCTCCACAGTCACAGCGACTTCGGTCAACTAATTAGTTTTAGATATTTGGAAGAGATGCTCTCCCTTTTATTTTTATAGACATGGTTTTTATGTATATTTTTTTTCCATTTATTTGTGGAGTTAATGTTTATTATTACTTTTTTTTTAACTTTACAAAAGTTCTAATTTTGTATAATTTCGAAGCATATTATAATTATGTAAATATGAGTATCATGGGGCATTAAATGTAACTGCTTTTTTGAGTTGAGAGTTTGTCATGCTCACTCAAATGGTTTTTTAATTTTTAATTTTTATGGTTGATTGGTTTTTTTTTGCGTTTGACCACTATCTCACCTGATGGTAAGCGATGATTTGGTCGAAGATGCAGCACGCATGTCTCGTTGATCGTGTGTTGGGTCATTCAGTTCTCTTCATAATGGTTGAGCTGAGTGGTGCTAATCCACGCGTCATGTTCGTGAACGGGCGCTGTCAGTTGAGACTGGTCATCTCTTAACTGCCACAGGCTTGTTTCCTTAAATCTTTTCTTTTTCTTTTTTTTCTTGAAATGTTTTTATTTTTACCCGTCTGTGCGACACAAGTTCCGGTAATGTGTTTATCAGCCTATGTGTGTATGTATGTATGTTTGTTCCTTTCTGGCACTATAGAGACCAAACGCGTGGGCTAATTTTGATAATTCTTACTATATATATATTAATAAAACCCGACTATAAAAAACAACTAAAAAGCAAAACAGTCTGATGCAGTTGATGGCATGAAATCAATAATTGAACTACAATAACAGCCACCAACTGCATCAGACTGCTTGAAAAGTAACTGGTTTGGAACTTTTTACTTGTTTTTTACAGTCGGGTTTTTTTGGAAATATAATTTTTTTTTATTTGCTTAACATTGTTCTCGCATAATAGAAGCAACAAGAATAACGTAACCAACATTTTTGTTACACATAACATGGTTAAAAAGAGTGTCCATTGAGTTTCTTACGCGTTCTTCTCTATAGAGATCTACGCTTTCGAATGTGCAATTAGTTTCATCTTTTTGACTGACCGACCGCGACGAGACAATTCAAAAGTGAATGTAAATGGTTTATTTGAAATAAATGCTTTGACTTTGAATTGACATTGACCTTGCTACATTTTCAAATTTTCGCACTGAGTTGAGCGTTGAAATTCCAACAACAAACGGTTTCAGTTTTGTAACGCACTCAAATGCAATTGCGTAAACGTTTGCTCATGTCAAATAGTATAGAAAAAAAAGGTTACCAGTTTAGTACAAATTGACGTTTATTTTAACGCGATCGAGTATCTACTGTATAAATCTCATACTCGGGGTACGGTATTGGTTTAGGTGTCACTGAATGTTTTAGTGAAAGTGGGCAACATCCACCTCAAATAAAAGTTCATTTGCAAAGAAAGTGAATTTAATTTTGAAATTCGGTACAAATCGAGCCCAAGGACGCCTCATTCAATAGATGGATGACGCAATAATGGTCGAATAATAAATAGAACTGTGCGTGTTTATGTGCTTTACTGGGATCGAATTTCGTTGGTAAATAATATAAGTGTAAGCACGTTAGAGTAAGGGAATTATGGCTATTAATAATTTTAATAATTACCATCTTTTTAGACTATACAATCTGATTTTTTATCAAATAATTTTGTTTTCCAAATATCAATCAGACCCGATTTTCGCAAAAGTCAATTCTTAAACAGATAAAAATATCAATCAGCTGTTCAGTACATTTTTGTTCGAATAACTAGACTAACTATAGGGAAACCTGCAAGACTACGCCAATGCGAATCACGAATCAGTGTATCATTTTATTATTCATAGAATCATACTTTTTTTTTGTATTGAAAGAAAAGGTGGTCTATGAATAATTACAAACCGATTCTTAATTTGCATGAGTATTCAAATACATCAGAAGAATTATTTTTTCCAACCTGCCTGCTCTAAGGTCCTTCAGCTAGCAAACTTCATAATACATTTTGCAGTCACGTGACCTGAAAAAGCATTTGTTTTCGTTACAGATAATGAGTTCAGAATCTTCAGATCTGAGTTCTTTTAAATCAGAGCCGTATGATATGTTGGGTTCTTCAGGTGCGGGCACTCCAGAACAGAGTTCTGAAAATTCAGATCAGAGTTCTGAAAATTCAGATCAGAGTTCTGAAAATTCAGATCAGAGTTCTGAAAATTCGGATCAGACTTCTGAAAATTCAGACCAGGACTCAGATGTTTATGACTGGAAGGCGTTTGTGGTTGTCAGGGCAAATGTAAATGACAGAGACAGGTACGACTGTATACCAAGCTCTTGGCTTGTATTTGATAAAGAATCTGGACGTGGATACCAGACCACTGTCACTTATCGATTTCCCTCACTGGCTAAATTAGGAAAAGGAATTAAATTCAGGAAAAACCAAAAGGCGAAAAGATCGTGGCCTAAATACGATGGTAAAATGCTGTTGGACACAGGTGAGATCATAATTATGATCACTGTTCTTTGTTTTGGTTAGGCGATTTCATGACATGGCCAACTAACAGTGTATTTCATGAAATGGCCAGCAACTGCATGTCATGGTAAGACTTGTTTATAATCTTTACCCTGAGATATTATTAATTAATCGCGTACAAACTAGGTGTAACGAGATGCTAAATATTAGTAATAGAAAGTTCGGGTAGTTCCTGAAAAATTGGTCTTTAAAAAAAAAGTATGGTTTTATTTAAAAGTTAGCACTTAATTTTATTTGTTTCAAAACAACAAAAAAACATTTCTTTGTTCATGTTATTCCACAAAAAATTCAAGTGGGATAAAATAAGCTGTAAAAATACTCAGCGTTCCTCAATAAAATATTATATCAACAACAATTTTACTTATTATAATTACAACTTATAGTATTAAGTTTTTCGCTCAATAAAAAAATCATAGATAATAATATTTAATATGATTGTTTTTAGATTCTAAAAAAGAAGCATTTGAACTTATCAAATACGACAAAGAAAAAACAAGAAGGTATTATGCAGAATGTGGCGATTCCTATTCAAGCACAAGTGAATTAGGTAATAATAATAGTTACTATAATATTATACAGCAACAGTTATAGAATAATAATAGTTTTAAACTTTTTGCCTTCTCTGCTATTTTGTCGTGAAATAAATCTGACTGTTACTAAATAAAGAATTTAATAATTCATAGTCATAGTTTTTTTAATAATATTTTTTATTATCTATCGCTTTGTTGTCGCGGTTTTGTCCACGTGTTAGTTGAAAACAGAATAGAAGTCAGAATACTCAAGACAAAAAACTCTGAATGGGATGCTTTTGATAAGAACATTATTGCTTTAGGTACTTACTAATACTTTAAATTTACTTGTTTATGATCGTCCCGTTCTGCACCTCATTCGCTTTCCGAATTACATCACATACAAAACAAAGAAATAACAAATTTATGTCACTCAATAAAATCTTATATCTCTTTTTATAGATTCTGATGAAGCTGATGCCCCTAAAAAACAAAACAAGAAAAACAATGAAAAACAAGGAACAAAAAGGAAACAATCTGCGCAAGTAAATAAAAACACACAAGTTAAATCTAAAAAAATTGCAGACGTATCGGATAAAAAATTAGAATCAGAAAAAATAGAGCTAGCTAAGAAACTTCATTCTCACTGCAATAACTTTTATGAAGAGTTCAACGCAACTCACCAAAAATCTATGTCGATACTAGATAATACTGCTGAGTATTTACAAAATATAATTTCTACATATAAAGCAAAACTGTCATCGCCATTACCAACAAGTCAGCAACACGATGACACGGTACCAACTGGAACTAAATGGACTTTAAGATATCCTGAGCCGGGACCAGGAATTATAGAACTTGAGCCAAACACAGGCGTGTATGTCTCTGAAAAAGGTCTAAATGAGTGTAAACTGAAATACGTCTCAAGTACTGAATTTACGAGAGGATTACTTGGAGAGGTTTTTACAGATGAAGCTTTAAGAAAGTGTTCATATACTGGACAACCACCTAGAAGTTTAAGGGACAGTAACCATCCAGTTAAACCGGGCCTGGATTTAAACGCAAGACAAACGTTGGTAGATTATTGTTTAAAATATAGCGGTGAAAGAAGTTGGTTGTATGGAGATACAGAGAAAGAGGATACTGAAAGAATTATTAATAGTATAAAAGGTAAACTTTATGATGCGTTTAAAAAATCACAGTAAACGCCCAAGGGGGGTAAGTAAGTCGAGCTCGCATATAAGAAAAAAATAAACTGTATGGGGCATAATTAATTAGCATATTACACGGCTCTTACGTTTTTACCAACACAAAAAACCGAACCCCTTAATATTACTATACTATTGATACGTTGGTTTAGTATTAGTGCAATTGGTATAAATTATAAAGTATTTAATATTTACGAAGAAACGGGTTTCTTCCTAAGTCTTTTAGTATCTATTGTAAAGTGCATTTCATATTTAGATTTCCGTGCCTTGCTTGATTTATTTCTAAGTCGCGTAATGTGTGATTTTTTAAATGTTTTTTAAATTTATGTTTCTATGTAGAACCGATGAATGAATGTATAGAACCTCTAAAATGTGTAATGTAATGCTAGTGAAACAAGAAGATTCAAATAAATGTTTTGTTTTGTGTCTTGAGACAATGATTTTTCTTTGTATCTCAACTGCTTACCTAATAATTATGGTATTCATAGCTATGGAATTGCAAGCCCCAATCACTCCAGACCAGGCGCTAAAATAAATTTCTAGTGCCACATAAACAGCCATAAAGCTACAAATTAAATAGAGCTGGATACTAAAGCAGTTACTTAGGACTTACTTTGGCTAAGTAGGTACGGTAGCACCTCGCTTTACGCGACCACGTTCAAGTTTAGAATGTCACGCTTAAGGTGAAAGCTCCTGGGTAGCCCGCGAAATTCAAATTTTCTTACGTTTTTTGCAATTTGCAGGTCAGTATCAGGTTGTATGTTGGTTAAAATATGTATATATTTACAGAACTGTAATCATTAAAATCATCAATACAACTCTCTCAGTTAGTATTGATGCCAAATGTCATGATTTCATGAAATACTCGTACTTACATTTGACATCAAATCTAACTGAAAGAGTTGTATTGATGATTTTAATGATTATATTCTATAAATACATACTTGCTACGGCCGCGAATCAAATTTTGACCAAGATACTACCTCACACTGACCTGCAAATTGCAAAAAACGTAAGAAAATTTGAATTTCGCGGGTAAACCTGTCGCTTATCCCTAGGGGTAGCGGATAAATTCTCAACATGAGTTACCGCACCCCTGGGCACAAGGAATTTATTTATTTATTTGTATAATAATTGCTTGCTGCACTTACAGTAAACACCAAAGCGCGCAGCAAGCCAACAATATAAATTTAACTAAAAACTTCATGCAAACATTTAACATAATTTACTGCTATACATAAATATATCAACATCTGGCTCCTGAGCAATTAGGGCGTTCAGCAGATTGATCGCTTGGGTTGTGGGAGCATATCGCGCGGTATTAGTACTCACTGGTGGAACCACGAACAGGCAGCGCGAGGCACAGGCACGCGACTGCTTCAGCCGGTCAGGACTTCAGGAGCAAAGAATGAACAGCTAGCTAGAGTAGTCGCGTCATCGATTTTATTATTGAGCAATAAGTAGTAGTGCATCAACAGCGCACACTTGCGTCTTAATTCCAACGTGTTGATGCCTACCATTCCCGCAACAAACAGAGACTGATACAAGTAGGGATAATACCCATATATTTTTTTATATAGGTAGCAAGCAAATTTTCGTTGGACCCGTTCTATCATGAGCTTATATTTTTGCTCATGTGGATCCCACACTAGCGCATTGTATTCGAGTTTGTTACGTACAAACGAATAATACAGGGGTGTATTTTACAGGGGTGGAATAGGGATGGATTTTAGTCAGTAAGAGTCTGACATGCCCTCCCGCTCCACCCAGAGCGGGAGAAGTCATTGGATGATTTCCCAACCTCCCAAAAAAAACCCTGGTGCTTCCACCTTAAATGCGTTATAAACTGATTTGTAACAAATAACCGATCACCTACAGTGTCTTTGGTTGCTGGAATTCCTTCTTGGCTACCACCCGAACTTCAGACTTCGATGTTCTAGTCTAGCTAGAAGCGAGTGATCTTGCTTTCAGGCTAACAGGCTCAGTTGTCGTAGAGAGCCGTGGCGACAACACGCATCTGTCGGATGCTTAAGTGTATTCAATATTTTCGGCGCTAAAACCTCTAACTGAAGGCAAAAAAAACTTGAATACTTATTTTTTTCAGTAAGGTAAGAAATGTTTTACTTGATTGTAGATATTTTTAGACATCTATATGAAGTTGGTTATTTAGAGGTATATTTATGTGCATTATCTTGTTCGTATAACATTAGCATTGCGAGATGTGTGCCCATCATTGATCGTCCCGCGCGTCTTGTTGTTGGTGATCCAAATTAATGATTGTGTTTACGCATGTTTTATTCAATGAATCACCCGGTTTTTGATGATAGATTTTTGTCCAATGTTTTATTAATTAACACAGATATCCACAATGTCAGTATCTGCCTTATTAAAACCGGTTTTTGGAATATATTGCGATATTACTGAGATCGGATTAATCAAAATATGACCCTGCCATATAAAACAGCATAGGAAATAGTAGGTAAGTACTAACGTAGTGTAGAAGAAAATTTAAAAGACTGTAGGAAAATTTTAATTTCGTAGGCAATTTCGCAATTTTTTCGCAGCTTTATCGTCACTTATTGTAAAATACTACAAACATTTTAGTACGAGCAAAGCCCAAGGTCACCTCATTCAAAGGTGACGCAATAGTGAAGTCGAATCGTTAACATTGATAGAATGTTCTACATGTTTGTGAACAGATGATCGTGTGGGTACCTACTTACCAAAAATATTTTTTTTTTTTTTGCAGATTATGAGTTCAGACGAGGATTCTGAATATGACTGGGGGGCGTTTGTGGTTGTCAAAGTAAAAGTAAATGGAAGCAATAGATATGAGTGTATACCAAGCACTTGGCTCGTATTTGATGAAGAGTCTGGTCGTGGTTACCAGAAAACTGTTACTTTTCAATTTTCCTCAACGGCTAAATTAGGCATAGGAATAAAATTTAAGAAAAACCAACCCCCTAATAAAAATTGGCCTGATTATGTCGGTAAAATGCTATTGGACACAGGTAAGTTAAAGTCATTAATACCTTCTGACATATTCATAGGCTAACCTTGAAAACGTCTTATGAATATGTCAGAAGAGGCGTTCTATACATCTCATCTTCATATATCTATATATACAGGGTGTAACGGAATGGTGTGGTCATTTTTAGGAGCCGGTTCTGCCCATGGAAATAAACAACTTTCTCTAAGAAAAATAGAAAATTACAAAAACAAAATTGGACTTTCCATACAAAGTTTTCATCAGCTGATCAATATTTGTATGGGGAGTAAAAAAAATTTTAGAATTTCCTCGAATTTTCTTGAAAAAAGTTGTTCCTAACGATGCCGATGGGCAGATGCAGTTCTTATAATATGACCACACCTTTCCGTTACACACTGTATATATCTCTGTATGGAACGGAGTTTTGCTAGTTAATTTCTTTAAATTGAAGGTACGTGAAAACATTTGCAAGAAGTTGGTAGAATCAGCACAGTGTTGATTTGTTGGAATAATTTTTATCAATAACGTTGTTCTTGATAAAACCGAATAGTATAATAATATCATAATTGATAATTTTGGTTATATGTAGATACTGTATGTATCAAAGTATGTATATACTATTGTTTTTTTTTCTCTCGTGGTCGCAAGCGCAACTGCTGAGCATGAGATCCTGGGTTCGATTCCCTCTGGCGGGCAAGAAGTGATATTGGGTTTTTCCATTAAGGCGGAGGTTCCCAAAAATGGTCAAAAAGGTGGTTTTTTAAAGCAGTGTATCTCTTAAACCGTAAATAGTTTTGAGAAATAAAAAAAATATGATATTTTCAAGTCCTACTTGCATACAGTGATGGAGCTAGAAACATAATTTAAC
The DNA here is from genome assembly GCA_951329385.1 of Polia nebulosa. Taxonomy (NCBI): domain Eukaryota; kingdom Metazoa; phylum Arthropoda; class Insecta; order Lepidoptera; family Noctuidae; genus Polia; species Polia nebulosa. The sequence goes on from OX589598.1 coordinate 11,701,528, forward strand.
ATACTTTAATGCATCAAAAATATCTTCTAACATACCTCTAAATTATCTTTAAAAGCAGTTTATCCCTTCATTAACAATTATAATCATAAAAAAAATATACCATAAAATTTCAAATGCTAAGTTGCATCCAGTGATGGATTATTTTTTATAAATTTATTAGTAAATCCTAAGTAAATCGATAAAATACTTCTTATTTTGCAATAAATTGCGACCATTTGTCATAGCGCATCTCTTTCTTTTCTATGCAATCCAAGAGTGATCGCGCTTTATAGACATCTGGGCCTTAAGAATTACGTTGTAGCACCCTGGAGTTTGGAAGTTGATGGTGTGACACCGCCGTGCCTCGGAAATCACGTGAAGTCGTTGGTCCTGCGCCTGATCTCCCCCTGGTCATGTCGGATTGCCGTCCCATCGGACTATGAGAGGAACAGAGAGTGCACCTGGGTTTGTCACACGCTTGTGCACTATAATATCCCCTGCGTACCTGGCTAATCCGTTGCGATATGCCATGATCGACATTATTTCGGGAGGATTATTGTATGTCGTAAGTTGGACTGATAGAAATTGCCTAAGGCATGAAGTCCCGCCTTTGTAGAGTGTATTTTACTTGTTTAAATTTTTACATAATAAATAAATAAAACAAGTAAATAATTTAATTTGACTCTTTACATTAAATAAACAAACAGAACTACGCTCACTTATTTTTCTTTCTTTTTTTTGTTGTTTTATTTTCATTATAATCTAACCAACACGTTTTGCGGATTTTCTATTGTTAATTTATTTTTTCTTATGAACTAAATGAGAAAAAATAAATTAACTATACTCAGTTTTCAATAATATCTAAACAGTGAGAATGTCTCAATACTTACATAATTTTCATTAGCTTAAAAAAACTAAAACATGCTTTATTTTTAACTGGCTTCAAAATAGGAGGTTCTTTTGTATTCTTTTCAGCAAGCCCTTTCATTTAATACCCATATCATAAAAAAGCATTAAAAGTAACTAGTCCGCAATCTTTGGCAGTCCGCCATATTTGATTTAGAATGACGTTACTTATCTAACCATGCATTGTCATCAGTCCTTGATGAGTATGCGAAGTTTCAATTCAATCCGACGTTTTGAACTGGGTGAAATTCACCTTCTAAGATTCCGTTACATACTCGTACCAAGCTAATAAAAGTGCAAAAAAAAACTAGAGCAAGTAAATACTTTTTCTTTCTTTCTTTTTATTACTACTCAACAAAAAAATATGTTTGCTTTATAGATTCTCAAGAAGAAGCATTTCGATTTATTGACAACGAAAAAGCAAGAGTAAATAAACTAAATATAGAGACGGGAGAATGTAGTTCAAGCTCGAATGACACAAGCGAATCAGGTAATATTTATGACACAATATCGTAGCCAGCTCGTAAGATTGACCTTTTCATGAAATTTTATGACACTTAGTTGGCAATTTCGTGAAATAGCACCAATTCATTTAATTAAGTTTCAATAAGGTTTCGTTAGGGCCATTTCAACGGTTAGGTCAACGACATCGATACTTTTACTTTCATTTTTAGACTTTAATGTTGAAATATTAACCAAATAAATTATTATAAACCTAGATAATATTTCGTCATTTAATAGAGGCTATACATTTACGAGTAAGTAGGTATACAGAGTGGTGATGACAATACGACATTAAATTAAACCTCGCATACCTCAAGACGTTCTCAGTCTACATACAAAAAATCATTTGAATATATCCAGTAGTTTAGTAACAGGAAATTATTTTCGATTTTTAACATTTGCTACATGATGTATCTGATAATAGGGAAACACTGTCAGGTTAACGACCCACATCGGTATAAACATCAAAACATTAAAGCCACGTTGCCAACTCGCTACTTTAACACTTTCGCCAAATTAGTATTTTCATCTGATTTAGTGAAAATTATACCTTAACTCTGAGTAATAAGAGTCATAAAGCGTGTCATCAGAGTTGGATAAGAAAGTAACGAATGCGGAAATTGCAATGCACTCATAATATTAATAAAAAATTTAGTGTGTGCGAAAGAGATAAATCTAGTTTCGTTTGTTACTTCGCTTTCTTGAAGAAATTTGCTACAGCAAATTTATGTTAGTGTGTCGCCGGCCGCCGCGATCCTGTGACGAGTCACGCGTCCTCAGATGCCGCTAACTTTCGTTCGCGCCGCGCGCCCGCCTTGTTGAGGGACTTCCCCGCCGCTCGTGTTTTTTGTAAATTCATTTACGACGGTATTAGTGCGAAATTGGACGCTTTATTTTGGTGACAGGACACGTAACGTTTTAATAGGTATTTAGTTAAACAGTGAGTGAATTGTGCGAAATTAGACGCTTAGTTTTTATTGTTTTCGTGTTTTTTTTTAACGCAACCCAACGTGTAGTTCAGGTGTTGACCATACAACTATTCTTAAATTTTAAAACGCGACAAACGGAAGCCGTATAAATACAAGAAATTGCATGCATTGTTACCTAGAGACAAACCAGTTAGGTAAAACTTCTGTCGCTGGATTGAAAATAAACATTTCGAGAATCCGGATTTCTTGTACAATGTGATGTGGACTGATGAAAGTACATTTACAAGGAACGGTTTATGGAACAGACAGAATATTCGTTACTGGAGCCGCGTGAATCCGCGTCTAGGACGGGAGACTTCGCACCAGTACAGATTTGCTGCCAATGTTTGGGCTGGCATTGGTTTGCAGCTGTGATTCTGTGCTAAATAATCTGTGATTTAGTGTAATTTTACTGAGCATTAATCCATAATTAAAAGCCAAAAAATCAAGTCACTACAGGACCGCGCGTTGTTGCCGCTCTTACGACAGGTTAGTGAACTCATATTTATAAGTGGTGTTCTATTTCGTTTCTAGTTTTATGCCATTTAGTTTGTTTGAAATTTTTATTTTTTTATTTTCGATGTTAGGATATTTTTGATAGCTTAATCTTATTCTTATAAACTAGTATTGTCCGTGTTTTCATTTATTGTCGTATTGTCTTCTCCACCCTGTATATATTGGGTTCGTCCCATTTGGACCTTTATTCGATACCGACATAATAAGTATTCGAATTTCGATTTTCACGCAACAAAGGCTAATCTATAATAAAGTTTCTCAATTAATATCACTCAATACCAAGGTTATATTTTTGTTGTAGATTCTGAAGAAGAGAATCCACGTCTACAAAGCGGAACAAAAAGGAAACAATATGAGCAACAAAACAAAAAGATCCAAGCTAAATTGAAAAAAGTGGTTGACGCAGAGGATAAAATAGAAGAATCTGAAAAAATTGAGCTCACGAAGGAACTTCAGTCTCGCTGCAATAACATTTATGAAGAGTTCAATACATCATACCAGAATTCTATGTCGAAACTAAACAAAACTGCTGACAATTTACAAAAAATAATTTCTACGTATAAGGCAAAGCTGTCATCAGCTACAAATCATGAGAACGATGATTCGACACCAGAAGACACTAAATGGACTTTAAAGTATCCAAAGCCAGGACCAGGACTTATAGAACTTATGCCCAACACACATGTATATGTCTCTGAAGAAGGTCTAAGTGAGTGCAAAATTAAATACACTACAATGACCAAGTTTACAAAAGGTCTCAACCCCAGGAGAAGAGGTGGTTTGCGCAAAAAGAAAGTGGTGGTAAACAAACGCTTGGATAGAAGATCCACTAGCGAGCGTATTTCTCAAACTCTCGTCTCGTGAAGTAGATATGTACATCACGATCAGGAAGTAGATCTATCACTGTCAAATTCATCCAAATCATTTGTCAGTGAAAGATCGCTTTTAGCTATTACTATTATGCTGCCCACTATTACGCCCTGAAATTTCTTTTTTTAAAATAAATTGTACAATAAAGATCTATACACCTACATAATCTGCTATTTATCGTTAAAATGAATATAGAAGGGTATGTATAGGTCAAAAGACCTTCGAAATTTAGATAGCTTTATTTTGTTAGGTTAGGTTAGGCTAAGTTAACACCACGGGATGAGGCCCCCAGATAGCGGGGCAGTACTAGTTCGGGGCAGCGGAAGTCCCATTCGCACCCGCAGCCCCGAGTCAAGTATTATGAGGGAACACCGGGGTGGTTTTTAGTCAGTAAGAGTCTGACAGACCCCTTCGCCCGCCTCAGGCGAAGGACATCCATGAGGATTTTCCAGCCCGGCAAAAAAAAAAAAGGCTAAGGTAACACCAGCGGAAGTCCTATTCGCACCCGCAGCCCCCGAGTCAAGTATATGAGGGAACACTGGGGTGGTTTTAGTCAGTAAGAGTCTGACAGACCCCTTCGCCCGCCCCAGGCGAAGGACATCCATGACGATTTTCCACCCCGGCAACAAAAACAAAAAAAACGGCTAAGGTAACACCGTATTTTTTCTTACAAAATGTAAAACAATTAATATATTCTTGTATTGTTCTCTACTTTAGTTCCACAATATGTAGGTACCTATAGTACCTATAATAGTTCTAATGGAAAAAACTCTACACAAAAGGCATGTTTCCTAACAAAAACATTAACGAAATCAACAAATAAAATCACAATAAAAAAACTTTTTTACAAAAAAACAACCGACTTCCAAAAAAAAATTATTTTTTAATTTTTAGTGTATTTTTTTTATGGAAGTCGGTTGTTTTTTTTTGTAAAAAAGGTTTTTATTTTTCACTTTTTAGTTGTTATACCCCAGAACTAAAAACCCCAATAACATGGAACGTGGAATTTAAACATTTGGAGATCACCAAAACGTCATCAAGGTATACCTATTTTTCGTTTTTGTTCAATTTCTCAAAAAGCTCTAAATCAATTTCGATAAAATTTCTATGGGACCACCTCTGATGTATGACCTACCAAACAAAAAAAGAATCATCAAAATCTATTCACAAGTGGCAGAGAAATCGCGTAAAATACATACAAAAAAAAAAAACATACAGACGAATTGAGAACCTCCTCCTTTTGGAAGTCGGTTAAAAACATGAGCAATTTTCAAAAACAAATGAAGGCGTCCCCACGGACTATACTGAGTGGAACATTCCGTAACGAAATGTTGTTCAATGTTTAGCATGTGATGTTATTATTACACCTTTCCTACACTCTGTGTTAAGTTAGAACAGGAAAGGTATCCTCTAGACAGGCAATATTTCGCATTAAATCCGACCCGAGCCACGATATCTATATGAGATTTCTAACAAACGTGCGTTTTGATACATAAATCTTTACAAGACGCCGTAACTGCCGCGAGGTAGTGTATTTCATTAATGATACGAGTAAATGATTTTATTTTTTTGTTAGTAGGTTTTAACAACACACGTCAATTTTTTTTTTCAATTTTAGATAGATGAGGCCGGTGTTTCCTAGCTGAATACCCTGAGAAGAAACACCGAAACAAACTCAGAGGTCAAAGTCTCTGCCAAAGTGATCAAATCCATACAATACGTACTGGTCAAATCATGTGAGAATCATGTACATTAATGTCTGGGATGAGCTTTTGAGGAAAGCAACACGCAAATTCGAGTAGACCTGTCCAGACAGTGCAAGCATTTGTCAGTTATCGTGAAGCTCAACTCAGAACTTTGAGGAGCTCAACGAACCGACGAACAATACCAAAGTAAGGACATTTGAGTAGGCCGCAAAAATACTCAAACTGCCAGACAATCATAAAATCTACATGAATATAACGACATACATAGTTCTCGCATTAACATTATGCTATTATGAGGACCGTGTAGCTTAGTGTTTGTAATGGCCTTTTGAAAAAAGAACCACACATATTTGAGTGGACCTGTCCAGTCAGTGCAAGAATTTGTCAATAGTCGAATAGCTCAACTTAGAACCACTAAGGAGCTCAATGTCTTGATGAACAATACCAAAGAAAGGACATTTGGGTAGGCCGCAAAAGTACTCAAACTGTCAGACAACGTTAAAAATTACTGTAAAAAGGAGGAGAAAAATAACAATAACCCACATAGTCCTCACATTTACAATAAATACGTAATAAAAAAAATTGGCGTCTAAACGAATCACCTATTTTCTTCTTGAAACTGGTTTTAGCTACAATAAATTTATGTTTGTTCCTAGTATTTACGCTATGGATATCACATATTAATATATATGTGCATACATGAGATTCTCATAAATATACTGAGAGGGAACAGTCATAATATTAATCTCTTTAAATTTGTTTCTGAGGGAGTGTCTGAGACTTAATTTATAAACTGCACGAATAGCCCTTTTCTGTAAAACAAAGCAATTTGTCTGAATATAAAAAAAGAAAGAAAGAAACATTGTTTATTCTGCACAGATATAACGAACATTACAGAAAAAACAGATTAATAATGTAAACATACAAGAAGGCTAAAAGCCTCGTATTCAGTATATCGGCGGCATTTCCCCACAACAGAATGCCGTATGACATCACAGTTTGAAAATAACTAAAGGGTATTAAACGAGCTGTCTCAAAATCAGTTAAACCACGAATTTTCCTAACGGCGTATGCTGCAGAGCTATGTTTTTTGGACAGTTTGGGGGCTCCACTGAAGCTTCGCATCCAAAGTTAAACCTAAGAACACTGTGGAATCATCGCGTTTTAACTCTTCACCCTTTGTTGACACACTAGTGTTCACTTGTGTTACATTGGGTAGTGAGAACTTTATAAATTTTGTTTTATATCGTTAAAGAAAAGATCATTGATATTAAATCAGTTAACCACACTTGAAAGAGCATTATTTACATCATCAACAACCACTTGCTGACATTTGAGTTTAAATTAAAAGTGAAGTGTCGTCTGCAAACAACACTATATCATGTTTATCCTTTATGGGGTACGGCGAGTCGTTGATATAGATTAGAAACAAAAAAGGACCCAGAATTGAGCCTTGAGGAACCCCCATTCCGACTACAGATCTGGGAGACCTTTTGCCGTTCACATCAACTCTCTGAATCCTATTACTTACGTATGAAGCAAGAAGATCCAGAGTGGCGCACTGGACTCCGTAGTAGTGTAGCTTCATGATCAGCGTGTCATGGAGAACGGAATCAAAAGCCTTAGACAAATCACAAAAAATGCCCAACGCATCGCATTTATATTCCCATGCATTATAAATGTGTCCCAAAAGTTCAACACCAGCATCAGTTGTTGAACGACCATTTGTGGAAACAAACTGTTATGTTTTAATTTGTGTTTATTAAAATATCTTTGAATTTGATCTAAAATATTTTTTTCAAAAATTTTACTAAAAGTAGGAGGCACTGATATAAGTTTTAGCACGGTGGGCTGTGCTGGGGCGGCTGCTACAGGTGCAGAAAACCTCAAACGGCGCAAATATAACAACCTTATTGGGAGTTATATGTTCGAGCCGTTTGGGGTTGAAACATTAGGGCCATGGGGTCCGAGTGCTCATCGAGTTTTCCGTGTCATCAGCAAACATTTAGTCGACTCTTCACGTGACTGAGGGCTGGCCTTTTTTTCGGCCAAAGAATCAGCATTGCCATTCAACGTGGCAATGCTGCCAGCGTTCTGGGCACTTTTGCCATTGACAGCGATGTGGACGAATTTTTTGTTGATGATGATTGATGATCTGTTATGCCGCTTGTACATATTTTATTTATTAAGTTATTTATTAGTTTAGTATAATATATACTTAAATTGTAACAAATAATAAAATACAGAGAGGCTCACAATATCCTTGCGGTCCTTAAACTTAAGTAGATTATTAAAATCAATGAGCCACCACGTATACTGTTACTCTGCTGAAGGAATTACCAACCTGGCGATTACTATAATTAAAAATAAACTGATTGCTTTTAAGCCAATGTTCAGTTACACAAAGAATATCTACGAGTATATTGTTAAATTTAAGGCATAATTCTATTTCTAAACCCTTGTACGTACAACCTTGAATATTTTGGTGCACCAGGTGGATACTATTTGTTGATTTTAAAACATTGTTTTTGCCATTCTTTACATAATTGATAGAGATTGTCTTTTTTTTTTTTGAGTGAGTGGGAAATCATCCAATGACTTGTTGTCTTGATTTCTAATTTTTATTTAATTAATAATGTCAAAATTTAATGCTAAGTCAATGACAGAATTTTCAGGAATGTTTAGCCAAATTCTTGGCTGTTATACATAAATAATAGGATAGCGACACAGTTATCTCCTACAATAATTTGAAAAATTGTACTCGTATCTATCTTTATGATACCTATCTTTTGTCAAATACAAACAATTACCAATGTAGTTCTTAATGTCAATTAAATGGAATAAATCATTATTAAATGTCAAATTATGCAATGCTATATTAATATTATATCTAATTAGGTTTTCTTCCTGTGGCAAACTTCGGCTGTAGGGGAAAGTGAACATCATACTTTTTCTTAAACTAAGCTTACATAAGGTATTATAATATGTGATGTCACCATCTAAAATAATGAGTATAGTATCCCGGTTGAAGTTACATTTTATAATCTTTTTCATTATGTCCAATATTGAACAACTAGGGATCCAGTTATTTATAATAGAGTGTCCCGGATAATCATTTAACAAAAGGCGGCATAAATCCTTTCCAATTTCATCACAATACATAACTACTTTTTTATTTAAAATTTGGTGTGTTAAACAGTTCATTTCCACTGGCAAACTGGCACAAGACCGCGATAAGGTGGTATCACCACCAATACATTTAATTCTCTTCGTAGAATTATTTTTAACTCGTTTAATGTGTATTACTTATTATCTACGTGGTTTTTGATTTAAGTATAATATATACCTATAAAATAAGTTTTTAGTCCATGTAAATTGGAAAGTAGGTATCTACCTATATGTATTTATACAAACTGATAGCAATAATATGTACAAACCCGTATGAAAAGAAGTTATTGGACATCAAAACATTTATCAACATTAAATGTGTGCTTAATTATGAATATGTTAATGGGAAAACCAACCAAGTGCGAGTTGGACTCGCGCATAAAAGGGTGCCGACTGAATCACATTTTTTTAAATGGCTTATTAAAAAAGTAATAATCTTTTTAGGAAAAACTTTTACATGAACATAAAAGTACTAGTTAAAACTTAGATATATAATGTTTTAATTAGTATTTTTATTAAAGTAGTACGCTTATACGTACCTACTACTATAATATTTTATAGACTTATCCTTAAAACAGTGTGAGAGACGTTCACGTCTCAAGCTTTAAATAAATGCTAAAGTTACAACTAGAACATTTTCAGTTTACGTTGTTATTTGATTGAAGCTTGCCATAAAAAGATTTTAATTTATGCATACTTTATTTTATACTTTTTAACATTAGAATATATTGAAATATTTATCCTGACACCAGGAGCGTATCTACGGTAAGGACGATAGTGTCAGTACCTACCTGGGGCAGCAGCAATCTAATATTATCTTCTAACCAGCGGTCCTGTAACTTCTTGTCATTCAAAAGAGACAGAATCTATACGCCCTGTGCTATAACTTGGCAAAACAAATCTAACTAGCCTTATCTCACCGGGCTACATCTGTTTTTTCTGTTCTGTTTCCTATGATTACCATCCAGATCAAACCAACCGTACCGTCCAGATCCAACATCAGACCCTGGACTATCCAGGGTCTGATGTTGGATCTGGACGGTACGGTTGTCGAGACCAAACAACACGGCAGTTTCTTGTTTAATATCTATGGTACAATTCTGGTCACCACCTAGTTTGATGATACTTGTCAGGCAGTAGGTATGTACCTACACCGCACTACTACACAGATGCACCGTCGTGTCTAGACTCATTGGGTATGTACCCAATGAGTCTAAACACGACGGTGCTATGTTCTATGGTTGAAGATACTTCTAGTGTAATAACATTATTCAGAACAAATTCAATAAACCCAAACACGATAGTGTTATCTTGTTTAGTTGAGGAGTTGTTATGGATGTTCACCTTCCGGTTTTATCATCAGACCCTGGCTACCACCACCTTTAAATGTAATATCGCTTGTCAATACATATCCAATAAGCTGAAACACGATGGTGCTATCTTATTTGGTAGCGGAGATCCGATGGCCACATTCCGAATCCATCAACGAGACCCGGGGTACTACCAAGTGTAAAATCATTTTTCAATACACATCAAATGTGTCCAAATACGATGGTGCTATCTTTTTTGGTTGCGGAGCTCCTATGGACACCATTCGGCTCCATTATTAGACCTTAGGCATCACCTAGTCGAACGTAACTTGTCAAAACATATGCAATGAGACCAAACACGATGGTGCCATCTTGTTTGGTTGCAATGAGGAGATCCTTTGACCACCTTCCAGCTCCATCATCAGACCAGCTTGATACTACTATATTATTGCATTGGGTACTTAATTTTATGAGTAATTAATGCAAGTTTCAGCTTAATCAAAGAACAGAAAGTGTTTCAAACTGTGTTAATAGTTTGTAACCGAATACAAACCAAACCAAAGCAAGTTAATATAAAGTTTGTAAAAATATAGACTTCTCATAGGTTTTCTTGTAATCTATAAGTAAAGAACTATTTCGTGTATTTTCTTAAATAAATTTAAAGCTACCCCCATATTCCAAATTAATTTATTTCCGTTACTTGTCCGTATTGGGGTCATAGAAATAAACTTGTGCAGCAAATTTCAACTTAATCGGGAAAGTAGGTTCAGAGTAAATTGGCTGTGACAGACGGACAGACAGACAGACAGACGCACGAGTGATCCTATAAGGGTTCCGTTTTTACATTCAGATGTTCGGAACCCTAAAAGTACTCAGAAAGCTGGCAACATTGGTCTAAGGAAGCCCAGCCCGTTGTTACGTGAAGAGTCGATTAGCTGTTTGCTGATATCCTAACAACTCAATGAGCTTACCTACTCGGACTCTCGAAGTCCGAGTGCTCATTGAGTTGTTGCCCTGTTGTTTCTGTAGTTCTATTGGCGAAGTTTGCAGTTTTGTATTTATAATTTAATTTTAAATAAATATAAATTTTAAATAAATTGAACTTCTAATGGGTCAATCAAATCAAAACAAATGTGTGTGTTACTACAATTTTCAACATATCTGTTCATTGTATCTGTGTGTGTGTGTTTGTCTTTAGACATTTTATTTTAGGTTACAGAATAATTAGGTACCTAAGTACGTAAGGATCAAAGTAGGTAAGTCGCGGCATCGGCCAATGTAATTATATCGGATTGGGATATGTTGGCCATCGCGTATGGAAGCTCATTAATATACTTAAACTAGAAAAAGGAGAGGGCCAAGAGTTAAACCTTGAGACACGCTTATACCGAAGATGCGCTGCCATTTGCGATTATTATTTGCTGCCTGATAAATGGAAAAGAACAAGAGTAGGTACTGTGCAAGAAATCCGTAGAGGTGTTATTTATTAGATAGGTACTGATCTGATACTTAAACCTAAAATAAATATTTCTTGTACAAATTATCTTATTTGAATGAACAATAAAAATCAAGCTTCAGGTACCAACTTGCTGAAAGCTATGTGCTAACTAATACCTAAAATATAGTCGTGTGAACTGTGCAGCTTGCGCTCTGTCAATCCTTTCTCCGCTGTTAGTCAACAAGTCACAAAAAATCGGAAAAATAGAACGTGTGCAAGCTAGATGCGAACTTGGAAAAAAATTGATTTAACAATATATTGGTATTTGTTAGTAAAATATTACGTAACAATAAACAGTATCATTAAATTTCAAGTTCATAGGTCAATGGGAAGTTAAAAAATTCTTCGGTACAAAATTTTGTAACAGACGATGGACAGACAGCCAGACGGACACGTGAGTGATAGCACTAGGGCCCCGTTTGGACGCTTCGAGTAGGTACGGAACCCTAAAAATAAAAATAAAAACCGACAAGTGCGTGTCGGACTTCGCACATATAAGGTTGAAATCAATATTTTGGTTTTTGTTAGTAAAATATACGTAATAAGAAACATTACCTATCGTTAAACAAGTTCATAGGTCAATGGGAAGTTAAAAAATTCTTCAGAAAAATAAATTATTACAGACGACGGGCAGACAGACAGAAGAACAGACGGACAGACTGACAGACGGACACGTGATAGGGCTCCGTTTGGACCCCTCGGGCACGGAACCCTAATTGTGCGAAGTTCGACACGCACTTGGCCGGTATTTTTATCTATACGTCTACGCGATTTTGTTTTTTTTTTGAGTAGGCAAGTAACTCGCACTAAGGCTATGAGGCCACAGAGGTCTGCCTTTTGTACAATAAATAATATTGACGTGCCAAAATGCCATGTAACCAGGCACTTTCATTGATATAATATTTAAAGTGAGTTTCAGTCTTAATATTATGCTTAAGGCCCTACTACCTATTAGTAGGCAATAATACCAAAAACTGCTGTTTTTGATACTTTAGCTTACTACTTTGAATACGAAACATTTTGAGACCTGTTTTAACAACGTAAAAATACTTTATCCTCTTTGTAACAAACGTGACGTTGGATTCTTTAATATTTTTTTTTTATGCTACTTTACGATTTTATATTCAACTAGCTGCGCCCCGCGGTTTTACCCGCCTAGACCGGAATAAAAGGTAGCCTATATGTTAATCCGGGCTATAAGCTATCTACATACCAAATATCATCCAAATCGGTCCAGCCGTTTGAGCGTGAAGAAGTAACAAACATACACACTCACAAACTTTCACATTTATAATATTATAGTAGGATTAGTAGGATGAATGAATAAATGAATGCCACTTGGTGGGTAGTAGACTCTTAATATCTCATCAAGTATAAAAGGTAGATACCGCACGGCCTTTGGTATCAGAGTTTTGTGGCTTCAGTAGTACTACGAAAGCCACAAAACTCTGCTACTTCTTTTAAACAAGCTCTCACACACATGCATTGTACTATGCCTTTTTAACCAACTTCAAAAAAGGAGGAGGTTATCAATTCGACTGTATGTTTTTTTTTTTATTTGAAAGCTGTTGCTTCACATGTGGTCCCATTTTAATTTGGTGAAGATCTGATAAAGAACTTCGGAGATACACAATGGAACTCTTCAATAAATGATAGCAAACCTTCCAGAATTGCTGCAATCGCATGTCTGTATATTGTTTTCACCACTTCACAACATTAAATTACGCTGATTAGCTCTGAAGGGGTATACAGATTTGTACAGTTCACCCTGATACACCCTAATTTCACAAACTATGTTCAAATTCCCTATTTTTGGGGCTATTAATTCGGGCATAACTTTACTATTCATTAGTTTTAGAATGGGATACTTACAACAACTAAAAAGAAAAAAATAAAAACTTTTTACAAAAAAAAAAATACAACCGACTTCCATAAATAATACTAAAAATACAAAACAATTTTAATTTTGGAAGTCGGTGTCAAATAACGAAGAAACCAAACTAGACACACCGACTTCCGAAATTAAAGTTATTTTCCATTTTTAGTATTATTTATGGCAGTCGGTTGTATTTTTTTTTTAAGTTTTTTTTTATTTTTGCTTAGAGAAAGTTGTTCATTTCCATGGGTAGAACCGATTCTTAAAATATGACCACACCTTTCAGTTACACCCTGTATACTTACATATTACTGCTGGGCGTTTTTCAAAACAAGTGAGAAACCGGAACGCGTTTGTTGTGTTCTTCAAATGCTACGATACTATAACTCAATCTGACCAAGCAATGTGCTGACACGCTCAACCACTATCGGCGTGATGCTACAGGATGTTTAGACTCGTGTCGTGCTGATGTGACGGGTCTGGTGGCCACCCGATCCTGCGCCTATGCAGAACGGGGAAGGAATAATATGCCAGCTTACTATCTCTAAAAGTAAAGACAAAATAAATGAAAAGGTATTAACTATTTCAAAAAATAAAATAATTTTTAGGGTTCTGTACCCAAAAGGTTCAAACGGAGCCCTATTGCTGTCACTCAAGTGTTCGTCTGTCTGTCTGTCTGTCTGTCTGTCCGTCGTCTGTCACAAAATTTTATTCCGAAGAAATAATATTTTACTAACAAATACCAATATATCAATAAATCAGATTTTTTCTTTGAAATACCCTCATTTGGTACGGAACCCTAAATTTGCAAAGTCCAACACGCACTTGGCCAGTTTTTTAAACAAGCTTTTAAATCATACACATTTCGTGTCTGTGCTGTTGAGCATTGAAGAGTTCCTTTATCTGGAGCTAATCCTGAATGTCAATTCAGGTCATGCTTACCATAAAAATGTATTGTCATCGGAACTGAATCAACACGCAAAAAACTTTTTACACGAAAAAACAACCGACTTCTAAAAAAGAAAATAAGTACTTACCTACATTAAAAATTTTAAAATAACTTTAATTTCGGAAGTCGGTGTTTGTATTTTATTTCTTCGCTATTTGACACCGACTTCCGAAATTAAAGTAGTCTACTTATAAAAAACCTAAACCTGAACACCCTGGTGTTAAACCTGACATGTAATTTTTGATAATTATTAATAAGTAAACTAAACTAAACTATTTTCTTTTTTGAAAGTCGGTTGTTTTTTTTTTTGTAAAAAGTTTTTTTATTTTTCACTTTTAGTTGTGAACTCAAAATTCCAATAACATGAAACGTGGAATTTAAACATACTCGTAATTGTGGAAACCAAAACGTCATCTAGGTATACATATTTTTCGTTTTTGTTCACTTTTTCAAAACGCGCTGAAACAATTTCGATAAAATTTATATGGGACCACCTCGGAAGTACATTCTTTCGGATAAAAAAAGAGTTTTGAAAATCGGTCCACAACTGACAGAGAATTCGGTGGACACACATAAAAAAATACATACGGTCGAACATAGTACCTCCTCCTTTTTCGAAGACGGTTAAAAATCAACGTCGTAGGAAAAAACTTTTTACAAAAAAAAATACAACCGACTTCCATAGATCAATACTAAACAATGAAAAATAACTTTAATTTCGGAAGTCGGTGTTTCTAGTTTGGTTTCTTCATTATTTGACACCGACTTCCGAAATTAAAGTTATTTTTAATTTTTTAGTATTGATTTAAGGAAGTCGGTTGTATTTTTTTTGTAAAAAGTTTTTTAGTTAGTATCTCACGGGACGTCGTGCAGTAAGTTTGTCTTCAATATCCTGTGCTATTAAAAGGTGCAAAAACTACACTAAAGTGAAAAAAAATGTCTGAAGGAATATTGTTTCACATGTAAGTACACACAAAACTCTAGACATTTCAACACTATTTTGAGGTTATTCGGAACAGATATTGTCAATGTCCCGAAATGAAGTACCGGGAGTATTGCCAGTATTTCTTATTTCTAATGGCCCAAAATATGGGTAAGTAAATTGTAGGTAGTCATAGAAAATAATGAAGTAAAAAGTGGACATATCAAAATTATTGTTTGTTTTTTTAATCACGTGATTTTCATTTGTTAGTTGGTTAAGTATCCGACACACTTAATTGTATTCCAACTCAATCATTCAGAATTTTAGTATCAAGTTATTTTATTAAAAATAAACATGATGCACATTTGTTTTATTTTTTCAAGCTGCTTACACACCCACTGGACACGATTTATAAACTGATCCTACACGCCTATGTGTGCGGAATGAAGCTCTAAGATTTACCTTACTCGGATCCTCAAATAATTACGATGTTGGAGAGTGTAATACTATCCTGGCTTATCCTACATCGGATCAAGCCAGAATCCTGTACAAACTGGCATTTTTTGTTTTGAAATAGATTAATTATTTTAACTATAATAAATAAAATAATGTTGATGTTACAGGGCGACGTTATCGCTTAGCGATATAGCCCTTAAAATAAAGATTAAAAAAAAAAAAAAAGATCCTACACGCCTGCTACGTTCATCATCTCTTTGAATTGCTGATTAACGAAGAATGTTGTTTCCAGTAAATTTATTCAAACAAACAAACAGACAGATTTACTTTCGCACTCGCATATTACCTATTCAATTTATAGCATTTTAGCTCACTAATGTAATTTCAGGGACTTTTTTTCAAAAACTGGCAACACTTCAGTGACACACATAGTTAAAAAAATGGCTTCAGTTGTGTATTACAAGTGCGTTATCTACTTTTTTTAACTTGATCTGAGCCTATTGCCTAACTTTTATACTATTGCAATTTGTGTCGAAGTGCTAACGGGACATAAGGTACAAAACTATCGGATATTCCCATGTTAATCTCCTTCGAAATTTAAAAATAACAGGTGAGCGCTCCTCCCTTCCACAGACTCTCTCTCTCCCGATCCCGACCAAGGAAGTCAGTCATAGACTACTATAACTTTAAATAATTATAAAACAAAGTCGGGTTAGTTACACCATTTATAACTCAAGAACGGCTGGACTGATTTTAATGATCTTTGAATTGTTGGATTTGTCTACGTCCCGAATAGCAGAATAACTATTATAACATCGGAAATTTTCACGAAAATAAAAAAGAAAAAATAATTTCTCATACATTGATATCTCGAGAATGGATTCATTTATTGGATTTTGGGCGGTACGAAGTTCGCTGGGCCAGCTAGTAATTATATACAAGTCAGTTATCGGCGAGAGCCGTTGTGACGATACGTCTGTGTCGAATTTATTAGTGCACTCAAAATATTCTATCAACAAATTACCACAATTTTTGAAGAGTGAAGCAATTTTTTATTGTGAGTACGGTAAGATATTATTTACTTGACTATTTATAGACCTATGCGTTTTAGATAATAAAGTTTACTCAAACATTTTTTTCATACAAGAGGATAGTCTGTCGGCTATTATATATAACTCATGGTACGGCTGCAAGCAAACTATTATTGTTATTGTGTTTTATATTCAAGTACTGTTGGATGGTTGTATCGACGTATTTTAATGTTGTGAGAGATTGTTGTTATCTCTTGTTTTAAGTAGGTACTTATTAATTTTGTTTCTCAATATTATAAACCTATTGTGGGGTATTTTTTTAACTGACAGTATGTAGAATTGTAATTTAAAAGAGATAAGGAGATTTCGTGAAAACTATTTTGGTAGGTATTTAAACATATTTTTTGGTCAAGTACGAGTTGTCCAAAATATATAGATAAGGTACTTTATGTATTTTTTTTGAAGTGAAAATTTCTATAGACGCGTTGGGCATTTTTGAGATGAGAAAAAACTATTGAAATCGCGCGACACAGTTTTCACTTCTGTCGGCAGTCCCCATGACTGCCTATTTTTTTTTTATGTCGACACGGAATCGTCTTAGAATTATTTTCATTATATCGTATTCAAGTAATAAAACAACTCTGTTTTAGGTAAGGATAATTTCATTGTAAGCAATGAAATACATGTGGATAGTAGAAGTTGGTCTAATTGCACTTATAGTATTTTTTACTGTAAGAGAGATAAGAGAGAGAGAGAGAGAGATATAAGACATTCGAAACTTCTTATGAACCACTACCTCTTTTTTATGAATTCATTATTTTTCATTTAATTCATTTTAGTCTAACTTTTATCACTACGTTATTTTTATTTATATAAACTACCTACATATTTGTTTTATTTCTTTTAAAAAATATGTGCAAATCTATACAGGGTGATTTTTTAACTGTGACAGTATTGGAATCTGTCGTAGAAACATTAGACTCTTTTTTCATTATTTTTGCTCATAAAAATTGTTGATCAAAATATATTTACTGTACACACATATTATAACGAGCAGATAAGAAAATGCTGCTCGACTTAGTTTCTTGTAAAGATAATTTCACTATATTGAAAAAAAAAATTGTATAGAACTGGACCGCAGACTTTGGTCAAAATTTATAAAATATTTTTCACTCAATAAATTCTTATCAATAAATAATACAAGCATTATTAATAACTTTGTTTAAATAAGAAGAAATTAAAAAGTAGTTATTTTAAAACCGTTCGACTGTTTTCCATAACAAAATTATTTAACTGCCTGGAAAAATAAATATTCTGTCATTAGTTTTGTAATGGTAATGGTTGTTTATGGAGAAACTTTTAAAAAGTTTGAAAAATATCTTTAGCCTACTTCTGTTGCTGGGTTTCTTTATTCATCATCTTCCTCCCCTTACTTATCCCTACAGTAAAATGATCTGTACACGAAACAGTGTTTTTGGGAAAATTCATGAATGTCTTAAAAAAATATGTATACTGTGATATATGGCAGAATATATATTTTATTTCAATTAAATAACAATCGATATATCAATATTTACATTATGCTAATCTTAATGTTACATTGACCTTTCGATCATAATTATTAATAGAAGCGTAAATCGAATCGGGTAAAGAAGATGCTTTCAATATATCGTTCCGCCTCTTATTAGCATGGTCACGCACGACGCCGACACCAGGCGAGAAACGGGGGTTGAAAAAAAATATAGTATTGATATTTTGATATTCTTACCCAATGCGTTGTTAATTATGAGCATTGACAAAATATGAAAAATTAAGTACACTTCTCAAACAAGATCAGCGGAATAGTTAATAAGAATAAAAATGTCGTATAAAGACTAAAAACTATGCATCTTCTTGATGTTTATATTATGCATCAATAGATATGCTTAGGTATAACATATTGGATACGTATTTGAGACCCTGAAATAAATATCGAAAATCGATACAGCTAGAATAAAAAACCAACAATTTATATCTCAGGAAAAATACAGATTTTTGATAAATCGATATTTTTTCCCTACGTAGCGAGCGTATTGAGTAATCACTGTGAACGTGACACAAAATGATAGGTAGAGGATACCACAGAGCAATAAAACGGTAATAGTGTCTAATTTGTCTGTGGATAATCTCAAGCCGTCCATAGAATATTAGATATATAAGCGAATACTTCAGCTGCCGGCACCTCCACGTATGAATGACGCATTAGCACGGTAAAAATATCTATAGTATTTTATCTTTATACTCGTACAAACGATCGGAACACGAGTCATACCTACGCACCTCGAGTGCGGTAAAAACTTGGTACACAAACAGTCGCGATTGCGCCGCAGTGACGAACGAACGGTGTGCGTGGTATGATAGTATTCGCGTGCGATTTGTGAATATTTTATTGAAATAAGTACAAGTACTTACTTAATATGGCAAAAAGAGGTTGTAGACTAGACTAGATAGTTATCCGAATGCGGATTTTTATACAATTAAATCCTACTAATATTATAAATGTGAAAGTTTGTGAGGATGTATGTTTGTTCTCTTTCACGCCAAAACTATTGAACATATTGAAACATTACACTTACAGTAATATTGGTTATACATAGAACAATACATAGGCTATAATTTATAATAGGGGAACGTACTAATACCACGCGGGCGAAGCCGCTGGCAGAAGCTAGTTTAATAATAAAGCTTTTCATACGTCTCAGTCGAGAGTGTCGAGACGCATTATCGGGTGTAAAAAGACATTTTCCGAAGCCGAAAGCCACATATTCTACCAATTATTTGGATCATTTTTTTCCACTAGACCATACCTGGGAAACCACTGGTTCTGGAGATATTGAAGGTCAAAGTCGCAATTTTTTGTATTTACTTTTTTACAAAGATGAATTCCAAGTGTACTAAACTTTTTTCCAAACAAACATAACCTGAATTTTGGTTTTTTTTTTTTGAAATTTCGAAATTACGCATCTGCAGTTACAAAAATGCAATGAATATCAAACGTATCCGACAAGTACCTACGCGGCTTAGAGCGAAGGAACGGGGCTCAACTCCACTTGCCTGGGTTCGCGTTACATTGCGCGCAACAAAAAATAGTTTTTTTTTCATATTATCTAAAAATAAAAGTAGTTTCCTAGTAATAATTTTTGCCCTATTTTGTTAGACGTACAGTATGCATAGGTAACGGCTTTGTGATGTGTCGTTTTACACCTTGTAATATAGTCTCAAATTTATAATGATTAAATCTACTAATAAATAAACACAACATGTATTTTTATCGAACACTTCCTATTTCATTCACAATGAATTTAATTTTTTTTTAAATAAAAAATAAAATATTTACAATCACAAAACTAGAAAGAAACTCAAGTAGGTAGATGAAATTAAAATACTGGAGGCGGGCAGCCATATCGCGTGCTTACGTACCGCGCAGCCGCAGATAAATATTTCAAGGTTAGGGCCAAGTCACACTACTGGATGAAACTTTACAGTAATATTGCTTATTCATCAGAATAATACATAGGCTATAATTTATAATGGGGAAAGTACTAATACCATGCAGGCGAAGCCGCTGGCTGAAGCTATTTTGATAATAAAGCTTTTCATTCGTCTCAATCAAGACGCATAATATCGGGTGTAAAAAGACATTTTCCGAAGCCGAAAGCGACATATTCTACGCATTATTTGGATCATTTTTTTCCACCAGACAATACCTGGGAAACCACTGGTTCTGGCGATATTAAAGGCCAAAGTCGCTTTTTTTTTACTTTTGGCACCGAAATGAATTCTAAGTGTTATTTACGAGTACTAAACTATTTTCCAAACAAACATTACCTGAATTTCAGATATTTTTTTCAAAATTTCGAAATTACGCATTTGTAGTTACAAAAACGTAATGAATATCAAACTTTTCCGACAAGTAGGTACCTACGTGGCTTAGAGCAAAGGGGCGGAGTTTAACTCCACTTGTCTGGGTTCGCGTTACATTGCGCGTAATAAAAAATTGTTTTTTTTTTTCATACCAAAAAATAAAAGTCGTTTCCCAGCAATACTTTTTGTGCAAAGCTACTTTGTTAAATGTACATTATGAGTAGTTAACGGCTTTGTGATGTGTCTTTTTACACCCTGTAATATTGTGGCAATAGTGATCCGATCGAATAGATCATACTACTATACCTATAGTGCACGCCACTACGGTCCACACATTATTATTTGCACACAGATAATCACGCGCACAACACTTGCTAAAAATAACTGCTTTTTTACAGATAATGAATAATCATGTATTTGGGGCGTATCTTGTAGTTAAAATACAAAGTAAAAATCGGAATGATCTTGGAAAATACGAATGTGTACCAACCAGTTGGGTTACAGTGAGAGATAACTATGATAACACTGTGGTATTTGGATATCCTTTAGAGGATAGAATACACACCAGATTCAGAGTGATTGAATACCAGCCACTGGATAAAAAATGGCCTACAGTCTACGGTGAAGTGGTATTTGACACAGGTATGTTTAAAATTTATTCAGATATTTATTTACTTATAATATTTTCTATACAAAAGGTCAAAGGCCATTTTTATTTCTCAGATAAAGGCAATTTCAAAATTTAAAACAAATTTAATTCATTAGGGTTACGTACGTAGTCCTAAAAACGACAAGGAACCCTTATAGTTTCGGTCTGTCCGTCCGAGGCATAGCTAAGAAAACTGCATTCTTGCATTTGATCACGCCAAGAAAACGAAATAATAAAATTTTGAAAAAGATTTTTTGTGGTACATGTAAAGTGGGTATAATTTTATTTTTTCTCGACTATTCTATAGTGTGTGGTATCGTTGGATAGGTCTTTCAAAATAATTGTTCAGACTATTTTTCAATTCAGTGATTCGTTTGCGAAATATTAAGAGCGTTTACTCCTCACGGTATTTCATACAAACTGTCAAGTATTTATTCTTGGAAATTAATGAACCAATTTTAATTAAACTTGGTACGTAGACGCAAGGTCTAAATAGTTAGTTACAAACATTATCGAAAAATATTTCAGAGACATTGAGAGCAATATTAAGTTTCTCTCTCTAAACTCTTTCAAAAATATTCTAAAAAACATTTTAGAAGTTACATTAAAATCGTTTCATTTATTTCCAAGAACACTGACTTGACAGTTTGTATGACATACCGTGAGAAGTAAACGCTCTTAGATTTTAATCTGTCAGGCCCCGCAATAACAGACACAATTGAAAACCTATTGTTGCGTTCCACATGTGGGGCGCGCGGGGCAGTGATATTTTTTGTTTGAGTCGAGCGTCCCTCCCACTATAAGCTAAACTGTTGGCTTGAAATATCTGAAATAAAACGTGATTGCAGTATATATATAACTTTCAAGGAAAACTATCATGGCTAAGTTAGCTCTGTTACTTTAAGAGTAATAGTCACCCAGCTTATAAAATATTTAGGAAAATTTCGTACAAAACACAAAAACCTTAGAAAAAAATACCTAGATAACGTTATTACTTACTTATTTTAAACCGATAGTAAACATGTAAAATTTTGGAAAAATAAAATCTTTGTTTTCTTTTTTAATTTAAACTCAATTTACTAACGGACAATATCTGTTCGTTAATTTATTGAGTTCACGGTGAATTCAATGTTCATTGTAATAAACATATAGCCCCTTCTAAGTCCGCATGTTATAACGGGCGTGGCCCGACATGCATTTGGACGATTTTTTTCTACTTGTTAGATTAGGTACCGGAAAGAATTTTGTCGTTTCCTGTTTAGTTGATAAATTAAATTAATGAAACTCAATAATAGTCTAATTTACGTCGCTATTTTTAGATGGATATGGTATTTTTAAATTGTGTATATGTTACAGTCAACGCTGTAGTCGGTCAAAATCACTATAGACTGAAAAAAATTGTTAACTTTTGTTCAGTTAAAACTACTTTGAAACCATTAAAACCTAACAACCAACCTCAAGTCGGTAGGTTTATTGTGCCCATTTTAAATATTTGGTGTATCTTAGGTTTATGCAAGTAGATATTATATTTATCTGTGGAATGAGTAACAATGAAGTTTCGTGATAACTGATTTTCACGTTTTAACATTAACCATTTGCGGTTTTGACTGTAACATTATACAGGATGAAAAATAATTGGAATTTTCGGCACAAAGTTATCGTCAGCTGATCAAAATTGGTAGGTATGGGAGGTAATACTTTTTGGGAATTGATTATGACTTCTTTGAAAATAGTTGTTAATTTATGTGAGCAGAAGCTGTTTTCAAAATATGACTACCCTTTTCGTTACACCCTGTATGTAGACATGTAGGATAAATAATAAATTCCATAAAACTAAAATCTTTCTTTTTTAGATTCCCAAGAAGACGCGTTTCAATTTATTGAAACAAAAACGGAGCATGAAAGCATCATTCACGATCAGTCGAAGGACACAAATAAACAAGGTAACAATATGATTAATTAGATATTAGTTTTTTTTTACCTTAATCATTTCATGGTGAAAATGTGTTGCCAACTGTAAAAAAAAAGCAATTGATAGAACCTACCCGGGTTCTATCAATTGGCAGAGAATGAATAATTGCATCATTGCAGTGTTATCTAAATTATCATTTATCGTCATCTTTTCCTGCCTTTACGACACTGTCATTTGAGGTCAACCATTTTTTTTTTGTGGGTTGAGAAATCATCCAATGACATCTCCCGCTCTGGGTGGAGCGGGAGGGCATGTCAGACTCTTACTGACTAAAACCCACCCCTGTTCCTTCCCTGCCTGAGTGCCCAGGGTTGCGGTAATTCATGTTGAGAATTTATCCGCTACCCCTAGGCATGAGGTCAACCATGAAGCTGTCATTTGCTGCCTTATTTATTTTTATCTGTACGCCGTAAGTTTATTTTTCAGATGACAAAGAAGTAAAATTAACACCATCGAGTATAAAAACAATACAACCAATTGACCAAACTAAGAAAAAATTTGGTCTCCCATGTAAACGAAAACTATCTGATCGAGAAACAATACCACAAAATAAAAACAATGGAGCAGCATTAAAAAAAAGGTTAGAATTAGAAATATTAGAAGCACAGGAACTTATCCGTACGTATGGCAGTGATTTTGATGACGAAGAAGCTGTGATTTCTTCAACGCCAAAGAGTTCACATAATTTAAAAAATCCGGATGTAATTCAAATATTTCCAAATGAAACAGATATAGATTTAGAAGAAACATATGTGAATAAAAATAATGCCCAGGAAACAATACAAAGACCGAGAAGAAAATCCACTCGTCTAACAAAAAAATATTCAGTATCATATGTGAAATTTTTGGACGGAGATTTAGATAGATCTGTTAAAAAACTGGACTCAACTAAACTACTTCCATATGACACAGATAACGCTATAGAAGAAACACATGTAAATAAAAAACATGCCCAAAAAATGACACTAAAACTTAGAAGAAAATCGACTCGTTCAACTAAAAATAATTCAAAATCATACGTGGAATTATCGGACGAAGATTTTGATAGATGTGTTAATAAACTGGAAGATACTCAAATACTTTCAAATGGAACACATAACGCTTTAGAAGAAACAAATGTAAATAAAAAATATGCCCAAAATATAACACAAAGAACTAGAAGAAAATCCACTCGTCCAATAAAATATCATTCAGAATTGTATGTGGGATTTTCAGACGAAGACTTTGATAGATCTGTTAATAAACCGTACGATACTCAAATACTTCCTAATGAAACAGATACTGCTTTAGAAGAAACACATGTAAATAAAAAACATGCCCAGAAAATGACACTAAAACCTAGAAGAAAATCTACTCGTCCAACAAAATATCATTCAGAATCGTATGTGGAATTTTCGGACGAAGACTTTGATAGATCTGTTAATAAACCGTACGATACTCAAATACTTCCAAATGAAACAGATACTGCTTTAGAAGAAACACATGTAACTAAAAAACATACCCAGAAAATGACACTAAAACCTAGAAGAAAATCTACTCGTTCAACTAAAAATAATTCAAAATCATACGTGGAATTATCGGACGAAGATTTTGATAGATGTGTTAATAAACTGGAAGATACTCAAATACTTCCAAATGGAACAGATAACGCTTTAGAAGAAACAAATGTAAATAAAAAAGATGCCCAAAATATAACACAAAGAACTAGAAGAAAATCCACTCGTCCAACAAAATATTCAGAATTGTATGTGGAATTGACGGACGAAGACTTTGATAGACTTGTTAATAAACCGTACGATACTCAAATACTTGCAAATGAAACAGATACCGCTTTAGAAGAAACACGTGTAAATAAAAAAGGTGCTCAAAAAATAACACAAAGAACTAGAAGAAAATCCACTCGTCCAACAAAAAAACATTCAGAATCATATGTGGAATTTTCGGACGAAAATTTTGATAGACCTGTTAATAAACCGGACGATACTCAAATACTTCCAAATGAAACAGGTACCGCTTTAGATGAAACACATGTAAATAAAAAAGGTGCTCAAAAAATAACACAAAGAACTATAAGAAAATCCACTCGTCCAACAAAAAATCATTCAGAATCATATGTGGAATTTTCGGACGAAGACTTTGATAGACCTGTTAGTAAACCGGATGGTACTGAAATACTTCCGAATGATACAGATACCGCTTTAGAAGAAACACATGTAAATAAAAAAGGTACTCCAAAAATAACACAAAGAACTAGAAGAAAATCCACTCGTCCAACAAAAAAACCTTCAGAATCATATGTGGAAATTTCGGACAAAGACTTTGATAAACCTGTTAATAAACCGGACGGTACTCAAATACTTCCAAATGAAACAGATACCGCTTTAGAAGAAACACATGTAAATAAAAAAGGTGCTCCAAAAATAACACAAAGAACTAGAAGAAAATCCACTCGTCTAACAAAAAAACATTCAGAATCATATGTGGAATTTTCGGACGAAGACTTTGATAGACCTGTTAATAAACCGGATGATACTCAAATACTTCCAAATGAAACAGATACCGCTTTAGAAGAAAAACATATAATTAAAAAAAATGCCCAGAAAATAACGAAAAGACCTAGAAGAAAGTCCACTCATCAAACAAAATATTATTCAGAATCATATGTGAAAATTCCGGATGAAGATTTTGATAGGTCTGTTAATAAACCGTACGATACTCAAATAATTCGAAAAGAAACAGATAACACTTTAAAAGAAACACATATAAACCAAAATAATGCCCAAAAAATAATGCAAAGACCTAGAAGAAAATCCACTCGTCAAACAAAAAATCTTTCAGAATCATATGTGGAATTTTCGGACGCAGATTTTGATAGATCTGATGATTCAGATTACGTTCCAGAAATCGCACTTCCGGAGCTTCCTAGACCATTAGGACAATCCGTACCAGCCACAGATCAAGATATAAACAAGAGTCTGTTAAATGATCAAGTTTATTCTGAGTGTTATAATTTTTATTTTGAATTCAATGAATCATACCAAAAAATTATATCAATTCTAGACAATGCTGAAAATTATTTACAAAAT
Organism: Polia nebulosa; assembly: GCA_951329385.1. NCBI lineage: Eukaryota > Metazoa > Arthropoda > Insecta > Lepidoptera > Noctuidae > Polia > Polia nebulosa. Next base: position 11,727,797 of record OX589598.1, read on the forward strand.
TGTATTTCTAGACATAAAAATAATGTTGCAGCAAAAGACAAACAACCATCGCCGTCACCTGTATATCAGCAACCTTATGCTATAAGTCCTAATATGTTTTCCCACCCACAGCCACTGTTACAAGAAAGGTCTAGTATCACTGAAGAAGATACTAGATGGACTATCAGGTATCCTGAGCCAGGACCAGGAATCATAGAACTTATGCCAAACACAGGTGTGTATGTTTCCGAAAAAGGTTTAAAGAAGTGTAAATCTAGATACACTGGAACTACCAATTTCACAAGAGGCTTACTAGAAGAAGTATTCACAGATGAAGCGTTAAGAAATTGTTCATTCACTGGAATTACACGAAAAAAGATATCTTCTAAACCTAGCTTGGATCCAAAGGCAAGGAAAACCTTTGTTGATTACGTTCTTGAATATTCTTTAAACAAGGGTTGGGAGAAAGCAGATCCTAAAGTAATTTTGAATTGCATAAAAAATAAACTTCTTTGGTTTAGTCGAAATGGATAGGTTGAGTAATACCATACCATCATCTGATTAGCCTTTTCCTATTTTTTACGCCGAGACACGACGCTTCGCTTATTTTTTGAGATAGCGATACAATAAGAACTATAATTATTTAGACTTCATGCACATAGGAGCAAAGGCGGACTTAATGCCTTAGGAATTCTCTACCAGCCAAACAAAGGTAGTGAAAGGATACAAAAAGGTACACATTTCAGTAAGAGCATTCGAATACACACTGTGGCTACACTGTACCTGGAGGCGCAGTATGACAGAGCGAAGCTTCTTCAGTATGTGTACCTACGGCGGCTAAGCCCGTACTACACCTTGTGACTTCACGCATATCTGCCGCGGCGCCACGCAAACGCACTAATTGTTTTAATTGGTTAAATAAATTTTCGACAACGAATGCCATCAAGTTGACTTGCATTTAATATGTGACTCGACAATAATTCCTTTCCAGATAGCAGTTAGCCAGTTTTTTTAACGATTACCTACATAAATTGATTTTTTTATTTCCTATGTAGAAATTATAAAATAATTACTTTATAAGTATGTAAGAATTTTTTAATTTGAGATGTGTGATTTAAACAAAATATGTATCTTGGTGAAGCGTCAACTGCTTTTCTTGATCTATTTTAATCAATACGAATAAAATAGCAAATAAAATAGGATTTTTCCGTTTTCCAATTTATTATATATTTAGCTTATCTTTTATAAAAAAGGTTACCTAATTGAGTGTCTATTTGATGAATTCTTACGCCATTTTCTAATACCGCAATGCCCGATGGTATCGAATGTGCTTGATACGTTCGCAAGAGGGCGTTCGCGGCATAATCCAGTTTTTACTCCGCCGCCATAAACCATAAATTGAGTATGTGTAATCCCGCTTTTGAAAAAAATCTTTTTCTGATGAAAACCTGAAGATTCTTGTGAAATAAATGGACCTGCGTCTGTGAGACATTGTGAACTTATAATGTCACCTTTGGACGTTGTAAGAAGATTTTTTTTTATAATATTTTGAATCATTATATTAGGACCGAGTTTTATTTTCCTAGTATTTCTATTTTTAAGCGTGAGAAACCGCTTACAATAGGTATATGCAGTACATTGTAATGAACACCCAAATACTCCAAAATATTTTATTCCGAATTTCAATGTTCCGATTTTCAAAAGTTCGAATTTCATAATACCTAAGAATTATAATGTCTATTATTAAAAATCATGAAATTTATTTTACCGAAAGTCGTAAATGCGATTTGTTAGTTTTCCGATTTTCATACGTTTGAAGAATCAAATGCTCGAAGGGTTCTCGGTCCGAAAAACGACATTCCGATTTTCAATACTTCGAATAAACTAAAAGTCAACATATTGTGCTACAAAATTTAGTGACAGAAACAAATCGCTGCAAATCGACTTCATACAGCCTTGTCTGCCCTACCCTAGAGTGTAATTTAAGCCCGCGTAGGCGCAGAGGGGTAGAGCGGCCCGCGAGCTGAGGAGCAGGTGGTTTGAAGGCCCGCCGCCGCAGCTGACGCGGCTGACCGCCGACACGGCTTGCTGGACGGTGCACCGCCAGCCAGCTGAAGCCTGCAGAAGCTGCGGTGGTGAGCCTTAACGCGTCAGGCTCCTCGCATCGCCATAACAATAGGTTTTTAATTGTGTCTGCTAATGAGGGCCTTGATGAGTTAAAACCATCTGCGACGATAAGCTCGCGTGGGGCCGCCCAAACCCCGAAGCCGGAGCCGTGACAGAAAAATGCTTGCTGTATGTTGCATGCCTGCTTGCTTGCATGCTGCATGAGCTTGCTTGCTGCATGCCTTCTTGCATGTTGCATGCCTGCTTGCATGTTGCATGCCTGCTTGCATGTTCATGCCTGCTTACTTGCTGCTATCGATTTTCATAATTCCGAATGGTTCAAAATTTCGAATATAACAACTCCGACTTATCATTTCTCTTATTTTTATAATTCCTAAATTTCAATATTCCTAACGTTTATAATTACTATTCTTAAAATACCGAGTTTTAATAGATCGAATAACAAAAAGTCGGACTTAATGATAATTCGAAACATCAAAAATACGAATTCTGATTATTAAAATACCGATTAATACAATTCCCAAATAAAACGCCTTGTAAAACCTAACCGAAGTGACTCATCAATAATACAGGGGCTTTGCAGCATGCATGCAAGCATGCAACATGCAAGCAGGCATGCAACACGCAAGCAGGAATGCAACATGCAAGCAGGCATGCAACATGCAAGCAGGCACGCTACATGCAAGCAGGCATGCAACATGCAAGAAGGTATGCAGGATGCAAGCAGACAAGCAGCAAGCAAGCAGGCATCCATCATATAGTAAGCATTGTTTCTGTCACGGCTCCGGCGCTGCGGGGTTAGGATGGCCCCACGCGAGCTTATCGTCGCAGATGGCTTTAACGCTCACCAGCTGCTCCTCAGCTCGCGGGCCGCTCTACCCCTCCGAGCCTACGCGGGCTTAAATTACACTCTAGGGTAGGGCAGACAAGGCTGCATGAAGTCGATTTTGCAGTGATTCGTTTCTGTCACTAAATTTTGTAGCACAATATGTTGACTTTTAGTTTCTTCGAAGTATTGAAAATCGGAATGTCGTTTTTCGGACCGAGAACCCTTCGAGCATTTGATTCTTCGAACGTATGAAAATAGGAAAACTAACAAACTTTCGGTAAAATAAATTTCGTGATTTTTAATAACAGACATTATAATTCTTAGGTATTATGAAAATCGAACTTTTGAAAAACGGAACATTGAAATTCGGAATAAAATATTTCGGAGTGTTTGGGTGTTCCCATTACAATGTACTGCATATACCTATTGTAAGCGGCTTCTCACGCTTAAAAATAGAAATATTAGGAAAATAAAACTCGGTTCTAATATAATGATTCAAAATATTATAAAAAAAAACTTGAGAGGTGTCAAGGGACACCCGGGTGGAACGAAGTTCCTTTCGATTAATTAGTGAAGTAATTGTAAGAATTTTTTCCGTCTAGCCCCCTTGACGGAAAAATAATAATAAAAATAATAATGTAAAAAAATGTGAATAAAAATGTAATGGATCGAAAATGCTGACAAGAAGCCGGGCACGTTTACAAAATTCACAAGCAACATCTTCGGGACCGTCGCTCAGCTCCGCCTCGCAGCGCCGGGACCTGCGCCAGCCGTGAGTCAAGTGATTCCGGCCGCTGCAGTTGCATCGAGCTCGAGCGACGAATACACCACTCCGCCGACGACACCACCACCTGCGCGTCGACGGGGAAGAGGCCGACCACCAGCCAGCTTGGAACCTCGAGGCCCGCCGGCCTCTGATAGGGTTCCCGCTGCCGGTGGAAGTGTGCAGCGCATGCGATGGACGCAAAGTATTAACGAAAACGTCATGCGCTCATACTTTGGGGCTACAGAGGGGGGAAGTAACCTGACTGCGTACCGTGGTCGGATGCTCTCTCTGTTTCAGGTGCTTGAGCCAGCTGTCAACGTTTCGGCCCAACGACTGTCGGATCAGGTGCGGGTCATCCAGCGTAACCGTATGCTGGATGACGCCGTACTTGATCGACTACGCCTCGAATCACGGAGTAGCCGTGTCTCACCTGTTTCGCCACCGGCCGCGGTGCAACTGCAACCCAGTGCTTCACCGCGACCCGACCACGTTGGTGAAGATGATGATGACGCGGCTATATCCGTGAGTACTCAATGCAATGAACGATTGAGGAGCGCTTTGGAGGATGCATTCCGGGAGTACCGCTCCACACCACCTGGGCTTAGACCTCGTCTACCTCGTTTGCCCATGCATAAGAAAAATAAGGCGCTGGTGTGTGCTCTAGATTCGCAGCTATCAAATTGTTTTGATAGCAGCAAAGACCTTGCCGATACCCACTCAATCTTATACTGCGCAGCTGCAGCGGCATGTCGTGTAGCTCACGTCAAGTTCACCAATTGTGACAGAGCTACACGACCTGCTGTACCAGCTTGGCAGTGCAGAATTGAGCGTCGTATCGGTGAGGCTAGAGCACTCATCGGCAAGCTTATCTGCTTCAGGGAGGGCAACACTCGCCCTAGGGTGATGCGTTTCGTGAGGCGGGCGTTCTCGGGGACTGATATTAGTTCCCGAGATTATCTGACCCGCGTCACAGAGCGTATTGACTTCCTGAAGCAGAAGGTCTATGCATGGGCAAATCGTATTCGTCGGTACAAGCGGCGAGTGGAACGGTACACTCAGAATCGCACTTTCCAAAGCAACGAAAGGTGGGTTTATAGGGCTTGGGAGCGACCGGACCAAGGTGTATCTGATAGGCATCTACCGGATGATGACGCTATGAGTTCATTCTGGCGCAGCATCTGGACTCGAGAGGTCGAGCGTGCGTGCGACCTTATACCAGAAATGGGGGCAATTACAATCAGCCCCCAAGATGTAGCTCGTGCAGTCCGTCCGTTGCCTAACTGGAAATCCCCAGGACCGGACGGGCTGCACAATTTCTGGATTAAATGGTTCCAAAGGTCGCACGCTCGCTTGACAGCTCAGTTCCAGTCTGCCTTAGAGTCAGGGTCGCTGCCCCAGTTTCTTACGACAGGAATAACCCACCTGCTCCATAAATCAGGTAGTACTGCGGAACCTAAGAATTATAGACCGATCACGTGTTTACCGACGGTCTATAAAGTTCTTACATCCATTCTGAGAGCTAAAATTAACATCCATATTAATAAAAATCGTATCATATCAGCCTCCCAGAATGGATGTAGGAATGGGTCCCGTGGTACTAAGGAGCTGCTCCTCATCGATATTGCTATTAGCCAACAGGTTCGTCGTTCTCGAAGAGATCTGTCGACATGTTGGATAGATTACAAGAAGGCCTATGACTCGGTGCCACATACATGGCTCATGAGGGTGCTGGAGTTGTACAAAGTTGATGCAACTCTGCGCACCTTCCTGATGTCGTGTATGGGGCAGTGGAGTACAGTCCTTCACTATCCAGGATGTCGGCAAATACAGGAGAACAGCGAACCGATAAGGATCGAGCGTGGCATATTCCAGGGCGACAGTCTGAGTCCACTGTGGTTTTGTCTGGCCCTCAACCCTCTCAGTACATTACTGGAGGGTTCGGGACAAGGCTATCGGTTGAGAAGAGGAGGTCAGGTCATATCACACCTCCTTTACATGGATGATCTGAAACTCTTTGCCCCCAACAACTTGCAACTGATGAAGCTACTGAAGGTAACAGAAACCTTCAGTAGCGCCATCGGGATGTAATTTGGTGTGGACAAATGTGCAGTCATGCATGTAAAGCGAGGGGAGATTATGGAATCCGTGGGAACTCAACTCTCGGAATCCATACACCTTAGATCCCTCTGCTCAACCGAAACCTACAAGTATTTGGGTATGTCGGAAGCGTTAGGTATCAATACTGCTGACGTGAAACAGTCGCTGAAGGAGCGCTTCTTTGGCCGCCTGAATAAAGTACTAAATAGTCTTTTATCAGGCGGGAACAAGGTGCGCGCCTTTAACGGTTGGGTCATGCCGGTGTTGATGTACTCTTTCGGCATACTCAAATGGACTCAGACGGAACTTAACGCCCTGGATAGGCGGGTCCGCACACTGCTGACCGCAAATCGGATGCATCACCCACGATCATCGGTGATGAGGCTGTATATCCCGCGGAAATGTGGGGGTCGTGGCTTCTTAAATGCTAAGACCCTACACAACCGCGAGGTATGCAGCCTTAGGGAATATTTCCTAGAAACCGACGTGGGTATGCATCGAGATGTGGTCGCTGTGGACAATTATGGGCCTCACCCCGCTCTCCTTGGCAAACGAGAACTGGCGCAAACTTAAAGTACTGGATACTAATGACCGCAGGGAACTATGGCAGAGCAAGGAGCTTCACGGACGCTTTTACCGGGTCCTACATGGACCTGATGTAGACCTCTTAGCGTCCGTATCCTGGCTGCGCTTTGGTGACCTATTCGGGGAAACCGAAGGTTCTGTCTGTGCGATTATGGACGAAGTTATGATGATGAATAACTACCGGAAATATATTGTGAAGGACGGTACGGTTGACATCTGTCGGGCATGCCACCGGCCCGGAGAATCAATACGACACATTATTTCTGGTTGTTCTCGTCTAGCTAACGGAGACTATTTGCATAAACACAACCTTGTAGCCAGGATTATCCACCAGCAACTTGCTCTTAAATACAATCTTGTGGAATCTAAGAAGTACCGTACTATAGGTATGAGCCCGACCCAGTTCTCGAAAATGGCAATATCACGTTATATTGGGATCGATCTATCATCACTGACAGGACTATTGTTGCCAATAAGCCTGACATAGTGGTGATAGATCGACAAGAGCGTCGCACAATGATTGTTGATATAGCTGTCCCTCATGACGAGAACCTCGTGAAGGCTGAGAGAGATAAAAAAACAAAGTATCTTGATCTGGCTCGCGAGGTTGTTGACATGTGGGAGGTGGATACAGCAGTCATTGTGCCGATAGTCGTGACGGCCAATGGCTTAATTGCCAAGAGCCTCGACCAACATCTCAGGAGGCTCTCGTTAGGCAGTTGGATCAAGGGCTTGATCCAGAAAGCAGTACTCCTGGACACGGCTCGTATTGTTAGGAGACCTTAGGAGACCTTTCTCAAGAGCCCTGACCACCGGTAGCTTGGACCCTATTCCCGATACCGGTGTGCTACTACTTTTTATATTTTTAAAGTTTTGTATTTATTTATGTTTTTATATGTAAGTACCTAAATATTTGAAAATGTAAAGTGTATGTATATAAGATTAAATAAATGGAAAAATAATTATAAAAATAATGATAAAAATAATAATAACCCGTTTACCACGGTTACCCATGCACAAAAAAAATAGGGCGTTGGTGTGTGCTTTGGACTCGCTGCTTAAAAACATCTTTGAAAGCAGCGAGAACCTCGTTGATACGCACTCAATCTTGTATTGCGGGGCTGTTGCAGCATGTCGTTTGGCCAAATTGAAGTTTCCGAATAGTGAAGGAGCTATTCGGCCAAAGCCTGCTGCACCAGCCTGGCAATGCAGGATTGAGAGGCGTACCGATGGGGCCAGGGTACTCATCGGCAAACTACTCTGCTTCAGGGAGGGCAATACACGACCACGTGTGATGCGCTTTGTGAGGCGGGCATTTTCGGGGACTGAAATTAGTCCTCGAGAATACATGTCTCGTGTCACAGAGCGCATCGACTTCCTGAAGCAGAAAGTTTGTGCATGGGCAAACCGTATTCGGCGGTATAAGCGGCGAGTTGACCGGTACTCGCAGAATCGCATGTTCCAGAGCGATGAGAGGTGGGTATATAGAGCTTGGGAGTGACCTGAACAAAATGTGACTGACGGGTGCCGTCCGGATGATGTTACCACGAGTACATTCTGGCGCAGCATTTGGTCGGTGCCCGTCTGTCACACTGAGGGTGGTTGGATGCGTGATGTCGAGCGCGCGTGTGACGCTATACCAGAAATGGATAAATTCACCATAAATCCATCAGATGTAGCCAAAGCAGTTCGTCCGTTACCGAACTGGAAATCTCCGGGACCGGACGGACTGCACAACTTTTGGCTGAAATGGTACAGCAGCTCACACGCGCTCCTGGCATCTCAATTCCAGTCATCCTTAGAGTCTGGGTCGCTGCCTCAGTTTCTAACAACCGGTGTCACCCACCTGCTCCATAAGACAGGTAGTCCCGCGGAACCCAAGAATTATAGACCGATTACATGTTTGTCAACGGTTTATAAACTTCTTACATCCATTCTGAGAGCGAAAATTAATCTGCACATTAACAGTAATTCAATTATGTCTGCCTCTCAGAATGGATGTAGGAACGGGTCTCGCGGTACTAAGGAGCTACTCCTCATAGACATGGCCATAAGCCAGCAGGTTCGTCGATCCCACAAGGATTTGTCAACATGCTGGATAGATTATAAGAAGGCCTACGACTCTGTTCCACATACATGGCTCATGAGGGTGTTGGAGTTGTACAAAATAGATGCAACTCTCCGCACCTTCCTTGGGTCATGTATGGGACAATGGAAGACAGTCCTTCGCTATCCAGGATGTCGACCAAATCAGGGGAACGATGAGCCTATATGGATAAAACGGGGAATATTTCAGGGCGACAGTTTGAGTCCACTTTGGTTCTGCTTAGCCCTGAATCCTCTAAGCACATTGCTGGAGGATTCAGGCCTGGGCTATCGGTTGAGAAGAGGTGGTCAGGCCATATCTCACCTTCTTTACATGGATGATCTGAAACTCTTTGCCCCCAACAATTTGCGACTGATGGAGTTACTGAAGGTAACTGAAACTTTCAGTAGCGCCATCAGGATGGAATTTGGTGTGGACAAATGTGCAGTCATGCATGTAAAGCGAGGAGAGATTATGGAATCCGAAGGGATTCAACTCTCGGATTCCATAAACCTTAAATCCCTCTCCTCGACCGAAACGTACAAATATTTGGGTATGTCGGAAGCGTTAGGCATTAAGCATTAACGTTACTGACATGAAGCAATCGCTGAAGGAGCGCTTCTTTGGCCGCCTGAAAAAGCTATTTAATAGCCTTTTATCAGGCGGAAACAAGGTGCGCGCCTTCAACGGTTAGGTCATGCCGGTTTTGATGTACTCTTTCGGCATACTCAAATGGACTCAGACTGAGCTAGACGCCCTGGATAGGAGGGTCCGTACGCTGATGACCGCAAACCGGATGCATCACCCACGATCATCGGTGATGAGACTGTATATCCCGCGGAAATGTGGAGGTCGAGGTTTTTTAAATGCGAAAATTCTCCACAACCGCGAGGTGTGCAGCCTCAGAGAATATTTTCTTGAAACCGACGTGGGTATGCACCGCGATGTGGTCGCAGTGGACAAGGGACTCACCCCGTTGTCCATGGCTAAAAAGAACTGGCGCAAACCTGTAATACTCACTACTGATGACCGCAAGGAGGTATGGAAAAGCAAGGAGCTTCATGGGCGCTTTTATCGCACCCTTCATGGGCCTGATGTAGATTTCTTGGCGTCCGTGGCCTGGTTACGTTTCAGTGACCTCTTCGGGGAAACTGAAGGCTTTGTCTGCGCGATTATGGACGAAGTTATCTTGACGAATAACTACCGGAGGCATATCATGAAGGACGGGACGGTTGACGTGTGTCGGGCATGCCACCGTCCGGGTGAGTCCATCAGACATTATCTCTGGTTGTTCTCGTCTTGCTAACAGCGAGTATTTGCACAGGCATAACCAAGTGGCCAGGATTATTCATCAGCAGCTTGCTTTAAAATACAAACTTGTGGATTCTGAGGTGCCGTATTACAAGTATGTGCCCGACCCAGTTCTCGAAAATGACCATGTCACGTTGTACTGGGATCGGTCTATCATCACTGACAGGACTATTGTTGCCAATAAGCCGGATATAATGGTGATAGACCGATTGGCGCGCCGCACAACGATAATCGATGTCACCATCCCACATGACGAGAACCTCGTGAAAGCTGAGAAAGAGAAACAAATTAAATATCTTGACTGGGCACACGAGGTTGTCGATATGTGGAATGTGGACTCGGCTGTCATTGTGCCGATAGTCGTTACCGCCAATGGCCTGATGGCTAAAAGCTTCGACGACCACCTGTCGAAGCTGTCGTTGCGCGGTTGGATCAAGGGCCTGATTCAGAAGGCAGTACTCCTTGATACGGCTCGCATTGTGAGGAGGTTCCTGTCTCTGGAGCCCTAACCACCGGTAGCTTGGACCCTGCTCCCGATACCGGTGGACTACTATTTTTATATTTTTAAATGTTTTTTTATATGTTTTCTTTTAAAAATATTTAAAAATGTAAATAATATGTGTAAAAATAAATATACGAAAAAATAATAATAAAAAAAATAATAAAAATAATAATAAAAAAATAAAATAAAATAATATCTGGCTTGCTTTCTATAAGAGAGAGAGAGACAGACAGAGAAACATGCGACGCCGCACAGCTTACAATAGCTTACTATAGCAAAAAGTGTCGTGACAACTTTTCGTAAGAATTTTTTTCGTCTAGCCCCCTTTCACAACGCGTGATAAGGAACTTCGTTCCAAAAATATTCTTACGACGTCCAAAGGTGACCGGAGCCTTTAGACAAAATACTTTTCTATTAACGTTAACGCTAACTGCTTCGTGCAAAATGTATGGCAACGACATTACTGGGCGTGAGTCACGTGACAGTTCTCTCCGTAGGTAATGCCCTTGCGGAGAAATACTCGTCGCTCGAGCTCGACGCGGCTGCAGCCGCCGGTGACACTGGTGATCCGAAGTCCGGCGGCGGCGAGGCGGAGCTGAGCGGCGAGTCCGGAGGTGGATGGCGTGCGCGACGGGCTGCTCTGGTCAACATTTTATTTTATTTCATACCTTTGTTCCATCTGTTTATAAAATGTACGTCGCCATTGTCAAAAAAATATGGGTTTTAACGTTTTTAAGTGGAATAGAGAAATTATGACTTGTGTTGCCAGTGGGTGGCAGTTCTCATCGATACGGCTCGCATTGTGAGGAGGTTCCTGTCTCTGGAGCCCTAACCACCGGTAGCTTGGACTCAGCTCCCGACACTGGTGGACTACTATTTTTTATAATTCTAAATATATTTTTTTTTTGTTTTATTTGTAAGAAATATTTAAAATTACAATTCATATATGTATACAGCGTGTAACAAAAGCCCTGCCCGGTTCAATAAAGGCGTATTTCTTGTTTAACATACGTTCTAGAAAAAATAGTAAAAAAAGTAACAAAAACCAAAAGTTACAGATGTTTTATTTTTATAAAATATGCTAAATTTAACACAAATTTATGTTTTTATGGCAAATTTTCATAAGTTGACAACACTCCACTGGCCGGCGAAATCTTTTCATTTTTACCTACTTTTATTTCAAACGATACCGCCCTGCACTAGCCGCGCTGTAGGCACTCTGTAATAAAGGATCAAAAATACTGTCCCTTTCAGGCGGTTTCTTTGACACAAAACTGTAGGTGAACTTTGTCGAGCGCTTAGTGTTCCGTTTGATAAGTTTTTCTTTTTTTTTTAATCAGTTATTTTCATTGGGGAAAAATAATGGTCTCGTATCCATTAAATTATTACGTACCTACGCAGTACGATACCAAATAATACCCATCAGAATCGGACAGGGTCTTTGTTACATGCTGTAGAAAAAAAATAAACGTAATAATAATAAATCCCTATTGAAAGAAATTTGATTTACAAAAAACCTATGAAGCCTCTGAAACCCAAGCCAGGTAAAAACCTGTATGTCAGATTTCAGCGCCTTCTCTCAATTTATTACATTACATTTTATAACAACTAGGATTCTTATAATTTCAAGCATGCAGAAATTACAATAAAGATGTAGAACGTAGTGTGAAAGTAGTGTGTGGATGTGTGTGAGGGTGTGTGTTCACTTCACCCAATAAAATATTTTTCTGTTTTTTCGTAATTAAGAGTAAGAAGCCAGCTCTTTACCTGGACTTGCATTCATGAAAAGAGAGTGCGTAATTTTATTATGGATATGCACAGAAAGATAACGCCTTTGACATCTGGCTAATGCACTACGTGTTCTTACATAGTCAAATACATATAGCAATAGTACGTTTGTTGATCAATTTATATGGATCATAATAGACTTAAGCAGTTTGATAATAACCTGATAAACAAAAAGTTGCCTTACCGTGAGAACTTGACACAGCTCATATAGCGTTCTAGTGGGGAATCTGTAGGGTTTAAATGTCATAGTTTTCAGCAAGGATCACTGAGCTCTCTCCAATTGTATGATATATGTTTTGCATGCACCTCCTCATAATCCAATGCAGTACCCGATGACAGATTGAAAAAGGGCATAGTAAACAGTACGAAGAAGTTCCAGATTAGAAACATGCCTAAGATTTTTTTACAATTATTGTTTTAAATCTACTACTAAATCCTACGATTTTTATTTTGCGAAATAACAGTGTGGTGCCTCAGTTCACACACACATACGAAATCATGTCCATATGTGGCTTCCAAGTTATGTTCTCGTCTAGAAGTACTCCAAGATACTTAACTGTTGGAGTTTTATTAATGGATAGACATGAACATTGCTGATTTATAGACTCGCAAGTGCGAATACGAATCACTATGTTTTGTTGTTTCACATCAGAATTCGTAAACTGAACTAATAAAGTTTTGGAAACGTTTCAAGTAAAAAAAAAATGCTTTAGCCACATGTGCATCCTGCGCAATTCCTTTTCTGCAGTTTGTCGTACCTCTTCCTACGTTTCCCTTTTAAATAATAGAGTGGTGTCTTCGGCATTTGTAAATAAAATCTGTTGTGGAGTGAAATTTGACACAGGTCGTTTATGTATACAATAAATAAACTGGGACCAAGAATACTGGCCTGTGGAACGCTGCAGGTGACAGATGGATCTGAGCTAGTATTTTCCACAAGAATAGGAATTGAGACAGTATCAAATGCCTTTGCAAGGTCAATAAATGCTCCCAGACACTTTTTTTTTTGTCATCGAGATTTTGTGTAACATAGTCTAACAAAGAGCTAACGGCTTCATCTGTACTTTTCCCTGATCTGAAACCGAATAGTGAATTGGAAAGTATATTATTACGCTCCAAAAAAATTTAAGTATAAGTTGTTTATTCAGGACTTTTTCTAACACTGTCGAGAGTGTTATGTTTTTTTTTTTGGGAGTTCAAATTATCATCTGCCTAGCCTTTTCCCAACTATCTTGGGGTCGGCTTCCAGTCTAACCGGATGCAGCTGAATACCAGTATTTTTCATGGAGCGACAAATATTGGTATATAATTTGTAACACTGTCGGGCTCCCCACTCTTGTGGACAGGTGTTATGAGAGCTCTTTTAAAGACACGGGAAAACATCCTGCTCAACGCATAACTTAACCCCTGAACGGCCACGGGCATACCAGTATGCCGATCCAGATTACGCGGCTTAAACCTCTATTATTAAATAACTAAAGATCTTATATCCTGTGGCATGGTGCACATGCATTCTTAGATAGTTATTACATAGTGTTAGAAAAAAAACGCAACACAAAACGCAACGCAAACGCAGAAACGCAATTTTAAAAAGCCGTTATGTTGTTTTGATTTCGTAATTTGAAGTTTTGAGTGTGAATAATAGGAAAATATGATATCGGACTCTACAACTCCAACACAACAACTCTATTACTTGTCTATTCATAGTGCAACATGCAAAATTTCATGTAAATTGATACAGTGGTTTTAACAACTACCCACACACACACACACACACACTATTCCCGACAAATCGTTGATAACAGAATTTGAATAAAATTCAACTCTTGAATTAGAAGTATTGTTTACATGTTATTCTAAGGTCTGTTTATTCAACAACCCAAAAAAGTTTACTTTAAGTGCCTCGCTCCAATAGAAACCTCAGCAAGTTGTTTTTTATGAGCCCGGTCGTAAATATGTCAAACTGCGATAAGACGCGCGGCCGTTGAGGGGCATGGTGAAGAGTGGAACTATAATGTGAATTGACATTTTAAGAAATTAGTTTGAGATAGAGTCCCAACCACTGGCATAGTCGTTCTTTTTTCGTTGCACCAGATGAAACTAAAATCGAATCTCTGCAAAACCATTGAATGTGAGATACGAGATATGTTATAATTATCGGAACTATCTTGAGTGGTTACGGACTGTAAAATATTATTAGCTAGCAACTTGCCATCACTTGCAAAATAGTTGTTGACTTCCTCAACAGCACAACATGGATTTTCCTGCTTATTGAGCATAGTCGTTCTTTAAGTTCATAATTAGAGATTCGATTTTAGTTTCATCTGGTGCAAGCAAAACCATTGAATGTGAGATACGAGATATGTTATAATTATCGGAACTATCTTGAGTGGTTACGGACTGTAAAATATTATTAGCTAGCAACTTGCCATCACTTGCAAAATAGTTGTTGACTTCCTCAACAGCACAACATGGATTTTCCTGCTTATTAAGCAAGTTTTCGGCAGAAGACTTTTGCTTGGAGGTATTCGTGATAGATTTAATGGCAGACCAGTCTTTTTATTGTTTATTGCATTTTTGAAGAGGGATTTTTCATAATTTCTATTTAACCTTCTTAACAAAGCATTACAAAAATTCCTATAACGTTTTTAGGTTATTTCAACATTTGGTTATTAGAATCTTCTTTAAAAACGTTTGTATAATTTGTCGCGATGACGAATGCAACGCAGTCCATGGCTTTAGCGTTTTCTTACGCCCAGATACCGCAATACTTATCTTATTAAATTACTGTTTATTTAGTAAAAGGATCGTCAACATTGCACACATTATAAAATTAATAAAACATAACTGAAATAACTATTCAAGTGTTGGAACTCTTCACAGATAACCGGAGCAAACAAAATTACCTAAAGAATAAAATATTAGGTAAAAATCTAAAATTAAAAAAAATCAAGTTAGAATGCAATATAACTAGAGTTTTCTGAATTATAACGCTCATTGATTTCTTAATAGGTAATAATAGGATGTTTGCTGGGTTCAAAAATACACTTCTGGACACATCTATTGGCCCACCTTGTATTTTCAGTTTCGTTTGGTCCTAGCTAAAATTTTATATTAGGTCGAGCAAAAAGTTTTTATGCAGTTTTGAACCTGACACATTCACAATTTCATTCAATAGTCTTTTTTTGAATTTCGAACACAGAATTTAAAGAAACAAAAGACAATTTGGAGCCTGTTTGTTGATATCAAACAATCGAATACTAAGAAAACTTGGTTTTATTGGTTTACTTGGATTTAATTCTTGAAAAAGTGATTGATATCTTTGATTTTGCTACAAACATTACTTATTCTTAACATTAAGGTGAGGTTCTATCAATAATCTATGGATACTTCACCTGAAGTCGCCGCCCAAGCTGTGGCACTTATTCAGGCCGGACACAGCCAAAGAAACGTGAGTGCTCAACTTAATTTAAGTCGATCTGCGGTCCGAAATGTTTATCGGAGGTACCTAGAGACTGGCGGCTTTGTTCGTCGCCAAGGAAGGCCACGATCTCGGGTCACAACTGAAAGGCAGGATCGATTCATCGTGACGACCAGCTTGAGAAATCGTCACCTTACCTCCATTGAGATACAAAACCAACTTCGCGACTTCCACGGAGTATCTGTGAGCGCTCGAACTGTTCGGAGAAGGTTAAAAGAACGCGATATGGTACCACACAAGCCAGCTAATGGGCCCAAACTAACGCGAGCCCACCGAACAGCGCGCCTTCATTTCGCACGCAGTCATTTAAATTGGACACAGCAAGATTGGAGCCGTGTACTCTTTTCTGATGAGTCTAAAATTATGTTACATGGCAATGATGGAAGGAAGAAGGTCTACCGACGTAAGGGAGAGCGTTTCGCACAATGCTGCTTTGAAGAGAGGGTTGCTTATGGCGGTGGCTCATGGGCTGTCTGGGTCGGTATATCCGCGAGCGGCAAAACTCAACTTGAGGTTGTTACAGGACCACGGCTGCCAACATTAAATGCTGAAAGGTACATTCGTGAGTGCTTAGAACCTCACGTGATACCATACGCGGACTATGTGGGCCCAAATTTCCTTTTTATGCATGATAATGCAAGAGCCCATGCGGCCGGCATCGTCAGGGAATATCTTCGGGATGTGAACATCACAGTTATGGACTGGCCAGCCAGAAGCCCAGACATGAACCCCATTGAGCACATGTGGGACGAGCTAAAAAGACGTGTTAGGGCTCGTCAGCCAGTTGCCCAGACGATGCAGGAGTTGAAAACTGCCATAGAAGAGGAATGGGAGATGATCCCTCAAAATTTCATAGAGCGGTTGATAAACTCTATGCCTAATCGTATGAGAGCTGTGGTAGATGCCCATGGAGGCAACACGCGTTATTAAATTAAACCTTTATTTGATAAAACATGTTTTTTATTCAAAAATCAATTGCCTTTAACAAGGCGCATATCCGACTTGTTAGGCGTAGCTCCATGTCGTATGGTATTCTGTATTCAAATTTAAAACAATACGATCGAAAAAGATGGTAAAATGTATCAGGTTTAAAACTGCATCAACAGTTTTTGTTCAATCTAGCAATCATATTTCGGTAGGGGCCATCGAAACCTAAACTCTAAGGTGGGCCAATAGATGTGTCCAGAAGTGTAGTAATTCGATTTAGTCCGTAAGTTAGATTGTCAAAAAATACTGGCCATTTATTTTTTGCTTTACCAAACCAACAAAAAATTACAAAGATTAAATGTATCAAAGTTCAGGAGTGGGGGCTTGCTACGTCACTTTGTGATAAAAAGTGTAGCACGGCGTGACGTCACGTGAAATTTCAACACACTGTATTGTCCTCATTTTTTGTTTACGTGACAAAAGAAAACATAATTATGTGTCTGATATTTTTTGGTAATCTAACTGATAGACTGATTAGATTTTTTTTAGGAAACTACTCCATTGTGGTAGTTGTTACCTAAAAATTGGTTCGAAATAAGTTGGTGCAGAACGGGTAACGATGGAAAGAAAAACCGGTTTTTGTTCAGCATTGGTGTAGTATATGCGAGCTTGTTATAATAAGTGGCTTTCTGAATTATCTACCTACCTGCATGGTATTAACATTATCGTGAATCGTGTTGTAAATTACTAATAATAGAGACTGCGTCCGTAGCCGACGCCGCGTCCCGAAATTGTAGCCAGCGATGACTTTGAAAAAAAAGGCAAAAAATGTGATTTGTAAATTAAAATTTTAGCAGTTAAAATGTTCCAAAAAGCCACAAACAATAAAAAATACCTATTAGATACTGTTTTTTGCATATGATTCTTAAAAATCGACCAAATAAAGTTTTTTATGCAAACAGTATTTTTTTATTGTCTGTGGCTTTATGGAACAGTATTGATAATTCTAATGATTATAATTCTATAAATACATAGTTACTTGTTAGTTTTAAACTTGCAATAATTATAAGCATACGTATCACTTGGGACACACAGCGTCAGTATGTGCTAACCCGTCAAGTTTTTAAATGTTACACTGCGAATAATCTAAAGAATACTTCAAAAAGAGTAAGTTCATTGTTTCGTTTTGGATTCGAACCATCGGATTACCGAACGTCGTCATACTCATACGGCAGTTTGACGAACTAGCCAGCGAGCCCATAAGAATTGCAATGAAATTATATATCTACTTTCGTCCGAGTCAGTTTAT
This sequence comes from Polia nebulosa, assembly GCA_951329385.1. Lineage (NCBI taxonomy): Eukaryota > Metazoa > Arthropoda > Insecta > Lepidoptera > Noctuidae > Polia > Polia nebulosa. Next base: position 11,745,584 of record OX589598.1, read on the forward strand.
CTTTAGGTCTCTGTCTAATCGATAGATGTTATAATTTGAGGGTATCCATTAATTTTAGTTACTTACGTTTCTGTATTAACTTAATCCATACCCTTAAGTTATGATTACAACGTTTGATATATACCTACATTCACTTAAAACGACGAAGAGTACCTAAACGACTACGGATTTACCCATTCGGTATTTTTTAAAATGATTTCTAATTTTATGAGACCAAAAATAGTTTTTCTTTAAAATATGTACATTATGATAAGTACTGTAAATTATCAAATCAAATTGTAAAATATAAATCTTTGTAGTAAAATAAGATCAAAGTTTTGTTGACTAAATAATAATAGCAATAATAAATATTAATAAAGTATTTAATTTTTCTTAATTTTTAAATCTTTTTGAATAATACTGAAACAAAAAAAAAACAACAGACTTCCAAAAAAAAAATACAATAAAAATTTAAAAATAACTTTAATTTCGGAAGTCGGTGTTTGTATTCCGAAATTAAAGTTATTTTTAAATTTTTAGTGTATTTTTTTTTGGAAGTAGGTTGTTTTTTTTTTTTGGAAAAAAGTTTTTTATTTTTCGCTTTTTAGTTGTTATTACCCCAGAACTAAAAACCCCAATAACATGGAACGTGGAATTTAAACATTTGGAGAACACAAAAACGTCATCAAGATATGCGTATTTATCGTTTTTGTACAGTTTCTCAAAAAGCGCTAAAGCAATTTCGATAAAATTTATATGGGACCACCTCGGGAGTATATTCTTTCGGATAAAAAAAGAATTTTGAAAATCGGTCCACAACTGACGGAGAAATGCGCGGACATACATAAAAAAAAAAACATACATACAGTCGAACATAGAACCTCCTCCTTTTTCGAAAGTCGGTTAAAAAGAAAAAACTTTATATTAAAACATAAAATGCTTGACAAAAAGCACATTTCGTGCCTAGGATTTGAACCTCCAATCTTATGCACGGAAAGCGGTCTTGAAACCTGTGGTCTATTTAGACGTTGAATAACTCTTTTCGTAAATGAACCCTATTATTGCTTGTCGTTATACGCAAAAACCAAATTGTAAAAAACAACCAAAAAATTCCAAACCAGTCACTTTGCAAGCAGTCTGATGCAGTTGGTGGCAGCTATTTTAGTTCAATTGTTAAAGCGCTATTAGCTGCCAATGACCTTGAGTGGTTAGCTTGCGTGTTCTGTGCTGAGCTCACTTAACGCATCGTACGTCCACCCAGTAATAGGACTCGCCCATCAAGGAGCGTTGTCCGAAATTAGACGCATTATTAATTTATTACACATAAAAGAACAGGTATTAAAATAAAACACTGAGACTAAATTATAAATAATTAAATGATCTTTAAAATGGTGAAGATTTCATAAAAATACGCTTTATAGTTTTTGCGTGATTCTCAATTTTTTATCCGCGTTAGACGTAACTTTACAAATTAATTACACTATGCTAAAAAAAATTAATTTTAAATATTCTCAGATCAAAGTATGACGAAAATTGTCTAAAGTAACATTTATTAAAAAAAAAAAAATAAGACTATTCGTTAAGTTAAGACGTGATGTTCAATTAAAAACCATTAAAAGTCGTATAACTGCCCCTTAAATTATTACAAGCGTTTTGAAAAAAAAAAGTGGAAACTGAGGTTCGCAAAAAAATCTTATACAAGTACAGTTAAAATGTACCAAAAAGCCACAAACATAAAATAATAGTGTTCTTTGCATAAAAATCATCATAAACAAGTCCCAAAAAATCCAAAAAGTAAACAATATGTACAAGCTGGGTTTGAACTTGTAATTACAAGCATACGTTGAGTCGCTCTAACCTGTAAAATTATCATACCGTTCTTTGGTAGTGATTCCTAATTACACTGCGTGACACGATTTTGGTACCCTCTTAACTGATAAATGAATAATGATGAGTTATAGAAAAAATATCTCAAACATTTGTGGTATCCATCACGTCCAGTTTTAGAGGTACATGTTGATCAATTTTTCAACTACCTACCGTCAATTTACGCATGAAGGAAATAGTTGACGTTCTCGTTTGTTTTGTTTTGTTTACAAGTCGTTTCTAATTGATAACCTTAATATATTAATATATTTTCTTTATTTAACAAAAACTCCTAGCCGTGGAGCTGTCAGTGTTGAGCAAGGTAAGAGGTTCTACCAGGATATGAAGAAACTTGATGAACGGCTTCAAGGCCGTCGGAAGCGGAACACTATTAAGCCTGTTGGTGGATAAAGCGTGGAAATTCTTCAAAACATAAAAGAAAATCAAAAGAATGGACAGATGTGACGCAAGCCCAGCGCAAACGAAACATATCTCAGTTTTTTAATTATTTCATGTATTTATATTACCAAAAATTATACTTTTTTTTCCGATTTCAGTGGCTAACCTATTTTAAGAGTCTTCGTAATGTAAAATATAATTTTTTGATACCAACTAAAACCTCTTTAAAAAGTTTAAAATTAGTTGTGACGAGTTATTTGAAACCATTAACTACAGAATTCAGAATAAGTAGCATTTACATTACACCTATCGCTAAGTTTTAATAAAGGCATTTACAACTTACTAATTTCATTAATTGAATCAGTGATTATTCTTCATTAGATGACTGAAAGCAAGAACTGGTCTCTTAAACCATTTTAAAGTAAATTGCATTTACTTCTAATTAAATTTTATTTTAAATTAGGTAAATATTATTTTTTTAAGAATTAGTTAAATAATTAAATGTGTCAAATTTAAAGTACAACTTACAATGGAAAAAACAAGTTATGTACCATTGAAACGAGATAATAATATGGTCGTTAAATGATCGTCATTTCAGCTTAATTCACTAGTGTGACACACAAAAGAATTCACTCATGCTACCTCACTCTTGCACTCCCTATATATACTTTTTTTGATTGTGTTATATATACAGATGACTTCTCCCGCTCTGGTTGGAGCAGGAGGGAGTGTCAGACTTTAACTGATGTAACGGTTTTCATCAGTTAAAGTACGGGTGGTTACACTGGTTACCGTGTTCCTTGATTTGCCCTTGGCGTTCCAGGGCTTCGGTAACTTTGTAGCTTCGACTCGACGAGCCTATTATTGCCGATGATCCTCTTGGCTCGTTTCTCAATTGTTTCAAGGGCATCAAGCTGGTATCTGGCAGATCCTATTCTTTATTTTCTCTTTTCTTTTTTTTATTAAAAAACGTTGCCCCACACTAGGAATTACTCCTGTATCGTGGGTGCAAAATCAAAAGTCATTATTCAAATTAGACTGAGAGTCAGCACTTTATGAATATCAAAGTTCTACATAAAGACAGTCCCCCAAAAACGCTCGCCCGTCACCACTTCCTAGTGTTTTAGCTGTGAATAAGAAGTGGCGCAACCAACTCTCCAGCAACTCGTGTCATACTCTGCCGCAGAGCCACCATCTGTCTGTTAAGTGTTCCTAGAGATGATGTTTCTACTAGACATAATATGTAGCAGCAGATATGACTGCTCAGATTTGGTAAATAAATTAAGTAATGTTGTACCTAGAACTGTTATAAAACGCGAGGTACGCGCACGCCCACTATTTGTTATTCCATCTTGCCGCACCAATGCTGAAGTTCATCGCATAACAAGCAATTATAATACAATTTTTTCGGATATAGATCTATTTAAACTATCATCTAACAAATTTCGAAATACTCTAATCCAAAAATTTTTTGTCGGCACAGTTGGCGCAGTAGTTGAGCGTTCGGCTGGTACGCTGCGTGTCGCGGGTTCGATTCCCGCACGGAACAAATATTTGTATGGCCTACAGATAGTTGTTCTGGGTCTGGGTGTTTTGTGTATGTGAATTATATATGTTTGTGAAAGCACCCACGATACAGGAGTAATTCCTGGGACAACGTTTTATAAAGTAAAAAAAAAAAAAAAACAAACTAAGTTTACTTTACTGTAACCTAAACATAATGTAATATAAATTCAGTCGCATGCCTAGTTAGTTCTTAAAAAAAATTGTATAGATAACATGAGGATAACGTTGTGAGTTACGCATACACTATTAACTTTAGATAAGGACTATTAATTAAGAAGTTTTGTGTTCCTGTTTGTTTTCCCAAAGAAATAAATAAAATAAATAAATAAATAAAAGTTAGAAGAACTTGAATTTATATAATTGTATGCAACAATCTTAACATATTATTTGAATGTAGGTAACATATATATGTAAAATAGAAATATCGAATTTTCGATATTTTTATTTTTTGTGTTTTCTGTTTTTTTTTTGTGTATTGTTTAATTACTTGTGGAGGTGAGCGGAACAGAGTGTAAAGTCCCGCAAACCTCCGTTGAAAAGGGAGGATCCTCCGACCAGACGGGTGTTGTGTCTGGTCCGGGCAACTGCCCAATGGTTGATTTCGGACTGTTGTATATGTTCAAATCGCGCGGAGAACTCTGCTTGCGCGATGTAGAATTCTTGCTATTTTTAGTTCGTGTGCGGCGTCATAGATGTCGCTACAAACTAATGAACTGTGTGCCACGCACGCCTCAAAGAAGAGATGTCAGCAACGTCGCATCTGATGAAGCCCGCGGTGGCCTGTCGTCGCCCGTGCGATCCATCGCGAGTCTGTAACTTCTAAGGCCGGGACTCCACCAAAGCGGAGACGAGACGAGCGGAGAGGAGATGTATTTTAAACAACCAATAGAATTGTGTTATTGACACATCTCCTTTCCGCTCAGCTTCAGTGGAGATCGCTGTGCGGAGATGTGTAATATTTGTGTGGCGCGATGGAAGCGGAGATGTAAGCTGTGCGCGGATGACGTGCAGTGGAGACGAGAGATGTGAGCGGCGTGCAGTGAGCGATGTCACCCTCCCCCCTCTCGCCTGCTATATATCGTCTACCTTTCGTGTCAGAATGCGTACTGAGCACTTAACGCCTCGCACCCGAGCTGAAAAACATCTCTTCTCGCACAGCACACAGCACACCGCACACATCTCCGCTTTGGTGGAGTCCCCCGAGCTGAAAAACATCTTTTCTCGCACAGCACACAGCACACCGCACACATCTTCGCTTTGGTGGAGTCCCGGCTTAAGGCGCGGCGTGGCCTGTCGGTTAACGGGCCGTGGGACATCACTGGCGGGGCATGGCACGGCGCAATGTATAAATGAATGTGATGATGGATGAATGGTGGCCAGCAGGCCAACACACGCCATGGGAACACTCGACACGTGCCGCGCCGGGCTGCGATTGTCTGAGGCTTATTGGCATAAAACCGCGACTTCAAGTAGCCCCAAAGAAAGAAGTGTGGAATGAAAAAAAAAATAAAAAATTCACGCAGCGCTAACTTCACCGACCGATTATTAGTAAAAAAAATCGACACAATTACGCTCTTGCGGAATATAGCGCTCTATTCCCACCCAGGACAAAATGTTTGTGTAATGAGCACGATCATTTGTTCTGTGTCTGGGTGTAATTTATCTATACATATAATAAATCTGTAGAAAAGTCATTTTTGTACATTGAAGAAATTGAAACAAAAAATAGCCAGCGTGTGAAAAGATAAGTAACAGAACCCATTTCCATCATTTTTGAAATTTTTGTCTGTTTGTCTGTTTGTCTGTTTGTTTGTGCGCACATCACGTAAAATCTACGAATTCAATGCTGACAATGTTTATATACAAAAATTATACGCAACTTGAGGATTAACTTAGTTTTTGTTTCATCGAAATCGGTTCACTCTATCAAAAGATATGATTAATTTAGTGAGTTCAAGAAGTAAAATATTACGTTACGCAATTAAGTATAGTACTTGCAACGACATCTTAAGACTAAAAATAGAACTAATGTTGATAGTTGAAATCTAAATCCGATAGATGGCGTTGTGCAAATGACGTCATTTTCTGAATCGCGGTGTTAAGATTTTCCGCGCGAGGATGACGTCCACCGTGTTTACTAGGCAAATTGGGTTTCGTTAGGTGTCTTAAAAGTTCTTGCGTGTGTCGTAAAAGTTCTTTGGTTGCTTGGTTTATCGATTTTCTAAATTGGTCGAAAAAAAAGTATTTGCTTATCTTATTGGTTTCGTTTGGTCAACTTTGGTCATTGGTTTGAAGTACGAAGTAAAGATTGTATTTGATTTACTTCGTAGTTTGAATCCAATAGTGCCAATCGTTATACAGTAAGTTAGTGTTGCCAATTCGTTGAGTCACGACCACGAACAGACGATACGTTGTCACACTAGACTGTTCGACGCACCGATCTTTTAAGTTTGTAGGCTATTCAGTCATAAGTGTTGTTAGTTTTGTTTATTGCTTTAATTTTCCTTGAAAATGCCTCAAAGAAAAAAAACTAACCTTTCGCTGCGTAGCCGAAATGCGAAAAGGATGAGACTTTGTAGGTCTCAGGAATCGGAAGAAGATCGTGAAGCACGGTTATCTGCTAACCGAGAGCACATCGCTCTTTCACGTGAATCGGAAACGTTCACCGAAAGGGAGTCACGTTTAAGTTCACAAAGAACACGGACCGCGACTTTGCGGTCTCAAGAGAGTATCCAGGAACGCGAAGACCGGCTGTCTGCTGATCGGGAGCGCCACTCTCTCTCACGTGAGTCAGAGACATTCACAGAAAGGGAGTCGCGCTTAAGTTCGCAAAGAACTCGGACCGCGACTTTGCGTTCTCAAGAGAATATCCAGGAACGCGAAGTTCGGCTGTCTGCTGATCGGGAGCGCCAGTCTCTCTCACGCGAGTCAGAGACTTTCACAGAAAGGGAGTCGCGCTTAAGTTCGCAAAGAACTCGGACCGCGACTTTGCGTTCTCAAGAGAATATCCAGGAACGCGAAGTTCGGCTGTCTGCTGATCGGGAGCGCCAGTCTCTCTCACGCGAGTCAGAGACTTTCACAGAAAGGGAGTCGCGCTTAAGTTCGCAAAGAACTCGGACCGCGACTTTGCGTTCTCAAGAGAGTATCGAGGAACGCCAAGCACGTCTGTCATCTGACCGAGAGCGACACGCTCTCTCGCGCGAGTCTGAATCTCTCTCCCAAAGAGAAGAACGATTACAAATAGCTAGACATAACTATGTAGGTGTACAAAGAAACAATGAAAGTTATCTTGCATCTGAAAGGGAAAGAATAGATGAACTAAGACGAGCAGAAACAGCAGAACAACGTCAATCTCGCCTAGAAATAGAACGAGCTCGATACCATATGAATAGAGAAACAAATAGCGGAGCTGATGAGTCCATGGAAAATGACGATGCAAATATTTTATTACCTTGGGACAATAGGGAAAAATCAGGGTTCACATATTCGTCTAGAATTAATTATGCTGGCTTTACTTTCGTGGGTGACATGAGAGAAATTTGTAATTTTTGTCATGCTTTGAAATGGAGGAAAGAGACAGATGGAATGTGCTGCTCAAATGGAAAAATTGTTCTTCCAAATTTCCAAGATCCACCACACTTACTTAAAAGTCTCCTGAATGGCGATCATCCCCAGTCGAACCGTTTTTTGGATAATATTCGTTTATATAACAGTGCTTTCCAAATGACTTCCTTTGGGGCAAAACAAATAACGGAAGGACCGTTCATGCCAACCTTCAAAGTACAAGGTCAAGTTTATCACCTCATTGGATCTTTGCTGCCAGAAAATGAACCCAAATTTCTCCAAATTTATTTTGTATCCGATTACACGCAACAGCTCAATGTTAGAAATCACAATTTTCCCCAGCTCAATGCTGAGCTTTTGGGTCAACTTCAAGAATTGCTGCATCACGTTAACCAGTACGTTCGTGAATTCAAAGCTGCATTGGAGTCAATTCCACAAGGCAGCAATGATTTCAAAATTGTTATAAGTGCCGATAGACGTCCTGTGGGTGAACACCGTGGAAGACACAATGCACCCGTCGCAGATGAAGTTGCAGTTGTTTTAGTCGACCAGGAGTGTGAGAGACGTGATATCGTGTTGCGTACACGCGACGATCGCCTTCAACGCATTTTGGAAACCCACCGAGCTTACGACGCCCTGCAATATCCACTAATTTATTGTCATGGTGAAGATGGGTACAATTTTGGGCTGTACCAAGTGAACCCTACTACGAGAGTCACTAATTATCAAAAAAAAATATCTGCTCAACAATACTATTCCTACCTTTTACAAATAAGGCAAAACAGTTTCGTATATTTGCAACGATTTCGTGGTTTGTTCAGCCAATTTATTGTGGACATGTACGCAAAAATAGAAACTGAACGTTTAGTGTATATTCGCACTAACCAGCGACGGTTACGCGCTGAAGAATACGTGCACTTGCGGGACGCCATGCAATCAGATAATAACGTCGAAAACTTGGGTCGATTGGTTATTTTGCCATCCAGTTTCACAGGCGGTCCGCGGTATATGCACGAACGAACGCAAGATGCTTTTTGTTACGTCCGTAAATACGGCCGGCCGGACCTTTTTATAACATTTACAACAAATCCAAAGTGGACGGAGATTTGCCAGGCACTTCTCACAGGACAGGCGTCATACGACAGACATGACATTATTGCTAGGATTTTTCATTTAAAACTCAAAGTCTTGATTAATCTACTTACAAAGGAGAAAGTTTTCGGTTCAACTCTTTGTTTTATGTATAGCGTCGAGTGGCAAAAGCGTGGTTTACCCCACGCGCACATTCTTCTGTGGCTGGAAGAAAAAATTCGTCCCGATGCTATAGACAGTGTCATAAGTGCAGAATTTCCGGACTATAATGCAGATCCGATTTTGCATGACATAGTAAAAACACATATGGTTCACGGGCCATGTGGCCTCTTAAACAGGGAATCACCGTGCATGAAAGATGGTCAATGCTCAAAAAAATACCCCAGAGCACTGAAAGAACTAACTATGGCTGGGGAAAATGGGTATCCGCAATACCGGCGAAGATCACCGTCACAAGGTGGTTTCACAGCTACTGTCAGATTCCGTGGACAAGAAATAATTCTAAATAATAGTTGGGTGGTACCGTATTCTCCAGTTTTGTCAAACGCTTTTCAAGCACACATTAATGTTGAAATTTGTAATAGCGTCGAATCTATAAAATATATATGTAAATATGTTAATAAAGGTAGTGATCAAGCCATGATAGCACTAAGAAATAACAACCAATTTGATGAAGTGACAAGGTATCAATCTGGCCGATACATAAGCTCTTCGAAGGCAGTTTGGCGCATTTTGAGTTTCCCTATTCATGAAAGGTATCCGCCAGTCATCCATCTTGACGTGCACCTGGAAGGCGGGCAGCGAGTTTACTTTCAGCCAGAAAATGTGGCAGAAAGAATGAACAACCCAAGACAAACCACCTTGCTCGCATTCTTTCGCCTTTGCGAAAGAGACAATTTCGCTAAGTCTCTGTTGTACAATGAAGTGCCACATTATTATACTTATAACAAGCAGCAAGGTGTTTTTAATCGCAGGAGACGTGGAACTGCTGTAGAAGGCGAGTCCGGCATTTTTAAAGAACACGTGATTGGAAGAGTATACACGGTGCACCCAAATAATGCAGAGTGTTATTATTTACGCCTTCTTCTTCACACAGTGCGAGGACCTACTTCTTTTGCTGAGCTCCGCAAAGTGGACGATATAGAATATCCCACATTTCAAGCTGCTTGCCGCGCACGGCATTTATTAGATGGCGATCAGCATTGGGATGATGCTTTAGCCGAAGCATGCGTCAGTGATAGTCCACATCGTTTGCGCCATTTATTTGCCATTTTGTTGACATTTTGTGGCCTATCGGACGCTGGGCAGTTGTGGCAAAAATATAAAGACGCGTTTGCCGAAGATTTTTTGAGACAGCAAAATATAAATAGTGAAACTTCTGACCAAGTACGTGAAAGCTGCCATAATAGGGCTTCGCTGGCTATACAAGATATAGTTACAAGTATAGGAGGGAACCCCCTCAGTCAATACGGCTTGCCGACACCGACAGTTGGTGGGGAACGAATTAATAGGGAGTATACATCTGAAATAAATTACAACCCCGAAGAGTTAGCAGAAATATTGCGAAATGGCTGTTCAAATTTGACGACAGAACAACGTCAAATCTTTGATAGAGTATGCTGTAGTGTAGAACATTCATTAGGAGAAATGCTGTTTTTAGATGCACCTGGTGGAACAGGTAAAACTTTCCTCACTAAAGTTATCTTGGCTCAAATAAGGAGCCAAAACAAAATTGCCCTTGCCGTCGCTTCCTCAGGAATAGCTGCCACTTTATTACCAGGAGGAAAAACTGCACATACAACATTTAAAATACCAATCGACTTGGACCGCACAGAAAACCCTGTTTGCAACATGTCTCGCAATAGTGATAAAGCAAGGGTTTTACGCGATTGCGCCCTTATCGTTTGGGACGAGTGTACGATGGCAAATCGTAAAGCTGTGGAAGCTGTAGATAGAACGTTGCGAGATATAAGACAAAATGACCGACCGATGGGAGGCTTAACGGTGCTATTCTGTGGAGACTTCAGGCAGACACTCCCTATAATACCCAGAGGAACGAGGGCCGATGAAATAGGTGCCTGTTTAAAGAGCTCTATTTTATGGCGTAGTGTCATATTAACTAATTTGAGCTTTAATATGCGAGCATATTTGGGAGGTGACGCAAACGCGCAGGTTTTCTCAAATTTACTACTTCAAATTGGTAACGGCACATACCCGACTCAAGAAGGAGGTAAAGTAACTTTAGTCGAAAGCCTGTGTTCTTCTGTTGCCTCACAGCAGGAACTCATTTCCTCTGTATACGGAGATCCATCAGAGATCTCGAACCATGACGCTGCTTGGCTATGCCAACGAGCTATTTTGGCACCTCGCAACGACCAAGCAGCAGCAATAAATTCTCAAATATTGGTACATGTTTCTGGAGAAAGTAGGGAATATTTATCTATTAACACGGTTTTAGAAGAAGGAGATGCCACCCACTATCCAGTAGAGTTTTTAGACTCTCTAAATACACCAGGTCTTCCAGCACACAAAATTTATTTAAAAGTCGGAGTACCAATCATTCTACTCAGAAATTTAAGCCCACCAAAACTATGCAATGGAACTCGGTTGAGAGTAACAAATCTCCAACGAAATGTCATCGAAGCCGAAATCTTAACAGGTTGCGGCTCCGGTGATGTTGTTTTCATTCCCAGGATACCCATTATCCCCAATAATTTTCCGTTTACTTTCAAACGTGTGCAATTTCCTGTAAGCCTCTGTTACGCTATGACTATTAATAAAGCCCAAGGCCAGACGTTATCCGTTGCGGGTGTAGACCTTACTTTTGATTGTTTTTCACACGGCCAACTCTATGTTTCTCTATCACGTGTTAGCAACCCAAACAACCTTTTTGTATATGCTCCGGGTAATTCCACCGCTAACATAGTATATAGAGAAGCATTAACGTAATCAACTATACCAAAGTCAGGACTCTTATCTAAATCATCAAAAAGGTGATATACTCTTATCTAAACGACGTTGTTTTGTTCTCGACAACCACGCGAACGAAGTCGCGGGCACAGCTAGTCTATAATATGTATGTATTTAGAAATATATAAGTATGTTTATCAGTTGTCTAGTACCCATAACACAAGCTCTGCTTAGCTTGGGACTAGATGGCGTTGTGTGATAGTTGTGGAATATTATTATTATTTCGTTTATTATTTTTTTTAACATATTAAATACATTTTTAAATATTTCTTAAAAAAGAATATATAAAAAACATTTAAAAATATAAAAAATAGTAGCCCACCGGTATCGGGAACAGGGTCCAAGCTACCGGTGGTCAGGGCTCCAGAGAGAGGAACCGCCTGACAATGCGAGCCGTGTCCAGAAGTACAATTTCTGAATCAAGCCCTTGATCCAGCCGCCTAACGAGAGCCTCCTGAGGTGTTGATCGAGGCTCGTGGCTATTAAGCCATTGGCTGACACGACTATCGGTACAATGATCGCTGAGTCCATATCCCACATGTCGACAACCTCGCGAGCCAAGTGATTTGTTTATCTTTCTCGGCTTTCACGAGGTTCTCGTCATGTGGGACGGTAATGTCAACAATCATTGCACGCCTCTCGATTCGGTCCACCACCACTATATCAGGCTTATTGGCTACAATAGTCCTGTCAGTGATGATGGACCGATCCCAGTACAATGAGATATGACCATTATCGAGAACTGGGTCGGGCGCATATCTGTAGTACGGCACTTCCGATTCCACAAGAGAGTACTTCAGAGCAAGTTGCTGATGGATAATCCTAGCTACAAGGTTGTGCCTATGCAAGTATTCACCGTTAGCTAGACGAGAACAACCAGAGATTATGTGGCGGATTGATTCTCCCGGACGATGACATGCCCGACATATGTCAACCGTGCCGTCCTTCACAATAAATCTCCGGTAGTTTTTCGTCATGATAACTTCGTCCATAATTGCACAGACAAAACCTTCGGTTTCCCCAAAGAGGTCACCGACACGCAGCCAGGCTACGGACGCTAGTTGGTCTACATCGGGCCCATGTAGGGCCCGGAAAAAGCGTCCGTGAAGTTCCTTACTCTGCCATACTTCTCAGCGATCGTTAGTGTCAAGCACTAGAGGTTTGCGCCAGTTCTCGTTAGCCAAGGAGAGTGGAGTAAGGCCCTTGTCTACTGCCACTACATCTCGATGCATACCCACGTCAGCAGCTTGGAAATATTCCCTTAGACTGCATACCTCGCGGTTGTGGAGGGTCTTAGCATTTAAAAAGCCTCGGCTTCCACACTTCCGCGGGATATACAGTCTCATCACCGACGAACGTGGGTGATGCATTCGAAATGCAGTCAGCAGTGTACGAACACGCCTATCCAGGGCGTCAAGTTCTGTTTGAGTCCATTTGAGTACGCCAAAAGAGTACATCAATACCAACCGTTGAAGGCGCGCACCTTGTTTCCGCCTGATAGAAGGCTATTAAATGCCTTCTTCAGGCGGCCAAAGAAGCGCTCCTTCAACGATTGCTTCATGTCAGTAACATTGATACCTAACGCTTATTATTATTATTATTATTGCTTGTTTTAACAAACAAACAAACTAGACAGCTGCAGTATACTAACGTATACTGCAGCTGTCTAGTTTACAAATGTCAAATATGATTGATGTACGATGCCATTTGCAATTTGAGAACTCATATAACCTGTCATAAGCTACTTTATGGGGAAAGAACATCAAATGTAACATTGTCTTGCGTTCAACACAGCGACCAACTATCCTTATCATATAAATAGTCGTTGATGGAATAGTATGCCTTCGAACAGAGTCTAGATTTAACTTTAGTTTTAAATGCATTAAAAGTCAGGTCAAGAAAAGAAAGGGGTAGTTTATTGTAAAAGCGGATAACGAGACCCACAAACGAGCCATGAACCTTACGAAGACGATGGGAAGGAGCATGTGTGTGCTGGTTTCTGGTGTTAAAATTGTGGATATCACTGGTTTTAATACCCCACATGACTTTGTCACACAAAAACACACAATGACACTTACCTAACAGCGGCTGACATCTTGTTCTTTTTTTACAGAATTTATATAGCCTATGTCATTTCGGCAATCAAGATTAATCTAATAATACAATAAAATATGTTGAAATTCATCCAGCCGTTCAGGCTTCAGGGCATGCCAAAGAAATAGACATACTCTCGAAAAAAATTACCCTCCTTCTGGAGCGATCGGGTGAAATCAACTTCGTTATCTCGCAGTGGCGTTCGCGTGGTGCCACTAAAATGGCCTCGACGAGTTTTATTTCGCTGCATCGCCATCAACATATCTCAGGTATCCGCTGAGCCGAGTATTTCGAGTTGTTGTAGCAGTATTATCAGGACAGCAGATTGAATAGAGCTATTTATAGTTTTGTTGTTTTTCCTTGACCCGACCGTTCAACCCGAGATAGATAAGAATCCATATAACCAAGTGAACTATTAGGTGGGGTGAATATGTCGGGTAAACAACCGTATCAGCCGATCTATTTCTTAAAAATCTCATCGTGCAGACTTAAGTGCCACCAACTTATCTGGCCTGGTTGCCAAATTAAAGAAGAATTAACGACGCCATTTTGAAATGTCAATCTGCCTGTCATTCGCTGACATATCCGCCATTGGTTGTTTTGTGTTTATTTTTCGTTTAGTGGTTATAGCTAGTGAAAAATGCTGAAAGCTTTAAAAAGTGATTCGAGGAATGCTATATTACAAGTCTTAGATTTTATAAACGAAGAAAAGCGCCTTCAGACAACGATCATACCGTTCGAAAAATTATATGAACGCGTAGCTGCCGCCACAGGATAGTGTTGTCAGCTTTTGAAAATAAATTCCACGAAAACACTATTTCGCACGTGGTAGTAGAATGTATGTATGATTTTTTAAATTTTTCGTTACTTTTGTTGTAGGTGTTGGGGAGCGATTTGTTAGAAAACTTGTGAAGGAAAAAGAACAGGCAGATGAAACTGAAACAAAAGATTCCACGCCAGAAAAAAAAGGAAAAGGACGAAAGGTAAATTTGAAGTAGATGATTTCAATCTCGGTGTCATAAGAAGAAAAATATCGTGAATTCTACATTATGCGGCAAGAAATTCCCACAATACCAAAATGATTAAATGTGCTCCAAGAAGATATTCATTTTAAAGGGAGTCGAGAAACTTTTCGGAAAATACTCCATAAAATTGCATTTCGTTACAAGAAAACAAAATCGAACAGAAAAATTCTAATAGAACGAAATGATATTTCAACAATGAGAGAAAATTATCTTCAAAAAATTAAAAAGAATGAACGAGCACTGCAATCACGTAAAAAAAAATTAAAACGAGTATGAAAGTAGGGATGTATACTTAGATGAGCCATTCATTATTAATTTGGCCAGTGACAGCGAAACCGAAAGTAGTGACTCTGATGATGAAGTGACGGATAAATAAAATAACTCTGGTGGCGTAGTAAGAAAAAGATAAGAAAAGAAAAATAATTTATTTTGCACAGACCACAAACGCACAAAACTAAAATTACAAAAATATAAACAACTAAACTAAATTGCCTAGTGATCTCACTTATGGTCTCACAGGAGCATGACAACCAGAGAGAAAAGTTGGTCTATGACGCATCGATGACAAAATGACATTAGCAGATCACACGACAATAACGAACGTAATGGAATGTTTAATAATATTAACAATACAATTTAAAGACAAGACATATAACATAAAATATGAAACTGTGCGTCGTATACGTCCAAAAATGGCCATTGCACAGTGAAATGCTGTGGCTTCGGACGGACCATAAGTCAACAGCGCTGGTAGTGTGTGCATAATATTTTTAAACAACTCAAAAAATGAGCATATCAATTTGACACGTACGTAGGTACCTATGTATTAATATTGGAATTGCAATATATTTACGTATAATAGTTAGGCTTCCAAACAAATATACATTTTTTTATAGGTATATATGTATGTTTATCCACGCATTTCTCCGAAACTACTAATCGGATTGAGAAATCGGTTCAGCAGTTTTCAAGATCTGGACCAAAATGTTTTTGTTACATCTACTTGCTTACCCACTATATTGCAAAAGTTATTTTTACTGGCGACACCAAATACGATAACAGCGACTCTCCCACCGGGCCAGATAAGTTGGTGGGACTTTAGGTGAAGTGAGCTGTCATTCCATCTAATGCTTGGGATTGACAGTTCACTTCACATAAAGGGTGGTATTGCACCTATCCAATATCTTTGTCCAATGTAGGTTTGATCAAATAAGTAGGACGACTTCATCAAATGTGACAGCAACTCCGAAATTTGATCAAATATTAATGACATTTAAATCAAAATGGCTGCAACTAAGATTTTGTCTTTCTATTAATATACGGTGATACTTTCATAACATTGTAATTGAATGTTGAGTCATTTATACGTAACAAAAGGATTATATGAATGTTTGTCCTCGACTTGTAATTATTTAATTATCATGAATGCTTTTTCTCTTCGCCTTGCACCTAAAGCTTTTTTTAACCGACTTCAAAAAAAGGAGGAGGTTCTCAATTCAGCTGTATTTTTTTTTATGTGTGTTACCTCATAACTTCTTACTACGTGAACCGATTTTGAAATTTTTTTTATTATTTGAAAGCTGTTGCTTCACATTTGGTCTCATTTTAATTTGGTGGAGATCTGATGAAGGACTTCGGAGATACACAATGGAACTCTTCAATAAATGATAGCAAACCTTCCAGAATTGCTGCAATCGCATGTCTGTACATTGTTTTCACCACTTCACAATACTACATCACGCTGATGCGCTCTGAAGGAGTATACAGATTTGTACAGTTCACCCTGATACACCCTAATTTCGCCAACTACGTTCAAATTCCCTATTTTTGGGGCTATCAATTCGGGCATAACTTTACTATTAATTTAGTTTTAAAATGGGGTAAAACAACTAAAAAGTGAAAAATAAAAAACTTTTTACAAAAAAAATTCAACCCACTTCCATAAATAATACAAAAAAATGCAAAATAACTTTAATTTCGGAAGTCGGTGTCAAATAACGAAGAAACCAAACTAGAAACACCGACTTCCGAAATTAAAGTTATTTTGCATTTTTTAGTATTATTTATGGCAGTCGGTTGAATTTTTTTTGTAAAAAGTTTTTTATTTTTGATTTGTTTTTCGTTTTTAATAATAACAAAGTTGCTCCACGTTCCTCCATTTTCTCAGACTACGCAAAATCTTGGACAAAGTTATTGGACAAGTGGAATGGGCATCCGTCAAAGAAATTTGATCAAATATAGGACATAGATATTGGACGAAGATATTGGATAAGTGGAATACCAGCTATACGT
Source organism: Polia nebulosa (assembly GCA_951329385.1). Lineage (NCBI taxonomy): Eukaryota > Metazoa > Arthropoda > Insecta > Lepidoptera > Noctuidae > Polia > Polia nebulosa. The sequence continues at coordinate 11,762,431 of OX589598.1, forward strand.
AGATATGCACAATCTATATCTACATAAATTTGTATGACGGATGCGCTTGGAACGCCTCGTCATCAGAATGATCAGACATGGTGGGTAACCGAAATAATAGATAGTCTCAACGCTTAATACAGACGTCTATCAATCCACTACAGTTAGCTTAATTCAATAATATCATTTGATTACGCAGATGGAATCGGATCACAATATGGAAACGCGGTGTATTCCATACAAGATGGCAGAACAACTTCTAGTTCCCGAGTCTCGATCAAAAGTCCTGACGTTCCAACCTTTACGTTCACCAACTTCAAATGTCAAATGCCCGCCGTCAAAACAACAACCGTCAATTCAGTGTTGCTACTTCCTGTATCGACTTTACCCAAGTACACACTACCTGACGTTTCCGACTAGTAATAACCAGATGATGTTACCAGTAATTGATATTATAGATGACTGATCCGTGTTGACGCTGCGACATATATATGTACACATATAAAACAAATATATTTCTTTGTATATTATAAAAAAATCTATGTCTACACTCGCGAGCAATGAACTGGAATCACTTCATAGCGCGTTGCTCAAAACAGTTTTTTACAATTTCTATGCAATGGATTATGGATTGTGGTAAATCATTTGAAAGGTAATTTGTCTTGTTAGCTATCAAATGATATCAAAAAGTTTTAAAATTAATTTTATTTTCTACTAGGAGAATGGTCATGACATGATCTATACAAAATTTACCCAGGCCCGGCGCAAACGGAACGTATCTTGTTTTTTTCATTAGTGTGTGTAGGTACATCAATTACCAGATATTTCTTTTTTCGAATTCAGTGACTAACTTACAACTTACAATGTGATTATTTTCTAATTGTTTCCTTACATGGTTTGGATTTGCGCCACCAGGTGGCAGAGTCTTCGTCGTGTACGTTCCCTATAGTCAATTTAATATAAGTTCGTAACCTAACTAAATCTTCAAGATTATTGAATAAATAAACTCCAGATATGTTAACTTCAGAAATGGAGGGTACTTCCTAAGGGTTTAGTTTTTTTGCTGCCAGCCAGTTGAAGGCCGGTAAGCTACGCCCCTACGAATAGAAACGCAAACGCTAGTAAGGCTTCGATTCGTAGCTCATGTGACAATTGTAGTCACAGCCTAATCGGGTCTGTACCGGCCTTCAACTGGCTGGTAAGATTGTTGGAGAGTTATTAGAGAGCCGTTTGAATTTAGAAGGTGTAGGCATCGGGGGATGAGGATACATTCGAAAGAGTTACCTCGCCCCTGGGCATTCAGGGCAGGGAGGAACAGGGGTGGGTTTTAGTCAGTAAGAGTCTGACACGCCCTCCCGCTCCACCCAGAGCGGGAGTCATTGTATGATTGCCCACACCACAAATAAAAAAAAGGCATCACATTTGCTTTAGAGATCAGTTCTGCTTGCCCGGCCGAGGTGAGCACTTATGTTATTTCTTACAAAAACCAATATAATATTATTTAAAACGCCCTCAGCTCTTTTCCTTATCCGCCCGTAGCGAGTTACCCTGTTGTACAGCACTCTCGCAATAAGCCAGCGAGTCGCCAAGCTACGAGACATCCCCCGGACTTCGAAGAACGTCCCAGGATCCCTGCAGGCCGTACTGGTGCCTTGGGGTTCTACAGTACTATGCATGTACATACTAAAAACCGGAATATATATCAGTTTTTGGCACAGTACACTAATTCCATACTCTTAACGCTATCGCAACAGGAAAATTACCCTCTCCTCAGTCTTCGACGATCATTTTAATTAAATTGATAACAAGTTAATAAAACAGATTTCAGCACGCAGGACTTGATTGAAATATAAATTTCCCTTCTGATATTTGACAAGGAAGTATTGGATTCTATTATCATTCTCGTATTTCCAATTTGGCGAAGTAGAAAGCACCTTTCAAGGGCATCTCGTGCCGTTCGTTTGTATTTTATTGCGACCTTTACGTTTAAAAGTACAGATATTTTAGGGATATAGTACATATTTATTGTACTTTATAGCTTTGTGTTTTTATTTTAATAAAATACTAGCTGACTTTATAATTTGATTCTGAGTACCTACCTCAGAATCAATTAAACAAGAAATCCGTTCCATAAAAAGCATACCTACCTTTGAGAGAATGAATTTCCTTTATAATTTTATTTTGAGACAAATCTAACAAAACAAATATCATGAAATTCGGTCCAGCAGTTCTTGAGTTATTAATAGTGTAAGTAGGGTCCGACTTTGTTTAATATACTTAGAGAAGATTTGTAATGAAAAAGAAATCCTTAGGGTAGGTTAACCTACATTAATTGCTATGTTAGGTTCGGGGTAAATAAATAAAAAAAAACTAAAGTATTTGTAACACAGTTTATTGAAAATAATAAACTTCTTTGGTTTGCTCATTAATTTACAATCAAAAATATTTAATTTTTAGCGTTACTAAACAGTACCCAATATTACAATAAAACGTTGTTTTGCACAACAATAAAAGCATTGTATTTAATATAAGGTGTATTACTTAATTATATCTACATACATAGTTTGGTATTTTATACAGCCATTTATTTTATGCGAATCGAGACACGAGGTTTGTAATGTCGTACGGAAACACGTGAGCCGCGTCGAGCCCCTCATTAGCAGACACAATTTAAAACCTATTGTTGCGTTACCTTATGGACACGCGAGGGGCCTGACGCGTTTCAATTTTCATATAAAGCGCTGTTTCTACGAAGTTTTCAACATGGTGATAGTAGGGAATCCGCAGGAAACTTATACAAAATCCAATTCTGCGGAGCGTGCTCCCGTAGTACCGCTCTAAGTTAGTCCTTCGAATCGTACAATATTCCATGTTTAAAATAAAATATTGTAGTCTTAAACTAACACGACTTTGTTGGCACTTTATATAATTTATCAATTTATTTCATAATCTTAGAAACTAAATTATTTACAAGCGTTTCTATGTCATCAAATAATATTTCTTAAAAAATATTTGGGTAATTTTTAGGAATAACTATAAAATTTTACTGCATTTTTTTCAAATCCATAGAAAGATTTGTTATTTGAATTATGCATTTACATATTATATTATATTTTTGATTATCCATTCAAGAATATTTTTGGACGGGTAGGTACACACGAGAATTAAATTAATTTATTTATAAAGCATAGAATTTAGATATATATCTTTTAAAACGAAAAAGCTAGTTGTCAAATGAACAAGTCACTTTTAGTCAATTTGAACGAGAAAATATTTAACATATTAATATTTTTTGTTTTTTTTTTTCAAAAAAATATTACTACAATGCTTGAGTGGAAGTGAAATACAAAAAAAAATATAATGATTAGAGGCCAAATAACATAGACTATATTACACTATTTATTTGTATTTTTAAGTGTGATCACGCCTCCGGTCCACATTTTTATTAGCATTTGAAAATAAACTCGCTCTTTGTTTTCTTTGAAACAGAAGATATTAGGCCGATTTCACCATTCGCTCTATAAACTAAGTTTTACTGAACTAAGTTTAACGTAAAAAATAAAAACCATAAAAATGATTATAGTAAGTTAACCTTAAAAGATAGACATAAACTGTTGAGGACTTTCTTTAGAACTTTAAAAGGAGAATAATTCCGTCGTACATAGTTTTTGCGTAACTTCAACCATTTACGCAGCGCACGCAACTGAAGCACTCAAAAGGTTTTTTTTCCGTTTTTGCCACATTTTTCATTAATGCTTCGCTCCTGTTGGTCGCAGCGCGATGTTATATAGTCTATAGCCTTTCTCGATAAATGGACTATTCAACACAAAAATATTTTTTTAATTCGATCCAGTAGTTCCTGAGAGTAGCGCGTTCAACCAAAGCAACAATCAAACTCTTCAGCTTTATGGCAGCGGCTAAACGCGTTTAAGCGAGCTTAAACGTCCAAAACTGGTCGATTAGAATTGGTGAAATCGGCCCTAAGTCTCTTATTTCCGAAACTGATATTGATACACACTTACAGAAAAACTTGTTATACTCAATGGGCATAAATATTTATTTGATTACACATAATTATATGTAATTTTATGCCTAACTTAGTTCACGTGGTATACATAATAAATATTCATATAAGTACATAGTATATTTGGTAATCACGAATAAAATGACTTTATAAATACGAATAAAAATATTAAAATATTCAATACTGAGTACCTTATTTGGTTCTATGGATAAGCCATATTAATTGAATCGAGTGCCCTAGTAAGCTACTTATTTTAATATCACTTTGGCGATTGCCTAACATTTAGATTATTTATACAATATTTCAAATTGTTAGGATCCAGGCAAAAATATAAATATAATTTACTATTTAAGGGAACAGGAAAAAGGACGACAAATTATTATTTAAATTATTAAGTAAAAAGTAACTTGGATAGAATTTGCGCTATCAAAGAAAACACAAATGTAACATCATTAATATTGAAAGAGCTTAGAAAAAACCTTGAAATGGGGTTCCTAAGTACGAGAATAAAACTGATCTTTTCAAAAGGAATATTTGAACAGAACTTCAAAGGGATTAATTAATCCGTGTTCAAGCAATCTGACACTCAACAACAAATTGAAGTAATTATTCTTTGTCTGTATTTTCAACGAAAACAAAATCTTAAAGCCTAAAGGCGCTCTGAAAATATTTGTTCTCGAAAATTGTTCCGAATCATTAAACGGAAAAGGTTAATGGCCATATTTTAATGCTTTGTCATTGAAGAGGGTACTTAATTAAGTTTTTTTTTGTTAATGGTCAAATTAATCAGCGAAACACCGCAGCGTGTTACCGATGTCTAGTGGCGATATCCGCAGGAGAATCAAGGTTACCGGCATAGCAAAGAACCGTCAAAGTTCAGTGGCAGTGGAAAGGCCACATTGCTCGCAGAACAGATGGTCGATGGCCGAAAGGTTCTGAGTTGACCTGGTGAATACCGCGGGAATCTGCTGGATGTGAGACGCACAGGACCAGTTGATGCAGTGACACCGGGGGAGGCCTATGTCCAGCTGTGGGATTTCGGGTGAAAATAATGACGATAAAAGGCACATTTATTTTAATTTTTAAGCAACAACAGTTGGCTACTTGACAAAGACTCAAGCAAAAAAAAAAAATCTTTTATTTTTATTTTCGTTAGATATCGATACTTTACTTGCCTATAAAATCCGCAGAATTGTCTTAATTCATTCATTTGACCTTATAATCATCATCGTCATCATTTCTGCCGAAAAGGTCCACTGCACACACACGACCCGTCTTGTGCGTCTCGCATCCATCGGCTACCCGCGACCCTCACCAGGTCATCGGCCCAACAGTGGGAGGCCTTTCAACGCTGCTTCTTTAGGTACGCGGTCGCTACTCCTGAATTTTTCGGGCCCATCGACCATCTCTTTTACAAACAATGTGCCCTGCCAACTACCACTTCAGTTTGGCAATTCTTCTGGCTATGTTGGTAACCTTGGTTCTCTTGAGGATATCATCACTCCTGATTCGATCACGCAAGAAAACTCCAAGCATAACCCTCTCCATTGCCAATCAAAAAGATTTGACCTTATACCCAAAGATTATGTAGGTTCCTTGATCAAAAAAATTGGTTGCCTGTAAAGTCGGTATACGGGCGAAAGTTTTACGTGACAACGACTTTGAGTGGTAAAATAATTTTAATGTGAATATTCATTCGTATAGTAGGAAGAAGGATGAAATAATAGTAACAATTTAAAACATTTATTTATACAAAGAATTATATTTAAAACATTAATTTATACAAAGAATCTCGCACTGAATTTCATATTAACAAAATTTTATTTTTACCTTTACACATACATACGTATTTATATACAAATACTCTCTCTCGCTCTGTCTCTCTCGCTCTTAGGCGGGCTAACTGTGCTCGAGTGGAAGGGACGCGTGCCTTTCACTTTTTATGTCTGTCTCTCTCGCTCTTAGGCGGGCTAACCATGCCCGAGTGGAAGGGACGCGTGCCTCTCACTCGCTCTCATTGTGAGCGCATAACGTGAGCGGAGCGTAACGCAGTTTCTTGAAGTGTCACCCAGCAAACCAATTTATAAGACGTTGTCACGTCAAAATTTTCAGTGTATTCGGCACTCATTTGTGCTCCTGCATTCTGATACAAAAAGATATTGCTTACAATAATATCTATCTAAATGGTGCGTCAAGCTTACGCCTTGCGTATATTACTTTTTACAATACATACAATAATTGCTATAAATTTAATTTCCGTTATAAATATTATATTCGCATTAAACTATAACAATGATATAAGGCACTGCCTTATACCTACATTGTACTTATTTTACATTAAAGTTACTTGACTTTTGTCTTAAATTTGTAGTAACTTCAGATTTCGTGTATTGGAATAGGATAAAGTCACGTCACCTTTTTCGAAGTGATGACGTTGTGAAGCCAATGTTCGTTAACCTTTTTGAGAGGTTACGGTTGAAATAGAATAAATTTATTATTCAAAGCACGTGTTATTCATAAATTTATTATTCAAAGCACGTGTATAAAGTCATCTCGACGCCGACAAATGTTCCAAAGTTCGTTCTATGTGATCCAAATATTGAAACAGAAACACGTGGGTATATTTGTAACAACAAGCTTCAATTAAATAACCAATTAATTGATAGATCAATTGAATACAGTTCTAATTAATTCGCTCGTCTATTTAAACGTTTTAATGGAATTTTACAGATTAAAATACTGTATGGAACATCAAGAGGGACAGTCACAATTTGTTTCTTAACGTACGAGGAGTATTAATTAATCTAAGCCGAAAATAGTATACGGTTTACGTTGGTACTTTATTTTTTTAACAAAATGGTGTTCTATATTGACAAAGATTAAGTTAACAAAGAGACTTCTGCAAAATACTACTATAATCTTTGGTACAAGAACTTGGAATTCCGCCGTCAATTCCGTTTACAATTAATTCTTTAACTACGTTTGGGCAAGCTCATTCATCATATATTCCTACAATTCTGAAGCGTATAAACACGTTAGTACAAACACTATCACTATTAACTGCTTTATCTATTTCACACAATACGGTAGTCTCTCAATTCAAGTACCTAATAACATTTTATTGCACCGTATAAAGTCAGTAATTGCACAGGCTTTATAGAAGCGCTATAGAGGCGTCTCGTCACCGGATTCGCTGTACGGCAACCTAACTACCTTAGTTCCTGCTAACACGCCGACACCTTCCAGACACGATCTCCTATTCGTGAGCACGTCACGCAAGAATGCCCGTCTGGGACCAGCTAAATTAGTCCCCGTAATAGACCTCGTTAATTTTCTCAGCGCGGGCATTTTTAGTGCCTCTTCGTACGAAGGTGGCTCATCAGTAGGCGTAGTTTGTGCGCGACCGCCAAACGGATCTCTCGAACACGTTGGTGATAATTCTCTCGAGAAATATAATGTACCTTCCCCGTTCTCACTTACTTGAGGTTCTGGCATCTGATCGTAGCTCGTCTGAGAATTGCTTGCACTAAATTCTTCTAATATCTGTCTAGCACTCCTTGCGGTTGTTAGGACTCCCGCCCAAGAGCGTCTATTTTGCAACTTTGCCTCATTAGACCTGGTACTTGCAGAAATATTATGAGTCGAATGAGTTGAGGCGATCGTCACTTTTGGTCTTCTCGCAGGCTCATCAAATGAAGCCGCCTTAGCTGTCCGAAGTGGAGATGACCTGGCTTCGGGTTCCATATCTATTATGACAGCCTCTGCATTTTGAGCGCTGTTGTCTGCTGCTGGCTCTTCTCTAAGGGCTGCGTCGATTCGCATAGCTTCAGAGTAGGAAGGTACTAAGGCACAGTTTCCACGTATTGCAGCAAACAGTTCGAGACTGTCGACGGTGGAAGCATGTGAGAGGGGTAAGGTTCGAGGTGGACGGGGAGCTGAGCACAGCACAGCACTTTGCTCATCAGGGATTGCCCACCCGTAATTGTTGGCAGTCACTGGTGGCAGCGTATCTGACACATGAGTATCTATATCTAACTGTCTACTAGGGTCTAACTCGTAGTTTGTGCCAAATATTTTCGTAATCTGTAACAGAATAACGGGAAATTAAATAAACATTTGGGTTGAAGTTGAACCAGAGGCTCGGGGCAATTACATTGTATGACAATCCGGTTGTATCAAATAATGAGATCAAAGCTTATTGTGTTCCCGAAATGGGTTTATTGTTTATGAAATAGGAGCTGAAAAAACATAGGTTTATTTTATTTCACATATTATGTGAACTGTACAAAATGGTAAAGAATATACAAGTAATTTTGTTATTCAAAATTGTTTGAGTTAAATAAGAGGAAAAATCTTGAATATTTCTAAAAATAGAATCCCAAACAGTTGATTGCACCTAACAACATATTATTATATTAATGTCCTTGAAGGTTTCTACACAAAAGTTAACTCACCGTATAATGTACATAAGCCGTATTACACTCAATAAGTATTCGAAGAGGCCAAGAAAGGAGGAGACACGAAAGAGTCCAAAACAGAAGCTGAGACGAATACCATGGGCAACGGTCAGCGTCCCTGTAATACAAATGACTTAAATCCTTACTTACTGCTGTAGTTCAATACAAAAGGTACTGAGAGAAAACCCTCTGACATTTACCTATAAGCTACCATGTATTCTTTGAAGGAACTGACTCCGATAAGGTCTAAACCTTCGCGCATTTCCATGAAGTCGTCAAATCTTTCGTGTTCAGCGAAGAATCTTGATCTTTGATCTTCGAATTCTGGAAATAAAAACTTGTCTTAGAAACTGTCTCGATCTAAATGTTGTTATTTTAAATTGAGTTTTGTTTAATTCTGAAAAATATATCTAAATAATCATTGGTGAATGTTGACAATGATGACTCAATCGAAAAATGTGATATCGTGTGGTGTGGTCTTTTCATTTTTGGCTATGTCAATGTCTTTGACATCCATAAAAAAATGTGCTAGCTTTATAATTATGTAATATACATTCTTTGATCTATCATTACAGTTTTAATTAGAATTAAAAAATATTTGACTTCGACTTCATTCGTCAACTTACCGCTAGCAGCTTCAATATTGGCAAAAGCAAATCCCTTGCTGAAGCGAACTTTAGTGATGGGGGTCTTAGAGTCCAGCACCAAGTTTCTAGACGCGTCCCGCTGTCCACAGCACGCGTGAGCGAAGGATGTACTGGCGCTATGAGTGTTCACTCTCTCGTAGTATACCTGGTGGATAATTTACTGTAAGTAGATTTTAACCTGTGAAGCCCCGCCAACTCACCGGTGAGTCGGACCAAAAAAAAAAAAAAATTAAAGAGAATAAAAAAAAAAAAATAATCGGCTGTCAACCCGGGTTGTCCTCGGGGTTTAATTTGACAACCCGGATTTTGCCATGGGGCTTGACAGGAAACAATAAATCGTCATTATTAAAATTCGTATGCATGGTGACACCTAATGCTAAAGTTGAACAGATTTTCTAGTGTATGTGGATAAAAGATAAATGTTTTACATGATTATACAAAAATTGCAAACATAAAACACGATCAATTTATTTTAAGATCGGTGTGTTAAAATTAATGTCGAGACTCGTACAGGGTAATTAATTTTATTATGAAAGCATAGACTTTCCATTCTCTGTACAAATAGAACATCTATATATTAAAACTATTGCATTTTTCCAGCTGAATTCTATTCTCATAATTAGACAACATTAAAATTCAAGTCGCAACATCATCTCAGTAGCTAAAGATGTCAAAAAACTTGTCAAAATGTACGAAAATTAGCGGTGTTTTAACTCGCTTTCATAAGCTTTACCGTTTCTGATTGAGCTGAAATTTTGCATAAGTACATGTTTAGTTGGATGATAATGGTGCCGATTCTGTTGTGCACAAACTAAACTTAATTTAGGCTATTGCTATCTTTTTCTCTCTAATAAAACAAGAAAGAGACGGACGTAAATTAGATCTCTCAAATTTGGACGTAAATTAGATCTATCAAATTTGGACGTAAATTAGATCTATCAAATTTAGTTGAATTAATATTTCCGTGCAAATTAAGGGTACACGTAAAAACATGTCAACCAAAAACACGGTGAAGCGCAAGGCGAAAACTGGTTTGACATCTCTAACTTAGTTCATAGCTATAGCCGTCCTTTTCTCGCACTGCCTTTTAGTAAAAGGCCTTTAATTTTAGTTTAGCTAGGGAACAAGAGAATTGGTCCCAATGCATGGTTAGCTAAGTGACGTCATTCTAAATATGGCGGACACCTAAAAATTATAAACTAGTTATTTTTTATGCATTCCCATTATAAGGGTATCAAATGAAAGCGCTGAGAAGAATGTGAAAATTAAAATGACGTTACACTAAACGCATTTTTAGTTTTTTTAACTTTAGTTTATTATTTACAGGTCGGGACTGCGTTGTCAATCCGAACTTTCATTAAAAAAAAAGGCGGGGCTTCCCAAAAAGGGTCAAAAATCAGTGTAACTACCATAAATAATTTTGACAAATAAAAAAAATATAATATCTTCAAGCCCTATTTGCATACAGTAATGGAACTCAAAACATAATTTAACGTACTTTAATGCATCAAAAAAATCTTATAACATACCACAATCAATCTGCCTAGCCTTTTGCAAACTATCTTGGGGTCGGCTTCCAGTCTTACCATACCAGTATTTTACATGGAGCGACTGCCTATTTGACCTCAACAACTTCTTTTTTTCTTAGCTTTTCTTTCTTTTAACGTACCACATACCTCTTAATTATCTTTAAAAGCAGTTTATCCCTTCATTAACAATAATTATAATCATATTAAAAAATATACCATAAAATTTCAAATGCATCATAGTGATGGATTATTTTTTATAAATTTATTAGTAAATCCTACGTAAATCGATAAAATACTACATATTTAAGAGATATTACAGCTGGGTAATATCCAGTCTACGTGTTCTACTTATTTATTGTTGGGGTGCAGGTTTAATAGAAACGACCATTTACGACTGTAGTTTATTAGCGACTGAAATCCTCTCTGTAAGTATCACGGGCGCAGCCGTGCGTCACAACTAATATTGCGCTGAGTAAGCTTGTACATGTGTCCCTACAGTAGCCCCCTTCTTAAAAGAAGTATTTACGCTAATGTATATCTATTTTTCAACAACAATATATTATTATATAATGTATGTCTAATTACATTGTTTTATTTAATCCAAACACTATTATTATAACATTACATAATCCTATTTTATGTTGAAGAAGAACATGATACGTATTTATGAAAAATAACACGACGCACATACGACACCACACAATACTATGTTTTTAAACCCTCAACACTAATACACATCTGGGTTACGGGGTACAGTCGGTGGCGGCACTGTTTGCACCTTTACTACGGGTGGGCTCCAACCGGCCACGACCGCTTCCTTCTGAAACCAGCCTCGTACCCGTTTCTTACACTGGCTTCTGATCAAATACAGTATCAAAAATCCCATGAGAACAGCGCACACAATCACAATAATTTCCAAAGATCCAACTCTTTGTCCAATCGTCTCATTAGACACCGTTTGCGCTAAAGCTACGTTGCTCTGCTGTGGTTTACTTTGGCCCCAACCCATTTTAATTACAGAGATATTTTATTCTTAATAATTGTAGGTCTTATTCATACAATGATTAAATTACGTTTAATGCTAAAATACTATTTCTATAGATTAAGATCATTCTATAATAATTATAATTTATCTTAGTCAGTAATTCTTTATGAAACTTATACATTTCGTTGACCTAGAAAAACATAGGTACGTTAACATGCAAGAATTACATTATTTCATCGTTTATTACAACATGCTTTTAAATTGTCAATATGCAAAACAATTAAAGTGTTACATAGGTACTTGTTGTTTGAAATCGTACACCTAAAACTTATATTATTAATTTAACAAATTGCTTAAATAAAATCGTTGTTTTGTTTTTTTTTCTAGGTAGGAATCAAACCCACTTATTCGTAACATTATGGCTCACTGTACCTAAGTTACAACATAGTTTTGATTTACAAATCTTATCGGCTGCCTAACCGTTCGACCACTGTGTGTGGTATAAGTTACACGCTTAGAGCTACTAGTCTTATCACTAAACAATTTATTATTAGGATTAATTACAACATTATCTTTTTCCTGCTGTTTTAGTGGAAGGGTTCCTTCGTTAACTACGTATGCCGGTTTTAATCTATCTATTGATATTTTTACACGCTTATCTGCTATTTGTAACAAGAAATATTTTTCCTTCCTCTCTAAAACCTGATATGGGCCGTCATAAGGAGGTTGTAAGGATCTTTTAACCAGATCTACTCTCACAAAAACATGTGAACAAGTCTGTAAATCTGAATGCACAAAAATAGTCCTCGCATCTCTCTGTTTCGTCGGTCTTGGCCTAAGGTTTTCGATAATATTCCTAATTTTGCTAACATATTCGTTTGAATCGCTGACGCTCATGCTATTGTCACCGTAAAAATCGCCGGGTAACCGCAATGTCTTTCCAAACGCTAATTCCGCGGCACTGACACCAGTGTCGCTCCGCGGTGTCGCGCGTAACCCAAACAGAACTGTCTGCAACTCTTCAACCCACGTGCCACTGTCCCTTCTGGCCATCAGTGCTGCCTTTAACACCCGATGAAACCTTTCTACAGTGCCGTTCGCTTGCGGGTGATACGCTGTAGTTCTTAATTTATTTATTCCTAAACATTTCATCAACTCATTAAACAAGCTACTCTCAAATTGCCTGCCCTGGTCTGTAGTAACCCTTACCGGGCAACCGTACCTCGTAATCCAGCCTTCGTACAACGTCTTGGCTACCGTGCTAGCGTGAATGTCCCTAATTGCAAAAGCTTCCGGCCAGCCTGTCGCCCTATCAACCACCGTAAGGCAATACCTATAATCATCAGGTGACGTAGGCAATGGTCCTACTAGATCAACATGTATGTGCTCAAATCGTCCACTGTTTTCGTATTGTCCTAGTCCCGATACAGTATGACGTATTACCTTCGACTTTTGGCATTGAACACAGGTTTTGGCCCACATTCCTACGTCTGTGTTCATGTTCGGCCAAAAATACTTAGACGTCACTAATTTCCGAGTAGTACGAATTCCTGGGTGGGACAAACTATGCACAGCTTGAAATGCCCTTTTCCTAAAAGCTACTGGTAGATATGGCCTTGCAACCCTTGTTGATACTTCGCACATTACCTCACTTTGACAGTCGGGTAAAATAATTCGCTTAAATTGCATCAATTTGTGTTCTGCCGATAAGAGCAACGTCAGCTCGTCGTCAGTCCGTTGCGCTACTGCTAATTCGCTGAAATCGAGCGCTGTCGGGCATGTGATAGTATCAACCCGAGACAGTGCATCCGCTACAGTATTGTCATTACCGCTGATGTGCTGGATATCTGTTGTAAACTCACTGATAAACATAAGTTGTCTGACGCGTCTAGTTGTCTCTTTATCACTGGGTTTTTGTGTGAACGCATAAACTAATGGCTTATGGTCCGTATAAATTGTAAATGTTCTGCCTTCTACCATATAACGAAAATGCTGTACCGCTAAATAGATAGCTAAAAGCTCCCTGTCATATGTGCTATATTTTAGTTGCACATCACTGAGTTTCCTAGAAAAATAACCTAACGGGCACCAGTGTGAGTCAACCTTGACTTGCAACACGCCACCAACACAGTCGTTCGACGCGTCCGCCCATATAGCAAGCTCAGCGTTCATCACCGGATACGATAACACAGTTGCATTCTGTAGGCTAGTTTTGCATTTCGCAAACGCAATGTCTGCCTCTTGCGACCAATCAATTATAGACTTATCTTTTTTTTTAACATTCTGTAAATACTTATTCAACACAGATTGATATTCCGCTGCCCTAGGTAGGCTTGACCTATAAAAATTTACCATTCCCAAGAAACGCCGTAACTGATCTTCCGTTTTGGGTTTTGGGAAATCGATTATTGCCTGAACTTTATCTGGTAATGGTCTGATTCCTGATGCCATGACCTCGTAACCTAAAAATTCTAGCTTTTCTTTTCCGAAACTACATTTCGCCATATTGATAGTTATACCGAATCGATTTAATCGCTCAAATATCGCCTTTAAGTGTAACTTATGGAGCTCGGGCGTCTCGCTAGCCACGATGATGTCATCTATGTAACAGAAGTAGAAATTAGACTCTGATTGACCTTCTGAACCTATCTGGAATTGTGCATCTATGCCTTGTAATACCACGTTATTCATATATCGCTGAAAAGTTTGCGCAGCGTTCCGTAAACCAAAAGTCATCCGCGTAAACTCATACAAACCGAAAGGAGTAGTTATAGCAGTTTTTTCTATGTCTTCCGGTGCAATCAAAATATTGTGGTACGCCCTATTTAAATCTAAACGCGAGAATATGTACTTATTTCCTAAAATATACGTAAAATCATTTATCCGCGGGATGGGATACCTATCAGGTATTGTAATAGCGTTCAAGGCCCTATAATCACCGCAAGGACGTATCTGCCCATCCTTTTTGGGTACCACATGCAGCGGACTGGCCCAAGGACTTTTCGACGGCCTGCATATTCCCATTTCCTGCATGCGCCGAAACTCTTCCTTAACTCTGACATATTTCTCTGGGGCTAATGGTCTAGCTCGAGCAAATACAGGCGGTCCGTGTGTCTCAATGTAATGAAACACGGCATGTGGGGGTTCCTCCCTAAAAGACACAGGTTTAGTGATCTCGGGAAATGCCGCTAGTATATCCGAATAAATGCAAGTGTTATCGATTGTAGTTAAGGATGGCCCCTTCCACGCTACAATTGAACCTAGTGCACTTAAACTAGTTACTTGATCTAAGAGACGTCGGCCGCTTAAATCTACTAACAACTTATATTTTAACAAAAAATCTGCGCCTATAATAGGCTGATTTACGTCTGCTACAATAAAATGCCAAGTATACGGACGTCTTAATCCCAAATTTAGAGTTAATGTCTGAATACCATAAGTTTTAATTATTGTGCCGTTAGCGGCATACAATGTAAAGTTTGACTTATTACTATTATAATAACTACGCGAACTATTTCTCTTCACGGGTATTACGGACACATTAGCTCCCGTATCAATTAAAAATTTCATACCTGTTTCCTTATCACATATTACTAGGCGGTTGTCTATTGTGCAACGTCCCGCCGTCGGCTGCACCAAGTCTAGTTTCCCGCCGACTTCTCCTGGCCATTGCTCCAATTACTGGGTTTCACACACTTTGTTGCTTTCTCCCTGTAACGATAGTGGTAAAAACACAACCAATTAGCACTCTTTCTCTCGCCAACCGCATCACCATGCTTCGATGCCGATCTCGATCTTCGGTTGCCGTTATCCCAACGCTTTCTGCCTCTGCCACGCTCCAGACCTGCGAGACGCAGGTTGATCTTCGCCAGTTCCCCCAGGATTTGGCCGATATCCGATGATACATCACGCCTCTTCCCTGTAGTCTTGCTCTGAACCTCTACTGCTTTGACCTCGGCTAGCGTTGACGAGCCTTCTCCCGTGCTTTCTAACACCTTGTCTGCTATAGTAGCGAGCACATCCAAATTCTTCGAGTCAGCTACTGCCAGTACAGCCCGCACCGATGTCGGCAGGTGTGATTGCCACATCAACCTTAGGGTATCGTCAGGTACTTTCTCCCTGGCCAACTCACGCATTCGTCGCAGTAAATGTGATGGGCGCTGATCTCCTAACTCCATTTCACCAATCAGCTTCTGCAACTTCCTTGCCTCCGACTCCTCGAACACCTCCAGTAGCCTTTCCTTCAGCGTCTGATACTTCCGAGACTCCGGCGGAGCAAGCAACAAATCGCTCACCTGCTGTATAGCAGCCTTGCTCAACTTTGTAACAACCAGATTTTGTTTGCCTGCATCACTCAGTTTTTGATTTTCTATCGCGGCCTCGAATTGGACGAACCAGAGCCGCGTTTGGTCTGCCCAAAACTCGGGAATACGCGAAGAGACCGTTACACTGGCCAGCTCTTTCTCGGCGTCAGCTCCAGACATGCCCTTCGCATCTTGCGCACGCGACGGAACACTTTGTTGAAGACTCATTCCGTTTCAGTCTATCCACGCACCTCACCAAAATATAATAATACTCGTAATGTTCACAGGGGTCACCACTTTAAGGGATATTACAGCTGGGTAATATCCAGTCTACGTGTTCTACTTATTTATTGTTGGGGTGCAGGTTTAATAGAAACGACCATTTACGACTGTAGTTTATTAGCGACTGAAATCCTCTCTGTAAGTATCACGGGCGCAGCCGTGCGTCACAACTAATATTGCGCTGAGTAAGCTTGTACATGTGTCCCTACACATATTTTGCAATATATTACGAGCATTTGTCGTAGCGGATCTCTTTCTTTTCTATGCAGTCCGAGGTTGACCGCGCTTTAGGTGATGTCTTGGCCTTAATAATACGAGAATTGCCTCTCAGATATCTACTGAATTTAATAAAAACATAACCAAATCAATATACCAAGTGCTCACGCAACTGTCTGCGTCATTGTTCACAAATTGCATGCCCGCTGCCCATCGCAGGTACAAGTACTTGCATGACATCA
The DNA here is from genome assembly GCA_951329385.1 of Polia nebulosa. Taxonomy (NCBI): domain Eukaryota; kingdom Metazoa; phylum Arthropoda; class Insecta; order Lepidoptera; family Noctuidae; genus Polia; species Polia nebulosa. The sequence continues at coordinate 11,779,096 of OX589598.1, forward strand.
ATATGCAGGGCGTCTGCTTTCGATCCACGCTCAAAGGTTGTACCCGGCCAAACAATTACTGTGTGTCTAACCTAGTTCAGCGTTGAAAGCGCCAGATGGGTTTTTGACATGTTAGAAGGCAACTAAAGTGGCTTTGTAAAGCGATGGATTTATTAAATATAGCGCTTAGGGAAAACACTTGAGTATAAATCAAACAAGATTTAGAGTTTAGAAAAGCAGTGCTGGGTGTTTAACACCCAGCAAATGCGGAGTTAATCCTTACAGTATGCGTATGCTCATCTCGTATGATATATGTTTTATATTCGTTTTGTACATATTTGTATTTCTTTGTTTAAAATTTTCTCTTCTGTTCCTTGTGATTGTTGCTGCTGTGTTAACTATTTTCTTTCTTTTTCGCTTGAAAAGCTGTTAGTATTGTATCTGTGTCTTCAAACGTGATACCATTAGGCTTCCAATAAAAAACAGTCCATCTTTTCACTCAGTATGATTTAAAATATCTAGCTGGTTCTTGTAACATTACCACAATCCTAGGCTTATTGCCAACCCTTTGTGTCTACTAACTGCAGGTATCTTACCTACTAGCATTTCATAGCATAATCAGCCTTTTAAAGTTCTCACTGCTGGGGCACAGGCCTCCTCTCTGTCAGAAGGTGTGGGCCGTAATAATAATACACTACAAGGCCCCAATGCGGGTTGGCCATACCTACTAGTGTCATTTAATTCTGAACCAGTCTAAGCTTGTTTCATTTATACTCCAAGTAGCCAGCTGTCACCGGTACCCATATACCACTGTCCAATGTCGTACATTCATCGTGCTGACATATTAGACGTTACGACGGTTCTATTAGCAGCGGCCATTGGGTCTGATTTCTTCGCCATTTTATTTTGTTCGGAGCAAAAAGTATTTACAGTTTGAGCACCTTTACAAATTTTTAACCTTAGTCGGGTGAAATGTCTTGTGCGTGTTTAACCTTAGTTGGACGATTGACTTTTATTAATTGGACGTAGTTATGCTACAACGTTCCAATCCACAAGGTGGTCAAAATTGAGTTTTTGAGCCCAAGCTAGGTATTTTGGATCGTCCTATCTAGTGCTGAAGACACTGACTCTCTTACGACAATAACTATTGAAATAATTAAGCGGTCTAAATGATAAAACGAACCAAAAGACCGAATTATAATCTTATAAAGTGACATTACATTTGGATCGTACTGTTTTAATTCGTTTTGGACTGAATGCAATAAAAATAAGGATTCAATCATCTTGAAACGTTTTAAAAATAACTAATTTTAATCTTAAAAAGTGACATTCCATTTGGATCGTACTATTTTATTTCGTTTTGGACTGAATAACATAAAAATAATGATCCAATCAACTTGGAACGTTTTAAAAATAACAATTTTAAATCTTAAAAAGTGACAATTCATTTGGATCGTACTGTTTTAATTCGTTTTGCACTGAATAACATAAAAATAATGATCCATTCATCTTGTTATATTATTTTTTTTTTATTTCTTTTTAATAACTATTTCTTCAAAACATTCCATGTACTTACTTTATAATGTGTACGATAATTCATAATGGTAAAAGTAAACCTCAGTCTACCTGTGACCACGAACGCTGTAAAGTGTTCGAAACGTCAGGTTAAATAAAATGTTAATAAATCGCGAAATAATCCGTAAAAGTAGTTTCATTCAAATGTATCGTGTTCGCGTAAATAAAAAAGAATAATAAAAGTAAATGATTTAAAACGTGTATTAACTTATATACTGGTAGGAACATACAGTTATCTATTCATTAAACGATCCATCACTTTTGTATTTTTTATAATAAGGCCTTGTCTAAAATAATAATTATACAACTAGGTAGCGAAATATTGTGGCCACTTGAAAAAAAATTATGCGTTAAGGAGTCTGGAACGTTATCACTAAAATAATAAAGCTAAACAATAAAACGTTCCATTGTCATTTGAAACGTTTTTAACCAACTTTCGAAAAAGGAGGAGGTTCTATGTTCGTCTGTATGTATGTTTTTTTTTTTTTATGTATGTCCGCGCATTTCTCCGTCAGTTGTGGACCGATTTTCAAAATTCTTTTTTTATCCGAAAGAATATACTCCCGAGATGGTCCCATATAAATTGTGTCGAAATTGCTTTAGCGCTTTTTGAGAAACTGAACAAAAACGAAAAATACGCATATCTTGATGACGTTTTTGTGTTCTCCAAATGTTTAAATTCCACGTTCCATGTTATTGGGGATTTTAGTTCTGGGGTATGACAGCTGAAAAGCGAAAAATAAAAAACTTTTTTACAAAAAAAAAACAACCGACTTCCAAAAAAACAATACACTAAATATTTTTAAAAATAACTTTAATTTCGGAAGTCGGTGTCAAATATCGAAGAAATAAAATACAAACACCGACTTTTTAGAGTATTGTTTTTTTGGAAGTCGGTTGTTCTTTTTTGTAAAAAAGTTTTTTTATGAATAATCATTACACGGCTTGCAGTGTGACCCTTATCTTCCTGATTTGTAAATAAAATATGAAAATTATCAATGTTTCAAATTACATGAATGTAACTTACGACTATTGGAAACAAATTAGATTTGAGGAACCGAAAAAACGGAGCTACACCATGACTTCTGTCCCTGTTACAAAAAAAAAGCATAAACAATTAATATATAAATATCGCACCTATAAATTTAACGATATCAAAGTCTGTCGCGATATGTTCCTGCACACTCTACAAATTACAACACAAAAAGTTACCATAGCAATAAAAAACTTTTTTATAAAAAAAACAACCGACTTTCAAAAAAAATACACTAAAAATTAAAAAATAACTTTTATTTCGGAAGTCGGTGTCAAATAACGAAGAAGTAAAATACAAACACCGACTTCCGAAATAAAAGTAATTTTTTAATTTTTAGTGTATTTTTTTTGAAAGTCGGTTGTTTTTTTTTTTTAAGTTTTTTATTATGAAAACGTCTCTTGATGAGGATTATAACGAACTTAACATTAAAAAAACGACAAAAGGAGAGATTTCGACTATACATAGATCTGATCTGAAACAGTTATGGCCTAACGGGAAACCCATTGCTCCAGCTAAATTGGCTGATTTACGATCTATTTACAAGTTTATTCCAGCAGATTGCCTTAGTTTTTATAAAACATTGAAAGCGTCTAATGACGCCATTGACGATGTCGATAGCTGGATTTCGATCTGGCTGATGAATAAATTGTGATGATTTTCCTTGCTTTGATAAAATGTATTTCTTATTAAATATTTTTTTAATAATGTTGTTTCATTGTTAGACTTATGTTTTAGAAAAAATATATATTAACTACCAAAATATAGCAATTTTCAGATATTGGATCGTTTTTGCAAATTAAGTTAAAAGCTACTTCCATACAAAAAGCCTTTTTTCAAAAACGTTCCAAGTGCATTTTTTTTCATAATTTGTATGAGAAACATTAATAAATTTTAATGACAAGTATATAATAAAATAATGTTTATTTATTTAGTTGAAGTGATACATACTACTTAGTTGTACTCGCTACCAAAAAAAAGCGTACCACAAAATTACAAAAACGCGATTTACTCAGTTCGACCTGCGTGTGGATTGGAACGTTGTAGCATAACTACATCCAATTATTGGTTTTATGGGCAATTTGGGCGGTCGTAAATTGAGTTAGAGAACTTAATCGAGAGGTGATCAATTATTGTTACTTGAGTTATGTGCTTAATGAGTTTTCTTACTAAGTGGGCACACCTAGTGGCGATATTTATTTTTTATTTGTAAACAGCGTAACAGTGTGACAATTAAAAATTAATTATTTCCTATTGAGAGCTTTCTGATGACAAGTAAATCCCAATTATATGTATGGTTAAGAATATTTACTACTGAGAAGAATTACAAAGTATTTCACTTACATGAGACACTTAAATGTAGGTGCATTAAGGCTGCACCTCGAAAATATAATAATTCAAAATGAACCGAGATCGCCGCAGTTCAGCATTTTTTTTTTTTTGGTTTCCTATAAACCAAAAAAAAAAAATAAGTCATTGGATGATTTCCTATAAATCATCCAATGACTTCTCCCGCTCTGGGTGGAGTGGGAGGGCGTGTCAGACTTACTGACTAAAACCCACCCCTGTTCCTTCCCTGCCTGAGTGCCCAGGGGTGCGGTAACTCATTTTCAGAATTTATCCGCTACCCCTAGGCATGCACTTACAGCATGCTCCCCGCAAGCCTCCTAGCGAAAAGTTCAAAAAACGAATATTAAAACTAATTAAGTGCTGCCTGCTCACAAACTTGATTAATTTCTTGTGTCAGAATATTGACTTAAATTGGTATTCTTATAAACAACCTTTTTAAGTATAAAACATTTGTAACTATAACATTTTCTTTAAAGCTTGAGGCGTGGACATCTTTTACACTGTTTTAAGGATAAGCCTAAAATATTATAGTTGTACGCTTATGTATCTAAGTTTTAATTAGTATTTCTAAGTTCGTGTAAAAGTTTGTCATATAAAGATTTTTACTTTCTATAAAAGCCATTTAACAAATATGTGATTTGTTCGGAACCCTTTGCGCGCGAGTACGACTCGTTTTTTTTTATTTGAAAGCATGTGCTTTCACTGTGGTCCTATTTAAATTTGATCAAGAACAGACCTGTACTTTTAAAGTTATCTTTAATAATGCGTATTTAATTGACTTCGACTACATTGATGACGTTCTTTACTATTTAGTTTTATTTACGGCGTACAACGTGTTCCGTATGGTGTCGGACGTAAAAGAATAGCACCATCCCATCACTTTCCGTGGGTGTCGTAAGAGGCGACTAAGGGACTCACCAGAGAATGGGCAGCAGCATTATTTGTGTATTATAAGAGCTACACTGCGATCGCCAACCCGCCTGCCAAGCGTGGCGATTACGGCGAACCCCCCAATGAAACGTACATCAAAAAGATGGCCCCTAGTGCCCAGCAGCCTGCCTACCCTTGACTCCGGTAGCGGTCAAGGCCATGGCGAGGCAAGGGGTGCGAAGAATCTCTGGAGTGAATCCAGCTACCCCAAAAAACACCAACGACTAGACCTGGCAACATTTAACTCAAGAACACTTCGGACTGACGAGAACATCACCGAACTTGAGGAAGAATTGAGCAGGTTGCGATGGAGTATTGTAGGATTTTCTGAAGTCTGAAGAGAGGGGGAGGACTCGATAATCCTTGAATCCGGTAACCTGCTTTGTTTTCGGGAGGGCGGCGACCAGCAGTCCCAGGGTGGTGTCGGGTTTATCGTCCACAGGTCCCTCGTGAACAATGTGGTGAAGATCGAGAGCGTGTCGACAAGGGTGGCGTACCTTATACTCAGAATATCGTCAAGATATTCGTTGAAGGTCGCACAGGTTTACGCCCCGACCTCGACACACCCGGACGACGAAGTTGAGGTCATGTTTGAGGATATATCCAGAGCCATGCATGGTTACAAAACTCACTTCACCGTGGTCATGGGGGACTTCAACGCGAAACTAGGCAAAGGGGACGGTGATGAGCTGCGAGTGGGGTAATTTGGATTTGGACGTCGGAACCACCGGGGACACGTAATGGCCAGTTGTATGGAGAAAGAAGGCCTCTATACGATGAACTCTTTCTTCAGAAAGCGTGAGCACAGGAAGTGGACCTGGCAGAGCCCCAACGGTGTAACTAAAAATGAGATTGACTTCATCATGTCGACGAAGAAGCAGATATTCAATGAAGTCTCTGTGATCAACGCGGTGAAAACTGGAAGTGATCACCGCATGGTAAGAGGAACATTAAATCTAAATATCAAGCTGGAAAGGTCTCGACTGATGAAGTCTACGCTCCGTCCAGCACAGATCCAGATCCAAAACCTCGAAAGCTTTCAGCTCGAACTTCAAAATCGTTTCGACTGCCTAGTGAGCTCCGTGGACGAATACAATGATGGGTTCGTGGAAACTGTCCATACTAAGTTCTTCAAGACTCGCCGTATCGATAAGAACAGGAAGCTCTCTGATCCTACTCTCAAGCTCATGAAGGAGAGGCGGGAGATGATTCTGCAGTGTTCAGACGATGCGTGTAAATACCGGCAGCTCAATAGACGGATCTCCAAGTCCTTGAAAAGCGACCTCCGCCGCTTTAATACCGCAAGGATTAAAAACGCCATAGAGTGGAATAAGGGCTCTAGGGTCTTTGCAAGAGATCTGTCTATTGGGCAAAGCCAGCTCACGAAACTGAAGACCGACGATGGCAGAACCATATCCGCCAAATTGGAGCTTCTGGGAGAGATCGAGACGTTCTACGGAAAGTTATGCAGGTCAACGACTAAACCCGCTGCGAATCTAGCTAACGACTCAAGAGCTAGATTGACCCGACACTATACCGAAGACATTCCGGATGTCAGCCTGTATGAGATTAGGATGGCTCTGAAGCAGCTTAAGAACAACAAGGCGTCGGGTGATGACGGAATCACGGCCGAACTTCTGAAGGCGGGTGAAAAACCGGTCCTTAAGGCCCTTCAGAAACTGTTCGATTCCGTCATACTCAAGGGGAAAACGCCACAGGCTTGGGCCAGAGATGTGGTGGTACTTTTCTTTAAGAAGGGTGACAATGGCCTGCTTAAGAATTACAGGCCCATCTCACTTCTGAGCCATGTCTACAAGCTGTTCTCTAAAGTCATCTTGAACCGTCTCGTGCGCAGGTTTGACGACTTCCAGCCGCAAGCTAGCCGGATTCCGAAAAGGCTTCAGCACCGTAGACCACATACATACGCTGCCGCAGGTTATACAGAAGACCGAAGAGTATAATCTGCCCCTCTGCTTAGCGTTTGTGGACTACGAAAAAAACTTCGATTCGATCGAGACTTGGGCTGTGCTGCAGTCTCTCCAAAGGTGCCAGAACGACTATCGGTACATCGAGATGTTGAAGTGTTTGTACCAGACCTCGAAACCTATCCTCCTACAGCGGGGTGTGAGGCAGGGTGATGTCATTTCTCCGAAACTGTTCACGGCCGCAATGGATGATGTCTTCAAGGTCCTGGACTGGAGAGGGCTAGGCATTAATATCCATGGCGAGTACATCACTCATCGTCGATTTGCCGCTGATATAGTCGTCATGGCTGAGACTATGGAGGACCTCAGTACAATGCTCGATGACCTTAGTAGAGCTTCCAAAAGAGTGGGTCTTAAAATGAACATGGGCAAAACCAAGGTCATGGTAAATACCCATGTAGCAACCACTCCTATCAAGATCGGAGACTCTACACTCGAAGTTGTAGACGAGTACGTCTACCTGGGACAAACGGCCCTGTTAGGTAGCGCTAACTTCGAGAAAGAGGTCAACCGTCGAATCCGACTCTGCCGGGTGGCGTTCGGGAAGTTGCGTGGTATCTTCTCGTCTCACATACCACAGTGTCTCAAGACGAGAGCCCAGTGCGTGTTGCCAGTGATGACTTATGGAACCGAAACATGGTCGCTCACAATGGGCCTCATCAGAAGCAATGCCCGGAGTTTCCTTGCGTGATAGTATCAGAAATTATGATATCCGCAGGAGAACTGAGGTTACCGACATAGCCCGAAGAATCGCCAAACTGAAGTGGCAGTGGCCAGGGCACATTGCTCGCAGAACAGATGGTCGATGGGACCGAAAATTCTGGAGTGGCGACCGCGTAACAGAAGACAGCAGCGTTGGAAGGCCTCCCACAAGGTGGACCGATGACCTGGTGAAAGTCGCGGGTAGCCGATGGATGCGAGACGCACAGGACCGACTATTATGGCGACACTTCGGGGAGGCCTATGTCCAGCAGTGGACGTCTTTCGGCTGAAATGATGATGATGATGATGACGGCGTACAACAACTAAAAAGTGAAAAATAAAAACTTGTACAAAGAAATACAACCGACTTCCATAAAATAACACCAATAATTGCAAAATAACTTTAATTTCGGCAGTCGGTGTCAAATAACGCAGAAACAAAACTATAAACACCGACTTCCGAAATTAAAGTTATTTTGCAATTTTAATTTTTCCTTACTAGCTGCCTTTTCTCCATTACTATTTTTATATAAGTAATATAAGTTATTTTACAGCCTAATAGCCAAATACTATTTGATTTACTGCAATTTTTTTAATATTTTTAATAATATTATTAGCTAAACATTAATTTTTTTTTTAATATCGGTTACCCGATCAAAAATTCGAGGTAAAAGCCTCCAGGCACTCCACTAGAAGTAACTACATAAAAAATACATACAGGTGAACATATTAGCCTCCTTTTTGAAGTCGTTTTAAAATTTGAAGATATTCGCTGGTAAGCTCGTCATTTGAGAACAGCTGGAGCGATTTGGTAAATTCTTTTTTTAGGGTTCTGTAACCACCAGTAGCCTGTTACTAAGCCTTTGCAGTCCGTCTGTCAGAAGTAATTGGTAGACGGTTGAAATTTTCACAACAGAAAAACAACTAATAACAAGAAAATCTTACGTAAACAGCGGAGGCAAAGAAAATATATTAATAAACTATGTAGGGGTTTCTGCCCCTACAGCATACCGCATACAGTCTACGTCGAGAGTTTCGCAAGACTTTAAGGGGGTTCCCTTGCAAACGTTTTCATAAAACCATGAAGTTTTATGAAAACATTTCTGCAAACAATCATGTAACCAAGATATACCTATATTACCTACTTTTACTCTATGCCTGAACTCTGGCGCCATTTTGCGTTTAGTGTACGTAAGGGAAAAAGGGTGTTCCCAAGGAGGGTTGGCGTCAGGCAGGCGGCCGGCTATAAAACTTTTGCCAAAACCTTTTTGCAACATGGTCTCTAAAAATATGATGTGCGATAGGGCTAGGGCGTACCCCACAGGCGACGCGCAGGGGCAGCACCCGGCTCCTGTGGGAAATGGACAAGGGTTGTCGCACCAGGACTGGCGGGTGCGACGTAAGACGCAAGCTCGGAGAGTGAGAGAATTAAGATTGAGGTGTGCGAGCTGGAATATGGGTACTATGACTGGAAAGGGAAGAGAGTTAGCAGATGTTTTAAAAAGGCGACGGATAAATATAGCGTGTTTGCAAGAAACGAAATGGAAGGGTGCAAAAGCAAGAGAATTAGGAGAAGGATATAAGTTTTATTACTGTGGAAGTGATGGCAAACGGAATGGTGTGGGCATAGTTTTGGATAGTGAGATAAAAGAATGTGTGGTGGATGTTAAAAGAGTAAGTGATAGAGTGATAGCTATTAAAGTGGTTGTGGAGAGTATGATAGTAAATGTTATTAGTGCGTATGCACCCCAATCAGGATGTGAGGATAGTGTAAAAGAAAAGTTTTGGAAGGACTTCGATTGTGTGATGATGAATGTACAGGAGAGTGAAGAGGTGTTTGTGGGGGGTGATTTTAATGGGCATGTAGGAAGTCTGAAGTACGGTTATGAGAGAGTGCATGGTGGTTGGGGGTACGGAGACCGTAATACTGATGGCGACACATTGCTGCAAGCTGCTTCGGCTTTTGACCTGGCAGTAACTAACACCTGGTTCAAAAAGAAAGACGAACACCTGATCACTTACAAAAGTGGCCAGCACGCGACCCAAATTGACTTTTTCTTGGTGAGACGAAACAGTCTCAAAACAGTCAAAAACTGTAAAGTGTTGCCAGGTGAAGGCTTAGTCTCTCAACACAGGCTCATATTGATGGACGTAACAGTCAGTGTCTCGTCCAGTAGGAACAAAGAACGGCCCCCACCCAAAATCAGATGGCGTATGATAGAAAATGAGGAGTGTGCAAGTATGTTTAAGAGTCAAGTGGTAGATAAAATGATAGAAATGAAGGATATGGAAGGAAAATCTGTGGATGAATGTTGGAAAGAGATGGCGGATTGTATAAGGCGAGTAGCAAAAGATGTGTTTGGAGAATCGCAAGGTAAAGGCATGATAGAACCTTTTCTATCATGCCTTTACCTTGCACATCTTCATTCCACCACCATGTATCCTTATACATGGTGGTGGAATGAAGATGTGCAAAAGATGCTAAAAGAAAAGAAAATTTCGTTTAAAGTATGGCAGAATGTAGAAACCGGAAATGATAATTTGAAAGAAGAGAAAAAGAAAATTTATAAAGAATGGAAGAAGAAGGCAAAAAAGGCGGTTGCAGTTTCCAGGGCTAAGGCGCAGGAAAAGTTATATGATTTACTGGACAGCCCTAGAGGCCAGAAGGAGCTCTACCGGATTACAAAATTAAGAGAAAGGAGAACGAGGGATATAATGCATATAAAATGTATGAAAGATGAACTCGGTAAAGTCTTGTCGAAAGATGACGAAATAAAAGAGCGATGGAAGGTTTATTTTGAAAAGTTGATGAACGAAGAGAATGAATGGAGTGGTGTGCTCAAAGAGGTACAAGTAAATATGGGTTTGGTGAGAGAAATTAGCATGGATGAAGTAAGAAAGGCAGTTCAATGTATGAAAAATGGAAAGGCCATGGGCCCTGATGACATACCAGTGGAAGTATGAAAGTGTTTAAAAGAGGATGGATGTATGTGGCTGACTTTATTCTTCAATAAGTTGTTGTATGAAGAAGTGATCCCACAAGAATGGTGCAATAGTTCGCTAGTGCCCATCTTCAAGAATAAAGGGGATGTACAGGACTGCAACAACTATCGAGGGATAAAGCTCATGTCACATACTATGAAAGTATGGGAGAAAGTGATAGAGAAAAGATTGCGAGAGGAAAGTGAGATTACCCCGAACCAGTTTGGGTTTATGCCAGGTCGAGGGACAATGGACGCCACCTTCGCTCTCCGTCAATTGTGCGAGAAGTACAGACGTGTACACAAGAACTTGCACATGGTGTTCATTGATCTTGAGAAAGCGTATGATAGGGTACCTCGGGATGTGTAGTGGTGGGCCTTGAAAGAGAAAGGTTTGCCTGGGAAGTATGTTGAGTTGATTCGTGCTATGTACAGAAAATCTAGTACCTACGTCCGGTCGGCTGCTGGCAACACCGATAAGTTCAGTGTGGCTGTAGGCTTGCATCAAGGGTCGGCTTTAAGTCCTTACCTCTTCCTGTTGATTATGGACGCTCTTACGTCGGAAATACAGGAAGAGGCACCCTGGTGCATGCTGTTTGCCGACGACATTGTTCTGGTCGGTGAAGATGGACCTGAGATCCGGAGCAGATTGGAGGAATGGCAACAGAAGCTGGAGAAAGTTGGCTTGAAAATCAGCAGAACCAAAACTGAATACATGTTCTGCGATTTCGGCGGTCACTCCAGTTCTGAAGCTGTAGTGCTAGATGGCGCGCTTCTCCCAGTCTGCTCCGATTTTCGGTATCTCGGTTGACTCGTGCAAAGCGATGGCGAAATAGATCGGACTGTTAAGCACAGAATTAACACTGGATGGATGAAATGGCGGCAGGTCACCGGGACTATCTGTGACTCCCGCATTCCCCTAAAACTTAAGGGGAAGATTTATAAAACAATGGTCAGACCTGCTGTCTTGTATGGTTCAGAATGTTGGTCCACAAAAGGGATGAATGAAAAGCAATTGCATGTAGCTGAGATGAGAATGCTAAGAGCGATGTGTGGTGTTACGCGCATGGATAGAATTAAGAATGAGTATATAAGAGGAAGTCTGAAAGTGGCACCGCTGACTGAAAAGTTGTGTGGAAATCGGTTGTCGTGGTATGGGCATGTGATGCGGAGGAATAAAGAAAGAAAATGTCGTGAGGAAAGTCTTGTGTACGGATGTGGATGGCTATAAGAGTAGGGGAAGGCCAAGGCCAAGGCCAAGAAACGATGGTTGGACTGTGTGAAAGAGGATATGGGTAAAAAAGGGGTGACTACAGAGATGACGACTAATAGAGGAGTATGGAAGAAAAAGACATGTTGCGCCGACCCCAAATAAATTGGGATAAGGGCAGGAGAATGATGATGTACGTAAGGGAAAACACTAACTAGTTAAAGATAACTTCAAAAATCCAAAACTTTCCAGAATGAAAGCGATGCTTTCGTGATGTATGTCACAGGAATTGTGTATTCCCGGGATAAAAAAATGAGAATTTCCACTATCCTGATTGATTAAAAAGAACTAAAGTTACTTTTCAAGAACAGATTTGATGCCACTAATAATAATAACCTCATTGCTGTATTTCTACGTTGACATCGTGACATCCACAGGGCAGTTTTGTGGCGAACTGTTGGGCAATTGCGACCTCACCGGACGTGGACCTGATCTCCTGGGTGAAGACTTGTTCCTCATCTCCGGGTTGCCTTTATCGGCCGGCTGGAGTGAAAACTGACGGGGAATAGAGCTCTTACCTCTCTCTTGCCTTTATTGGCTGGCTTGAGTGGAGATTCGCAAGAGCAAACGTGCTCGGTGGAAGGAAGTATTCCAGTAAAGGCTGGTAAGGACATGACCATCTTCCAGGCATTGGGATTGTTGCGATAGTGTGGAATACCGCTTCACTCCACAAGCGCTTCACAGGATATGTTGTGCCCTTGACGCTACGTCACTAAAGTGCTAGCGACCGTTTTTTGGGAGCCGATTAATTGAGTGTGCAAGTCACCCCCTGCCATTTTATAGCCGTGTATATTAAAAGTGGTCAGGCAGGGGCCAATGGTCCTACAAAAAAAAAACCACTAAACGACTCAAACCCAGCCTTATATCTTTTGTCTCCATATTCAGCAATCGTCCTGCAACAACCGCCGATTATCTTTGGGTGCATAAGCATAGCGCATACAGGGAGAATCGCCGGTTGGTGTCACTTTCATTTAAATAATGTCTAACGGGGCTTCTGCGAGTTGGCTGGCATGCCTTTCAAAAGTCTAGGATCCCAGGATCTTGAGATGTAAAAGACATAATTATATCGAGTGTAAAACGACAGTTTCCGAAGCCGAAAGCCACATATTCTACCCATTATTTGGATCATTTTTTTTCCACTAGACCATACCTGCGAAACCACTGGTTCTGGAGATATTGAAGGTCAAAATCGCAAATTTTTTGCCACACAAACATTACCTGAATTTTCGATTTTTTTTTCCAAATTACGAATTTGCAGTTACGAAAACGCAATGAATATCACAAACGTATCTGACAAGTACCTACGTGGCTTATAGCGAAGGGGCGGGGTTTAACTCCACTTGCCTGTGTTCGCGTTACATTGCGGGGAATAAAAAATAATTATATTTTTCATACCTATAAATAAAAGTCGTTTTCCAGCAATATTTTTTGCGCAAAACTACTTTGTTAGACGTACAGTATGCGTACCCAGGCCTGCGGACGGCGAGTAATGGGTAGCTCACCGTCCGATCAGCACCAGGCCCGAGAGTCGACGGCGCGTAGCCTCAAAGAGTTGTCAGCAAACAGGACGGGGCCCGTCATGGCCGATGCCTACCCGGGGGTTGAGGATAAATTAGAAAGAGTTATTTCGCCCCTGGGCATTCAGAGCACGGAGGAACAGGGGTGGGTTTTAGTCAGTAAGAGTCTGACACGCCCTCCCGCTCCCCCAGAGCGGGAGAAGTCCTTGGATGATTTCCCACCCCACAAAAAAAAAAAAGTACTCCAATGTACAGTTAGTGTCCGTGTCGATGAGTACTACTGTTCTATGGTTAATCTGATAGTAGATATATATTAAGACACACTTTACACGTACTTCTACGTAATATAAAAGTACTAGCTTCTCTCTAATGGGCGATTTAGTACTTCCCCCATTATAAATAATAGCCTATGTGCTATTCCAGACTATAATCTATATCTGTGCCAAATTTCACCCAGATCCGGTTTTCCGTTCTGGCGTGATTGAGTAACAAACATCCATCTTACCAAACTTTATAATTTACTAGCTGTGCCCGCGGTTTCACTCGCGTTTATGTATCATTCGTAAAAAAAAAAATGTTTTTCTGTAAAGTATCCTATGTTACTTACTTCTAATACCTCCAAGAATATGTGTACAAAGTTTCATGATGATCGGTTTAGTAGTTTTCGCGTGAAAGGGTAACAAACAAACTTACATTCACATTAATTATAATATTCGTATGATAATAGTACTATCTGCGCACCGCGGTTTCACCTGCGTAGACCAGGGTAAAAGTAGCCTATGCGTTAATCCAGAAAGAGTATAAGCTTTTTTTTTTGTGGCGTGGTAAATCATCCAATGACTTCTCCCGCTCTGGGTGGAGCCCGAGGGCGTGTCAGACTCTTACTGACTAAAACCCACTCCTGGTCCTTCCCTGCCTGAGTGCCCAGGGGTGCGGTAACTCATTTTCAGAATTTATCTGCTACCCCTAGGCATACAGGCACCGGCCACGATGGGCCCCGTCAGTGGTGGCTGACACTAATCTCTTTGAGGCGCGCGTGGAACACTACGCGCCATCAACTCACAGGCCTGGTGCTGATCAGACGGCGAGCTACCCACTGCTCGCCATCCGCAGGCCCGGGTCTACGGTGGATGGAGATCGTCTCGACCCAAATCAGTGAAGCCAATTGAGCGTGAAGAAGTAACAAACATAAAAACACACTCACAAACTTTCGCCTTTATAATATAAGTGTGATATATTATATTATGATACATATAGGATTAGAATACTCACCTGAGTGGTAGTATAGGCATCGCCGTTTCTGTATCGCGTGACTTGCCGCTTACGCCTCACATAATGGTAGCATATTGCCTTCCACCTGCAAACACGATCATGTTACATATTTTGAATACATTACGTAGTCACACGACGTTCTCACAATCAATAACTTACAGCGAAGACGTGTATTATCTTTGTATGACATCAATTTGTAATTCGCTTTACATTTTAATTTTTTTTATCTGTGTTTTGGCTTACGAGACTTATGACTCTGCGATCAAGATTGTCAAAAGTCATTTGACCACGTGAAATTACAGTAGCACATGTCAATCTCATACTTATTTAGGTATAACTGTCACTCACGTGCCCGTCTGTTTGTCTGTCGTCTGTCAAACGCATAATTTTTTAACTTACTTTTGACTTATGAACTTGAAATTTGGTGATGATGTTTTTATTACGTATGTTTTACTCAAAAAATCCAACATATTGATAAATCAGATTTTTTCTTTGATAATTCCCTCATTTGGTACGGAACCCTAAATGTGCGAAGTCCGACCCGCACTTGGCCAGTTCTCTTAACACGCTTTTATTAGCTTCACCTGTAATTACCTATAGTTTGACTTTGAATTGTATTCAGTAACTTGACAGTAACTGTCACGTTACTGACTGTTGAATACAGACTTACTGTTGAAGTGACCAGATTTTGACAAAAAAACAGATAGTGAGTTGGTGTAAGAATAAACGAAATTGAATGAACATCAATAATGTACTTATAAAGCAAACTTTTTATTTGAAATTAATAACTTCACTTAAAAACACGAAAACACGTAATTTTTCTTAGAACTGTCAAGTTACTGAATACAATTCAAAGTCGAAGAAAAAAATTTTAGAAGTAAAATTTGACCCTCCCGGTTTCGTAATGAGCTGAAATTTTGCAAACGGTACACGTTTACTTTTTTTTTTTTGGCATGACAATGCATGGTTAGCTGAGTGACGTCATTTTAAATTCTATATGCCGGACTCCCATGATATGAGTATCAATTGAAAGGGTTTGCTATGAAGACTACGAAACTTAAGTGTATTTTTTTTTTCAAACTATAATATTTAATTTCGTTGTTTTTCGAACGACAAACTATTGATAAAAAGTCGTTACCAGCTAGAATGTATAGAATATGAATATACATAGACACGTGAGTAGGTATTTTAATCATATTAAATACATAATCATTTATAGCTTTTTTAGTAAACCTGAATATTATGAAATTCTTCACATAAAAAATTAGGGATGAAAAATTCTTTATGATATACATACATTCTGCCAGCTTACATTAAGCCAGAAAGCCTGTGTATCAAAGTCTCAAATTCCAGATGGATTAGGCAAGTACTCAACTAAATTGATCGGCAAATATTACCCGAACCTTCGCGCCTTCACATTTCACTTGTGAGATATTAACACATTACTGATATTAATAAATAAGTAAGTGCCTACGTCTTCAAAGAAGTTTAATATGGTGAGATTCTGCTAAAGATAAACGTAAATTTAGTTGTAGTTACAGATATTAATCAATCTGCCATGCCTTTTCCCAACTATCTTGGGGTCGGCTTCCGTTCTAACCGGATGCAGCTGAATACCTGTATTTTACATGGAGCGACTGCCTACCTGACCTCCACAACCCAGTTACTGAGTAATACGATAGCCCCAGGTCAGACTGGATGTCAGACTCGGGTTTCTGACGACCCGTAACGACTGTCTATCTACGATTGACAGCCGGGACCAACGGCTTAACGTGCTTTCAGAGGCACGGAGGAGTCTCGGCATGTAAAGATGGCCACCCATCCATGAACCAACTCCGGCAAGGTCCCAGGTCCACCTTGTGGAAGGCCTTCCAACGCTACGTCTTCTATTACGCGGCAAAGATAATAAATAAGATAGAAGTGGGTATCCATATTAATGAGCTCATTCGGGAAAGTGCTGCCATTGTCCTATTCTTTCGTTAAGCAGCATTGCGGTATTCCACTGAGAATGGTACCTATAAGTACTTTCGGTTACATTGCAGGCACTTGAAAGTGCCTTTGATTTTTTAATAGCAAAATAGTACATTGCTGCCAGTGGGCAAAGCTTGTATTTGCAGGCGAAGCGAAATACACGTACGAGACGAAAGGGAGGTCGATAAACTACGATAAAATTGATTTGATTCGATGAGATTAAAAATTGCCCGCGTACCTGTATCAAACGACGTTCTTCAATCTAATTAATAAAAAAGAAACATTTATTATACGGTGCAGTTAGCCCAGTTTAAATATTCACAAAAGTGTTAGGCCTCAAATGGGTTGCACCTATTTGCAGAGATTAATGAAAAAAACGCTCACCTCATTTATCAAAATCTGTCAAAAATCTTGGAAGAAATCCTTTTGCACGAAATAAACAGGATTCTAAACGTACCCAACGAACGTAAGAACAGTAAAAACCAGTTTTCGAGTAAAAAAAAAGATGAAAACAGTATTTTTTCAACAAATGACTTTATAATGATACTGAAAACGTGTATAGCAAAGAGTACACGCATCGTAAATATTTACTTAATAATTTCCCTTTTAGTCGTGTTTCATTCTTTAACAACCCTCAAAACAAATAAAAGACATTCACAAAGCCTTTAGAATCAATTCTAGTTCAGCCAATAAAACGTCTTCCCTGAACTGTGACATTCTTAGATTGATATACGACGAGCGGTTATCGACGAAACGTCTACAGAATCAATCAGATAGGATGGAAACACAGCGGTTGATTGAGCAGCGGGGACCATTTCACTTTAGCTGGAATCTTTGGAATTGTTTCATGTATTTGTGAAGATTTTTTATTTCTAGTCTGGTGACAACCTTTAACCCCTCCTGCGTCTACCGGCCCAGAGCATGGACCTAATCTATTTTGTCTGCTGCTAACTAGACGCGCGACGTGTAACACTATAACACTAGTATACACTTAAAGCTCATACATGTACAGCTCCCTCTATCTGTGACTGTCTTGAAATCTCTAAGTCCTCCAGCGTTAAATATCTAGGTGTACATATCGATCAACTTCTTAATTGGCATAAACACCTTGACACCCTTTCTGGAAGAACTCGCAAACTAATATTCGTTTTTAAAAAATTACGTAAATCTGCCGATGGAGATACATTGAGGGTCGTTTACTTTGCCCTATGCCAGTCAATATTAACTTATTGCATCCCAGTTTGGGGTGGTGCTACTGAGAGTCACTTTATTAGACTGGAACGAGCACAGAGAGCTGTCCTGAAGGTTCTACTCTTTCGGCCCCTTAGATTTCCCACGGTACAACTTTACGCGGAAACTAAAGTTTTAACGGTCAGACAGCTGTATGTCCTTCAATCGATGCTTCGTAAGCACTCAACTCGTCCTTCCTCAGAACCAACAGGCAGAATTAAGCACACAGTTTTTCCTCATGAGTCGCATAGAACTGCTTTTGCTAAGCAACACTATTATGTCACCAGCACAAACCTTTATAACCAACTTAACAAAGTACTAAAAATATTTAACAATACCAAATATCAGTGCAAAGCAAAGTTACAGGAATATCT
Organism: Polia nebulosa; assembly: GCA_951329385.1. Lineage (NCBI taxonomy): Eukaryota > Metazoa > Arthropoda > Insecta > Lepidoptera > Noctuidae > Polia > Polia nebulosa. The sequence goes on from OX589598.1 coordinate 11,797,265, forward strand.
GCTTAAGCTAAGTTATCGCAATACTGAAGATCTTTTATTAGGAAATTATAGTTACATAAACATTTAGTCCATTCGCGCTTACACTCACATAACAAACACACATACTGCAGACACCAAAACACGAGAGACATATTTTCCAGGGTATGTTGTTGTTGAATTTATTTATTTTTGTTGAATTTATTTATTTTTTGTTTAATTTAATTATAATTTAATTGCAATTTAAGTTAGTTTAATTTCAATTCAATTTGATTTCAATTTAATTTTAGTTGATTTAATTTCAATTTAATTTAATTTCAATTTAATTTCTACTTTTACTTTAATTTAATTAATGTTTGTTTGGTTATGTTTTAAACTATTATTCTGATTTTTTATTTTATTATTTTATTTGTAATGGTTATCTTTATTTTATTTTATTTCTCTTGTACTTGACATGATGGATTATTATACGTTGGTACCTACTCGTGCCCTATCTAGGTGTAACGTAAGAGCCATATTACTGCACACAAATTTTATATGTTCACTGGCTTCTAAGATACAGGTACATAAACCTAGTTTAGAAGTCAGGGGTTTTAATTATTGTATATCTTTAAGCCTTTTATTGTCGTGTACAAAATCTTTTTGATGTGAAATATTGAGAAATAAATTATTATTATTATTATTATTATTAGTATAGTTAAGGGCAAAAGACCACAAGGCGGGAATCCTATACGCTGGTCAGACTAAAACCGAACGTTTTGAAAATCTTGAAAGACGTGCGTGTAGAAGCAAGTGGAGAAACATCATCAGACTTTGTCCTTGACAAGGTCAAAAACCTTGACGTGGTCATGGAAAACCATGCAAGAAAGAAGTATGTAGTTTCAATTCGTTGAATTATAGGTTTCCATTGAAACCAGAAAGCCTATACATTATACCAGGGATGGCGAACCTTTACAGGAGAGTGTCATTATATTAAAAAATAATGTGGCCATTACGCGCCGCCAACGAATTTTGACTTTGTGATTTTTGTCCATTAGGACAAAACATAAAACTAGATGCTATTAACTTTTAATTTGCAACTCGAAATTCGTGTTTACAGTTGAATGTTTATTTCAATAATGTCATGACAATATAGTTGATGGTGGTTGGTTGGTCGTAGGTGGTTGGTAGTGGTTGGTGGTGGTGGTTGGTGGTGGTTGGTGGTGGTTGGTGGTTGAATAGTTGTGTGTTGTGTTGTTGTTGTGTATTATGTCAATTAAATTAAATTTATTTTTCGAGTAGCTGAGTTGGAAAACGTCATTTGATACACGCGGGCAATTGTCATTGCAGTTTCTTGTCTCCTATCCAGGCTGATATTTAGGGCGCCCCAAAAACAAGTCTAAACGGATTACATATCTTTATTCAAACAGTCTATATTCGGGGTATATGAAAGCGTTATTTATAGCCCTGGCGGGGGTGTAGACGTGGGTCGTATAACATTTGATTAAAAGGGTAACGATTACCCGTTACAAACAGTTGCTGTACTAAAGTTTTTGACGAGCTATCGTAAAGGTAATGCCTCGTTTTATGACTTAACAGGGGACTGGATTAGGAATAAGACGGAATTCCTGAAGGCAGAAGACAATTTGATCAGGTGACCATTATTCGATTTACACCTTATTCCGGCGTGAATGTTGGGAATTTCCCCATAGAAATGGGACTACCGGGACAAAAACTTTGGATTTAGGTCATGGTCAACCCGTGTACCATCACCACCATAATTTCATCCAAATCCGTTGAACCTTTTAGGCGTAATAGACTAACAAACAAGATTAATTTTACGATAGATAAGAATAGGACGCCTAAAAACGGAAGCTTAATCATTGTAGGTTTGCCTTTTTTTTTTAGGGGGTTCGGGTATGCCTAGGGGTAGCAGACACTTACTTACCCATTCGTTCAGGGAATCAGATTGATTCAAAACAACTTTGATGCCTACAAATAACACCAAAAGTATCGAAGAATTAAATCTGTCTGAATAAAGTATGCAGATCATGTTTTTTTTTTTTTTTTTTTTTGGGGGTGGGAAATCATCCTATGACTTCTTCCGCTCTAGGGTGGAGCGGAAGGGTGTGTCAGACTCTTACTGACTAAAACCCACCCCTGTTCCTCCCTGCCTCGAGTGCCCGGGGGCGAGGTAACTCTTTCGAATTTATCCTCCACCCCCGGGCAGGCACCGGCCGTGGCAGGCCCCTTCCCTTGGCTGACAACTCTTTGAGGCGCGCGTGGAACACTACGCGCCGTCGACTCTCGGGCCTGGTGCTGATCGGACGGCGAGTTACCCACTACTCGCCGTCCGCAGGCCCGGGTCTACGGTGGCCGGAGATCGTCTCGCGGCCCCTGGCGTCTCCTGCGGCGGTCGCGGCTGGGGGCGCTAGGGCGACTCGGCTGTTGCTGAGCCTCCCTAACGTGTGCCGCCTCCCTCTTCGCGAGCATTACTGCTTCGCAGAAGGAGGAGACGGCCTCCCATTCCCTCTCGCTCCGTACCATGGCCTGAACCAGGGCACGGCGCGAGAGGTCGCTGTCGCCTATCGCATCCACGAGGACACGGCGGTGCTCTGCCCAAGCGGGGCAAACCTCCACCGTATGCTCCACCGTGTCCTCTGGGCGATCCTCGCAGTGGAAACACTCAGGGGTCACCTCCGCCCTGATCCGACACAGGTACCTCCCGAAACAGCCGTGTCCGGTGAGCACCTGCGTCAGGCGGAAGGTGAGGGCGCCGTGACGCCTCCCCAGCCACTCCTCAAAGATGCAGATCATGTAGATTTATAGTTCGACGCAGTGTCAATAGTTCGGCAGTTATGTGATGATCGCGTGAGCAATTCCTTGGCAATATTGACTACTCTGTGAAGGATACAAAACGACTGTGTGGCGTATCTCTTTTATGTAGGTTGAGTGACTCTGGCAAAGGTGATTCTGCAAGCTTTTTTTTGGGGCGGGAAATCATCGTCTCTATCTTGCTAAAGAAAAAGTTTCAAGTTCTTTTTTGATTGAATTCGGTTCTGGTTGATTCAGCGTTTGCCAGTAGCCAGCGTTTGTCAGGCAGGGACTTGCTCCCTTTTTTTTTTTTTTTTTTTTTGTGGGGTGGGAAATCATCCTATGACTTCTCCCGCTCTGGGCGGAGCGGGAGGGCGTGTCAGACTCTTACTGACTAAAACCCACCCCTGTTCCTTCCTGCCTTTGAGTGCCCAGGGGCGAGGTAGCTCTGTTTCGAATTTATCCTCAACCCCCGGGCAGGCATCGGCCATGACGGGCCCCGTCTCTTGCTGACAACTCTTTGAGGCGCGCGTGGAACACTACGCGCCGTCGACTCTCGGGCCTGGTGCTGATCGGACGGCGAGTTACCCACTACTCGCCGTCCGCAGGCCCGGGTCTACGGTGGACGGAGATCGTCTCGCAGCGCCGGAAGTCCCCGGCGTCTCCTGAGGCGGCTGCTGCTGAGGGCGTGACTCCGTTGTTGGTGCTCTCTCACGCGTCCCGCCTCCGCCTTCGCGAGCATTACTGCTTCGCAGAAGGAGGAGACGGCTTCCCATTCCCTCTCGCTCCGTACCATGGCCTGAACCAGGGCAGGGCGCGAGAGGTCGCTGCCGCCTATCGCATCCACGAGGACACGGCGTTGCTCCGCCCAAGCGGGGCAGACCTTCGCCGTATGCTCCACCGTGTCCTCGGGGCGATCCGTGCAATGGAAACACCCGGGCGTCACCTCCCGCTTGATCCGAAACAGGAACCTCCCGAAACAACCGTGTCCGGTGAGGACCTGCGTCAGGCGGAAGGTGAAGGCGCCGTGAGGTCTCTCCAGCCAAGCCTCAAAGAGGGACTTGCTCCCTTAAGCTGCGTTCCCGTGTCGAGTGTTCCCACGGCATGAGTCGGCTGGTTGCTGGCCGCCAATCATCAATCATCGCATTCATTCATACATCTGTGGTGGGGGGAGGGTGAGGTCACACAGTCCGTTAATCGACATGCCGCACTCGCGATGGATTGGACGGGCGACAACAGGCCACAACGGGCTTCATCGCATGCGACGATTCCCACGGCCTGTCAGCCTGGCCTGGCGCGGCGCGGCCCGTCAATTCACGTGCCGTGGGACCGCAGCTTTACATAGTCAGGAAAAAGCTAAGCAGTTAATTTCAAAAAGCTGTAATAGAAACTCGATTTACCAGAATTTTTAAAATTAAACAACTGATTTAAATATTTTTTATAAAACTTAAGGTATCACTGTCAATATCACTTCATAGTACTCGTATAAATCATAAACAAAGTCTCTTTCCTCGTCTGTATACTCTTCCTAAACAATGCCACGGATTTAAAGAAAGAGCGATACACGAGGAAGTTTTGTGTGCATAATTAGTACCCGAGCAGAGCCCACACTGCTTTCTAAACTGTTCGCTGTTATTCAACACAAACCCATACAACTGTAGCTACAGAATGTCGAATTCAGTCGCCGCTAACCGATGTGTACATTTTCTAATTAGAGAAATAAATTGCTTCGGGACACGTGCCAATTTGATAGACGTGATACGTATCACGTTGAATCAAAACACGTCAAATAAGGATCCCCTCACACTGAATCTTGACGCGACGATTCTTGAAGACCTATTCAGACCTAGCGGTATTAGCTACCTAGAGCGGTAGCGATAGCCTAGTGGGCATGTGTATGCGGTAATACTACTGTTCAAATCTAAGTGGATTTCGCTACCGCTATGGGTAGCGAAACTTACTTGTCAAACTATTTATGGTACTGTGACGATTGTAGTCACAGCCTAATCTTAGCGGGTCTGTACCGGCCTTCAACCGGCAGGTAAAAGTATTGGAGAGCCGTTTGAATTTAGAAGGTGTAGGCATGATATTTGTATTAGGGATCGGTTCCACTGGCCCGGCCGAAGGGGGCACTTACGTAATTTTCTGATAAAACTAATGTAATATAATTTGAATCGCCCTCAGCTCGTTTCCTTATCCGCCCGTAGCGAGTATCCCTTCGTATAGTACTCTTGCAGGAAGCAAGCGAGTCCCCGAGCTTCCGAAATAAAGTGTCTCATTGCATCGCGACCTTAGGCATCGTTGTAATATAAAGCGACCATCGCGCGAATACGCGATCATCGTTCTTATTTGTATGACAATCCTGATCGCGTTGTCGCGTCGACAGAGAGCGTTTTCCGGTTTTTCCATACAAATGACGATCGCATAATTATTCGCGCGATGATCGCATTCTATTACGACGACGCCTTAAGGACCCACTGCCGGCCAAGTGGAGCCGCCCTCATTGAATAAAAAATCGTGCCATAGCATAGAAAATAAATATGAAAGAATCCAACGTCACGTTTGTTACCAAGAGGATAAAGTAAGGCGATAATCCTGGCTACAAGGTTGTGCCTATGCAAGTACTCACCGTTAGCTAGACGAGAACAACCAGAGATTATGTGGCGGATTCATTCTCCCGGACGATGACATGCCCGACATATGTCAACCGTGCCGTCCTTCACAATAAATCTCCGGTAATTTTTCGTCATGATAACTTCGTCCATAATTGCACAGACAAAACCTTCGATTTCCCCAAAGAGGTCACCGACACGCAGCCAGGCTACGGACGCTAGTTGGTCTTACATCGGGCCCATGTAGGGCCCGGAAAAAGCGTCCGTGAAGTTCCTTACTCTGCCATACTTCTCTGCGATCGTTAGTGTCAGCACTAGGGATTTGCGCCAGTTCTCGTTAGCCAAGGAGAGTGGAGTAAGGCCCTTGTCCACCGCCACTACATCTCGATGCATACCCACGTCAGCAGCTAGGAAATATTTAAATTTATATTTATTATTATTATTATATCGCCATGTGATCCTGCCGGAGCTCTGTCTCGCCTCTTCGCACCACTCCCAGAGGTGCGCGTGTGAGCTGACCCTAACGTAGCTATTGCGAAACGTGAACACAGGAAAAGTAAATAAAACTTTGTTAATAATTCTGTATAATTTGTCTTCAACATTTGAATTTACATCCGTAATTTGGCTGTGTACGCCATGTTGTACAATTTGGTTTAGTTTATATTCTGCTTGAGGTACAGTTTACTGAAACAATTTGCTTAAGGTGGAGTTGTTTTGTTTTACAGAAAAAACATTAGAAACATTGTTGCGAAACATTTTACGAATGTGTGGTGGTCCACTGGATCTACACTCACATACTGGACTGGTCTGGACATTAGATAAACGTTTTGAAGATAGATAACATCTTGACTTGAATGCTACTGAACTGCTGAATCTTACGAGATTACCGAATACTTGAATCTACGCCCGCCCTATGAACATTGTTCTTCTGTCTAAGATAAATATACTCACAGTTAAGCGCAAATTAAACAAAGAAATTTCAACCAGCTTTTCAATGAAATTCCATTACCACTAGGTACCATTTTCTAATGGCAATATGAAATTGAAATCAGAATTGCGCAACTTGGCGATAAATTTGGAAAAAAATATAGCACTTGGTAATATTGGTTTTTGGCAGAAAATGCTCCAGAAAATTGCCAGTTTTCCTATGTATCTACGAGTATGTATAGGATATCACATGAGGTAGTTTAATACAGTTTCGGATCCTGAATGGTGAGACACGAAAATGCACCAGACTGCAGCAAATGCCGAATATTTTGGGTCAAACGACGTTTCACGTTTGAAATAAATTTTGCCTCTAGATATGAAGTGGGGAATGAAACAAGTCTCAAATCTGTGAGGCATTTTATATTAGGTTGCTCCGGTATGAGCAGATGGTAAGTCGAAATGTTATACAATTTCAACGCTCGTATTTCATGATTTCATTTTACCATTTCTTGGAATATGAGGCGTAGGTAAATCATAATGCTTACTATGTACTAGCTACATAGCTCATTACCATAAAAGCTGTGGGTAAGTAATTCAAAAGTTTAATCAGTGAAGCGAAATTAATTTACGAAAGTGAACCTTCTATTTTATGTGTTGTACGTGTTTTATGTAAGTTATAGCAATTCCCAGAAAAGGTAGGTTACTTTGCTGCTATTCACTGAAACTCTTGAAATAAAGCAGTCAAGGATAACGCCCGGTAAATTCTTAATCCTTCAAAGATGTGAAAAGTCTTGATACTTCAATTTGTATTGCTTACTTATGTTGTTTAAATAAAGTAAATTTATATCTACGGCCCTAATTGTCTCAACCGAAACTTCATCGTAAACTACCAACTTATTTCGAGCGCGGTGCACATTCCCTTCAATTTTCTGGTGCCATGCTGTAAGTTCGCCAGTAATAAGTTCCTGCTTTAATACACTAATAGCATTTATTTTTGGGCCAACAATAAAATGATAGCATTTATTATTGGCCCTACCAAATACACTAAATGCTATTAGGCAAATAAGTAGCTTCTTTTGCCAGCAGCGTCGTCCACGTGGAATTAGTACTTCGCCCGTTATAAACTTTCAACCCTCATTTCAGTTCTCAGGGGTTGAATTTCGAAAAACCCTGTCTAAGTGAATACCTACACTTCACAAAGAACACACCTACCAAATTTCATGTCTCTAGGACCAACGGTTTAGGCTGTGCGTTGTTACATTAGTCAGTCAGTCAGGACTTTGAATTTTAAATATATATCGGGTGTAAAAAGACAGTTTCCGAAGCCGAAAGCCAAATATTCTACCCATTATTTGGATATTTTTTTTCCACTAGACCATATCTGGGAATCCACTGGTTCTGGAGATGTTGAAGGCCAAAGTCGCAATTTTTTTTTAACTTTTTAACAAAAATGAATTCTAAGTGTTATTACTAAACATTTTTTCCAAACAAACATTACCTGAATTTTCGACTTTTTTTTTAAATTTCGAAATTACGAATTTGCAGTTACGAAAACGCAATGAATATCAAACGTATCCGACAAGTACCTACGTGGCTTAGAGCAAAGGGGCGGGGTTTAACTCCACTTGCCTGCGTTCGCGTTACATTGCGCGGAATAAAAAATAGTTTTCTTTTTCATACCTAAAAATAAAAGTCGTTTCCCCGCAATAATTTTTGCGCAAAACTACTTTGTTAGACGTACAGTATGCGTAGTTAACGGCTCTGTGATGTGTCTTTTTACACCTTGTATACAGATATCCTATCTCCTACGGCATTCGCTAATATTGGTAATTCCATATGCTATCTCAGGTACAGCAGCAGTACGAACGCGATGGGGATTGCTCATTGCCTGCATTTATCTGGTAGCTTGCTACTATTATAGTTATCTCTGGTTCCACCCTTTTTCGCTAGCACTACTTTCTTAACTAAAGAAAACGACGAACCCTGGGGCTGACTGCGGCCACGTCCACACTGCTCATCTGCTGTATCCTGGCCGTGCTGCATTATACCAGGTCAACAAATCACCCACACCATAATTTCGTTACCACTAACTACTCTCATAAAGAAAGAAGACTCTTACCAAACTCGAGGCGTAGCGTTCCTCATAGCATGGACCCTGGCGCTGACCGCGGCCACATCCACCCTCCTCGCCAGCTGTATCCTGGCCGTGCTGTGGTAGCATTCCACCAGGTACACCAGGTACAGCAGCAGTACGAACGCGATGGGGATGTAGGCGTACCCGACGTCGCAGGGTGATTCGCGTACCGTCCGCTTGATCGGGTGCCTGACGGACACGAAACTGATTTAGTGGTTAGTTCCGCTGTTGTATTTAAATATCATCACTACATATTATAAAACAAAGCCACGTGCCGCGTCTGTAAGCGACAAACTCAAAAACTACTGAACGAATTTTCATACGGTTTTCACCAATAGACAGAGTGATTCATGTCATGAGGAAGGTTTAGATGTATAATGTCCCAAAGTGTGTAACGATCACTTTCACTCGCAAGCGATCTCCTATCCTATATAGTTACGACCTGGACGGGGTGCCAATTGCTAGGGCTACGAAAGTTAAGGACTTAGGAGTGAACTTCGACACCGAGCTAACGTTTCATGATCACGTCGTAAGTTGTTGCAGAAAGGCTTACCGTAATCTAGGTTTCATGCTCCGTATGGTACGTGAGTTTACTAACATTAAAGCGATAATTGCTTTATATAATGCTTTGGTTAGAAGTCAATTAGAATGTAACGCAGTCATTTGGGCTCCACATGAATCTAAATATAGGGTCATGCTGGAGAGAGTACAAAACAAGTTTGTCAGGTACTTGTACTTGCGCTTGTATGGTTTTTACCCATTTTACCCATTGATGTACCCAACTTTATTTATTTTGGGTATGGTTGGATATAACGAGCTGAGAGTCAGGAGGGATCTCGCACTCATCTCGTACCTATTCAAAGTACTTAGAGGAAAGGTACACAATGCGGACATATTGGGGCAGGTAGGATTGTGTGTTCCGGACCGGTACGTGTGGCGACGACGACGGCCGCAGCTGCTGGCTGAGCCGAGTGGTCGAACCAATTTGTTACGGGAGGCGCCAATGACGCGTGCGCTCCGCGCTCTCAACCTCATAGCAAGTGAGTCGGACCTATTCTGTTGTTCTCTGAGCGAATTCACAAAGAATGCCTTGTTCGTAATTAGCTATAAAGTTTAATGCATAAATGATGAATTTAATTGTATTTTTAATTGAATATTGGATTATTTATTTGGTTGTATTTTTAAATTGAATGACAGTGTTTAGGTATTGCTTGATTTATTTAATTGTATTTTTAATTAGTGACATTTTTTATTGGATTTTTTTATAAATTGTATTAATTGTTGTATTGTATTTTTAATTGATTGACATATTGAATCGGATTGTTATTGATTTGTATTATTTATTTAATTGTTATTTAATGAAACGGTTAATCGAATAAGTAGATATCATAATTATTGTACTCTATCGCATTAGGCCCATTGGCTTGTAATGATAGTTGTTACTTAGATAAATAAAAATAAATAAAATAAATAAATAATTTATACCCGAGCAAAGCTGGGGTGGGTCGCTAGTTATCTTATATTTTATTTTTTTAAAAGACAATAAATCTTTTAAGTTATTTATGTAGACGAAATAAATATACGAGTAATTGAAATTTGACTTTGAATTTTGTAACTTTTATTGTGCTGATTGTAAAGTCTAGCGTCAGTTTTTGCTGCTTTAAAGATTCACTAATGTCTAAAATGAAGTGATTTTCAAGAATTTCTCTAACTAAAACAGCGTGAAATCTGATTTACGCAATTATAAGGTGTAGGTATACTTTATTTATTACACTTATAATTAAAATAGAAAAGTCACCAAACTTCCTGTTTAAAAATTTCATAATAAGTCCACTATAATTTTAAACATTATTCCGTATGACAACCCGTCAAATTTTAAATAAATAAATACCAGCTATTCTGAATAATAAAATATTTCCAATAGCAACAATCTCGTTTGTTTGACCAGACAGAGACAAATGAAATGCGTTCGAAAATTAAAACGCCAATTTAACGGTATGTTCAAATTAAGTTGCATTTAAAATGGAACTGTCGTAATTGATAGCCGTGTCCGAAGCAATCTGGATGGAATGGGCCATACAAATAAAATATTTTATTATTGTTTATTTTATTGCTTGATAAAAACTGATCGCTGTAACAGCTTTAATTTGAACTTTGAAGGTACCTACACTATTTATGAAAGCTACTCAGGTGTGCTGGAATAGGATGTACCTAAAGTTTAATCTTTAGGTTAGAAAAAAAAAGGGGAGGCATTTGAATTTCGAAAAAGTGTACCTGCCGTATTGACATAACTGGTAATCTCAGGTAATTTTTCCATCATTTTATTAAGAACAACTTTTACGATGAGATCACGCCTAAAGTCAACTGATGTTATTTTTTGCGATTTGATCAATGTTTAAATTATTTTTACCTTATAGATTTATAGATACTGATTTTTCTTAAACAATGAAAAGGACAATTTCGAGCATAACATGACATTTACCTATTTAAGTTCAATATTGTAGTAAGCTGTACGTTTAATTTGGCTATTGACCTTGTCATTATACCCTGTACTGTGCAATATGAAAAGAACTTAGCATAAGCATAGTAGTAGTATAATCAGCTTATAATGTTCCCACTGCTGGGACACAGGCTTCTTCTCTGTGAGAGTGTGCGGGTCGTAAACCACCACGCGGGCTCAATGCGGGTGGTGGATGTCACATGTTTTTTGAAGTTTTGGTTCTAGGACATGCCGGTTTCCTCACGATGTTTTCCTTTACCGTTTTGAGAGCAGTGGTGATGAAATAATTTACACAAAGTAAAGAACCTGCCTGAGTTTGAACCCACGACCTATAACTGGATGTACCTAAGTCGCGGCCACCACAGCTAACTGAAAAGAAGTTGCTGTAGGTATTTTCATAAATAATTCCTAAAACCAACTTAATTGTAGAAACAAAGCAGAAACACTCACTTGCTAAAATCAATAAGATCTCTATCGATCTCAGCGGTGTTGCACCAGGCCACGGAACCAAGGCAGCCAGTGATCATCAGCGTCAACATGAAGCACTTCCAGTTGCCTTCACGCCGGAGCACCCCGCCTAGACTCTGCTGCCGTGGACGCTGTGGACAAAAGAAGAGAAGAATTTAATAACCTTCATTACACAAAAAAAAGCTTCAATGATTTAGCCGCTAGGCCCTTTTGACAGAAGGATGGATGGACAGATAAGCGAGAGCAACAAGACTTCCGTTGGAACCTTTGAATACGGAACCCTTCAAAACGAACGAGCATGATTTCTACTAAAAGGACTGCAGGAAAGAGATTTGTGTGGAAAAGGGAGAAGAAGGCAGTTGCTCTGCAGTGGGAGAATATACATTTAGGCTTAGGTTGGGTAAAGTAGGTACACCCATAGATTTTCGTCCGACTTCCACAACTTAGTGACTTGCTGCGTGGTCACTAGGTTGTGGAAGTCAGATAAGCAGTCGCTCCATTTAAAACAGGTACTGGTAATCCGGTTAGTGGATAAATTCTTAACAGAGTTACCGCACCCCTGGGCACTTAGGCAGGGAAGGAACAGGGGTGGGTTTTAGTCAGTAAGAGTCTAACACACCCTCCCGCTCCACCCAGAACGGGAGATGTCATTGGATGATTTCCCACCCCGCCAAAAAAAAAAAGGGGATGTGAGGTCATGAACTGTGTTCATTTCCACGAAGCTAAGGGCACCATCCCCATTGATACACTCGGGAAGTGCTATATTGCAAAACATATGCATATTCATATGGACAAGGAACTAGGCAGAGTTGAGTTGAGGTGAGTTACGAAATAGTTATTTCGTAACTCACCTCAACTCAACTCTGCCTAGTTTCTTGTCCGATCTTCTCCATAAGAATCCATCATTGCGAATGGACTAGGGTCACATTATTTTTTTATACCTATAAATATACAGGGTGTAACACTTCTTAAAATATGATCACACCTTTTCGTTACAGCCTGTATAGCTAGAAAAGTGCCTTTTCATAATTGTCTAATCATAATCATCATCATCATTTCATCCGAAAGAGGTCTACTGCTTGAAATCTCCATTGGCTCCTCCAAGAGTCGCCACAACGACCGGTCCTGTGCGTCTCGCATCCATCGGATTCCCGTGACCCTCGCTAGGGTATCGGTCCACCTTGTGGGAGACCATCAAAAACTGGATTTTCCATGTATTTAAATTGTCTAATTGAAATAAATGATTTCACTTTTTAACCGACTTCGAAAAAAGGAGGTTCTATGTTCGATTGTATGTTTGTTTTTTTTTATGTTTATCCACCGATTTCTCGGTCAGTTGTGGACCGCTCTTCAAACATTTTTGAAGTTATACTTCTTTAGAAGCGTTATGAAACAATGATGAGAGTGAAATTTTAAGATGCGCGCGCATCACTGTCACACAAATTTCGCAGCTTGAAGTTAGCTATGGTCTGTGGTTCGTGACGAATGATTGTTTTCCTTTTGTAAACTTTGTGACAGTTTGGTTTTTTATCTTGTTACGCCAAAGAAGTATAACTTCTCTTCACACACACACACTTTTTTATCCGAAATAGTTTACTTTAGAGGTGGTCGTCCCTTAGAAATTTTATCAAAATTGCTTCAGCACTTTTTGAAAAAGTAACAAAAACAAAAATTATGTAAATATGTACACGAGTATGTTTAAATTCCATTTTATTGAGGTTATCAATTCGGGCGTGACTTTAATATCGGTGTCAAATAACGAAGAAGTAAAATACAAACACTGACTTCTGAAATTAAAGTTATTTTTCAATTGTTAGTGTATTTTCTTTTTTTGAAGTCGGTTGTATTTTTTGTAAAAAAAGTTTTTTTTAACTTTGGTAACACTCAAATTAAGGTGGTAAGGTAAGGCGTTGGGTTTTGTAAAAAGTGAATATAATGTTTTAAACTTATCCGTTCTGTTCCTAACCTAAAACCGAGTAAACCTTTTAAAAGAAGCGGAGACTCAATCTCAATTTAGATAAATTCTATTGTTTACTGTTTTCTCCGCTTCGCACATCTCCGCCCCTCTCCGTTTCGATAGACATGAGGATATGTCACTACGGGTAGTAAGATCCTGCTGTGTATTAACTAACAATAACATACGGTGAGACTAAGAACTAATTCACTTTCTGTTTGATAAACTATATTATCGATTGAATGCCCGCTGTGTGACAAAGAGGGACCCATGTTTATGGCATTATTGCTACAATTTAACTAACGATGAATATATTTCCTTTGTTACGAATTTATCTGAACGTATGTATTTATAGAAGTAAGATTGACCCGGTTATCAGAAGTGTTTCACCAATAGAATGCTTCACCATCGCCGAAGGTCATAGTTTATTTTTAACCGACTTCAAAAAAGAGGAGGTTCTCAATTCGTCTGTATGTTTTTTTTTTGTATGTTTGTTACGCAATATCTCCTCCATTTGTGAATAGATTTTGATGATTTTTTTTTTGTATGGTAGGTCATACTTCAGAGGTGGTCCCATATAAATTTTATCGAAATTGATTCTGCACTTTTTGAAAAAATTAACATAAATAAAAAATGTGTATCCCGCTCCACCCAGAGCGGGAGAAGTCATTGGATGATTTCCCACTCCACAAAAAAAAAGGTTATTGGTGTTATCTATTCGGCCATAACTTTAATGTTTAGTTTTACTTCTGGTGTACAAAAAAAATAAAAAAAACTAAAAAGTAAAAAATAAACAACTTTTTTCAAAAAATACAACCGACATCTAAAAATTACAAATAACTTTAATTTTGGAAGTCGGTGTCGAATAACGAAGGATCAAAAAAATATATACACCGACTTCCGAAATTAAAGTTATTTTGTAATTTTTAGAAGTCGGTCGTATTTTTTGAAAAAAGTTTTTTATTATCCCGTAAAATGCACGGTTCTTGCTAGACAGGCCTTATCAAGAATTCACAAAATAATCACAATGGATTTCTTTGAAGATTTTTTATTCAATAACTAAAATTCAGAATGCTTTCAAGTTTCTAAATGGCTAACTTTTAATAAATAAATGTTTTATACATCACAAGAGGTTACAAGCCTTCAATTCTTTTCAAACATGCATCACATTATAGACATAACTTCTAAGAAACCTTTGTTCTTTTCAAAATAAAAAATAATCACATAGAACCAAACTGTATTCAGCCTGATGTTTAGATAAAAAAATTGACAAGACGTCATAAATAAGCTTTAAGAATAAAATTATCTTTTAAATCTGGCTTTTAGAAGGCCTTGAAAAGGTTATAATAAATATATTTTTATCTTAAATATTTCAGCTGTAGATATCAAAATCAAAAGTCATTTCAACGAAGGCTGAGGAATGTTTGCACAAACGGATGAACATGTTGGGACAACCCTAGAAACCCAATTGTGAAGAATCACCCTTTATTTACATTGACCTAATAACTTTGCTCTGGGATCCCTAAGGGTCGCACTCAAATATTTTTTTTGGGGAAATGAAAGATTTTTCGGCACATAGCAGTTTTACTTTCAAAAGTTGCGAGAAATATCAATTTGTCTAAAACGAAAACCAACATAAAACCGTTTTTTGCGGTCGTACTAAAAGCCTCTTTAACCTATAGTTTGACTGGTACGTACGTACCAGTCAGCCTACGTTAAGTACGTTAAGTACCTACTTACGTAGAAAATGCCTTGTTGCATTAAGTCCGCCTATGTACTATTCTACATGAAGTTTAAATAAATAATAAAAGCAAACAATCCAGAAGCTGTGCTAATAACTCGCTTATCCCCAAACGGCTTCAAACAATCGTTAATTACCCCGACCAATTGAACACAACTACCCAATACACACAATTACAGGTAGAACCATTAATTATAGCCGTTGAGAATCAGGCCTGACCTGTAAGCGTGGCTTAACAATAAGCCAGCCCACAGCGTCGTCAATCAGAGCCAATTGTTTGGATAGACTGCGAATCCCTCGCATTGGTTGGATCACTCAAATGGCTGCTAAACAGCTTTATTGCTTGCTCATGCCTCGATGACAACGGACTTGGCCGCGCAGCCAACATTCCGACGCGACATCCCGCCAGCAATTGTTTTCGCGAATGAGATTGTTCGGCTAAACGTTTGTGTTGCCAAGTATTTCATATTGCATTTTTTCATGTGGCGATAAATTTTCGGTTTTATTTTTCGAATGTGTGCGTTGATTATTAAAAAGGTCGGGGTAAATGTTTACCGTGGAAAAACAATTTGTTTCGTTTAATACTTTTTTTTTTTGTTTCGTTCGGTAAATTACAGGTTTTGATGGATGAATAATTTTGTAGGCTGTTTGGGTATTTGAGTGTACGGATAAAATTCAATCGAGATAAAAGCTTACGTTTTTAGCGTGATATTCGTGAAAGTTTCAAATAAAAATACACTGTTGTTGACCCATTTTTTGTTGTTACACGCGTGAAACATTATAAAATTTTTCGCCGAATAAATTTTTTGTATGACTTAATGTATGTTTAATCAAACCTACCCGGAAATAAAAATCTATTTGTAGCCTGTTACTCAATATGTAGGTAGAATATATTTGTGTTACAGCATCGATTGAGTATGTCAAACGACTGTTCAGTTTACCCACTAATGATGTTATTCCATACCGTGTTATTGACATCATATCTACCTATACATACATCCGTATACATTCTATATTTGAAGATATATTTTTATTCATATTTACGACGTTATATTTTGCCACTTAAATTACCTACCTACTTAGATATAGTACAAGGGTTTCAATCTGTACCTCAGTCTCTTTGTATTAGCGAAAATTACACGGACCTACCATTTTTTTTTCTTGTTGACCAAAAGCCGTACAAATTGTCAAAAATTGGTACGGAACCCTAAATGTGCGAAGTCCGACACACACTTAGCCAGTTTTTTCTTACCTAATTCAATCTTCTAGACAATTGAATTCAATCGGCTTCTAGATTTTCACTTCAGATAATCAGGCAGTCTTGTTACGTACTTTTATTAATCTTTTTGGTATTCAAAGATTGAGTTCCTTAAGTAACGCAGACCAATTAAGAAAGGTAGACTAAATTATGCCCAAAATAAATTTGGGACAGTGCCTTCCCGACTTCGATTTAATCTTAACAGATGACGAGGAAACTAGAAAAATTAAATATACAAATAGGGGGGGTCGTATCTGGTCATATCTTAAGTATTTAATACGAGGTTCGCAAGAAATTGAATTTAACAGACAATTCCTCAGACCGTTAACATGACTGCCAGAAAGAAAGGGGCCCATGGCGTAGAACTGATGCATGGAAATAGTAAGTGCGTATCGTCTATACTGGCTATGTTGTAGTCTCAAAATAGCTATGACGTTTGGAAACGCTACATAAACATTAATGAAAACCATTTAGATTTGAACCATTTAGAGCAAGAAACTCAGTATCTATATATAAAAAACCGCCGAAGCCTCATCTGTGCTATATTTTATCAATAATCTATTATTGAGCTCTTTCAAATCGTCGCGCCTTTAAGGCTCTTTACTTGCTCGCACCACCACGAATGAAAGAATTGAATGTTTTCAAAAAACCCGACTGTATTAAACAACTAATTTCCAAACTAGTCACTTTTCAAGCAGTTTGATGCCGTTGGTGGCAGTTATTTTAGTTAAATTATTGTTTTAATTTATTTATTTAATGTCGCATCAGACGGATTTTTTGAAAATATTCATTTTTTTTCTACATTTTAGTGAGTTATATTTTTGGAATCGCCTCCTCGAACCCTTTATTTTGATACCCCACTATATATTTAGTTCACTGACATTCATTTATTTATTTTTCACGGTATGATATCTGGTTGTTACCATATTGTTTTTTGATTAAAGTACTGTCATGTCTTTAGTAGCACTCGCAAGATTAAGACAAATCAATTGACGTAAGAATTAACAAAATCGGCCTACGCGTTTGGTCTCTAAAGCGCCATAAAGGAACAAACATACATACATTGGCTGATAAACGCCAAATCGTGGGTGCGTTCACAAACATTTAAACTCATATACACAAGACCCGGAACATTTATCTGTAGGCTATACAAATATTTGTTCCTTGCGGGGATCGAACCCGCGACACGCTGCGCAGCAGCCGAACGCTCAACAACTTCGCCAACCGTGCCGTCAACGGTTTTAAATTAACATATTATAGTAAACTACTTTGTATAAGTTACGTCAAACATCGTCAAAGGGCCCGAAAATCTGACAGACAACAAGACCAAATTGATATCAGTATTCCGAAGTAATTGGGTTTCGGTGGTAAGATTCCAGTCGCCCACAACAAATTTTGATGTTGACCCCGAATAGTTGGGTGAGGGGCCGGCAGATATTATTGTTAAAGATACATATTTAGTACCTAATGGCTACTACTTTATCATATATGTATCACTGAATAACTATATTTTTCATATGAAATATGCAAAATAGTAGTTATTTAGTGCCTACATCCCCAATCGAACAAAAGTTTTCCTAAATACGCCTGAGAAGTTTTTTATTTTTTTATTGTTGTTGATAGGCACGCGTTTGACCACTATCTCACCTGATGGTAAGCGATGATGTGGTTGAAGATGGAGCACACTTGCCTAAAAGTAACCTATTCACTCTTGACTTAAAGAGTCCCAGGTTGTAGCTATCAGGATGCACATACTCCGGTAGGGAATTTCACTCCCTAGCTGTACGCACAATGAATGTGTTCTCAAAACGCTTTGTGCGTATGGATGGGGTGTCGTCTTGTGTTCCGTTGATGAAACGGGCTTGGCGGAATCAAATTATGCAATTCCGTCGCACACTCCCCAAAATGTAATCGATAGAAAACCGACAGGCTAGCAACTCAGCGTCTATGCTCAAGACTTTGGAGCTTTGACTCAACGATGTTAGAGGCTTGGGATGAAAAGACCTGAAGAACACATGACTAGACAAGTCCTGAGCATCGACACCAGAAGACCCTCTCTAACCTGGATGTTTGTCTTAACAACGACCTGAAGGCAGGCAATTTGGATGTTTCGACGGCCCAGCACAGACACGTCTGGTGAAGAATGACGAGGAGAGTCAACCTCAAATAATGGGAGAAGGCTTGGCAAAGAGAGAGAGATGCTGTTTTGTTTTACGTGTTTCCAGGGTTAGTCATGTTATGAAAGTTGTTCATATTCATGTATACTGTAGGACTCCAAGGCACCAGTACGGCCTGCAGGGATCCTGGGACATTCTAGTAAGTTCAGGGTAGAGGTCTCACTCGCTGGCAACGCGAGAGTGTGGTGTATGAGAGTGACTGGTTTACTTGTGCAGTGTTATAAAAGAATGAGAATGAAGCACTCAGAACTCTTATATTGTAGGAAAAAAATTATACATGTGCCCAGTTCGGTCAGGGCCGCAGAACTGATCCCTAAAACAAATGTGATGCCTACACATTCAATATTCAAACGGCTCTTTAATAATCTTAACAGCCAGTTGAAGGCCGGTACAGACCCGCTGAGTTTAGGCTGTCTACAATCGTCACAGTACCTATTAACACTCCCTGATAGATTGCCAATTCATTAATAAAGTCATCGTGTATAAAAATAGGCGAGCTCAGTGAAGGATTTTGGGAATTTATCCTTGAAACGAGTTTAATAGAGGATTAATTCTTGCATGGAATTTCGTATTTTTTTCCGATTGGAAATCCCAACAGGTTTATGGTTTATTTTGGTTTCTGGTATATGGTTTTCACATACATCCAAATGTATTATACAGTAAAAGTTGCGGATTTCACTCACTAGATGCCAGTCTACGTTATGCGTGCTGCATGATGCGTGTGTGCGTATACATACATGGCACGGAAATGTCACTGACAAGTTTTTAAAGAGTAACAATTTCGAATTTACTCCACTACATATAGATGGCACAGACTACGCCGTGCACGTTTCCTATTGGTGCTCACACGCGAACATTGCTCCCAATCCACTCTGAATAAGCTTTGTGGTTTGCACTAGCATCAAAGCAGTTTCCATCAAGATTTGGAGCCGAAAGTGAATTGATTTCCGGTATCAGGAAAACACCTACTTAAACCTATGTCTGCAGCAAGCCAGCAACATCAGGTAATGTGCTATGATGATTTTGCTTTTGATTGATTATGTGAAAATGCAATTTTGGTGATATTTCATAATCATCATCATACAGAGTATAACAGAAAGGTAGTCATATTTAAAAAAAAATGCCCCATACATTTAGGCTTGCATAATCTAACAGCTGCTTTTTTTCAGGATTCCGAAGTAAAAGTTTTTCATAATGATTGCTATTTACTGTATTGTCGATACCACCTTGTATATGGCTTAATTTTTCGCCAGAAGTGAGTACGAACTTGTCGTTTGTAGGCATTCTGTAGTCAGTTTTTTTTCTAAAGAACCTTCAGTAATCGTTATCCTTCTAGCCCTTAACACCCGGGCTGAAACGATGAGCTTTACTTTCAATCAAGTGAAGCGCCACACTGTTTAATTTTTGCAAACGTAACCGACGTCGATCGTCCGTGAGGGTACCTGACATCATCATCATCATCATCTTCCTGCCCTTATCCCATGTTACTTGGGGTCGGCGCAACACGTTTTTTTCTTCCATTCTGTTCTATCAGCCGTAACGCTATCACTAACTCCCTTTTCTTCTATATCACTCCTCACACAATCCATCCATACTCTCTTACATAAATCGCGGGGACGGTACGACCGACCAAGTGTCCTGTGAGCCTCGGAATTTAAGAAATTAAAACTCACGCATTTTTCAGCCCGGGTGTAAACGGTTAGATTACCAGTAGGCACCTATAAAGAAGTCTCAATACCACATAGTTACCCGGGCCTGCGGACGGCGAGTAATGGGTAGCTCGCCGTCCGATCAGCACCAGGCCCGAGAGTCGACGGCGCGTAGTGTTCCACGCGCGCCTCAAAGAGTTGTCAGCAATAAAGACGTGGCCCGTCATGGCCGATGGCTGCCCGGGGGTTGAGGATAAATTCAAAACACCGCGAGTTATTCATAGATCATCTATGGAATTTCTATTGAGTTACGAAATTTTATTACATAATGCAGAGGTTCAGTCCCTCAGGATCACTTATACTTGGAAGTTTGGGAAACATTTCGTTAAAAAACCAACAGTTTTACTCTTCAGATGAATCACCCGTTCCACTTCGTTATTGCCCAGTTGAACAACGTCATAATACTCGTATTAATTGGGGTAAAAAGTTTCGGTGAGCTCTAATTTATATTTTCGCTGTAACCTTTTTTAAAGGGCTCCTTTTAAATAACGGTGGCATTGGTATCTCAATGTTTAATTAAACCCACGTCACTGAGGAGTTACTTACTTTTTACAGGGTGTAGATTTTAATCTGATCATGTTTGAATAAGTAATTAGTTACTTTATTTTTACTGCCCCCTTCATATTTGACCATTTTCACGTTTTTATTAGCTTACGCTGTAACTAACTAATTATGAAAAAAATCTTAGAAGTTAAATTTGTCCCACTTCCCGGTTTACGATTGAGCTGAAGCTTTGCATATATGTTTGATTTGGATGACAATACATGGTAAGCTAAATGACGTCATTCTAAATCGTAAATGGCACAACCCCAAAGATGGCGGAATAGTTATTTTTCATGTATTCTCATTGTATGGGTATCAAATGAAAGGGTTTGCTGAAAATGTACGAAAATTAAAATGTCGTCACTCTAAATTTAATAAGACGGACTCCCAAAGACAGCGGACAGATTATTTTTTTTTTAACTATAATTTATTATATGGAACCTTCCCTTTCTCATGAAAATCGCAATCAGTCAAAAATACCTTATTTTTTTTTTTGTGGGTTGGCATATCATCCAAGGACATCTCCCGCTCTGGGTGGAGCGGGAGGGGGTGTCACACTCTTACTGACTAAAACCCACCCCTGTTCCTTTCCTGCCTGAGTGCCCAGGGGAGCGGTAACGAATTTATCCACCATGATGGGACCCGTCAGTGGTGAGTGACAATCATCTCTTTGAGGCGTGCGTGGAACACTACGCGCCGTCGACTCACGGGCCTGGTGCTGATCGGACGGCGAGCTACCCATTACTCGCCGTCCGCAGGCCCGAGTCAACAATACCCAGTTTTCCAAAATTTTGACAATTTTACTCTCTCTGGAGATTGCGACTGGCATTTGAACCTTTAAATTTCAATACGAGAATAGGTTATTTGACAGAATAAAATATCACTTTTACAAACTTTATTCTCCATTTCATACATAAATAAAATCAACAATATAACAATGAAAACTCACAACAATACCACTTACGTTATACTCGCGTTACTTAAATGGGAAAACTTCT
Source organism: Polia nebulosa (assembly GCA_951329385.1). Classification (NCBI taxonomy): domain Eukaryota; kingdom Metazoa; phylum Arthropoda; class Insecta; order Lepidoptera; family Noctuidae; genus Polia; species Polia nebulosa. Next base: position 11,819,055 of record OX589598.1, read on the forward strand.
TCACACTACAAAACTTATAATTATTTTATCCATGCAATGCATGGCACTTGAATATTCCCCGATAGTTTGTTCCAAGTTGAATAGGTACAGTTAATATTTTGTGGCTGAACAAAATGCTTCCATCGACTCGTACGGAATTGAAAATGTAACGTGAAACTGGAATTGACAGAGCATCGCTCGTTGAAATTTGTATTTTCGTTGAAAAGAAATAAAAGTGGCTTTTGTTCATAGCGTTTTTTTTTAACCGACGAAAAAAAAGGAGGAGGTTCTCAATTCGACCGTATATATGTTTTTTTTTTTTTTTTTTTTTTTTTAAATAAATTGGTTTTACAGAAAGGTAAGCTTTTGGAAGCTTACGTATTTATTTGTACTGCAAAGTCAACGGAATGTCTTTGGTGAGGTGCGATGCTACAATGCGAAAAAATTGCTATAAAGATAGAACTCTACCCATAGAGTAATATTTATTTTTATTTCTCCCACAAGTAACAAATTACGTATAGTTCATGAAGAAAACAGTTTGAAGATGGGAGACAGGAGCCCATACTAAGGAAAACCTGTGCTATGGGTCACCTGGTCTCTTTATCTCGAAAGCATTTTAAAGATCCATGATAAAAGATCCATTTAAAAATCTATGTAATAGCGTTGTCGCATTGTCGCGACGTGTCTATTTGCTGTGCCTTAATTATTCACAAAAATTTTACAAGGCCGGAACTTTAGCAACGAGCGATGAATAACATCCCAAAGTCTTACTATTTACTTTACTACTACAGTATTCTCCACATATATATCTTTGTTTATCCTTTCTCATATGTATGTTAGTATACACACTAATCCCGTTACTAATACTATCCAAACATCATCAAAACCTGCAATATATCCTGCAAAACAGTTTAGTTAGAAATTAATTTCCACCTAGCGTGATACCTAACTACTATCAAAGGCTTCAGTGGTTACTCTCACGGTACAAATACAACTGCCTCTCTGCTCAAATGTTCCGGGATTGTCGGAAATACGGATTTCGGATAATTCAACCGTTCGGAAACTTAGACTATTACGTTACGTGTAATGTAGGTAGAGTTGTGAAGTGTTCTTTGGAAGTTGCTGATACGAGTTTATGTGTGATAAATAGTACTTTTCACGTGAGTGTTCGGCTCTTCTCTTATTGAAGGCAACTCATCATCGTCATCATCATTTCAGCCGAAAGATGGAAAGAAATCCACGGCTGAACATACGCCTCCCCCAAGTGTCACCACACGACCGGTCCTGTGCGTCTCGCATCCATCGGATTCCCGTGACCCTCACCAGGAAATCGGTCTACCTTGTGGGAGGCCTTCCAACGCTGCGACTTCCGATATGCAGTCGTCACTCTAGAACCGAAAGGAACTACTCATAACCTTATGAGAATAGCTGCAGCCATCGAAAAAGTATTAGCCAATCAGCATGGTTGTATCAAGGTCGACAGTTCATGGTTCGCGAAAAATTTACTTAGGTGGATTGAAAGGTACTCGGCCTGTCACTGATTCAGTCAATTCTGAAAATCAAAACTACTCACAGTTAACTGTGCGAAGTTTGTAACGTGTGCGATAAATAGTTATTATTTTTTATATATATTACGCGTCTTATCGGAGGCTCCACTCGGGGGTCGTGCGGTTCATGGTCTTTTACGGGGCACTGGTGTAGGTGCGTTCCCTGAAGCGGTGACCAGTCTGCCGATTGAACGCGTCCCAAAGGGTCATGGACATCCGGCTGGTCCGGGGATAACGCACGGTCTCCGGTGAGGCGGCGAGCCTCCTTGCCGGAATGTCGCCATGGAATTTGGGGGCAAAAGTCCTTGCTCACATATGAGAGTGGCGCGAGTAGGCGAAACGCTGGGCCGTAACTGCGCTGCAGCGACATATCGCGACTCGGAGGACAGAGCTCCGGCAGGATCTCAAGGCGATATGGAGAAAGCGACTGTCGCAACCCAGTGCTGGGCACACCACAACCACCCACACCTCTTTGAGGAGTGGCTGGAGAGGCGCTACGGCGTCCTTACCTTCCGCCTGACGCAGGTGCGCACCGGATACGGTTGTTCCGGAAAGTTCCTGTTTCGGATTAGGTGGGTGGAAACGCCCGGGTCTCGCCATTGTGTGGATCGCCCGGAAAACATGGTCGAGCATACGGTGGAGGTCTGCCCCGCTTGGGCAGAGCACCACCGTGTCCTCGTGGAGGCCACCGGCGGTGGTGATGTCTCGCGTCTGGCCCTGGTCCAGACCGTGGTACGAAGCGAAACGGTTTAGAAACCTGTCACCTCTTTCTGCGAAGCAGTAATGCTCTTCAAAGAGATGTTTGTCAGCCACCACTGACGGCTGGGCGTCGGGGGTCGCGCTCCGGCCACTGTAGGCGCAGACCTGCGGACGGGGAATAGTGAGTAGCTCGCCGTCCGATCAGGACCAGCCCCCCTAGCCATATTACATTTCTACTATCGTTTACGCTAACGCTTAGAACAAAATGTATGGCAATGACATTACCTGCGTAGATAAGTGTCACGTGACTTATCGCAGGTAATGTCATTGCCATACATTTTGTTCTAAGCGTTAGCGTAAACGATGATAGAAATGTAATATGGCTAGGGAGGCAGGCCCGAAAGTCGACGGCGCGTAGTCTTCCACGCGCGCCTCACAAAAATGGCCGATGCCTGGCCCAGGGTCATGGGAGTGATCGAACGAGGCCCTAGCACAGGCAACTAAAGGAACACGGGTGTATTTTTGTCAGTAAGAGTCTGACACGCCCTCCCGCTCCACCCAGAGCGAGGAGTTATTTGAATGCTTCCCACCCAAAAAAAATACTGTGATATCACAGTACTGCGACAAAATCCCAAAATGTACTGTATACATTAGTGCACAGTTGATATTTGCTCAGTAGGTACCTATTTAATAGAAACGTGCCTTAAAACAATAAAACTCGATCAGCACTCGGCCCCATGGCCCTAGTGTTCAAGTAATCAGTATTTAAACCTGATAAAATATGTTTAGATCGCTGCAGGTATATGTCTGAAAGGGGATAATTACTGAGATGACAACTAACAGAGAAGTATGGAGGAAGAAGACATGTAGCGCCGACCCCAAATAATTTGGATTACGCTCAGGAGAATGATGAAAACCCAAATAATAATATGTAATAAAGTATGGGTAACTGAAAGAAGAAGTGACCAGAATTTGGTGTCAAGAAAAAGTGTACGTAAAGTACCCGTCACGAGAAGCTATAAATTATGTAAACAAACATCTTTTAATAAGTAAACATTTTATACTGCGAGATAATAATAAATTGACCATATTCAATCGACATGAAATATAGACGGGTTATATGAAAGTAACAACCTATTTAATTTAGTCGGATCATATTTTAACGACGCAAAGCGCTATCGTTTGTGTTTCTTGGTACCGGAACGCGTCCGTCGCAGGAATTGTAAACTATCGGGACGCCATTTTGAAATAAACGCGTCATTCGAGTTTCGAATGCGTACGAGTTTGTTTCATTGCTTTGCATATATCGCGGATCTGGTTGTTATTGTTAATTTTGTTATTGTTTCGTTATCACTTTTTTAACCGACGAAAAAAAAGGAGGAGGTTCTCATTATTGTTGTTACTTTAATTGTTGCGTTAATTTTATTTGTTATTACGTATAATGGAGCCAGTAGCCAGTACATCTAAGGAAATAAATTCGCCACGAAAAAAACGTCAAAAGGTGCGTAATACAATTTATCTAAAATATATAATAAGTAAAACGAAAGAGTTGTTTGTTCAAACGCGCTAATCTTTGGAAACTTAAGGTTTATATTAGAAGTAGGTTTTAAATTGTGAAGTAATTGGTTAGGTTAATTGGTATACCTGGAGATATAGCTTGAGCTTCGTGTGACAAGTGACTACAGGTGATTTTTACAGGTGACGAGCTTTACGGCTAATGAGAAAAATATGGTGATCAACGTAACGTGTTGGTCCAAATGTTGTGAACTCCTGAACACTTGTTTACAAAATTTATAGCTTCTCATGACGGTTACTTTTAGTGCCCAGACTGCCCTGAATATAGACCTGAAAGACTCAACTTACATTATCCTCTTAAAAGCTACAATTTTGAACATCTGCAGAGTAGTAAGAAGATTCATTTAAATCGAGGAATTTTTTTTTTTATTTCATAACAAACATTGACTTGGCTTGCCCGTTATTGTAGCTTAAAACTATCCAAGAGCTAAGAAAAACTGCACATTTTCGTAAATTATCAATAATAATAAATCTTTATATCCAGCTTTACAATTTTACACTAAGTAAAGTGACTACGTGGTTTAGAAATGAAACGGTGATATACTTTCAAGCTCAAAGTGCTACACTTAAGCAGTAATTTGTTTCGTCATTCTCACTAGAATAAATTAACGTAAACAGAAACATTAGTTAACTGAAACAAGAGCTCACGCTGAGTGAATAGTGTCGCGAAGTAATTCAAGGTTCACGTTACAATGACGCTTTACATGAAAGTTTATTGTTTTAAGGCACGTTTCTATTAAATAGGTACCTACTGAGCAAATATCAACTGTGCACTAATGTATACAGTACATTTTGGGATTTTGTCGCAGTACTGTGATATCACAGTATTTTTTTTGGGTGGGAAGCATTCAAATAACTCCTCGCTCTGGGTGGAGCGGGAGGGCGTGTCAGACTCTTACTGACAAAAATACACCCGTGTTCCTTTAGTTGCCTGTGCTAGGGCCTCGTTCGATCACTCCCATGACCCTGGGCCAGGCATCGGCCATTTTTGTGAGGCGCGCGTGGAAGACTACGCGCCGTCGACTTTCGGGCCTGCCTCCCTAGCCATATTACATTTCTACTATCGTTTACGCTAACGCTTAGAACAAAATGTATGGCAATGACATTACCTGCGTAGATAAGTGTCACGTGACTTATCGCAGGTAATGTCATTGCCATACATTTTGTTCTAAGCGTTAGCGTAAACGATGATAGAAATGTAATATGGCTAGGGAGGCAGGCCCGAAAGTCGACGGCGCGTAGTCTTCCACGCGCGCCTCACAAAAATGGCCGATGCCTGGCCCAGGGTCATGGGAGTGATCGAACGAGGCCCTAGCACAGGCAACTAAAGGAACACGGGTGTATTTTTGTCAGTAAGAGTCTGACACGCCCTCCCGCTCCACCCAGAGCGAGGAGTTATTTGAATGCTTCCCACCCAAAAAAAATACTGTGATATCACAGTACTGCGACAAAATCCCAAAATGTACTGTATACATTAGTGCACAGTTGATATTTGCTCAGTAGGTACCTATTTAATAGAAACGTGCCTTAAAACAATAAACTTTCATGTAAAGCGTCATTGTAACGTGAACCTTGAATTACTTCGCGACACTATTCACTCAGCGTGAGCTCTTGTTTCAGTTAACTAATGTTTCTGTTTACGTTAATTTATTCTAGTGAGAATGACGAAACAAATTACTGCTTAAGTGTAGCACTTTGAGCTTGAAAGTATATCACCGTTTCATTTCTAAACCACGTAGTCACTTTACTTAGTGTAAAATTGTAAAGCTGGATATAAAGATTTATTATTATTGATAATTTACGAAAATGTGCAGTTTTTCTTAGCTCTTGGATAGTTTTAAGCTACAATAACGGGCAAGCCAAGTCAATGTTTGTTATGAAATAAAAAAAAAAATTCCTCGATTTAAATGAATCTTCTTACTACTCTGCAGATGTTCAAAATTGTAGCTTTTAAGAGGATAATGTAAGTTGAGTCTTTCAGGTCTATATTCAGGGCAGTCTGGGCACTAAAAGTAACCGTCATGAGAAGCTATAAATTTTGTAAACAAGTGTTCAGGAGTTCACAACATTTGGACCAACACGTTACGTTGATCACCATATTTTTCTCATTAGCCGTAAAGCTCGTCACCTGTAAAAATCACCTGTAGTCACTTGTCACACGAAGCTCAAGCTATATCTCCAGGTATACCAATTAACCTAACCAATTACTTCACAATTTAAAACCTACTTCTAATATAAACCTTAAGTTTCCAAAGATTAGCGCGTTTGAACAAACAACTCTTTCGTTTTACTTATTATATATTTTAGATAAATTGTATTACGCACCTTTTGACGTTTTTTTCGTGGCGAATTTATTTCCTTAGATGTACTGGCTACTGGCTCCATTATACGTAATAACAAATAAAATTAACGCAACAATTAAAGTAACAACAATAATGAGAACCTCCTCCTTTTTTTTCGTCGGTTAAAAAAGTGATAACGAAACAATAACAAAATTAACAATAACAACCAGATCCGCGATATATGCAAAGCAATGAAACAAACTCGTACGCATTCGAAACTCGAATGACGCGTTTATTTCAAAATGGCGTCCCGATAGTTTACAATTCCTGCGACGGACGCGTTCCGGTACCAAGAAACACAAACGATAGCGCTTTGCGTCGTTAAAATATGATCCGACTAAATTAAATAGGTTGTTACTTTCATATAACCCGTCTATATTTCATGTCGATTGAATATGGTCAATTTATTATTATCTCGCAGTATAAAATGTTTACTTATTAAAAGATGTTTGTTTACATAATTTATAGCTTCTCGTGACGGGTACTTTACGTACACTTTTTCTTGACACCAAATTCTGGTCACTTCTTCTTTCAGTTACCCATACTTTATTACATATTATTATTTGGGTTTTCATCATTCTCCTGAGCGTAATCCAAATTATTTGGGGTCGGCGCTACATGTCTTCTTCCTCCATACTTCTCTGTTAGTTGTCATCTCAGTAATTATCCCCTTTCAGACATATACCTGCAGCGATCTAAACATATTTTATCAGGTTTAAATACTGATTACTTGAACACTAGGGCCATGGGGCCGAGTGCTGATCGAGTTTTCCGTGACATCAGCAAACATTTAGTCAACTCTTCACGTGACCAGAGGGCTGGCCTTTTTTTGGCCAAAGAATCAGCATTGCCATTCAACGTGACAAAGCTGCCAACGTTCTGGGCACTTTTCCCATTGACAGCGATGTGGACGAATTTATCGATGCCCAATGAGCTATACTACGTGGCGCTACAATGGTGACATTAATTTAACACACGGGTAGGGCTAGTGCCAATTAATCATATAAATTATGATAGGTTTAAATGAATTCAAAAATTAAAAAAAAATTTCAATCAAACTAAATAGTAAGGCAAACTTTTTACAAAAAAATGGTAGCGATTTACAAAAAACTTGCAAAATAACTTTAATTTCGGGAGACAGTTTTTCTGGTTTTGGGTTTTTGGCGGGATTTTCTCGAGTGCAGTTCAGTGGCTGTTTTAATTATTCGTTTATTGATTCCTAGTGGATATTATGATGTAAAATTGGTGTAGTTTTGTGTCTCAAGTGTCTACGCAACTGAACATTATGTGGAATCATTGAAACAGGCGCGATCTCGGTAAAATAGAGCTGAGAATTTTATTGTAGTATTGACTACCTCAGTGAAGTTTACCGAGAAGGCTGACTCGACAAATTTGTTGCCAATTACTGCAAAAAAACATTAGAATGTGTTACATCTGCATTCTAATGGAAAAAAAATATAAAAATACACTACTAAAGACGAAGCGGTATGGTTTATGACCTTAGCCTGCCCGAGAAAGGGCGAAGAAAAAAAAATGTTTCTGGTTTTGTTTCTTAATTTTTTGTCATTTTTTTCGTAAAAAAGTTTTTATTACGATTTAGTTTGTTTGATTTTTTTTTTAGTTTTCGAATTATTTAAACCTATATTTTTTATATTATAAGATTAATGGGCACTAGCCCTACCTGTGTGTTAAATTAATGTCACCACTGTAGCGTCATAAAAGAGGGAGGCTCTTTTATGCCGCTTGTAAATATTTTATTTATTTTCTTTTAGCCTGTTTATCCCATTAAGGGCTGATTTTTCAATAGTCAGATAACTTTTAACTGAGGAATAAAAATGGCATTTTGACAGTTTTTGTATAAAAATTATGTCAAACCGCAATTTTTATTCCTCAGTTAAAAGTTATCTGACTATTGAAAAATCAGCCCTAAGTCATTTATTAGTTTAGTTATGTATTAGTATATTGTAATCAAATGATTAGGTACTTGATTCAAAATTCTTCATTAAAAAGATCCCAAAACCCTCTGGTAATGTTTAGGATGACTCCTGCTTCTACTTGCAACATTCCATTCATATGAACTTTGAATTGAATTGAATTAAAAACCTTTTTAATAAGTCCGGAAATTTTTCACACAGTCCATCCATCGAGTTATTACTGCTAGGTTTGGGTTTTAACACTATCTCACCCTCACCTGATCGCAATCGATGATGAGGTGGACGATGAGCACGCTTGCCCAAAAGCAACCTTGTCACTCTTGACTGTGCTTTTGGCCTTCCCTTTCCGTTATATAGGGTGACTGGTAATTTTTGACCGATATTTTAACGTGACGTGATTGTACTCATGATAACAAACAACTTTTACTATGGGACAAAACCTGAAATTGCGAAAAAAAAATAGGCAGTATAGTACCTTTTGACCAGTCACTAGGTGAACATAAATGTACTGAACAGCAGATTTTTTTCGCGATTTTAGGTTTGGTCCTATAGTAAAAGTTGTTTGTAATCATGAGTACAACCACGTGTTTAAGTATCGGTCACTAATTACCAGTCATCCTATATAAACCTTCCCATATTCATACTCAATTCCAGATTATTTTCAAACAAAAGTTTGAGCATAAACAATTCCCGTTAATTTACGCCACATAAACCAATTAAAATTATCGGCAATTAATCTGTGCTGAATATTTTGTTACAAAATTATTCGTTGGTGAATGTGGATTAAATTCCACGAATCTATCTATTGTTTACAAAGCCCACACGTGCAGTGTCAAATACGAAGCGAGGCTATTGAAACAGAGTGACGTCACAACACAAAGGTTCTAGGAATTTTTCACAATTTCGAATTTCGACGCTTCCTAACGAACTGTTTCCAACGATTTTAATATACTCGTAGTTTTTAGCTTTGTTATGTTTTGCTGTGACCTGATTTTTGAGAGTTAAATGGTTTTTATTACAATATTACAAAAAAATTGACCTCCTACACCTACTAATTGTGATCATCTGATAATAAATTTGTACGGAAAGTCCTTTTTAGGGTTCCGTACCCAAAGGGTCCAAACGGAGCCCTATTGCTGTCACTCACGTGTCCATCTGTCCATCTGTCTGTCCGTCGTCTGTCACATAGGTTTTACAGCCAAACGTCTTCAAATTTTTACAGTACAAGCATCCTGTTGACCCAAAGCCATACAAATAGTCAAAAATACATTTGGTACGGAACCCTAAATGTGCGAAGTCCGACACTTTGTGTATTTTGTTAAATATTTGGGATAAGAATTTGAAATTTTGGCATAAATATACTTTTTGACTACATGATATAATACCTATTCAACTCAAAACTACCTATTTAACTTCAAAGTTATCATCAGCTGATCAAAATTAGGATGGAAAAAAGGTACATTTTTTTAGGGGCTTTACTATGAATTCATTAAATAAAGTTTTTCAATTCCATGGGCAGATGTATTTTCCATTACACTCTATTTATTGTACCAAGTTATGGATTTTAATATAACATCTAATAATAATTATATAGTGGCACTAAGTAGGTTATTAAGGTGTAAGAACGACTTACCTACAAAGGTTTTTCTCTTTACTAATATTTTGCCTATTACCTCTTCTACTAACGTAATTAAATTATTAGTGCCACAGGTCAGGATCGACCTCACCATCGATCGCCTGTCACTGCGACAGTGGGCCTATATTTAGTAGAGCCCAGAGGACGTTTATAGGCTGACACGGATAGGAGATGCAACTGACAGCAACCATTAGTTAAGTACCTACTTAGCTATATATAACAATCGTTTAACACATTCAATTTATAATTGGTTGCTTTGTTATCGAATATACTATGGAGGAACTCACCTCGAATTTTACTAAAGTGTGAGTTTTTTCCGACATTCTATGTTATATTTAAGGACTGAGCCGCTTGGAAGGAAAACTCCCTTAATTCAAAGCTGTTTTACGCAAAATGGACAGAGCGGTCTACACTACAGAAGACAGTATATATAACTTGGAGACGCGTTGTGTGTGGCCGCGATCCTCAGCAGTGAAAAATCGATGAAGAAGAAAGAAAGAATTATTGGGTAAACGTTGGTGCTGTGGGTTTCTCCGTTCTGCCAGTTTGAGAGTCGGAGTCTGTATTACCTACATTCTTTTTTTTTGTGGGTTCTAAAATCATCAAATGACTTCTCTTGCTCTGAGTGGAGCGTGAGGGCGTGTCAGTCTTTTACTGACTAAAACCCACCCCTGTTTCTTCAGTTGCCTGATTGCCCAGGGGCGCGGTAACTCTGTTTCGAATTTATCCACGACCCCTGGGCAGGCATCAGCCATGACGGGGCCCGTCATGTATCATGCATTGCTGACATCTCTTTGAGGCGAGCGTGGAACACTACGTGCCGTCGATTCTCGGGCCTGGTCCTGATCGGACGGTGAGCTACCCACTACTCGCTGTCCGCAGGCCCGCGCCTACGGTGGCTGGAGATCGTCCCGCAACTCCCAACGCCCAGGGCGTCTACTGCGACGGCTATTACTGGGAGCGTGAGGGCAACTCTGTTGAGTCTTCCTCACCCGTTCCGCCTCCTCCATAATCATAATCATTTATTTGCAATAAGTATTGGTACAGTTGGGTTGGTCAGTTGGCCTTCGCGAGCATTACTGTTTTACAGAAGGAGGAGACTGTTTCCCATTCCCTTTTGCTCCGTACCATGGCCAGGACCAGTGCCGGGCGCGAGAGGTCGCTGCCGCCGATTACCTAAAACCTGGGGTCTTTAAGCCAAGAGTGAATAGGTAACTTCTAGGCAAGCGTACTCCATCGTCGACTTCATAAGAGATTGCTTACCATCAGGTGAGATAGCAAGCCTATCAATAATAAAAAAAGTGCGTGTGTACTTATGTAAACACGTAAGAAGTTATACTTCTTTGGCGTAACAAGATAAAAAACCAAACTGTCACAAAGTTTACAAAAGGAAAACAATCATTCTTCATGAACCACAGACCATAGCTAACTTCAGCCTGTGAATTTTGTGTGACAGTGATGCGCGCGCATCTTAAATTTCACTCTCATCATTTTTTCATAACGCGCCTAAAGAAGTATAACTTCAAAAATGCGTGCAGGGATTAATCGGAAAGATATCATTCCTATATAAAACAATACGTAGTACCAACGTATCTTAAGTAGAATAGGTCGAAAGAGGGTTGGGTAGACTTACACTAATCTTATAACTTGACTTCCAAAAGTAGCTTCAGGATTATCTAATGTCGAACGAGGGAGTTAGGAGTTTCCAGAAGCGTCGACATTGTTATATTTGTGTAGATAAGTACGGCCTTTCTCTTCAAATTTCAACTGACTGTAGTGATTGAGTTACCTATATTTGGCTTCAATGTACATTCTTAGGTAGCTAAAATAACATTTCCAGACTTTGAATTAATGTTTGATTGGCTATTTTTGAGTTGGCTCCCACAGACAGGCGCATTTTTTTGCAAATCGGGCATTTCTATGAAATTGATTGTCGCATCGGTACCTGTCTGCAGGGCCTGCCCGGGGGTGGAGGATAAATTCGAAAGAGTTACCTCGCCCCTGGGCGCGTAGGGCAGGGAGGAACAGGGGTGGGTTTTAGTCAGTAAGAGTCTGACACGCCCTTCCGCTTCACCCTAGAGCGGGAGAAGTCATAAGATGATTTCCCACCCCCCAAAAAAAAAAAAAAAACCTGTCTGCAGGGCTATCATCGTATCTTTAAACTTGACACGAGTTTAAAATTTAAATCAAATACGAGGCCATTTTATATTTGTTTATTTTAGCACTTACGACAGCCTAATAACTTTACAATATTTCGAAAAAAAATGGTGAGTAGACCCCAAAAAATATAAACCTTCCATCTCATCTTTCGTCGAATCAAAACGTAAACCTCACATTTGACGGTTTACGTTTTACGCTCTCTAGTACCTATTATCTGTTGCACACAAAATTTTATCCCAAGGTATTTGTAAATATGAACAGTGACTCTACCAACGGAGGTCGGGGGTTCAATTCCCAGGCGACTAAACTACATTTGTCACTGAATGCCACTGAGATTCCGCTTGTATGCCAAGCTGACGGGAAACTGACATTCACTTGTGCATGAGTATGTTGGCGCTGGAAATAGGATGGTTTTATGTTAGGTTGGTGGAATAATTATGTGTTTTTCAGGAAAAAAGACAGGATACATGTTGTTGCAGTTTTAAAAACGCACTTAAGGTACATAAGTGCATTTTTGAAACCGCAACAACATTGTAATAGTATATTTCAGCGGCTACAACGATTCAGATGATTTCAATAGAATGCGCTAAATAGTCAGCTTATAAAAGTGACCAGATTATGTCATCGTCGTCATCATTTCAGCCGAAAGACGTCCACTGGGCATTGGCCTCCTCCAAGTGTTGCCACAATGACTGACTGACCGATAGTGTCATTAATCGATCAAAAAGTACAAGTGTACGTATCAAGAATTAAAAGTAAAATTATGTTTTCTCAAATTGTTTCAATTTTATTTCCTGTGTATAACAAGGGAAAACAAAATTACTAGCAGATATAAATAATTGATATTTGAATGTAGGTGTACCTTTTTGTTTTCGGGGGCGGAGGAGGGGAGGGGACGACGACGACCTCACCATCAGCACATGGCAAGGGGTCCCCTGCCATGTGCTGATGTTGAGCCTCGCTGTGCACGGTAGCACGTAATCACAGTGTCGCCGTAGGTATTTCCGCGAAGCACTCGTTGGGCAATGAGAATACGAGCGCCCGACATTCCATATAAGTGACCTATCAGCTAGGTACCTACATTTTATTTAGTTTTGTCTAAATTTAATACAATATCGGTGTAAAGCCCAGGTTGTACGTTACAAATTTTAATTAATGTAGCTACCTAAACAACGTAACAAAAATTAAAATTCAGCCATTCGTAGCCCCAATTCGTTTATTTTAGAACTAGTTACAAAATTGAGTTAATTACTTTGTCGTTAGTAAATACAATTTTATAAAACGAAATGTTTTTCTTTGCTTTTCTAAGTATTAATAGAGTAGGTCGAGTCACCGGGTTGCGTGACTGTCGGTTTTCTATCGGTTACATTTTGAAGCAGTTAAATATGGAACTTCACAATTTAATTCCACCAAGCCCGGCCCATCATCGGACTAAAAGACATACGGCGATGTGCCATCGATACATGGTGGACATCCTACGTATACGAACAAAAAAATTCGGAAATACTGTCATTGCGTATACAGCTAAGGAGTGGAATTCCCTGCCAGAGTCCGTGAGCTACAACCTGAGGGTCTTTAAGTCAAAAGTCTAACCTGTAACGTAGTGGCGTTACAATCTTAATTGAAACATAAACATACGGAAAAATCCAGAGACCAAAAGCCACAAAGCAAGCATAGACAATTTTAGTTGACTGACAACACTATTGTCTTTGGTTTCTATGACATCTGTCAATGACGGCGTAGATATAAAAACCCGATAAACGACATCGTGGGCCCTTTTTCATCTGAATCCAGCTGTTGGCGGTGGACTCGACTTGTTCTGTAGAACATCCTTGAGCCGTGTACCGATCGCCAAATCCAAGCAGCTGTAGTTTGCATTGGCAAATATTTGCCAACTTTATTAAGTGATCTTCAACCCCTGTAATTGGGTGAGTGTTTGAACAGCATACAGGTAGCTTTGTGCATTCTGTGTTCCTAATCTTGTGAAATTCTTTCCAGAACATGTTTCATTTCCTAGCATTTTATAATCAAGGCTCATAACCTACAAAAGATCTGTCGCACATTGTAATCACGCCTTCCGCGGGATTAGCTTTACTATGCACATACATATAGCCTTAGCTATGTACATGCTGACTTGCGCGTGGCTGCTGCTGCTCTTGAATGTGTATATTTTCATGCTTTTCCACCTCACCTTTGTAAACTCCGTCTGATTTTGACAACCACACTTGTTAGCGCACGTACAGCCGCTTTGCTCATGCCAAGGTGTCAAAATCAGCGGAGAAGCTTATCTTCCACCTCTGACACGCTGGACATTGTTCCCAGGGTCCTAGATCCGGATTACCAGCTCCAGTTTTCCTGACCCGGCTTCCCAAATTCTATAAATGGAGGGAGAGGACTTGGAGCCCTGCACTCTGGGCATGCACCTGCATCGTCCTCCATCGCGGCCATCCTGCCGCAGTGCCTCGTGGCGCGGCCACTAGGCCACTCACCACGGCGGCTCGCTCCACGCCGGGTGCATATTTGCCCGCGTGGCCTCAGCAGGCCGTCTCCGAGCCGGCTAGACCACCTGCCGGCCGACCCATCCTGGCTCCTGTCGACCCTGCGAGCCGGCGCTGCCACCTGCCGGCCAACACATCCGGGGGCAAGCGCTACGTGGCTTCCCCGAGACACCAAGGCTGAGCCAGGGCAGTAGCGTGCTATCTCCCAGGGAATACTGAATCATGTGACTGCAGACCTTCCCACACCCTTTCTCTATTTCAAATTATATATTTTTAACGTTGACCGACTTACGTGTTGTTATTTACCATCCCACGTAGGCTCCTTACGTCACAAACCAACCAATCATAAAACATAGTGTCGCATCTAAAACATCCCACTCCCTCTTTGATTGAGTTGTGGGACAAGTTTGGCGACCAGGCGAGTTTGATACCCATATTTATCCAGTGTAAATGGATGGGGAAAGTAGTAGGCAAAAGTACCAAAAACGGCCGTATCTGACACTTTTGCCTACTACTTTGGATACGAAACATTCTGAGACCTGTTTTAACAGCGAAAAAATGGTTTATCCTCTTTGTAACAAACGTGAAGTTGGATTTTTTAATATTTATTTTCTGTGCTATGCTACGATTTTTTATTCAATGAGGGCGCCACTGGACCGTTAGTAGACCCTTAACCACGTGTAACTACCCTTTCTATGATAATAGCCGTGACATGTAGGTATGACGTAAATATGTCTAAATGCGTCAATAGCTTCATGCGTCACCCTCGCCACTTATCGGGGTTACTAAGACAGCCGACCAAAGAAAAAAGGGCCACATCTGCCCTTTTAGGCAAAATTGGATTATTACATAATCGAAAGGAAAACAAGGCGTATCTAGTAATATTTTTCTACGATTTTCCAAGCTCGAGTAACACTAGTTAAAAGAGCCTCTAGACCAAATTCCAAAAAAAAAAATTGATTTTTTGCTTTTGAAATGTCACGTGGCCTACCTCAAACATTTAGGCATTTTAACAATAGCTATGTCTGATACAATGTTACATCACTACATAATAAAAACAGATTTTCATGCAATTTTCACCAATAGTAGTGATTCATGAGGAAGGTTTAGGTGTATTTTTGTACTCGTGCAAAGCCGGGTTGGGTCGCTTGTTCGTCTCGGGCTACCATTAGTCACGAGTTTGTAAATACCAATTACCGCACGTGTGTCATACAACGCAGTACAATAGGTAATGAAACAAACATTTGTTTTTAGATATCAGCGGAAAGCCACAACAACCTTTGACTTTTCTAATATGAAAATGGCGCAAATTTGCAAATAGCGCCACGTGCGCGTGGTGAAAATTAGAAATACATCTTTTGTCTCATTTCCTCTTTAGTATTAAAGTGAGACAAACGTATAGAGCAAAAGTGCTTCCAAGGAGGTTCATTCAACTTATTTATTCCCGTAATGTGAAACTCCTTGGTGGAATTCTTATATATTAAATCAGTAGCAGCAGATAAAATAATTTTTGATAGAAAAGTGCTATTACAACCTTGACGAGTAACTCTGTGACACGTAAAACTAGACTATAATTATTAATAGACTATTTTTATTGAAATTATATTTTTAATTTTGACATTTGTGTGGGTATTAGCAATACTTTTAATTGGACAGTATTATTTTTGACATTGTGTATAATGGATGTCATTCTTTATTTGACATACTTACATCTTTTTATAACATCACTATTTTTATTGACATTATATTATACTTTTGAGATTTTGTCATGGTGGTGATTTATTTGTTTTTAATTATTTTTATTTTTCTTTTATTTTGATATTTAAAATATTATATAGGAATTGCAAATGTTTTACTTTTTAATTAAATATGTGGTTACTGTAATAATAATGTTTTTATTATATTCTTTCAATTTTTAATTTGGTGTAAAATTTCAATACGATGTTAAAATTGTTACTGAAATAAATGAATTGAAATATATTTTTTAAGAAAATAAATAAAAGCACGGCGCTATACAACGGAGTATGCGGTAAAATTTGTACTTAAGTGAGAGTAACTATTTTACCGCATATTCCATTGTATGGTGCGTAATTTTTAACTTTCGAACAATGTATACAGGCTTCGTAAATGCATTTTTTGAGCAAATGTGTTGAAAAATATAATTATTATGTTAATTTTGACTATAACTCTGAGAACTTTTTGGTTTCTGAAACACGTATAATACAAAAACCCTCGATAGAAATGATCGTCCAATTTACTTCTAACTTTGACATTTTTATTTCTCTTTAGCCAACGTACGTCGGTAAAATTTATAGTAAATAATGAATAATTGAATCTTATTGCAAAACTTTGTTGTTATAGATTTTTAATAGCTCAACTCAGTTTTGAATATAGATCGACAAAATGCTTCGTATTTTACAATAAATTGGAACCATTGTATCGTCCCGCATCTCTTTCTTTTCTATGCAGTCGTAGACTGACCGCGCTTCAAGTTATATCACTATAATTTTTTCTCATTTTGTCCTTTGGTTAGATTCGTCCTTTTAACTTATGACGGCAGAAGACTACTTCAAAGGTTTACTTCAGCGTCTTAACATGGAAAGGGCGAGCTTGGGTACAAACATAAACCCTTAGATAAACAAGGTGTATGTGCCCTAAAGTGAAAAGGGTATTCTTCAAAGTGGATAAGGTGGGTTGTTTCCTGACGATCCGCGGTCCCAAACAGTTGAAGTACGTTTATGTACCTACATATTTTTTCATACAAATATGACCCTTTTTCTTAAGAGGACAGGTAAGAAATAGCCGTGCAACATCAAGTTGACTGTTTTTAAATCTAGGGTAAAACCGATTGTTATTAGGTACCTAGTTTTGCGGATGAATCACATGCTATTTTATTAAGCTATCAAAAGACTCTACAACTACCACTAAGTTGATCTTGTCGCATGTCTCTGTGCGAGGTATTCCACATTGAGCACCCGCTTAAAAGACACCTGAGTGAATGGTGCGATTGCATGAGAAGTTGAGAACGCAAAATGTGATCAAAGTTTTTGCGGGAAAGATGGCCTGTATCTCGGCGGGGGATCTATCCTAAACGCAATTTATACAGATTAGGCAACTATCCCTTAATGTGGGATAGATGTCCCAAAATATAGAGGTCTGAAAACCGCTAATAATCTTAAAAAAAAAATAAAGATATTATTTTCACTTTTCCTAAATTTGTAGATAAAAACCAAAGTAGGTACCGGCCACTTTTAGGGTTCCGTAGTCCTAACAACGACAAGGAACACTTATAGTTTCGGTCTGTCCGTCTATCCATCCGAGGCATAACTAAGAGACTGTTAGTATTAGAAAGCTGCAATTTTGCATGGGTAGCTCTATATATTAATCAGGCCAAGAAAATGAAATAAAAACATTTAAAAAAAAGATTTTTTTTAGTGGTAGCTCCCATACATATTAAGTGGGGATGATTTTTATTTTTCTCGTCTATCCTATAGTGTGGGGTATCGCTGGGTAGGTCTTTCAAAACCGCTGGTTGCAAAATCGAAGCGATTTAAAAAAAAGATAACACAAAAATGTAGGCAATAAAAAATATAAAAAAATCAAACCGACTGCCTTTCGTACTTTACGTTTCAAGCAGTCTGGTGCAGTTGGTGGCATTAACTGAAACAAATACAGACTGCTTGAAAGTAACATGTTACGAACTTTTTAGTTGTTTTCAGCAGTCGGATTTTTTTCAGCTGATGATTTACTGGTTACCATTAGTTTACTCTACCGAATGCGAAAAAAATAATTTCAAAACAACCTGGGCCCGGCAGTCTCGACATAGTTAACGATCGCGTAAAGAACGAATTCGTTCGTTAAGAAATCATTGTTGCAAGAAGGCAAACTTGTATGTCGTTTGATATTTTGCCAAATTAGTTTTATTGTTACAAGGGATAAAAGTTATTCCTTAAAATTTAAATAAATTATAAGTTTTCATGAAAAATAGTGCTTCCAAGTTAACATTTACGCCGTCTCTGTACATATATCAAGAAAATCAATTATTCTTTCAGGGTATGATCTAAAATTATTGTACACAAATGAGGAAGTTTTTTAACGGCAAGTAATTTAACGATCGGTAGCAAACGTAAGTTTCGCTATCAATGTCGAGACTGCAGGCTCAGGTCAGACTAACCCTGCAAACTCAGTTACAATCCAGGTCAGAGTAACCCTGCAAACTCTATCACAATCTTGGGCTTGACGTAGTAAAGTTGCAATGATGACGTCGTGCACTTGTTTGCGTGTGCTTTACGTAAGCCACGATTTTAATGACGTTAAACATGTTTAACATGAAATGTATGGAATGGTGTTGTACTTAACAATATGCGTCCGTCAACGTCAAAAGTTTTTTTCAGTGTTCTCAGAGATAGGAAATGCAAGAGCATCCAGGCCTTTATTTGAATTTGAAAAAAATAACTTCGTATATTTTTTCAAATGCCGAAGATCACGAAAGATGTGGATTCAATTTTATTTTTATTTTATTTGAAACAGAAATGATATTACATTACATAAAACACCTATCATAAGGTATATAAAACAAAATCAATGCACCTAATAACCACAACATTTTCCACATATTAACTAAGAGGGCTGTGATGAGGACTCTGTAAGCTAGTTATTAAATTATTCACATTCAAGGAAACATTTTATATCGTTACAAACTAACAAACTAGTCAGTTACCACAAGATATATATTCGTTGTTCAGTACATTAATAACTTTACTTCGAAAAGCATTTTTATTTAACCTAAATATATCAATATCATGTACCCCAGCAGTGGGGGCATTAAAAGGCTGATGATGATATCAATATCTATAAAATGTTATTGTACATTTGCGTGAGACGCCAACGGGGTACACGTTCACCTGCGTTTGTCCGGTATGATGCCTGATCAAACAATCGGTAATCGCTAACTACAAGTTTAATATCATTACTAAGGTATCATCATCTGCCTAGCCTTTTCCCAACTATCTTGGGGTCGGCTTCCAGTCTAACCGGATGCAGCTGAATACCAGCATTTTACATGGAGCGACTGCCTATCTGACCTCCACAACCCAGTTACTGGGTAATACGATACCCCTTGGTAAGACTGGATGTCAGACTTTCAGGATTCTGACGACCCGTAACGAGCTCCTCTTTACTAAGGTATATACAATTAAATTAATTAATACAACCCTTCAACCCCCGCGGCCAAATCCGGGTTGTCAAATTGAACCCCGACGACAACCCGGGTTGACAGCCGATTTTTTTTCTCTTTAATATTTTTTTTTTTTTTTTGTCCGACTCACCAGTGAGTCGCAGGGCTTCACAGGTCTTTCAAAACGATGAAGGAAAACATCGTGAGGAAACCGGCAAAAATTCGAAGACATGTGACATCCACCAACCCGCATTGGGCCCGCGTGGTGGATTACAGCCCACACCCTCTCACAGAGGGGAGGCCTGTGCCCCAGCAGTGGGGACATTAAAAGGCTGATGATGATATATGTCGTGTCGTTTTTCGAGTGATAGTAAATTATTCATTGCTAAAAAGTCTTCGTAAGGTAAGCGTGGAAATTTGTATCTGAATTGCATAGTTCGTAAGAATTTTCATAATAAGTACTTTTTCAATGGCAATTTTATATTTATTATAATAATATATCGGATCCAATTAAAGACCGCTTTTTAAGATTATTTCTGATTTTAACACGCTTTTATTAACTTCACTTGAAACTCTGTAAAAAAATCTTACAAGTTAAATTTGACCCACTTCCCGGTTTCTGATTGAGCTGAAATTTTGCATACTTGCATGTTTAGTTTGCTTAGTTTGCATGTTTAGTTTGCCAAACTAAACATAGATAACCTAGATAGATAAGTGACGTTATTCTAAATCCATATGGCGGACTCCCAAAGATGGCGGGCTAGTTATTTTAATGCATTCCCATGATATGGATATCAAATAAAATAAAATTTACTAAACTTATTATGGCGGACTCCCAAAGATGATGGACTAAAAGCGTGTTAATAGTTTTTTAAAACTATAATATTATTTATTTAACTATGGAATGTCCATAAATGTAGGCTATTCAATTGACCGCAGTTGCCATATTAAAATACAACTATGTACAATGCCTAGATTATTTTGTTTATGTAGATAATACATAGTATGTCATAAAGTTATAAACTATTCGCACAAAAGACAATCACTCTTTTATGTATAAATTCTGCACTCTGCCCTTGGACGCTTATAGCTCCTACGATAAATGATTAATGAATTTTAATATTCATTAGCTCATAGTGCTGACAGAGTGAGACGTTCATTAAGTAATTAGTATCTAATATTAACAAATATGTACTTTGATACGTATCAACACGTATCAAAGTGACGTAGCAAAGTTATATTAACAAACTAACATTGCAAACACGCCATCATGGACCAGTGTTTATGGGGCATGAGCTTCGTGACTATGACAGTGTTTCTCTTCGCCCGTGCAAAAGTCGGAAATTATCCCAAGGGAACGTTTTAGTTTAGATGTGAAACATCTATTGGCGCGGCTTGGCAGTAAAATTGACTCGCATGCTGTGACGGTAAACGGCATGACGCTGTCGTGCCACGATGCCCCCGCCGCCGCTCTCGATTCCCTTCTCCCTAGAAACATTTATGAGTAAAAAAGTAACATAACGCACAACTACAACAACAACACAACATCACGAACAATAACAATAATTAACAACAACAACAGACTACCAACACAACAGCAACAACCAACCACAACCAACAACAAAAACAACTACAACACAACGCACAACAACCAACTGTAACAACAACTACAACACTAACAACAATATTGAATTCTAATTTAAAATAGATGTTTCACATCTGCCGGGCGTCCCGTGACGGCCAACTCTTTTTTATCTAAGGACTTTGGTTGAGAAACCTAACATCGTCATCGTTTCAGCCGAAACACGTCCACTACTGGCCAAAGGCAGCACAGGCAGGCAGGCACAAATGTCTCCCCCAAGTATATCGCCACAACGATCGGTCCTGTACGTCTCTACACCAACAAATGAAAATTGGTAAGAGCGTTTATTCTTTACGGTACCTATTTCATACAAACTTCAACAACAAGTCTGTAATTGTCTTGGAAGGATTGAATCGATTTGAATGGATCTTGAAAAAAGTTCGTAACGTATCCTAGCGTAATACGTATCAATAAAAAAATAAAATAAAATCGAATCATTCATTTTTAAGAATCCTTGCAAGTTTGTATGAAATACATTGAGGAATGTTTAGGCTTGAAAACGAAACAAACAGACAGATATATACAGAACAGTTCCTTTTATTTATTTAACCAGAACGACAAAATGCCAATTACACTGATCATACAAATTACAAATTAAAACCAAAATACAAATTGTATAAAACACATTAGGAATAAAATAAAATATTACAATTGCACAATATTATACATACTTAAGCCTTTCACTCAGTCTTCTCGCAAATCGTCAGACATTCAGACAGTATCTTTTTCCATTCATCAGCGAACAGATCTAATCCAGGACTGGACTCTAGGAGAGCATTGAGTGCATTTAGCATTCGCGGAATGGGTGACATACTTCGTGCACCCGTGCGGCAACGTGGCACCATAAATAAATTATGCCGTCTCGCTCGGCAATAGTTGTCAGGAATAAAAATGTTACACAGCGCCCCATGTAAACAAGGAGAGTCGATGCTTCCGTTTATTATACTGCAAGCAGTTACAAGCTCGTCTCACTTGGAGTGAGGTAAAGCCCAAGCAACCCAGCAGAAATTTGGTTGGATACATATATGGGTAGTACCCAAACCTACGTTTGTAGAAATACCTTAAGAATGCTTTATGAACTTTTCCACCATAAGGGTATAAGATTTCTCGTAAGGGTTCCAAACACAAGAGCTAGAATCAAGTTTACTTCTAACAAGTGTGTTATAAAGAAGTAGGATCACTTGATGGTTTGTTTGTCTTTGGCTAGAGAAATAATGTGGTCATGGAAGGTAAACTTAGTATCGAAAATAACACCAAGATCTTTAACCGTCATGATTCTTGGTATTTCTTCGTTATTTAAAATGTAATGATATGGAATTGGGTTTCGTGAACGACTAAAACTCATAACGCAACATTTAGATGGATTGAAATACATTTTGTTAATCATTGACCACTCACTTATAGCATCAATATCTTTTTGAAGGGCTACAAAATCAGCTGGAGTTTGAACTTCAGAATATAGCTTTAAATCGTCAACGTATAATAAACATTTGGAGTGATTCAAAATTTGTGGAATATCGTTTATTATTATTAGAAACAGTAGAGGTCCTAATATTGAACCCTGGCTGACTCCTGAACGTGTGTCATACGGCTGAGAATTTTATAGGCCCAGTAGCATATACTGTTTACGATCTCGAAGATAGTCAGCGATCAATAAAAGAAGATTGGGAGCAAAACCTATGGCACTTAATTTATCTAATAAAATGTCATTATTGATTCTGTCGAAGGCTTTTTGAAAGTCAAAATATAAGACATCCACCTGCTAGCCTTGGTCCATACTGGTTGTGATGTAGTCGGCTAGAGTTACGAGATTAGTGTTAACTGATCTTTTGAAGCGAAAACCGTGTTGTTCATTACTCAGGTACCTATTGACTTGTCTGTGAATTTCTTTGTGTAAAATATGTTCAAACACTTTTGCAGGTGAACAGAGGATGGCGATAGGTCTAAAGTCTTCGACGACCGCCTTAGCCCCGTATCTAGGTATTGGTGTTACTCTCGATACTTTTCACTGAAGACGGAATATTATTAAATATAATATTACTTTATTTATAATATTACTAGTCCATCATCCTGGCTTCGCACGGGAGCAAAATGATTCGATAGACACGTAGCGTTATTTAGCGTCCTATAGAAATTGTTACCATCGAAACTTATTGTTCTTTACCTCTGAAACAGTTTTTTTTTTTCAAAATGAAAGGTACCGTATGCCCTTTTCTGTACCCCTTTTTTTGTGGTGGGAAATCATTCTATGACTTCGAACCAACCCCTGTTCCTTCCTTGCCTTAGTGTCCAGGGGAGCGGCACAACAATGCATATGCAGAATTCCATGATGATCGGTTCAGTGTTTTAGGCGTGAAAACGTAACAAACAAACTTATGTATTTTCGCGTTAATAATTAAGCTAGGATAGTATGGATATTCCACTAAGTCGTCCATTACTGATATTGCTAGTATGTTTACTTAAGTTTTTTATGAGTTACCTACTTTGTAGCTAAGTGCAATTTCCATTTACTTAGAGTCCTTTAGGGAAAAGCTTTGAAGGTAATCCAGTACACGAGTAACATTTTATCCGTGTTTCTTTTTGCGGTAATTTTAATAAAACTGGTAGTGTAGGAAATAAATATTCTCTTTTTCAAACCAAACTGTATAGGTAAATGAAAAGGAATTCTGATGATGACGTGGCGGTGATGATGGATAAGGAAGAATGGGAGACGAAACTGGATTGCACCGTCCCTAAGTATCATAATTTTTTTTTTTTGGGGTTGGTAAATCATCCAATGAATTCTCCCGCTCTGGGTGGAGCGGGAGGGCGTGTCAGACTCTTACTGACTAAAACCCACCCCTGTCTGAGTGCCCAGGGGTGCGGTAACTCATTTTCAGAATTTATCCGCTACCCCTAGGCTTGCAGGCACCGGCCACGATGCGCCCCGTCAGTGGTGGCTGACACTAATCTCTTTGAAACGCGCGTGGAACACTACGCGCCGTCGACTCACGGGCCTGGTGCTGATCGGACGGCAAGCTACCCACTGCTCACCGTCCGCAGGCCCGGGTAAGTAACATAAGATAAGATAAGAGATTTACCTGTAATAATAGTTGTAAGTGATTATATAAATAAATATAAAAAGTAATAAGGGCAGGAAGATGATGATGAAACCAAACTGCTCCAACACACAATATTATGTGTGTTTGACTGCCTCGTTCGTCTCAAGATCACAAGCGCGACTGCTGAACGTGAGGTCCTTGGTTCGATTCCCGTCATACCGTGTCTGCCAATAATTTTTATTGGGTTTTGGTACCCCCGTGTCTCGGGAAGCACGTCAAGCAGTTGGTCCTGCACCTGATCTCTCCCTAGTCGTGTTGGATTGCTCTCCCATACATGTTTCCGCACACGCTTGAGCACTATAATATATCCTACGTACTTCGCTAATCTCCGTTAATATTGTCCACCGTGACCGTAATTCGCTCGGGAGGCTTAAACATTTGCTCCCTCTTACTGTTACGAACATACACTTGTGACAAATATACCTAAATACATCGTCGTCCAACAACAGAACCCTAAAATCGATCTCAGGAAGCAGAACGCTAGGCATTTTAACGAGAGGAGAATTTTAAACAAAGCTTTAAAAAGTAGCTAAAGCGTATTCATATTTAATTAGGGAATGAGTTTGTGTTGTTCATTGTCTTCAATACTAAACTGGAAGGCGTTAATTATTTTCACAATGGACTAAATAACTCTCCGGTAATGAAGGAAATTTAAAACTGGAGCGTCGGTTTGCGAATTTTGGATGGTATTGCATTATTGTGTATTATGTTTTGTTTACTATGTAAAGAAATGTGGTGATTGTTGTGTTTATATTGACTCGCAGCTAAAGTAATAACAGCCGCACGGGTCGATTCATCAGGTTAAGCTACGCTTGCCGGGGTTGGTCCATGGATGGGTGACCCTCTTTACATACCGAGACTCCTCCGTGCCTTGAAAAGCACGTTAAGCCGTTGGTTCCGGCTGTCAATCGTGGATCTTTGACAGTCGTCACGCGTCGTCAGAAGCCCGAAAGTCTGACAACCAGTCTTACCAGGGGGTATCGTATTACCACAGTAACTCGGTTGTGGAGGTCAGATTGGCAGTTGCTCCATGTAAAATACTGGTATTCAGCTGCATCCGGTTAGACTGGAAGGCGATCTCAAGATAGTTGGGAAAAGGCGCGGGCAGATTGATATTTTTAAAATGTATTGAGGGACGATTTGTATATAAGTTTTTCTTATTTGATTACGGTAATGGATGGGTCGTGAGTGAGAGCTGTGGTGGCCCAGTGGTATTGGCCGCGACTAACAAGTTGTAGGTCGTGAGTTGTAACCCGGGCAGGCGCTTTACTTTGTGTAAGTTATTACATCACCACTACTCTCAAATCGATGAAGGAAAACATCGTGAGGAAACCGGCATGTCATAGAACTAAAAATTCTAAGACATGTGACATCCACCAATCCGCATTGGGTCCGCGTGGTGGATTACGGCCTACACCTTCTCATAGAGAGGAGGCCTGTGCCCCAGCAGTGGATACATTTAAAAAAAAAAGGCTAATGATGGAATGGATGGGTGACTATTGTCACCTGTAACATTTTTTTGTTCTTGTGGCTATCAGGAGACACAGACTCTGGCAGGGAATTCGACTCCTTAGCTGTACGCACAGTGATTGAAAAGTTACTAGTAAATAAACATTTATATACAAGTTTTTATATTCATGAACAAAATTTCGTGTCTGTAGGTAGTTACTGTTGGCCATTGACGAATTCCTCTATCTGGAACTAATCTTAGATGTCGATTCAGCCCCCCTAGCCAAATATTTTTTCTATTATCGTTTACGCTAACGCTTAGTACAAAATGTATGGCAATGACTTTACCTGTGTAGAGATTTGTCACGTGACTTATCGCAAGTATTGTCATTGCAATACATTTTGTACGAAGCGTTAGCGTAAACGATAATCTATTATCGTTAAAGATATTTGGGGGGGGGCTGGTCATGCTTACCATAAAAATTCAACATTCAACTCCGTGGGAAGTGCTTCTAATTCAGCTTGTGAGATTTGACCCGAACTTGTAATAAGAAACCGACTTATAAAAATTGCAAAATAATTTTAATTTCGGAAGTCCGTGTCTGTATTTTTTTGTTTCTTCGTTATTTGTCACCGACTTCCGAAATTAAAGTTATTTTTCTATTTTTAGAAGTCGGTTGTATTTTTTGTAAAAATGCTTTTTTTATTTTTCATTTTTAAGTTGTTATACCCCTAGTAAAACTAAATATTAAAGTTATGCCCGAATGGATAGCCCGATCAACATGGATTTTGAACATTTGGAGACAACAAAAACGTCATCTGTGTATACATATTTTTTGTTTATGTTGATTTTTTCAAAAAGTGCTGTATCAATTTCGATAAACTTTATATGGGACTACCTCTGAAGTACGACCTACCAAACAAAAAAAGAATCCTCAATATCTATTCACAAATGGCGGAGATATCGCGTAACAAGCATAAAAAAAAAACATACACACGAATTGAGAACCTCCGCTTTTTTGAATTGGTTAAAAATGAGAATTTTCGGTGTATGATACACCAAAAAACTTTTAATTTGATTGTCGTGTTGAAAAAAAATATTACACTGTAATGTAGTTTTCTTCATCACTGCCCGCGAATGTGATTTCGTGAATTTTTAAGTAGTTATTTTACGAGTCGAACTTAAGGGACTAACCGACTCAAAAGTATGCATCGCCAAAATCTGTGGGTTTCCCAATAACATTCGTCCAAAGATCAAAGTAAAAGTTTCCCATGTGGCATAAACATGGTTTCACAGGAATCATTTGATCTGAACAATGTCTTTCAAAAAAGCGTGTTGCATTTATGTTGTACTAGCTGCGCCCCGCGGTTTCACCCCCGTAGACCAGGATAAAAAGTAGCCTATGTGTTAATCCAAGGTATAAGCAATCTACATACCAAAATTCATCCAAATCAGTCCAGCCATTTGAGTGTGAAGAAGTAACAAACGTACACACTCACAAACTTTCGCTTTAATAATATTAGTGTGATTGTCGGTTCGCGCCTAAGGAAACCTGAATACGTTGAATTCGCATAAGGTCTGTATCGCGATTTATACAGCATGTAACAAAAACCCTGTCCGATCCTGAAGGGTATGATTTGGTATCGTACTGCGTACACATATAAGTAATCATTTAATGGATACGAGATTATTATTTTTCCCCAATGAAAATAATTAATTAAAAATAAAAAGAAAAACTTATCAAAGGCAACACTGAGCGCTCCACAAAGTTCATCTACATTTTCGCTAGTACAGGGCGGTATCGTTTGAAAAATAAAAATAGGTAAACATTAAAAGATTTCGCCGGCAGGTGGAGTGTTGTCAACTGATGAAAATTTGCTATATTTAGAGTTAAATTTCGCATATTTTATAAAAATAAAATTCTATTACTTTTGGTCTTTATGAGCTACATTTTTTTTTCTATTTTTTCTAGTACGTATGTTAAACCAGGAATACGCCTTTATTGGATCGGTCAGGGTTTTTGTTACATGCTGTAGATTACATCCTACTAATATATAAAAATGCGAATGTTTGGATGGATGAATGTTTGTTACTCAGTCACGCCAGAACAGCTGAACGGATCTGGATGAAATTTGGCACAGATATAGATTATAGTCTGGATAGCACAGGCTATATTTTGTAGTAGTAATACTAATTCCTTGCAGGGGAAGCCGCTTGCAGAAGCTAGTTAATTATAAAGGACGGCACGGTTGGCGCAGTGGTTGAACGATTGACTGCTGCGCTGCGTGTCGCGGGTTCGATTCCCACACGGAACAAATATTTTTACTACAGATAGTTGTTCCGGGTCTGGGTGTTTTGTGTATGTGAGTTTACATGTTTGTGAATGCACCCACGATTCAGGAGTAATATTCCTAGTGTGAGGCAAAGTTTAAAATATATATCTATATATATAGGGTGACTGGTAATTAGTGACCGATACTTAAACACGTGATTGTACTCATGATAACAAACTACTTTCCCAAAGAAACATATAGTGAGACAGGACGGCGCACGTGGTAACAGCTGATGGTCACAGCCCCGCGCGCGCAAATTTCATACGGCTGTTGTGTTATTGTGTTAAAAGTGAATGAGTATAAATAAAATGTTTCTTTGGGAAAGTTGTTTGTTATCATGAGTACAATCACGTGTTTAAGTATCGGTCACTAATTACCTACCAGTCACCCTATATATATGTGGGGTATGGGTCGTAGACCAAAATAAAGGCTCTTCACTTCTTGAACTGTTTTATTTAATTTAAAACTTCTTCACATCTTGATTCACAGACGTTCTTCTTACGTCGTAAAAAATCTTTCTCACCTTCCCTTTCACACACATACTCTCTCATTCCTTCATTGCTGCGTTCATACATCTCTCAAAAGTTTAACATTTTGATGCGTTCTGAATTAATCATCCTACATATACAGGGTGTAACGGAATGGTGTGGTCATATTTTAGGAACCAGTTCTGCCAGTGGATATGAACAACTTTCTCTAAGAAAAAACTGAAAATTCCCAAAATAAAATTTGGACTTTCCATACAAAGTTATCATCAGCTGATCAATATATGTATGGGAGGTAAAAAAAAAAATTGTGAATTTCCTCAGGTTTTCTTGAAGAAAGTTGTTCATATCGATGGGCAGATTCAGTTCTTAAAATATGACCACACCTTTCCGTTACACCCTGTATAATATACTATATATATATATATATATAAATCTGTTTCACCCACACTGGTTCACAAAGCGTCCAACACCTAAATCGCTTCCGTAAACCGAACACATCTTTCCTTCAACAGCTAAAAAGCCTATCATAACGCTAATAATATTATTATAATCGATAGTACAACATTCTGTGCCAGATAACCGGTATTTATTATAATCGGATGGGCAAAAGCATCTACCTGGCAAGTGATAAAACCTTACTACTATCATGAAACCCATTTGCCAAGTGATAACGGGAATATCTTCTGAAGACTGATCGTTATTACTGTCTGTGTTGGCTCGGTATAATAGACAGTTCCAGAAATGATGAATAGGGTGTAATAAGTCGAAGTGCGTGTAGAATTTTAAGGGCTGTTATACGGGATAATCTTTCTGGATTAAAAGGTACACATGAGTATAAAAAACCGGCAAAGTGCGTGTTGGACATCGCACATTTAATGTTCCGCACCAAATGAGGGAATAATCAAAGAAAAAATTTAAAATTTAGTCTGATTTATCAATATATTGATATTTGTTAGTAAAATATACGTAATAAGAATAATAATAATTTATTCAAATTCAAAATTAAGTACATACAATGTCAAACAATTTTTATGAGACTAAGTTAGCAAAACTTTTCACAAGACGTCTGTGTCTGAACTAGATAACTTAATATCTGTATCTCAGACAACAGCGCTCTTCCTTAAAAATATACATTTGAAAGCTTGCAAGTTCAATACGGCTTTAATATAAAGATTATCACCAAATTTCAAGTTCCTAGGTCAATGGGAAGTTAAAAAATTCTTCGGAACAAAATTTTGTGACAGACGATGAACAGACAAATACGTGAGTGACAGCAATAGGACTCCGTATGGGCCCTTCGGGTACCAAACTCTAAAAATGTTACGGTACCAACTCTGTATGAAAAAAAAACTGTTCAGTATAATGTTCGCATAACTCGCCAAAATGGAGAAAATACTCGACTATAGTCGATTTCAGGTTTCCATCGTATTTAGGAGCGCTTTCACTCCCTGAAAAATTGACTATGAATTAAATCATATTTTATATAAATATTTACTTTTATGTTCAATAGTTGTACATAGGCGGACTTAATGCAAAACAAGGCATTCTCTACCATCATACAAGTATTAACGATTTCAATATAAGTAAGCTCTGCTACTGTTTTTTAGTGAAAATTAGCCAGCATTTGTTTTACAATATTTTAAGTGACAGTCTTAAATTACATTTTCTTTATCCTTTAGGATCGTCGAGAAAATAATACTCTGGTTCTAAAATCCCCCAAAGCTTTGTCAAAACATTTCCAAGAACAAGAAACCAAAACCGAATAATAACAACAGCCTCTAGAAGATCAAAACAATTCCATTTTATAATTATTTAATTAAACTTTATAAGACGAACTGCCTTTGACAAGTGATTAGCTTAAACACAAGTCGAAAGGCTCAAGGAAATTAAATACCATTTTGTTTTGTGTTTGGGTCATCATTACCGGTTTGAAATTAATAGGGAATGGGGCAGATACGCCTTTGCTTTCTAAGGGCGGAAAGTTTTGGGATTACTTGGTAGGTAGGTACAGACTGTTGCCAACATTACCTGACCCACCCTAAAATCAAACGACTTTGGACCCTCTGTTTGTAACTTTAAGGTTTATTTAATTTATATGAGCTTATCAGACAATTGCTCGAGGATTTGATGAACAAATACAATAATAATATAGACACGCAAAATTGATCTTTAAAACGTTAGCATTAGGTTATATTTTATAACTATTTGCTATAATATGATAAGTGTAATAGCTTATTTTAATCATTGAGTTCAAGTTATTCTGGTCTCGTGGTCTGTGTGTAAGACTGAGAAAAACAAGGTTCGAGATCAAATCCTGCGACAAAGATATTGTTTTGCTTTCAATATAGAATTTATATTCCAAAACTATTTCTTGTATTATTGTAAAGAACTACAGACTATACATAAACTTTATAAAATGGTAATATTTTCACATAATTTGTAAGAAGTGGGTAGTTGAAAAATAAATATTCGTATTCATTATAAAGAACTGTGAACTTAAAGTTTTTTAAATTACGCACCCGTTTACAAGATAAGTTATTAGGCGAAAATCATGTTGGTCGTTCTTTAATATTGCAAGCAATATTGTAGAAATGAAAACAAATTAAAAAAGAAACTGATGTATAGGTGGACTGTGTTTTCGAACCCACATGCTGTTCGTCGTCAATCCAGCATCAAACCGCTAAGCCACAAGAACTTGTTGGGAATACGCGAAATTAAAGATTGGGTTGTAATTATGTAGTGTGACTTAAAAGCTTTTCAACTTTAATGTTAACGAGATAATGATTAAAATAGCTTAACAAAAACATATATAATGCCGGTGGCTCCGACTATGTTGGGTGGGTTTACCTTAACGATACGTGTTAAAGATCAAATTTGAGTGTCTGTGTTATTATTGTATTTTTGTTCATCGAGTCCTCGTGCACTTGTGTGATAAGCTCATATAAATTTATTAAACCTTAATGTTACAGGCAGAGGGTCCAAAGTCGTTTGATTTTAGGGTGGGTCAGGTAATGTTGACAACAGTCTGTACTAGCTTCTGCTGGCGGCTTCACCCGCGTGGAAGTAGTACTTTTTTTGTGGGGATGGGAAATCATCCAATGACTTCTCCCGCTCTGGGTGGAGCGGGAGGGCGTGTCAGACTTTTACTGACTAAAACCCACCCCTGTTCCTTCAGTTGCCTGAGTGACCAGGGGTGCGGTAACTCTGTTTCGAATTTATCCACGAACCCTGGGCAGGCATCGGCCATGACGGGCCCTGTCATGCATTGCTGACATCTCTTTGAGGCGCGCGTGGAACACTACGCGCCGTCGACTCTCGGCCTGGTCCTGAGTGGATGCCGAGCTACTCACTACTCCCCGTCCGCAGGACCGCGCCTACGGTGGCTGGAGTGAGACGCCCGACGCCCAGGGCGTCTCCTGTGGTGGGTGCTGCTGGGGGCGTAAGGGCGACTCTGTTGAGTCTCTCTCACCCGTCCCGCCTCCTCCTTCGCAAGCATTACTGCTTCGCAGAAGGAGGCGACTGCTTTCCACTCCCTCTCGCTCCGTACTATGGCCTGAACCAGGGCCGGGGGCGAAAGGTTGCTGCCGCCGATCTCCTCCACGAGGACACGAGGCGGTGCCCCGCCCAAGCGGGGCACAACTCCACCGTATGCTCCACCGTGTGATCTGGGTGATCCGCACAGTGATGACACCCGGGCGTTTCCTCCCGCCTTATCCGACCCAGGAACCTCCCGAAACATCCGTGTCCGATGAGGACCTGCGTCAGGCGGAAGGTGAGCCCTCCAGCCACTCCTTAAAGAGGGGCATTACCGCCGCAATTACGGCGTGCCCAGTGGAATGAATACTTGGAACGGGCTTGACGTACAGCGATGTGCCACTGGTACAATGTGAACATCCCACCAAATTCATTGTGCGTAAGTACAGCTAAGGAGTGGAATTCCCTGCCGGAGTCTGTGTTTCTTGGTAGCTACAACCTTGGGGTATTTAAGTCAAGCGTGAATGGGTAACTTCTAGGCAAGCGTACTCCATCGTCAACCAAATCATCGCTTACCATCAGGTAAGATAGTGGCAAACCGCGAGCCTAACAATGATAAAAAACTAAATTATTTGATTTCGTACCACAGCTAATTATTGATCCGTAACATACCTATTGATCTTTCAATTTTATAAAAGTAAAATTGAAAGGGCTTCAATATAATATATGTTTATTTTAGATCAAAACAAAGTATACTAATTTATTATATCGGACAAATTCCTCGCCACCCCCTCACGTAGAATATTGATTAGAATAACTATCACTAAAGTTCTCTAGTTGAGGTCTTTAACTGTGTTAATTCAACTCTGATTTTGATATTTATGTTGTTGAATGTTTTAATCACAATTTTCCATTTAACATTTAAATTAACCTAACCAATAATACCAGAGTCAGTTTTCCAAAATAAGCATATCCTACTAATTAAATTCAATTCCCACAGTCGCCACTCGCTGCAACTTGTCACGCTCAAAGCGTTGCATACATTCTAGCCCGGCGTGTTTGCAGGACACACTGAGTGAAACAGTTTCAAACAAATTAACGCAAGCTTTCACTCACGACTGCGTATGCATGGATTGCGGAAATACTGGATTGTAGATTTCTCCACACACCACTTTCTCTGAGATGGTTACTGTTTGTTTGATTAGGCATTTTATTTTCAACAAACAGAACACGATTTTCTTTTAATTAGGCAGTCTGAGAACAGTCTGATAAGTCAATTTCATCTATTTATAAGTTCTATATTGCCTACAAGGACGAAATTGTAAAGGTTAAAGGTACCTAGAAAGAATATAAACATAAGTATTTGTATAGACACTTCTGTATTTGTGTAGGATCAATAATATAAAAAATGTATGACGTATACTCTCCCCACATTCTACTTTATTTTTTCCTCATCTTTTACATTTAAGACCTTGGTATTAAATGCACGTTAGTATCCAAAAACCTTAACACAAATTGATGTGTCACGTTAATTTAAATCTCTAATCTACTCGACCATTATAGTTAGAACATCCGAGAACCCTTAACGAACGTGGTACTGTCGCTACGGGCTCAAGCTTTTCACGTAATTGCATTACACGCCTTCTCGCTAGCGTGTTTACTGGACATGCTTCAAGTGAAACACGTTCATGTGAA
This sequence comes from Polia nebulosa, assembly GCA_951329385.1. Classification (NCBI taxonomy): domain Eukaryota; kingdom Metazoa; phylum Arthropoda; class Insecta; order Lepidoptera; family Noctuidae; genus Polia; species Polia nebulosa. Next base: position 11,852,784 of record OX589598.1, read on the forward strand.
TTAATGTTGAAAAGGGTATCGAGAATGTGCAAAGGAATATTCTCGTGAGCCTGAAGTCAGTTCTTTGCTGAAGTATGCTTAGACCGTTTCTACGAAATCTGGACGGCTTATAAAATCAATTATAGAAATATAAGTAATGGAAAATTTGATGTGGTGATTACCAGTGGTGCTGAATGATTTAAGAGTATATATATAATGCTACAAAAACTATGCCATATTTTATTTTATCATAATAATATCGACTCTCTGTTTGCTTCATTTAACATTAGTTCAGAGTGCTGTGAACGAGAAGCAGCATCGGTGGTGCAGTTAGAATAGAATAGACCTTTACTTGTACTTCTGAAGATAGATAGACAAAACATCTATTCGGCACAACAAGAAAAGAAAACACAATACCCAAAAGCAGTTACTTCAAACAAAAGAATAAAGCAATGAATTATAAACAACAAAATACGAAAAAAACCAGCCAAGTGCAAGTCAGACTCGCGCATGAAGAGTTCCGTACCATCGGACAATATTTTACGCGTCTGGTTGTTGCCATTATTAAGATCGAGCAAAAACAGCCAAAAAAAGAAACACGTTTTTAGTATGGGAGCCCCCTTTAATTTTCAATTTATTTTTATTATGAAATACACATTCTGTGAAAACTTCAATTGTCTACCTATTAAGGATCATGAGATACAGCCCGCTGATGGACAGCGGAGGCTTATTAACAATAACATTTTGAAAGTGCTAAAGTTTTAATGACTTTTGTGTTGTTTAAATTACAATTACATGCAAAAGCACTGTTCAAAGGAAGACTTCGTGCCTTAGACATTTTCTACCAGTCAGCCATAGGGTGGCGCAGAGACGAAATGTGGCAGTTCCAAAAGGGGAAGAACGAGCGAGAAAAAAGTACCTACTCCTCTCTAATGCCGGCTGTACACGTTCCTCGAGTAACCAAGAGACAGGCTGAGTACGAGTGTATGGTGCCCACGCTGCGTCGCGTCGCGTCTCGCGGCCGGCGTTCGCTCTCGGAAGCGTGTTGGTTTTTGCGCTCAATTAAAAGAGTCCCGGAGTCTCGCGATGAAAATCAATTGATACAACGAGTTTGTACATGGTGTGCTCTCGTGTCTGACCCTCGACGCGAGGAGACTCAGCGAGGAGAAGCAAGCGAGGCGACGAAACGAGCGTGAACAGCCGGCATAAAAGTTCTGGACTACAAGAGGTCGGTGGCAGTACCTAGTCTTCTACTCGTAGTCCGAAAAATTCGATAACCTGAAACCGCCAAGTGTATACACTATGCAACATAATAATTTCAGAATAAAGCTCTTCACTCTGTAATATTTTATAAATTGAATATCAAACAGGAAAATTTATTTTTAATCTGTCGATATTAAAAATTCTGTACAAAATGATTCCAATAATAACAATACAAATAAAGAGCACTCATTCAAAAGTTCAAGTATCAAAAATATAAATTTTATCATGAAAATCGACGTCTGATTTAATATAAATATTATTTTACCTCCGGCAATTGGCTTCCAACGCCTGGCACACGTGATAATTACACCAATTAACTCAATTTAATGCTCTGGGGAATCTGGGGAAGGGGATTTGATACTCTGGAATTACCGTTAACAATATTGATTTTCACTACGTATATTCATGTAGACAAAATAGGTAATCCAAACTAAATTATACTATATATAGGCCAGATAAATTCAACGCGATGGGTCGCAAATAATTGCACTGTGCTGATTTTTTGGGACGCTATTAGGATAGATACCAATAGTTCAAAACCGAGTTTTCAGTTTCAAAAAACCCGTGCTAACGGTTTATATCTTATGGCTATTGAGCTTCGGAGCACCTTCCCTTAGTTGGATGCCAGTCTCTTTTATTATAATAAAAATACTTATTTACATTCTATTGTGTATTTCTGTCACCAGGATTCAGCTGAGGTCTTGGGGTGCATGAATGGAGCCTCCCCGAGCGACGTAGGTACCATTCGATCTTCTGTTACGTCCAGCGCATCCTGGGTAATCGACTCCCGTCGATTGACTAATCCTTTCCCAGGATTCAGCTGAGGTCCTAGGCTGCATGAAAGGAGTGTAGTGTAGTGAATGATATGCCGCTCGGGGAGAGATATCATTCGATCTTCTGTTTCGTCCAGCGCATCCTGGGTCCTTCCATTCTTTAACCACAATGGCAAATATAAGCTAAGCTGAGGAAGACGTTAGGAATATCGTTAGTTATACGACAATAACACTTTTTTCCCCGACCCGGGAATTAAACCCAGGGCGTCATGCTTGACAGAATCACTTGCGATCACTAGACAATGAGGCAGTTACTTCATAAATATTCAGAGTACCTACAAATCTTCAAGTTCACTCAGCAATCGTTATGAAAAAGTTGGTAAGTCCTTGGCCATCGTAGCCCCTCGGCGGATTAGCGACCGATCCCCGAGCGACCGGCGATACCACTAACTTTAATTAGAAGGCCGCCTTAGACATCTGTCTTCATAATTTGCAAGGCAAATATGGCTGCTGTATTTAGCTTGGCTGTCTCATTGCTAATATTGCTATTGGTAAAGAAGCGTACGCATGCGATAAAGTCAAGTTTATAGTGAAGATAACATTGAAGTGAACTGAAAACCTAAGTTTTACTTTGAGACTAACGCTGAAATTGGAAAAATATCAGTTGTTCCCTACATCCATTACCTACACACTCCAACAGATAGGCGCAACATGACTATGCACGGTATGCGACAACCCATTTTATGTTAATTCCTCTGCAAATATTTGCACTGAACCGCATTTTTTTGCAATTTCAGGATATACCTCTACTGATTAATGAGTTTCAGACAGATTAAAAAAAAATACTAAAAAAAACAATTTCAGTTTATTTTCATTTACCCCGCTGACGTTAATTATTCGGCAACTCAAATATCTCCGAGTATTTCAAGTAATTAACTTAGTTGAAAGTTTTGCCAATATTGATCGTTAGTAGCTATTAGCCAATGGTCTCTATAGTTCATCTCAAAACCATTCTCTTCACCATTAAACTGGTCCAATTTGTTATTTTAGTATAACTAACTACTTGATAATTGAACTTCGATTGGTCTGTCTGTTCGTTTATTTACTCTTTGATAGTTATAACTGTTAGAATTAAGAATACCACTGTATTAATCATCTTAGTATTTATTTAATAGTTAAACTTATACAAGGTAATCTTTTCAATTGTTATACGACACAACTATCTTATATTGCTCACACGCCATTTTTCTTGCACACGATATATTGTCATTGACATAGACAGAAAAGTAAAACTACAGTGTTGCCAATATAAATGTATCATAATACCAACACGCCTCCTTACATTTATATTGCAAATAACTAATAAATAGTATATTCTCTAATAATCGATGTTTAAGAGTTCTCTGAATTTTACAAATTTAACACTTCCCAAAGCTTTTGTTAATACATCTGCAACATTGTTTTCAGACTCTATTTTAACAACTTCAATAAACTTATCTTTGACATTTTCATGAATATAATGATAATGCACCTCTATGTGTTTTGAATTTTTGGTAAAGTTTCCATATTTAGCTATGGCTACAGCGCCTGAATTGTCTTCATACATTTTCACTGGCTTACAAATTTTAGTAAATACATCATTTATTAGACTTATTAAGAAATTTATTTCTGTTACAGCTTCAGATAAGGCAACATATTCTGCAAAAGTAGACGATTTAGTAACACAGTTTTGTTTCTTTGATTTCCACAAAATAACATTTCCATGCAATCTAATTACATATCCGGTGGTAGATTTTCGGTCTACTACATCTCCTGCCCAATCAGAATCAACAAAGCAATCTAGGACATCAGCATTATCATTTTTATAATATTTTAGTTTTAATGTCTTAGTCAAAAACAAATACTTCAACACCCTCAAAGCATATTTAAAATGTGTCTCATTACAACAATTTTGAAAACGACTCAAATAATTTACTGAGAATGAAATATCTGGTCTAGTACCAGAGCTAATATACAATAATGCTCCAATCAAGTTTCTATACTTAATGTTTTCATTTAACAAACATTTTTCCAATTTCAAATTAATTTCCATAGGGGTTTTAAATAATTTTGCATTTACAATATTATAGCGTTTTGCCAAAGAATCAATATAATTTTCCTGACTTAAGGTCAAACTGTTATTCTCTTCATAATTATATTCAATATCCATTCCAATGTAATTTTTAACTCTGCCTAAATTTTTCATTTTAAATTTTTCTGATAATTTGCTTTTAATTTCCTCAATAACATTTTGGTCTTTACAACAAATCAACAGATCATCAACAAATAACAAAATATACACAGACAAATCATTTTCCTTTTTGAAATATAAACAATAATCAAATTTGCACCTTTGAAACTCTAGTTCAGTTAAATAATTATTGAAACATTCATACCATGCACGTGGGCTCTCTTTTAGACCGTACAACGATTTATTTAACTTATAAACTTTTTCAGAACTATCTTCATAACCAATTGGCTGTTTTACATAAACTTCAGATACAATTTTACCATTTAGAAATGCAGTCTCTACATCCATTTGATGTATTTCCATAGAATTTTGACAACTAAATGACAATAACAGTTTTAATGTTGGCATTTTTGCCACAGGAGAATAAGTATCGTCAACACAATCAATTTGCTGAAATCCTCTAACTACTAATCTGGCTTTATACTCACTTGCACTCTTCCGTTTGTAAACCCATTTTACATCAATCACCTTTTTGTCCTTGGCTGGTTTATTAACTAGTGTCCATGTTTTGTTTTCTGCCAGGCTGTTCATCTCACGGTCCATGGCTGCTTTCCATTCATTTGCATCATCACAGTTCATTGCCTCCTGAAAATTTTCTGGGGTCATAGCATCACAATAGTTTACCGTGATACAATAATAGCCAAACTCATCATCAAATCGCGTTGGCGGTTTAACTTGTCTTTGTGGTCTCCTCTTAATCATGTCTTCATTAATCTTTAGACAATCGTTATCAACTGTAATGTTGTTTTCCTTATATTCTGGAATATCCCTTTTTTCATCTTCTAAATCTTCGTCTCTGTCATCATCTCTCTCATCTTGAAATCCACACAATATCATGTCTTCCTCAATAATATCACAATGTCTAGCTACTATAACCTTGTTATTCATTAATACTCTATATCCAGTGTCTGTATAACCCAGTAGGATTCCAATTTCTGCTTTCTTGTCCCATTTAGATTTCCTTCTCACTTCTGGTATTCGTACAAAAACTCTGCTGCCATACATTTTCAGATACTTTACTGTAGGCTTTTTTTTGAAAAATATTTCATATGGGCTTTTCCTTTCAATAGTGTTTGTCAAAGTTCTATTTTTAAGATAAGCAGCTGTTTTAATTATTTCAGGCCAGAATTTTCTTTCAACTTTTGCTTCTGATAAGAGACATCTTGCCATATCCATTAAGGACCGGTTGTACCTTTCTGCCGTTCCATTAAGTTCATGAACATATGCTGGACAAGGTTTTATTATGATTCCCTTCTCTTTTGTAAACTGAAAAACTCTTGAATTTATATATTCCTTGCCATTGTCACAGCGTAATTCTTTTATCATCTTACCAGTAAGATTTTGTACCTCATTAACATATTGCACTAGGCAATCATATACTTCTTCTTTTGTCTGGATACAATACACTTTAATCAGTTTACTATAGTCGTCTATAAAACTTAAAAAGTATTTTTCACCATGGTTTCCTGTTGTTTGATGTGGGCCATTCAAATCTGTATGAACTATTTGTAATATATCATCTGCTCTTCTTCGGTTATTGTGGAAAGGTAAGTTGTGCATTTTATTTTCTAGACATGTAACACACTTAAAATATTCCTGTTCTATCTCTTTAGGCAATCCTTCCAATATTGCATTCTTGCACATAGTTTCTAAATTATTAAAGTTTACATGTCCCAGTGTACGGTGTAGCTTTTCTTTCATAGTCATCTTGCTTCTACTTAAATTTGCTTCCAGTTTATTTTCATTTACATAACTTTTCATTTTATATAATCTTTCATCTTTAATCGCAACTCCTATAACCTTTCCATAAGGATTATATATTTTTGACAATCTGCCCCTTGACACAATTGAATTTTTGTCTGTGACTCTTGAGTAACTTAACAAATTTGCTTTCATTTCTTTAACATAGAATACCTTTGACAATGTCACTTCAGACTTTTCTCCATAAACTAGAAAATATACCTTAATATTTCCAACTTTTGTAGCTTCTAATATTCTTCCATCTCCAACTTTAACTTTCAAAGTTTTCTTTAACGTCTCACAAGATTCGAAGTATTCATCTGTATTAATGATATGGTCGGTGCAGCCGCTGTCAAGTAACCATTCTATTTCTCCTTTTCTTTTCTGACCGTCCTCGCTTGTCATAGAATTATTTGCAACAATTGTGTGAAAATTATTTCCATATTGCTCTTGATGATCATTCCTTGATCGCTCATTGTAATTTCTTCGTCCTTGAAAGTTTCTTGCATTATATGTACCACGTCCTCTATTTATAAAATATTCACGACCTCGACCTCTTTGTGTATTTACAGTACGGGTACGACAATCTTTTTGGAAATGACCCGGTTTACCACACTTGAAACAATTTAACTTCTTAGCTTCCACTCGAAACACATTTGAGCTGTCATGTGATGTCTCATTAGATTCTTCTTCAGCCTTTTTTAATTTTATTTTGCTTTTTAAATAATCTACAGTTCTATCCCTTTCTGGGAGCACGTCAATCAAGTCCCCAATATGACTGTAATTTTGCGGCAAAGATTTCAACATGTAATTAAGTTTTTCTTGTTCTGTTATTGCTGCTCCGGCTTGTTTTAATTCGTTCACACATTTTTCGAAATCGTCAAAGTACAGAGACACTTCTGTGTAGTTTTTCATTTTGACATTTTCTAGGTTATGTCTGCACACTATTTGCAATGCGGTAGATTTTTTTAGATACATTTCATCAAACTTTTGGATGATCTCGTAGGCCGTTTCTAAATCACTTATGTATTCTAATATTCTGTTCGTTATTGCGCTGTAAATGTAGTTAGTAGCTTGAATATCACGATCATCCCATGTGGCGTCGTCGGCATTTGTTTTGGCTCGCATTGTTACATCTTTACACTTTTTGAACTGCAGAAATTTTAGAATGCGTATTTTCCAGTTGCTATAATCTGAGCCATCAAATATCGGAATATTAATATCACTGTTTTTAGCAGCCATTTTTACGTAGTTGTTCGTCTTGTTATTTTAAATCCCATATAATTATTTTAACTTTTCTTTCTTTAAACCATGGACTGCTACCATGTTAGAATTAAGAATACCACTGTATTAATCATCTTAGTATTTATTTAATAGTTAAACTTATACAAGGTAATCTTTTCAATTGTTATACGACACAACTATCTTATATTGCTCACACGCCATTTTTCTTGCACACGATATATTGTCATTGACATAGACAGAAAAGTAAAACTACAGTGTTGCCAATATAAATGTATCATAATACCAACACGCCTCCTTACATTTATATTGCAAATAACTAATAAATAGTATATTCTCTAATAATCGATGTTTAAGAGTTCTCTGAATTTTACAAATTTAACACTTCCCAAAGCTTTTGTTAATACATCTGCAACATTGTTTTCAGACTCTATTTTAACAACTTCAATAAACTTATCTTTGACATTTTCATGAATATAATGATAATGCACCTCTATGTGTTTTGAATTTTTGGTAAAGTTTCCATATTTAGCTATGGCTTTGAACAAAGCATTAGTATCTTATTGATTTTGTGAACTCAGATGATGGATAAAAACTTACTTTGAAGGAATACGAAAAGTTGCCCTAAGGCATATGAATTATCAGATTAGGACTGTTGAAAAGCGTAACCTATTGCGATCTTCAAAATATGATGAAAAAAAACTTTTGTACAAAAAAAATAGAACCAACTTCCAAAAAAAGTACATAATAACTTTAATTTCGGAAGTTGGTGTTTCTGGTTTTTTGTCTTCGTTTTTTGACACCGACTTCCGAAATTAAAGTTATTTTGCACTTTTTTTGGAATTCGGTTCTATTTTATTTGTAAAAACGTTTTTGTTTTTCACTTTTTAGTTGTGGTTTCCCATTAAATTGTGTTCACACTACATAGACATACGATCGCAGCAATCGCAGTTGATTTGCTGTCATTTTTTAAAGAGTTCCGTAGTCTGTATCTAAAACTCATCATCAGATCTATATGACATTTAAATGGAGCCATAGCCCTTTCGAATAAATAAAAAATTTTGCAAATCCGTCTATATATGACGGAGTTGAACATACATTAAAAAAAATACAAATATATATATAACCTCCTCCTTTTTGAAGTTGGTTATTAAAATTAGTACGCATTATTTGTGCGCACAGCTAGGGAGTGGAATTCTCTGCCGGAGTCAGAGTTTCCTGGTAAATACAACCTGGGGGTCTTTAAGTCAAGAGTAAATAGGTTTCTTTCAGGAAAGCATGCTCTATCGTCGACCACATCATCGCTTACCATCAGGTGAGATAGTGGTCAAACGTGAGACTATCAACAATAAAAATAAATGTTATCTATGTACATACCCTATAGCTGTAGTTACCCTTGTTTTCAAATTCAGAGATAAAACTTGTGTTACTAACTATAGACCTATCTCAGTACTAACGGACTCTCAAAGATTTTGGAAAGAATCATTAACAACAGACTAGTAAAATATCTTGAAAATAACAAATTGTTTTCAGATCAACAATTTGGTTTTAGGCCTAAAAGATTAACGAGCCAAGCAGTACACAATATGACAAACTTTATAAGTAAAAATCTCGATAATGGTAAGTATACCATTGGTGTCTTTTTCGACCTTGCCAAGGCTTTTGACACCATTTCTGGTTCTCTACTGATACTTAAACTGGAAAAAATTGGGATAAGAGGAACACAGTTAAAACTGTTATCTGATTATCTTAGCGATCGTTATCAGTCTTTAAAAATAGGTCAGCACACGAGCTCTGTACTTAAAAATAGCGATTATGGAATCTCACAAGGCAGTTTTCTGGGGCCTACCTTATTTTTAATATATATAAATGAACTCTGCCGCTTACCACTCCAAAATGGTTTAATTATGTCATATGCGGATGCCACAGCCCTTCTTTTCTCAGGTAATTCAAGAGCTGAGGTCTACGAACTTGCTCAGAAGGGCTTTGATATCGTTTCTAATTGGCTACATAACAATCTATTAACGTTAAATTCAGATAAAACCAAATTTATTCTATTTGCAATGAGAAATACTAACGCGAGGCTTACTAACCAAAACATTCACGCGCACAATTGTAATATATACGCTGACACAGCATGCACTTGTCCCACTTTATTTAAAGCTGACCACATCAAATACCTAGGCGTCACCATTAACACATACCAAAATTTCCGTCAACCCATCGAGTTATTATGCACTAGAGTTCGTAAACTAATATACATTTTTAAGAATTTACGGGACAAACCCAACTTTAAATTAACTAAACAGGTGTACTTAGCATTGGGTCAATCTATTCTTACCTGCTGCATAACTTCCTGGGTTGGTGCTGCAAAATCAAGTTTACTACGCCTTAAACGTGCTCAAAGAGCTGTTCTATAAGTCGCCATCTGTCGCTCATTCAGATTTCCCACCCACCAGCTTTATATGGCATGCAAGGTGCTAATAGTTCGACAACTTTTTGTTTTAAGTATAGTTTTACTGCTACACACTGAACCATAATATATTAGGAACTAAATTTACATATTTATAACATACTTAACTAACTATATATAAATTGGGATAAGGGCAGGAGAATGATGACTTAACTAACTATATATACACTTAAACCAAAAAAAAAACCTTACCTATCTACGTACATATATTCAAAAACAAAATACGTTCAGGCGTCGAAGTACTCCTCCACATCGCTGTCATCTGGAAACGTGCCCAGAAGACTGGCAGCATTGCCACGTTCGATGGCAATGCTAATTCTTTGAGCAAAGAATGAGCCAGCCCTCTGGTCACGTAAAGTGTCGATCAGTCGGCGAGAAATATCCTTGAAAAGGAGACGCGCACTCGGACCCCATGACCCGAGCATTTCGACCCCAAACAGCTCAAAACTGTAATTCCCAATAAGGTACAGGAATAAGGTAATAGGGTATAGTATTTGCGCCGCTTGAAGGCCTCGGCAGCTGCAGCGGCAGCACAGGCACAGCCCGCCGTACTTGGAACTACTTTGAGATGGCGCAAGGGAGTCGACACAGGTTGCGTCCCACACCAAAGGCCTACCTACCTTCCACGGCACCAACGTCATGCCATCTGGTCTCTTCCCATGGTCACGTACCAAGCCACTTGGTTCTAATACGGCAGATACACCGGCGGTGACAAGAGCTCGACGGATAATATTGTTGATGCTGGCGTGCCGTGCTATACGGCCTGCACTCCTGCAGCAGTACAAACCATAGTGCCCGAGGCTGTCGACAGTTTCACCGCAGTGGCACCGATGTGGAGCAACACAAGGTGCGCCTAAATTTGGACAGGTTGCAAGCCGAAACAAAGCGTCATCCATCATAGTGCCTATGGTGGATGACGGGAGTGCCTGAAGCCACAAGCCCGACTCCCATTCCCCCACAGTCAGAAGACGTGCACGCTCAGCAGTACTCGATGTCGTGGTTATCAGGTTATTTCGTATAACACTGAACTAGATTTTAAACCAATACCTTTAGACAATAGAAGAAAGGATCTGGTTTGCACGAACCCTCAGACTAAACATGCTTTCACTAAAAGATTTTATTTATTTCTAGGACCTTTCCTACATAATAAATTTAACAAATTGCTTAAGATATATAATGTAAGTTATAATAGGTGTAGTATAATTTGGTCCAATTATTTAGCAGAACTAAATTACTCGGACACGGAAAAGCTACTAGAGGTGCTGAAATAAATTAACTGACTTAACTGTATTTACCGATTCTAAGATTATTATAATATTAGTTATTTATATAAATATATCATATAAACGTAGTTCATAATAATGTAACGCAATAGATTGTGCCTGCTTAATTATAGAAAATATATGTTAAACCTAGATCGGGCAATGCACTAAATTACCTTCAAAATTCTATTTATTTACAACTGTAATATTTCATATTTGTTATATCACAGTTTTTATCCAGATTATTAAAACACTATTATAGGTCTAGATTATTATAATTATACTACTGAACCATATCACTTTTTGTAAACTTTTTATTATTTCAATCAATTTTATTTTTATTATTTTTATACAAAAATATGTTATGTGTGGCACTGCAAACCACGCTTTGCTTGGTCTGTGTCTGCCCTTTCAGCTCATGTACATGCAGATGTTCCTGAGACGCATACAAATTGCTAAATGATGCTGAAGCTCAATATGAAATACCCCACTATTAATCAAGAATTCACGCCAAGCCATAAAAGAAAACATTATTTTTTTCTTTAAAATGTAATAAGTAGGCACGTGATGCCTGCCACTCCATGAAAAAATGTCTCTTGATAATTCAAGCCTGGCAGTACCTACTCAGAAATAAAAATAAATGTAGGCACTACCTTTTAAAAGTATTTTTTATAATGAGCACGTTCTCTTTGTCATTTGATTTCGAACATTTTTACAGCTTTCACGACAACACGCTTCAAGGGAGTCAAATTTCAATATCTTGAGTGATCACGCAAACGATTTTATTTTCGAAATATTCGTTGGAAAAATGTACTCAATGGTTGCTTAGTTATAAAGTTTGAAATACTGATATACTGTGAATAATTGTATCTGCTAACATTTTTCATGTAATTACATAAATTACATGAAAAATGTTAGCAGATACAATTCACGCTTTACTATTCGAAGCTTTTAAATAGTGATAATTTAATTGATACCTAACCTAAAATTTGGCTTTGCTGCAACAGCATTAGATTATGTTATAAATATTTATCAAAACGCCTATTTGAGACTTCGTGTGACCCAAGGGTCACACGAAGCATATACCTCGGTCAGAGGTTAAGAATTCCCATACAATGTGACAGCGATACGGTTACGATTAATTGTATTGCGTTTATGTGACATATCAGATATTTTTACTTTTTACGTCGACTGGTTCACCTCATAACAATTAAAGGCTCCGGCTGGCACCATTCATTTTTAGGGTTCTGTACTCGAAGGGTCCAAACGCAACGCAAATTGCATTGCTGTCACTCACGTGTCCCACTGTCCGTCTGTCCATCGTCAGTTACAAAATTTTGTTCCGAAGAATTTTTTAACTGCCCATTGACCTATGAACTTGAAATTTGGTGATAATATTTATTATTCAGTTCTTGTCTGAGAGGTACAAATAAATGATTTTTCTTTCTTTCTTTCTTTCTACTATGTATATTTTACTAACAAATACCAATATATTGATAAATCTGATTTTTTCTGTGATAATTCCCTAATTTTGTACGGAACCCTAAATATGCGAAGTCCGACACGCACTTGGCCGGGTTTTGAAAGAAATTGTTGAGTGTGAAAAGTTTAAGAATATATTTTAAAAAAAAACTTGTTTTCGCAAAAAAGCTAGATTATAAATTAATATAATAAATACGCCCTTAATTCCGAAACCAGTTAATATACAGTATTTTCTTAAAACTGTACTAATTCTAAAAAAAATTTAATTTCAAAAAAATTGTTTGAACAATCTGTTAACTAAATACAAGTATTTTTGCTTTATTATATAATGACCCTGACTTCGGTATGCCTTTTGGCATGTGCCTCCTCTAACTCTTTCTATTGTCGTCTATCACGAGAAACCCTTCTCCAATTTGGATCTGCCAGTGAATTTAATTCGTCCTCCCATCTGATAAATTGTTTACCTCGGTTACGTTTGCCATCACTGGGATACCACTATGTAACTGCTTTACTCCACTTTTCTTTCGGATCTCGCAACATGTGACCCGTCTTTTGCCATTTTTGTTGGTCTAAGGGCCGATTTCACCAATGAAACTAATTGCGATTAGTTTAAACTAAACTCAGTTCAAACGCAAAATGAAGCTCTAATCTCGATTAAACTCATAAACTGAGTTTAGTTTAACAAATCGCGATTAGTTTCATTGGTGAAATCGGCCCTAATTTGGTTACGATATCGGTCAGTTTGGTTTTAAAGCAAAGGTCTGTATTTCTGATTTAGTTTTGTAACTTGTCATCCTTCTTTTCATTGCTCTTTGGTACTTGGCGAGTTTTTCTCTGAGCGATTTGGTGAGTGCCCATGTCTCACACCCGTATGTTAAGGAAGGGATGCACGGATGATTTATAGGTTAATATACCTATAAGTAAATAAATACCTTTCTAGTTTTAGGTACAGATTATAGTCTCGCACGCTTGTCTAATATGTATAATATTAGTTGGCGCTAACGCTACGGGCGGCCTGAAATTAGTTTTCTAGTTTCAAACCACAAGAAAATGTAATTCAATATGTCTGCCATGAAACAATTTATTTTTTGTTATTGAGCGAATCGGATTTCGCCCCTTGCTAGGTATCATTTAATTATTTTCACTGGAGCTATTCATTCCTAGTAAAATGTTATTTTCATTAAAATTTAAGCAATATTTTAAACTAGCTTCTACCGGTGGCTTCGCTCGCGTAAAAGTCGAAAATCATCCCAAGGGAACATACTCCTGTTAAAAATTCTGTGCTTTTTCAGACTAATCTATCTCTGTGCCAAATTTCTTTCAGATCCATTCAGTTGTTCTGGTGTGATTAATAAACATCCATCCATCCAAATGTTCGTTTTTATAATAATTATTATTAATAAGAATAACACTGGTAAGAAGACAAGATTTTTTTAAAGTAATTTGTACTAGAAATGTCCAGTAAAATATAAAAGTCAAAATACACTTACAAAAAAACAACCGACTTCCAAAAAAGAAAAGCACTAAAAATTTAAAAATTATTTTATTCCGGAAGTTGGTGTTTGTATTTTATTTCTTCGTTATTCGACACAAACTTCCGAAATTAAGGTTATTTTTAACCGACTTTAGAAAAAGGAGGAGGTTGTATGTTCGACTGTATGTATGAATTCCACGAGTATGTTTAAATTCCTCGTTCCATGTTATTGGGGTTTTTAGTTCTAGGGAATAAAAACTAAAAAGTGAAAAATAAAAAACTTTTTTACAAAAAAAAACACATCCAAAAAATAAAATAAGTACACTAAAAATTAAAAAAATTACTTTAATTTCGGAAATCGGTGTTTTATTTAATAATTTTTAGTGTATTTTCTTTTTTGGAAGTCGGTTGTTTTTTTTTTTATAAAAAAGTTTTTATTTTTTTATTTTTAGTGTTTTTCTTTTTTGGAAGTCGGTTGTTTTTTTGTAAAAAAGTTTTTTATTTTTCACTTTTTGGTTGTTATATCATAACCCCAATAACATGGAACGTGGAATTCAAACATACTCGTAATTGGAGAAAACCAAAACGTCATCTAAGTATACATATTTTTCGTTTTTGTTCAGGTTTCCAAAAACCGCTTAAGCAATTTCGATAAAATTTATATGGGACCACCTCGGGAGTATTTCATTTCGGATAAAAGAAGAATTTTGAAAATCGGTCCAAAAATGACGGAGAAATCGGTGGACATACATATAAAAAAGAACCTCCTCCTTTTTCGAAGTCGGTTAAAAATGAAATCTGCCTATAGTTGTAAAGAAAATATTTCTTCCACCGGCTAGCGTCAGAGATACTTATGGCCTGAGACCCTGTTACCTATCTTCGGGTTTTGTGCATGAGGTATGTATGCAGTAAATAAGAGTCCTTAGATTTGGTCTTCACATATATCACGTTTATTTGTAACACTGCAACACACTATATAGCACTCCGTTCTCAGAAAATTGTATGTTCAACTTACAATTTATGTCGAAACACTTTTACCATATCGTTCGAAGATTATAGGTCCAGTTCAGAGGTTCTCAAACGGCATCTACGCCGTGGTCATCTAATCATGGGCATCTCTCGACACGTGTATGCTTGCGTACGGAACCTTTTGCTATTGTCAAAACTGCATAATTCTTCCTAAATATAACGTGGATTATGATTCGACCATTTTAATAGTTTTTTTTCCTTAAAATAAATCTAACGTAGGAACCCTGCCAACAAATAGAAAGATTTTGATAAGACTCCTGAATGCCACGCGCTTATGACTTAGCATCAGCACAAAAAAAGTCCCAAAAAAAGATACTCACAGCGTCCTACATCCGAATGCTTAATGCATTTGAACTTAACTCTAGTTCCAGCTACCTTTCGAGACATCATTAAATTCTTAGTTCTTTCCAACTCACAGAGGTTATGACACATCTACGTATCAAAGCCAAAAAAAGTGACCATCGTCCATGTTTCAAGGACGGCGTTCCATTACCACTCAAATGTCAAACATTCCATTTCACAGTTTAACATATAAATTTAATTAGGCATTATTTATTTCTGAATTATATTTAATATATAGTATCAATATAGTAGGAACTATTGTGTTTATTTTAATATATTTTATAACACAATTTCCATATTCAAGATTTCAAATAAGTTGGTCAACCGCCATCTGGTGTCTCTACGTGGTACTTATTGATTCGACATTCGCAGCACTACATAAGTTCTCAGCCAGATGGCGCCACAAACCCCGAACCAACAAGTACACAAATTCTTTAACTATTTTTTTTTTTAATTGTTACATAGTGTTTTACTCACTTTATCGGGGTGCACATCAACCTAAGCAGTTGAACATCAGTATTTTATACAGATTATCTGCCTATCTGATTCCCGCTACTCAGTTACTGATTTTCACTATACGCCTTGGTAAGGGTGCGTTTCCACTGAAGCGGAGATCGTGATAACAGACGCGACGAGTGACGCAGTGAGGATTTCAACCATTGTGATTGGTCAATTCATGCACGCCTCCGCTCCGCTCCGCCCAGCTTCACTTCAGTGGAAACCCTTCAGAGAGCTGCAGTAGTGGTGGCTTAGTGATAACGACCGCTACTTACAAGTTGAAAGTCATAAGATCAGACCCAAACAGGCGCTTTACTTTGTGTAAACTATTTCATCACCACTGCTCTCAAAACGGTGAAGAAAAACATTGTGTGAAAACCGGCATGTCCTAGAACCACCCTAGTGACACCCACCAAACCGCATTGAGCCCGGGAAGTGGATTATGGCCCACACCCTCTCATAGAGAGGAGGCCTTTGTCCCAGCAGTGGGAACATTATAGGCTGATTATGCTGCTATCCTTGGTAAGACTGTTTTTGAGTTTCTCACTTACAGTAACGACTAACAACTATCAGAGACTGAAGTGTCGAACGGGTTTTGGTATGAATTTTTTTATACCGAAATCAAAATACATTTGCACGACAAAAACAAAAGCTGAAACAGGTGACCAACGTAATATAGTATTCAGTACGGTTTGAATGTATTCCACCTACTGCGTATGGCATTTGCATCCCGTGATAACATTTCACATATTCTACATTGCATGACATTTTCCTGACAAACACGTGTGTGAAATAAAACGGGTGCGGTATGAATATGAATTTAAAATGCCTTTTAACGTTAAATGTAAGTCCATGGATTGGCCTTTTTGTTACGTACTAGGTCAAATTGACCGTATAGCAAAAAAAGCTGTGAGGATTTTGTGATGTGGAAGATGAGATAATTAATTTGTGATTCGATGTCTATTACTCGATCAAGCCACTACTCCTCAGGCCCTGCGCGCGTCAATTGTCAACATCTTTCAAGGCCGTTGACAGTCGGCCATCGTGTAACTACAGACTTTGTCATGATCCGGGTGTATAAACCTTGGCACAGGTCTAAAGACCTTGGGTAATAGTAATAACAGCTGTTTAAAACGCGTGAATCGGGTTTTTGACAATTTTTTTGGCAAGGCAAATGGAATTTCCTCGGTGGCGCACATGTGTGCCGCTAGACACTGAGATGCTAAATGACTGAAAGGTATTAGCAAATATTTAATAGAACATTTATAATGGGTTAACACCGAATGTATAATAAAGGATCTACACCCAGCAGTAGTATGCCTAACCCATGTAAGCCAAGCCCTTAACGCAAAGTGAAGAAAATATTTTTTAAATGAAAACTTCTTTAGGCGCGTTGGGCATTTTTGAGATGGGACAAAACAATTGACTCGCACGCCACCGACACCTCTACGCGTTTCGTAGCGAATCGAGAGGCACGTTCGGCATTTTTGTTCTAGTTTTTTAAAGTGAAAACTTCTTTAGGCGCGTTGGGCATTTTTGAGATGGGACAAAACAATTGACTCGCACGCCACCGACACCTCTACGCGTTTCGTAGCGGATCGAGAGGCACGTTCGGCATTTTTGTTCTAGTTTTTTAAAGTGAAAACTTCTTTAGGCACTTTGGGCATTTTTGAGATTGGAAAAAACAATTGAACTCGAGCGACACCGTCGTAGCGCGTCACCATCACCGACCATAGCACGACGCGTAGCACTCGTGTTTGTTTTTTAATTTAGATCTTATGGATCTTTCTACGAGGTTCTAAAAACGGAGCCCAAATTTTGGTTATTTTCGCGATTGGACTTACTATTTTCGAGATATTTATGATTTTATATCTCGAATCGATCGCTACGCGCGTTGGGCGTTTTTGTTCAAGTTTTCACTTCTGTCGGCATTACCAAAGTGCCACTGTTTTTTTCTCTATGGTTTTTTTTATGAGAATAGGTGCTTAGTAACTTTTCTTACTGTTTTAAGATTTAAACCAACTCTAGAAACTACTTGGCATCTTCACACATTCGCATATTTGGTTGAAACCTACTGCCGCTGATTGTAGTTTTGTTTTGCTTGATACCTACATAAAAAATCTCTATTACATTTGTAATTCATTTGAATTACATCACCAGCCGGTATACACGATTACACGTATACAAATCTCTCGTATCTAAATCACATTAATATAAAGCCCCACCTTGATAGAACCACGTCTCCGCTCCTACGTTGTCTTGTGTAAATTACATCGTATTTACGGTGTTCGGTTAGTTTATCAATATGCGAACCGTGTAATAAAGTTAGGCTGGTAAGCCCGAGAGAAAACGGCGTCAATTTCAGCCGGCAACATACTAAAACAAGTTTAAGGGGTTTGTAATATTAATATGTTGTTAGGTACTTCGTTTTTGGTGTGAATTTTAATAGGTAATTTAGGTACTTATTGAATTTTTCGTCACTACGTATTTTTGCTTCGGTTGTTTTGCATGAAGAATTCCGTACCATCGTACAAGATTATACGCGTCTTGTTGCCATTATTAGGATCGAGAAAAAAGATCGAAAAAAAACCACGTTTCGAGTAAGGATGTCCTCTTTATTTTTTTTTTATTTTTAGGGTTCGGGTCCAAACGGAGCCCTATTGCTGTCACTCACGTGTCCGTCTGTCTGTCGTCTGTCACATAGGTTTTACAGCCAGACAGTATGAGCATCTTGTTGACCCAAACCCATAGAAATAGTCAAAAACTGATTTGGTACGGAACGCTAAATTTGCGAAGTCCGATACGCATTTGGCCGGTTTTTATTATTTGTTGTTATAGCAGCAACAGAAATACACATTCTGTGAAAATTTCAACTGTCTACCTAACGGATCATGAGATACAGCTTGCTGACAGACAGACGGACGGACGGGGGCTTAGTAATGGGGTCCCGTTGGTTACCCTTCGGGTACGGAAACCTAAAAAGATAACTTTTCTAAATTGAAAATTCGAATCTACTTATTTTTTACTAAGTATTGAGAGTCTATCACGATGGTCCAGAAAGAGGCCACCAACCTGGATCACGAGAGGCCGAATCCCGCTCGGAGAAGGTGACGGGGAGGCAGCTACCTCGTCGCGTAAATCGCCGAAGCCCCACCTGCATTGTTTAAGCAACCCCGGGGTCGCGAGCGCACAGAGTGGGACTCTGTCCGCCAACCAAGTGATCCCAAGAAAGGCGGTGACACAGTAATCACGTGCTGCCGTGCACAGCGAGGTTCAGGGGGACTCTAGGGCTTTTGCTCGAATAGGTGTTGCACAGAGGGGGTTCCAGGATGGTCTTTGAGAGGTCACGGAGCCTCTTCTATACGCCGTGATCACCGGGATGGTTTTAGTGAGGTAAGAATGTCACAAACACACACACACACCTGGTCTTATCCCCAAAAGTTCAGGCGCCTTTTGACGGGTTTCCCAAGAAAACTAAAAAAAATTGGTAACAATAAATGTACGAAGTGACAATGGGATGGAGGAAAAATCTTCGTCAATAAAACAACGGTTGCAATATCGTTTTACATTACTGTAGGAAGACAAATAGACAACTGAGTTGTTTGTCTTCTTACAGTATATAAAGTATGAATAAATTATGTAAAAACAACACCCATGATTTTACATAATTTATATTTCATTTCAAAAGATTACAAATAAGCATTATCTCGTTATTATCAAAGCTCGTTTGATGCGTTAATCACGAGCTTCGTAATGATTCTAAGTGTAAGTAAGACCATAACAGAAAGCTTTCAGGTATTATTCAGAGAATTTCCTGGTAACTAAGTTAGTAGTGTACATAAGTTATCTATGGAAACTGAATGAGAATTAACTCCCTTCGAGAGTGAGGAACACTCCCTCCTCGAGAGACTTGTAACTTGAAACGATGTTTATGTTAACTAAGTTACGCTAGTTCGTCATGTTATTGCTGTTTATTTTGTACAATGTTAAGAACTTAGTAGTACTACCTATGTAGGTATAATCTGAACACGGCACAATCAGCCTTTTTAATGGTTCCACTGCTGGGACACAGGCCTCATCTCTGTGAGAGGGTGTGGGCCGTAATCCACCACGCGGACCGAATGCAGGTTGGTGGATGTCACATGTCTTCGAAGTATCTCCTCCTTCCTACTACCTAAGTATCTATAATTAGTTCTTAACTTAGGACTGATTTCACCAATGAAACTAATCGCGATTAGTTTAAACTAAACTCAGTTCATGCGTTTAATCGAGATTAGAGCTTCATTTTTCGTTTCACCGAAAACTGGGCGTTTAGAATTTAAACTAAGTTAAGCTTTAACTAGTTTAGTTTGTAATGGTGAAACGCAAAATGAAGCTTTCATTTCGATTAAACGCATTAACTGATTGCCGATTTCACTATTCGCTCTATAAACTAAGTTTTACTGAACTAAATTTAGCGTAAAAAATAAAAACCATAAAAAAGATTTTAGTGAGTTAACCATAAAATATAGACATATGCTGTGGTGGACTTTTTTTTATAACTTTAAAAGGAG
Source organism: Polia nebulosa (assembly GCA_951329385.1). Lineage (NCBI taxonomy): Eukaryota > Metazoa > Arthropoda > Insecta > Lepidoptera > Noctuidae > Polia > Polia nebulosa. The sequence continues at coordinate 11,873,184 of OX589598.1, forward strand.
AACAATTTCGTCTTACATAATTTTTGCGTAACTTTAACCGTTTACGCAGCGCACGCAACTGAAGCTCTCAAAAGGATTTTTTTTCCCGTTTTTGCCACATTTTTCATTGATGTTCAGCTCCTGTAAATTTCAGCGGGATGTTATATAGCCTATATCCTTCCTCAATAAATGGAACTCAAAAAAAAAATTTCATTTCCATCCAGCAGTTCCTGAGATTAGCGCGTTCAACCAAACAAAAAATGGTGAAATCGGCCCTTAGTACGAGTAGATAACTGCCGCGTTGATCTCGCGGTTGCAAGCACGACTGCTGTGCTTTCTTGGGTTTGATTTCCAGGTCGAGCAAAGTGGTATAGGGTTTTTCCATTAGGTTTCTGTAGCGTGGAAATTTGTGGTGTGGCACCTACCACAGTGCAATCTTTTCAACACGAAGATTGACTGGTAGAGAATGCCTTGTTGCATAAAGTCCATCTATGTACCACCTACATAAAGTTTAAATAAATAAATTTACAAAAGAGAGACATGTTGCGGCAACCCTAATTAAATTGGGTCCACCTTTTCTACGGTGTGTTTTACTATTGCATAAAGTTTTAATACATTAATAAATAAATGGTGAAGTTGATGATTACAGTAGGTACCACATAATATATTACATATGTTTAAAAATGTATGTATATCAAAAATCAATCCCTATTTCCCTTGTTCACGCCATAACTTGAGAACGACTGTGCCGATTTGGATGAACTTTTTTTTTAACTATTCATTGAAGTTTCAGGAAGGTTCTTATGAGGAGATTTTTTCTTTTAAATGGCACGGAAATCCGTAAAAACCACATTTCTCTTAATTACTTTCTGACTATTCTTAGCTTTCAATATTAGGGTTAGCTGTATATCTGTTAACAGAACGACGTATGTCGGGTCAGCAAGTTATTTATAAAAATTGGTATATTATTATGAGCACTCAGAAAACTGATCTCAATCCTTTGTGAATAAACTTTGAGACCGACATTACTCAATGTTAAACACAGACCAAAAAGTTTAAGCAGTAAGGAGACTAACGGCTTCAACTTTTATAGCCATAAGGTTGAATGGACCAGCACTTTCAGAAACCCATTTTAATCAGTTTTGACGCCAACTTTCATCACAAATCCTCTGCCTAACCCATCGGTAAAAGCAGGGGTGATATTATGTCACGTGTCTCATGATACCTGACATGGTTGGAAACGGATCATTCATCGACTATTCAGCCTTTAGTAGTCTACTATTACAAAGAGGAAAGATTTTTTGGTTTGTTTGTTACGTATAAGCTCCGAAACTACTGGATAGATTTTAACCATTTTTTCACCAATAGAAAGCTAAATTATTAGCGAGTAACATAGGCTGCTTATCTCTAGAAAAATAACAGTTCCCACGGGATAGGTCACGGGAGCGAAGCCGCGGGCAATGTGCTAGTCGTATGTAATAGGCGATGGATTTCTGTCAACACTCTTTATAAAATCCAATGTTGTGTCATCACTATCTCCTAATACTTTGCTCGCCTCTTTCCGTAACGCGGGGTCAAGTTTCTTAATATTTTGGCGCTTTTAGGGTTCCGTATCCTAAGGGTCCAAACGAAGCACTATTGCTGTCACTCACGTGTCCTTCAGTCTGTCTGTACGTCGTCTGTCACAAAATGTTGTATCGAAGAATTTTTTAACTTCCCACAGACCTATGAACTTGAAATTTGGTGATAATGTTTATTGTTACGTAAATTTTACTAACAAATACCAATATATTGATAAATCTGATTTTTATTTGATAATTCTCTCATTTGGTACGGAACCCTAAATGTACGGAGTCCTGTCAATATATCAGCTAGGCCAACCAAACATACAGTGCCTACCTACATACCCCGCATCCTCATACCTCAGTTAATTCACTATAGAAAAGAAATATCTAAAACAAATTTCTGTCAGCGGCTTTGCGCGCATGAAAATAGACTACTATCCCATGGGGACACACGTGCTCCCGGAATAAAAAGTATTCTATGTCTTATACCAAGATATGATCTACCCTTGCTTGCTTGGCTGCTTGAAAAGCTTCATTTAAATCCGTTCAGATGATAAGATGTGAAGAGATAACAGACAGAGTAACTTTCGAATTTGTAATATTTCTAACTTCTGCCAGTGGCTTTGCTCACGTGGAATTAGTACTTCCCCCATTATAAATTACAGCTTATGTGCTATTCCAGACTATAAATCTATCTCTGTGCCAAATTACATCCAAATCCATTCATCCGTTCTGGCGTGATTGAGTAACAAACATCCATCCCTCCAACCAAACTTTCGCATTTATAATATTATGTAAAGAAATTATTCTTCCACCGGCTAGCGTCAAAGATAATTTATGGCATGAGACCCTAGTTACCTATTTTCGGGTTTATTACTTGTGATTTTTCTGTAGTAAATAAGAGTCCCTTGATTTGGCCTTCACTTTTCACATTTATTGTTAACACTGCATCATACTAGATAGTATTCAAGTATACAGAAAATTGTATGTTGAACTTACAATTTATGATGAATCACTATTACCCTATCGTTCGAAGATCGAAGATTAAAGGTCCACTGAGGAGATCCACAAGCAGTATTTAAGCCGTGGTCATCTAATCATGGTCATCTCTGGACACGTGGACGTTTGTGTTCCGTACCTTTTGCTAAGACCGCATTGTTCTTCCAAAAATAAAGTGAAGTTTATGATCCAACCATTTTTATATAGTTTTTTCTTATGTAATTAAATGTAAAGTAGGAACCCTGCCAACAAGAGAAAATCTCGGTGAAACCCACAAATGCCACGCTTAAGACTCAGCATCATTACAGAAAATCCCAAAAAGAGTACTTACATTGTCCTACATCCCAATGCTTAAAACATTTGAACTTAACTCTGGTTCCAGCTGCCCTTCGAGACATCATTAAATGCTTTTAAGAACTTTTTTCCAATAAATAAAATTTAGAGGCAGACTCGCTCCAGATCAAGTTGAAAAAAAACGTCAAACGGCAATCTGTCAACTCGCAAAATAACGCTCCATTCCACGAATCTAAATTTATTCTATTTTTAAGTGTTACAATTATAAAATATGAATATGTACCTACCTATATTATAGTATGGTAGTATGAATTATTAAAGCTGAATAGTCGATGAGATCATTTAAACACTACTACCTACATGACATGAACTAATCAGAAACTTATTAAGCTTTCAGTAACTGGGAACTAGGTGTCCTACGAAGTTCGCTCTCAGTTTCATCGACCTACATCATCATTGAAAGCTTTTCCTATCATCCACATACATACATAAACTCACGCTTTTTTCCCATGAGGGTCAGCAGAACCTAGAGAACGCAAGCTGATACGATCTTTACATAAGCTCTTTCTGCTTCCTTCTTCACACACCACTTGTTAGTACACGCCACCTTGCCTTCTGAAGAACATCACTATAAGATCTGTGTATGAACTACTAGTGTTTTTACTGTCTTTTCAATTCTTATAACTACGTCTTCATCTAAATCACATCGTTACCTAATCACAACATTCCTCAATCTATCATTCAAAATTACACCACACATTCAAGCAGCAAGGAATGCATTACGCATTTATTCTACTTTCATGTCACTGCCGCTATCCTTTTCCCGTAATTAGTTCCAAGGGTCAGCCCCCCCCCCCCCTCCCCCCACAATCCATCTGACATGTCCTTGTGTCCTCATTAGCATTGAGCATTAGTAATACCGCAATTTGTAACTGCGACCCACGACCTCGCTCGAAAAGCTCATGAATAAGAACTTCAGACAAGATCGTAATTACTCGACTATCTTCGGAAACGAGCCTTAAGTGACTTTGGAGTGTTGTAATTTTAACAAATTGTTACTTGTTTGACTTGTGACTAATAGCGACTAAACTGTGAGATTGGTTTATCTACAAGGTTTATCTGTTTCCCAGTTTTTGGACTGTTATTTGACAAAAGTTCACAGATTTAATAGGTGATGTTCTTTAGAAGGCCAGGTGCGTAGTACTCACAAGCAATTAAGTATGAAGAACGAAGCCGAAAGAGCTCATGTAAGGATCGTATCAGCTGGCGTTCTCTAGTTTCTGCCTACTCCCATGAGAAAAATGTACTTTATGTATGTAGGTACGTGAATGGTACTTGTGTATGGCAGCAAAAACTTTCGACGATGTACTTCTTTGAAACTGAGCGCGAAGTTAGTAGGGCACCTAGTCCCCAGTTACTGAAAGCTTAATAAGTTTCTGATTACCTAGTTCATCTCATGTAGCTCTCGTAATGTCATGTAGTTGTGATTAGGTCTCTTCGACTATTCAGCCTTTAGGCAACTAAATCAGATTGTACCAGAACCATATATGTCGCAGGGGAATTTCACGAAAACCCTAGGGATACCATCGTGAACGTAGTATCCCTAGGGATTTCGTGAAATCTCTGGTTTGCTCATTTCTCTACGACATATAATATCCTACTAGTATCACAAATGCACAAGTTTGTTTGTTACTCAATCACGCCAGAACGACTGAACGGCTCTGCATGAAATTTAGCACAGAGATAGATTATAGTCTCGGATAGAAAATAGAACATAATTTAAAATGGCGGAAGTACTAATTCCACACGGGTGATATCAAAGGCAGAAGTTAGTGAAAAATAAATCGTCGGGAATCTGTTAGTTAAGTTAACCTAATTTTTTATGGGCGAGGTGAGACCGGCAAGGAATAATTTTATATACCACGAACAGTTAGTGCTATTGACAAAACGTGGTGTGGCATGATATCTCTATGCGTAAATGAGTCACATTTTCCTATTATTTACTTTGTATAGATATTTAGCCGTAGTATCTTGTGGGTTCGTGAGTTCAAACCCGGGTAGGCGCTTTACTTTGTGTAATTATTATATTTATTTCATCACCACTGCTCTCAAAACGGTGAAGGAAAACATCCTGGGGAAACCGGTATGTCTTAAAACCAAAAATTGGAAGACATTTGACATCCACCAATCCACATTGGGCCCGCGTGTATTACGTGTATTACGGGCCACACCCTCTCACAGAGAGGAGGCCTGTCCCAGCAGTGGAGACATTAAAAGGTTGATGGTTCTTGTGGGTTCAGAAAATGCTAGTCAGCTGCATAGTTTATCTTTACCATGTTTTCAAAGCTCTCATACATCTTTGAAATAAACCACCGCATTTCTGTTTTATACCACCATTAATTATGTAACGCCTTTATAACTCATACCGAAACAAGTTTTCAGTTAAAACAATTCTCTCAGTCTTCAAAGTGAGCTCTGATAACTTGTATCCTAAGTATAAAGCTTGTACGTTAAATGCGATAGTTACTTGCAGATTGTGGGAGAATTTGCTTTAATGTCGAAATTATGGCGAGAAGCGAGTTCGGTACATTCATCAACATTTAGGGGCGAGCTTCAAGCTTCTGGAATTTATGATTACTTTTTGGTAAACATTTTCACCAAATTGTTCTTGAAACAAGTCGTTTTTTTTTTGAGTTGACACTGAGTTTTAAAATGAAACTGTTACACAGACATACACATACACACCCTTACTTTTATAAAACTCGTTAGCATAAACTAACACTGCTTAGCGAGTTCTTATCTAATTTTTTTACGAAGATTTTAAATCTAGAATCAAGCATGTAGTTAGCAAGTTTTATAAATAAAGCTGCATATGGAGTTTTTGGCGGGTTTTTTTCGAGTGAGAGGCTGTTTTAATTATTCGCTAATAATTGATTCCTAGTGGATATTGTAATGTAAAATTGGTGTAGTTTAGCAAAAGTACCAAAAACGGCCGTTTCTGACACTTTTGCCTACTGGTTTGGATACGAAATATTCTGAGACCTGTTTTAACAACGTCAAAATACTTTATCCTATTTGTAACAAACGTGACGCTAGATTTTTTTATCTAGGCTATGCTACGATTTTTAATTCAATGAGGGCGCCAGTTGGCCGGTAGTACGGCCTTAAATGGCAATGCTAATTCTTTGAGAGAATAAAGAACCAGCTCTCTGGTCAGTCGGTTTGACCCAAGTTGGACCTAAGCGTTTCGACCCCAAACGGCTCAAAACTGTAATTTCCAATATTAATAGGATAGGTAGCCAAGTAGGATAGAATTGAAGGGATATTTTTTTTTGCTCATAATAAACCTTTCAAAGGAAAAACGGTAAACAGTATTACGTCGCCTACACTGACATTTATGGAAGCAGAATACAAAAACAAGTCCTTATTTCTTCTCATAATAAATTAACACAAAAGCCGAGTTCTGGAACGCATGTCATGGCTCATGTATTAAAAAAAGAATAGGTTGTCTCCTTTATACAACAGGTAAAAACAAAACGGAATAAAAAACTACATCTGACGTGAATAAATCTGGTTGCGAATGTTGGGTTAGAATTAAAGTGAGCTCCGTTTGGTATGAGGTGGAACGAAACGTAGACACATGTTCGAGAAGCCACGCCTCACGAATCACGATGATAAAATAACTTTCGACGATTTTGCTTGCTTCCCAAAAATTTGATCCCAAAAATTTGAATATCGCCGCAGACATCTCTACATAGTATAGATCAAAGTTGCGTTCCGCGTCTATCCGTCCGTGTCCGTCTGTCGGTCTGTCCGTCTTCTGTCACAAAATTTTGTTCCGAAGAATTTTTTGAATTCCCGTTGACCTCTAAATTGATAAATCAGATTTTTGGAACGAAGTTCCTTATCGCGCGTTGTGAAAGGGGGCTAGACGGAAAAAATTCTTACGAAAAGTTGTCACGACACTTTTTGCTATAGTAAAAAAAATAAAATTTTATTACAATTACTTTTGTTATAGTTGTTGTTATTGCTAAAGAGTTGAGTTGAGTTGAGTTGAGCTGAGCTGAGCTGAGCTGAGCGTAGCTGAGCTGAGCTGAGCTGAGCTGAGCTGAGCTGAGCTGAGCTGAGCTGAGCTTAGCTGATCTGAGCTGAGCTGAGCTGAGCTGAGCTGAGCTGCGATGAGATGAGATGAGATGATGAAGTATAACTTCTTACGTGCGTGCGTGTGTGCGTAGTTAATAATAAAAAAATATTATAAATTAAAAAAAATAAAATTATATTACAATTCCTTCACTAATTAATCGAAAGGAACTTCGTTCCATCCGGGTGTCCCTTGACACCTCTCAAGTTTTTTTCTTTGATAATTTCGTCATTTGGTACGGAACCCTAAATGTGCGAATACTGAAACGCACTTGGCCTGTTTTTTTTGGCACGTCACACTATAAGAATGTTTTCCATTATTCTGATTTTTAAACACAGACTTAATTTTCTGAAGCTTTCTTTTGTTTTTGATTACAAAACACAATATTAAACAGAACTTTCGCCACCATCACTCAAATAGTTAAAAAACTTTTTTGCGAACAAAGCAAAAGAGAACTCAGTTCCAATACAATAAGGGGTAGAGTTACTTTACCTTGAACTGCTCAAAGATAAATATTCGTGGGTGGAAGCGACTTATTAGCAGCATAGCCGTTATAAACGAGGCCCATTTCAGGGGAAAGTTAGGATTGTTCACACAGGTCACGTCTCCCCTGACCTGCGTCGATCGATATCTACTGAATAAATAACTTTACTTATGTTTGTTTGTTTGTAACCTTGTGTTCCGCCCTCTGAAAGGCAGCGAATTGAATTTCCTCTCACAATCTATTTTTTATGATATTTTGCTACAATTTCATTGTGTTTGCTCCTGTGGGTTTTGTTTACTACGATATATGTAGGTATGTATTGGCAACTCACTTTCGATCTAGCGTTTGATGTGGTGATATACTAAAAAAACCGGCCAAGAGTGAGTCGAACTCGCGCGCAAAGAGTTCCGAACAAATCATATATTTTTCAGGTTTGTTTTAAAACTACCTCCTCCTTATAGGTTTTCTGTAATTTATAAGTATTGTAACTACTTTCCGTATCTTTTTTTTTTAAATTTTAGGCACAGTGGTTTCGGAGATAAGGAGGAGGAATGGTCAATTTTATAATTTTCAAACATATACTTACTTAGTTTTAAATAACTTTAAAACTTGGTATATATTTCAAAAAAATTGAAAAAATACATTCAATAATAATAATATAATAAAATAAGGCTCGCATTGTCAGGCGGTTCCTCTCTCTGGAGCCCTGACCGCCGGTAGCTTGGACCCTGTTCCCGATACCGGTGGGCTACTATTTTTTATATTTTTATAGGTTTTTTATATATTCTTTTTTAAGAAATATTTAAAAATGTATTTAATATGTTTAAAAAAAAATAATAATAATAATGATCATTGTACCGATAGTCGTGTCAGCCAATGGCTTAATAGCCACGAGCCTCGATCAACACCTCAGGAGGCTCTCGTTAGGCGGCTGGATCAAGGGCTTGATTCAGAAAGCAGTACTTCTGGACACGGCTCGCATTGTCAGGCGGTTCCTCTCTCTGGAGCCCTGACCGCCGGTAGCTTGGACCCTGTTCCCGATACCGGTGGGCTACTATTTTTTATATTTTTAAATGTTTTTTATATATTCTTTTTTAAGAAATATTTAAAAATGTATTTAATATGTTAAAAAGATAAATAAACGAATAATAATAATAATAGTAGATAGCCTGGCGTCCGTGGCCTGGCTACGGTTTGGTGACCTCTTCAGGGAAACTGAAGGTTTTGTCTGTGCGATTATGGACGAAGTTATCTTGACGAACAACTACCGGAGGCATATTATGAAGGATGGGACGGTTGACGTGTGTCGGGCATGCCACCGTCCGGGTGAGTCCATCAGACATATTATCTCTGGATGTTCTCGTCTGGCTAACGGCGAGTATTTGCACAGACATAACCAAGTGGCCAGGATTATCCACCAGCAACTTGCTTTAAAATACAAACTTGTGGATTCTGAGGTACCGTATTATAAATATGTGCCCGACCCAGTTCTCGAAAATGACCATGTCACGTTGTACTGGGATCGGTCTATCATCACTGACAGGACTATTGTTGCCTATAAGCCGGATATAGTGGTGATAGACCGATTAGCGCGCCGCACAATGATAATCGATGTCACCATCCCACATGACGAGAACCTCGTGAAAGCTGAGAAAGAGAAACAAATTAAATATCTTGACTTGGCACACGTGGTTGTCGATATGTGGAATGTGGACTTGGCTGTCATTGTGCCGATAGTTGTTACCGCCAATGGCCTGATGGCCAAAAGTCTCGACGACCACCTGTCGAAGCTGTCGTTGCGCGGTTGGATCAAGGGCCTGATTCAGAAGGCAGTACTCCTTGATACGGCTCGCATTGTGAGGAGGTTCCTGTCTCTGGAGCCCTAACCACCGGTAGCTTGGACCCCGCTCCCGATACCGGTGGACTACTATTTTTTATATTTTTAAATGTTTTTTATATGTTTTCTTTTAAAATATTTAAAAATGTAAATAATATGTGTAAAAATAAATATACGAAATAATAATAATTTTCCGATTTTCACTCCAAAAGTGACCTCCATATTCCAAATTAGTTAATTTAGGGTACACGTTCGTGTTTGGGTCACAGATATTCAAATGTGTACAAAATTTCAATTCTATCGGTTCAGCAGATTCGGAGCAAATTGGTTGTGACAGACGGACAGACAAACAGAAACACGAGTGATCCTGTAAGGATTCCGTTTTTTCATTCGAACTTTCGGAACCCTAAAATTTGTGTTTTCGCTCTTAGGGCCGTGTTTTAGAGATCCCAGCTTACTAATAGCAAAAGCATAATCAACCTTTATAATATTCCCACGGCTGGGACTCAGGCTTTCTCCCTGGGAGAGGGAATGAAGGTCTTCAAAAGTTTGGTTCTAAGAAATGCCGTTTTCCTCAGTATGTTTTCCTTCACCGTCATGAGAGCATTGCTGATGAAATACACAAAGTAAAGCGCCTGCTGGGGTTTGAACCCACGACGTACCATTCGTAGGTCGGGGCCGCTACAACTGGGCCACCACTGTCCAATACCTACTTTAAAAGAACTTTAGCGCATTGCTTTGCAAATTAAAGTCCGTATCCAAATGAAATTTATTTATTTTCTCTCCCAAGTGTAAACTCTTAAATGAATAAAAAAAAACCTGGCCAAGTGCATATGACTTCGCACATTAAGGGTTCCGTACCAAATATTGGTATTTGTTAGTAAATTATACGTTATAATAAACATTATCACCAAATTTCAAGTTCATCGGTTAATGGAAAGTTAAAAAATTCTTCGTAACAAAACTTTTGTGACAGACGACGGACGGACAGATGGACACGTGAGAGACAACAATAGGGCTCCGTTTGCTCCCTTTGGGTACGGAACCCTACATTGACACATTTCATGTAACTTCTTACAACGACCGAAATAAATAAAATTTCATCTTTATCCGTGACCTGATCCCCATTTTAAGACAAGCTGATATTAAATTGTACCTGCGCCTACGTATGGCCTTTGCGAGGGAAAGGGTACCCCCTTTCCCTCGCAAAGGCCATACGTCAGAGGTTTACCAACTCTGATTTAAATAGAACTCCAACTTTATGCCCAACTTGCTCCTTTTGGCAAGTAATGAAACAACACGGCTTTATGAAAACTGAGACAGTCGCGTGAACTGTGACCGTTATGTTCGACGCCGGAGTTACTACAGAGAAGGTAGGTTTAGCATATATCTGTATATATAAAAGTCAAAGTCCTGACTGACTGATATATAAAGGCACAACCTAAATAAACAGCTGGTCCAAGAGATATGAAACTTGGAGGGTGTGTTCTTTGTGAAGAGTAGGTATTGTGACGATTGTAGACACAGCCTAATATTAGCGGGTGTGCACCAGCTTTAACTGGTTGACTAGAATGTTCGAGATTTATTGGAGAGCCACTTGAATTTAGAAGGCGTAGACATTTGGTGTAGGCTTGACGTTTGTGTCAGATAGATAGAAGTTGAGCCCTGGCAAGTAAAAGGGAAACACGTATGCCCATACGTGTTTCCCTTTTACCTTATATATAATTCAAATCACCCTCAGCTCTTTCTCTTGTCCAACCGTAGTCAGATCCCTTTTCGTTCAGTCCTCTCGCAATCGCCAAGCTACGTGACATCCCCCGGAGTTACGAAGAACGTCCCAGGATCCCTGCAGGCCGTACAGGAGCCTTGGGGTCCTACAGTATCCACTAAGAAAGGGTTCATCGAAATACAACCCATAAGGTGGAAGCGCCGGGCTACATCCAGGGTCCAGGGTCATGATTTCATGAAATACTTACATTTGACATCAATTCTAACTGAAAGAGTTGTATTGATGATATAAATTATTATAATTCTATAAATACATACTTGCTATGACCGCGAATCAAATTTTGACCAAGATACAACCTGACACTGGCCTGCAAATTGCAAAAAACGTAAGAAAATTATGATTTCGCGAGCTACCCTGGAGCTTTCACCTTAAGGAAGTTAAATGGGGTTGAAAGTTTATAATGGGGAAGTACTAATTCCACGCGGGCGAAGCCGCTGGCAGAAGCTAGTTTAAATATAATATATTATATGTATGTACTTATCATAACCAGCGTTATAATGTTCCCACTGCTGGGACTCAGGCCTCCACTCTAGGACAAGGTATGTAAAATAATTGTACATAAGTGTACCAAATATCCTCAAAAGTGTGTTTGTCAGTATATGTTCATTGACACTTATAAACTATTATTTTACTTGCAAAAATTTGATGAACTGCAGTTACCTCAGCTTTTTAAAGCACATGAATAGAGTTAGCTAAAGTCAATCCCGAAACTAAATGTGAGTAAAACCATAAATAACAATAAATGTTTCTCAGGAAAGTTAAACCCAAAACCAAACAACAACGTTGACACGCAACACGCTATTATTGAAAATCGTAAAAGCTTTCTACATTGCGTATTTTTTGAGTGTAATGTATGAGGGAGTCTCCTCATATCACTGCTTCATACTATGACTGTACTAAGGAACGTATCAAGCACGGAAACAAACACAACACGGACTATCTACTATGCCCATTGGAACGTATTATATCATAACCGTACCTAACTGTATTCGTACGCGGTTGTAGCCAATATGCTCACCGTTTCACCACCTGCGCGCCAGTTTGGCATATATGCATTTGCATATTATACGGTGCCGTTATGCTCAACGCGACTTTGTTGTTTGGTGACAACTAACTACAAAGAACTTTATTTTTATCTGACACGTTCCTACCACGGTCATGGTATGGTACGATGTAGTGGGCTCCCCGATTAGACCCATAGACCCATTGCTTAGACTACGCACCTGTACTATGCTTCAATTTGATGAAAATTGTCCTGGACAGGAATGTTCACTGTGACTTACGATCGCGCTATGCACGAATGCATGGCTAGCAAACAAATTAACTGTGCAGGTAAAAAATCTCTCCGTGCACATCCTTGCGCAGCAGTGGACAGTTGGTTTTAGACGTTCATCATCCTGAAAACTTGCCGTAAAACTATAGGTATAAGAATGTATTTCTCTACGTAAACCAGAGTGAGTGAACAGTGGTGGCCCAATGGTAATAGTAACTTACGAGTTTTTCATCATCATTGCTCTCAAAATGGTGAAAGAAAACATCGTGAAGAAACCAGCATGTCCATTGTCCATGAACCAAAAATTCAAAGACATGTGAACATCCACCAATCCGCATTAGGCCAGCGTGGTGGATTGCCTACTCCTTCTCACAGAGGTCTGAACATTAAAAGGCCGATTATGATAAACCAGAGTATTTTCTATGATTAAATGAATTAAGATTTCCTAGGCTTTGAATGGAAATCTGATTGTTCCTTAAAACACCTACATTTCAACCATATTGAGTCAGAATATAGAAGAGAAAACCTTATGACCACCGCGCCGGTTCAAAAATTAAGGCTACAGCTGACTTAGATTAAGCTCTACTGCTCTTACTAGGATCAAAGAAACTTCTTTGACCTTTCAGTATGCCAATTCTTTTTAGGTCGACGACTGCCATCTGACTAACTGTACCATACCCCAATTCTTTTTAGGTCGACGACTACCATCTGACTAACTGTACCATACCAAGTTCAGTTGAATACGATCTCACTAGCCAAACAATAGACTGTATACTGTGACGTCTCAAGGAGGTCATGATCCTCCCGACCGAATTCCTATCATGGTGGCAAATCTCAACAGAGATTAGCCAAGTACGCAGGAGATAATGTCGTACACAAGTGTGCGTGCAGACACAGGTGCACTCTCTGTTCCTCTCATAGTCCGATGGGACGGCAATCCGACCGGGTAGAGATCAGGCGCAAGACCAACGCCATTTTTTTTTTTTTGGTGGGGTGGGAAATCATCCAATGACTTCTTCCGCTCTGGGTGGAGTGGGACGGCGTGTCAGACTCTTACTGACGAAAACCCACACCTGTTCCTTCCCTGCCTGAGTGCCCAGGGGTGCGGTAACTCATTTTCAGAATTTATCCGCTACCCCTAGGCATGCAGGCACCGGCCACGATGGGCCCTGTCAGTGGTGGCTGACACTAATCTCTTTGAGATGCGCGTCGAACACTACGCGCCGTCGACTCACGGGCCTGGTGCTGATCGGACGACGAGCTACCCACTGCTGGCCGTCCGCAGGCCCGGGTCTACGGTGGCCGAATATCGTCTCGCGACGTCCTACGCCCAGTACGCCCAGTACCTCTCCTACGGTGGTGGCGGCCGGGGCCGTGAGGGGACTCCGTTGAGCTTCCCTCACACGTTCCGCCTCCGCCTTCGCGAGCATTACTGCTTCGCAGAAGGCGGAGACTGCTTCCCATTCCCTCTCGCTCCGTACCATGGCCTTAACCAGGGCCGGGCGCGAGAGGTCGCCGCCACCTATCGCATCCACGAGGACACGGCGGTGCTTCGCCCAAGCAGGGCAGACCTCCACCGTATGCCCGGGCGTTTCCTCCCGCCTGATTTGATGCAGGAACCTCCCGAAACAATCGTGTCTGGTGAGGACCTGCGTCAGACGGAAGGTGAGGACGCCGTGACGCCTCTCCAGCCACTCCTCAAAGAGGGGCACTACCGCCGCAATGGTGGCGTGCCCAGCGCTGGGTTGCGATAGTAGCTGTCTCCATGTCGCCATGAGATCCTGCCGGAGCTCCGTCCACCGAGCCGTGAGGTGTCACGGCAGCAGAGTTTCGTCCCGGCGTTTGGCTTCCTCGCGCCACTCCCAGAGCAGCGCCAGGACCCTCGCCTCCAGATCCCATGGTGACAGTCCGGCAAGGAGGCTCGCCGCCTCACAGGAGACCGTGCGGTATTCTCGGATGAGCCGAATGAGGACCAACAGCTTTAGGTACGTGCTTTCTGAGGCACAGGGGTGTCACACCACCAACGACGTCTCACGGAGGTTATATGAGAATACCAATCTTGTCAACAGACTAGCTGGTCGTTCTAATATACTTTAAAAAAATAAAATAATCGATTAATCATAAGTGACTTACACATGAATTGTGAATTGAATAAGACGTATTAAGAATATTATAATTATTATTTACATAGTATGACGTTAACATGTTTCTATTATAACACTCCACAAAATAAATAACACAATCACAAGGAGTACCGCTGCCAAGCTACACAAGCCCCCATCTTAACAATACCTACTGTCCATTCGAGCCATTAATTACCCTTTGTTGTTATTCAAACGTAGGAGTCAAACAGTTTCAGTCAATCGTTTGACAAACAACTTAGCTTGCCTAAATATAGAAGCCCACTTAATAAGATTTTGAATCTCATTATTTAGATACCAAAGTTTCAAGAGGAGCTAAATATAAAAGGGGACGTCCCTTTGAGTTTGAGTGACCGATAAAGTTCGAGAAGACTTCGGGAAGTTTATTTTTGAACTTAATGATTGTAAGGAAGTATTTCGCTTTCCATTAGATTTCTATTAACTTGGTATTAGAACTGAGAGTTATTAATAGAATTGTATTTATATTCGATAGATCAACCAAGCCTAATTGACGAAGCAAAAATAATAACTTTGAATGATTTTCAGACAAATACCTACCCTAGATAGATCGAGTGTGTTGAAACTATACAGCATGTAACAAAAACCCTGTCCGATCCTATAGGGTATTAATTGGTATCGTACTGCGTACACATACACGTAATCATTTAATGGATACGAGATAATTATTTTTCCTCAATGAAAATAATTAATTTTAAATAAAATGAAAAACTTATCAAAAGCAACACTGAGCGCTCGACAAAATTCACCTACTGTTTAGTTTGAAAGATGCCGCATGAGCGAGACAGAGTGCCTACAGCGCGGCTAGTGCAGGGCGGTGTTGTTTGAAATAAAAATAGGTAAAAATGAAAAGATTTCGCCGGCCGATGGAGTGTTGTCTGTCTGACTTATGAAAATTTGCCATATTTAGTGTTAAATTTCGCATTTTTTATTAAAATAAAAAATCTATAACTTTTGATTTTTATGAGTTACATTTTTTTTACAACTTTTTCTAGTACGTATGTTAAACCAGGAATACGCCTTTATTGGATCGGACAGGGTTTTTGTTACATGCTGTATTTATTTACTACCTAACTACAGACTTTGTGCTATCGATCCACCATCAGACATGTCAGATAACTCCATTTGTTTCACTTAGCCAAAAATCCAATTACCAACGAACATTGAACTCAAACGAGACACGGTAAGTCATTCACTTGCGTGTGGGCAAATTGAATACTTCACTTAGAAGAGCTCATTTATGTTCTCTACAAACATTAATAGAATAACTGGATTGGAATAAACATGTCTAGTTAGCTTTGAGGAAAGTTTGGCTTTGAAGGTGGGTGAGCGAGTGAGCGCGGGTTGAAACGACCGCGGTTTGCCCCTCGTCTTATTCTTCAATGAACTTTGTTTTGAACTGGTCTAAAAACTTAGATAACGAGAGCGGGTAAATGTTCACTTGAAAGGAATAACTAGTCCTGGAACATGGCTTAAAAAGCTGAACTTTTATACCACATGATTTTTTACACCATATAAATTATTTCCAGGTATTAAGTAGGTATCAGAGAAAGACACGCTTTGTGTAAAAATCAACTGAAATCAAAAAATAAAAAACAGCTGTTCCATAATTTATTCGAGTTGTAAATATGTACCTACGGAACACCTTATTTTTCCTTTTTTGTGAAAAAAATCTGGCTGAATAACAGGCATGCCGTCAACACAGATTTAATGAGGCAGATATAAGAGTCTCGTGAACGTAACAAAAAAATACACTTCTCTAATCGGCTCACGACTGAAGAAAGCTTTTACAAAAAGACAATTTTAAGAAAATTCCAAGAACGAGGTCAGCCCTAAAGCAATTACCTCAGAAGAGGTTACAAACGGTACAATATGATAGAATAACCAGGAAAACGGGGAAAGTGAGGAGAGTGGGCACTCACAATAAAAGGACAAAGTTTGCGAATATGTAGTAGGTGCGTAAATTGCCTATAAATTTTCCTCTCCCCTTTTCTTAAGAAAAAAATATCCCTAGGGTTTCGCAGAAACTTATATAGATCTTATAATTTGGAAAGCAGAAACGGTCGTGGCAACGAGACAGATTTATTTGAACTGTGAAATATTCTGTTCAAAATCTTGTTGGAGATTTCGCTTGACAGATTCTCTACAGAGGAGAACAGAGCCGTTTTTAGAGTTACGTACCCGAAGGCTCCATACGGACCCCTATTAATGTCACTCACGTATCCGTCTGTCAATATATCCGTCTGTCACACAGGTTTTACAGCCAAATGGTTGGAGCTACAGCAGACTTCAAATTTTTACAGTATAAGCAAAGCCATACAAATTGCTAAAAATGGTTGACCCAAAGCCATACAAACTGTCAAAAATGGTATGGCACCGTATATGTGAGAAGTCTGACACGTACTTGGCGGGTTTCGTTGGACTTTAACCTTCTATTCCAAATACGGTGCATCCTTTCCATCTAAGCAAATAAATAAAAAAGATAATTAGATCGTCTATAGAGTTTTATTTATTAAAAAGAAAGTAGTAAAGTATTCAGCAATAATTTATTTAAAGTAATAATATGACGAGGTGATGAAATTATTTGCATCAGCCTTATTTATAAAACTCACTAATGATATGCTTAGCTTAGACTGTGAAAGGTTATAGATGGAACGTCATTGGACATTAAATGAAGCAGGGTCGTTGAAATGTGTGAGTGATCTTGACGAACGTAACGATGACGTGTCGGCTTCACATTTTGTCTATGTGAGCTTATTTCGCGTGTACAGATACAAGCCGGCTTCCCATTCTGGTACTTCAGATTGCTGGATTTTGACACTCCGTCTATAACCTTTCATAGTCTAAGATGTTTAGTTTAAGAAGTGATTAGTGTATTCTAAATTAGCGATAGCATACGCCTTAACCATCAAATTCAGTTGTCTATGGGACAGAACCTACGGAAGCCGCGATAAAAAAAGAGTGGCACTCCGGGAGTGCCGACAGAAGTGAAAACTTGAACAAAAATGCCCAACGCGCCTAAAGAAGTTTTCACTTCAATCCGCTAGGCGATCCGCTACGAGCGGTGCGGTGTCGGCGTCGGTGTCGGTGTCGGTATCGGTTTCGGTGTCGGTGTCGTTGTCGGTGTCGGTGTCGTTGTCGGTGTCGTTGTCGGTGTCGGTGTCGGTGTCGTTGTCGGTGTCGGTCTCACGCGCGAGTTCAACAGTTTTAGCCCATCTCAAAAATGCCCAACGCGCCTAAAGAAGTTTTCACTTCAAAAATAGGCAGTCATAGGGACTGCCCGACTGCCGATAGAAGTGAAAACTTGAAACTTTGGCATAACTGTGTTTTTATTTCTTAATTTTTAAATTAATTAGGGAATTAATAGTTTTTAGATTCAAATTATTAACATCAATCTGGTTTTCAAATCTATTTGCACTCCGAGCAATAATCCATATTAATATAGTTTCACAGGACGCTGCGCGACGCCAGTCTGGCGCAACACATCACTAGCATGTAGGTGACGCCAACCCATAAGTTTTACCTCTACCAAAAATCACTCACCGCGACTTTTTTTTTTTTGGGGTGGGAAATCATCCTATGACTTCTCCCGCTCTGGGTGGAGCGTGGCGCGAGGGCGTGTCAGACTCTTACTGACTAAAACCCACCCCTGTTCCTTCCTGCCTCGAGTGCCCAGGGGCGAGGTAACTCTGTTTCGAATTTATCCTCAACCCCCGGGCAGGCATCGGCCATGACGGGCCCCGTCTCTTGCTGACAACTCTTTGAGGCGCGCGTGGAACACTACGCGCCGTCGACTCACGGGCCTGCTGCTGATCGGACGGCGACCTACCGATTACTCGCCGTCCGCAGGCCCGGGTCTACGGTGGCCGGAGATCATCTCGCGGCGCCAGAAGTCCCAGGCGTCTCCTGAGGCGGCTGCTGCTGAGAGCGTGAGGGCGACTCCTTTGTTGGTGCTCTCTCACGCGTCCCGCCTCCGCCTTCGCGAGCATTACTGCTTCGCAGAAGGAGGAGACGGCTTCCCATTCCCTCTCGCTCCGTACCATGGCCTGAACCAGGGCAGGCCGCGAGAGGTCGCTGCACTCCCCCCGACTAAAGAATTTTTCACTTCAAAAACTTTGAAAATAGGTATGTATAAGTAGGTAACATTTTTACTGTTGTCACAACTTCAGAACTTTCCGATAGAAATCTTGATTTAATTTGAAGTCTTGTTTCAACAAAGATCAGAGTGTACTTTGCGAACGTTGAAAATTCTCCCTCTGACGGCCTCCCGGTGCTTGAGAGAGAAGTTGTGTGTACTTGGCAGTGAAGGGCCAGCGCCGTTCCAAGTGGCGACAATTGCCTGACATGATGTCTCTTTTTTTTTCTCTTTTATTCATGGGTGACGTGTTTCAAAAGTTTTAAAATAAAGTTCAAACGAGTTATACGAGTAGTTGACGAAAGAATTAAATATTCTGACAATTTTCGCTGAGTGTCAAGTAATGACAAAAACGCATTGTATGTGCACGCATAAGCAAACTTTATAAATTAACTGGTGACCTGCTCCGGCTCTGCACGGGTATAAAAAAACCGGCCAAGTGCGAGTCGGACTTCGCACATTTTCGGTTCCGGTTCCGTACCAAATGAGGGAATTAGCAAAGAAAAAATCTGATTTATCAACATAAAATATTGGTATTTGTTGGTAAAATATACGTAATATTAAATCATGTATATTTTACTAACAAATACCAATATGTTGATAAAATTACAAGTTCATAGGTTATTCGGAAGTAAAAAAAAATCGGCCAAGTTCGAGTCGGACTCGCGCACGAAGGGTTCCGTACTATTATATATAAAACGGCAAAAAAATCACGTTTGCTGTATGGGAGCCCCATTAAATATTTACTTTATTCTGGGATTTTAGTATTTGTTGTTATAGCGGCAGCAAAAATACATCTGTGAAAATTTCAACTGTCTAACTATCACGGTTCATGAGATACAGCCTGGTGACAGACGGACAGACAGACAGACAGACAGACGGACAGCGGAGTCTTAATAATAGGGTCCCGTTTTTTTATCATTTGGGTACGGAACCCTAAAAATTACGGACAGACAGACGGACACGTGAGTGATTGAAATAGGGCCCCGTTCGGACCCTTCGGGTACGGGACCCTAATTATACACACAAACCTTCCTCGTTTGTTGCTTTTTAGTTAAAACCACATTAAAATCCGTTGCGTGATTTACAAGGAGTTAGCGGAGAAGCACACAGACGCGGAAAGCGACTTTGATTTATACCAAGTAGAGATAGAGATGATCTTATCCTACTGGCAATATGCTTCTATACTTGCCTTTTATTCATATATAAAAATAAGAAATCTAATTTTAGTCCTAAACTCCAGACTAATATGAAACGTTTTTGAAACAAAAATAAACTTTTTATTTGTATTTCCATCGCGTGTTCATAAGTGCTTTCAATAGCAATCACGCGACCAAACTAAAATACCTCAGCCTGATCGCAGACTGGCAATAAAGGTGCGTCCAGAAACTGCGAGAAATGCGCGGCAAACATTCTAGTCTACTGCTGGGGTTGAGGATAAATTCGAAACAGAGTTACCTCGCCCCTGGGCACTCAGGGCAGGGAAGGAACAGGGTTGGGAAGGGTAATAGCGGGAGATGTCATTGGATGATTTCCCACCCCCCAAAAAAAGAAAAACATTTTAGTCTCAAAATCATTTCAGTTTCAATCAATTTCAAAATGTGTCAAAATGTAGGGATGTATTTCTATTATACAAAATTGCTGTCAAACGTAAAATATTTTGTAAATTCAACTTGAAACGTATAACTAGGTAAAAATCTAACAGAATAACAACAGATGATATTGAAAACGGCCTCTGAACATTTTCCAGGTGTTTAATGTAATGTAAATAAATAATACAATTGCAACTGAGCTATATGAAAATGAGGCTGAGGTAAACTGTGTTCTTCTTAGCAACACCAAACTTTGTTCGGAAGTGATAAACTATACTGAGCATAGTAAAACCTCTCTATCGATTTTAACATTAAATATCAGAAGTATTCACTGCAATTTCGACTTGTTTCTTGCTTTTGTTTCGGCTTTGCGGTTCTCTGTTGATATGTTCGTTCTCACCGAATGTTGGACTTCTGAGAATAATCCACCCCCACCCATCAACAGCTATGACATGTTTTGGACAAAAAATTCAATTAACCAAAATGATGGCATAGTAGTTTATGTTCGTGAGGAAATAAGAGCAGGATCATGTGAGCCAGCATTTTCTGAGGGCAACTGTCTTCTCGTTAATATTTCTCCTGAATACACTGTGGTATGTTCGTACCGACCACCTTGCTTCAAAAACGTCACAAACTACATAAATGCACTTGATCAAGTACTAGGCAACATACACTCAAAAAACATTGTATTTACTGGTGACATCAATATAAATACTCTTGATAATGCAAGTGGACCGGTCCAGAGCTACCTTAACTTAATGGCTATGTACGGGTTGCGACAGGGCATAACAAAACCAACCAGGCTCAACAATTGCCTAGACCATTTCATGGTGAAAACCTCTAATTTGTGGCAAACAGTTGTGTTTGAACAACAGCTGACTGATCACTGCCCCATTCTACTCTATATTAATAACGCGTCGGTAAATAAAAATGCTTTAAACTACACCAAAATTATGATTAACTATGAGGAAATAACTAATGATTTGACTAAAGAAACGTGGGACAATTTATTAATTACCAATGATGCTAATATAGCCGCTGAAATTGTAACGAATACTCTACGTCTAGTTATTAGTAACAACACACAAACTAAAATAGCACAAAAGAAACACAAACCCTTAAAACCATGGATATCAAAAGGAGTCGTAAAATCGATCAGAAAGAGAGATAGACTACATTTACTCCACAAAAAAACACCATGTGACGAACATATTAAACAGAAATACTTTGCCTACCGAAATGCATGCAATAAACTAGTTAAGAACCTCAAAAGACAGTACTATCAGGACAAATTAGCGAAAAATGGTGATATTAGGAAAACTTGGAAAACAATAAAGGAAGTATGTAACTTAGACACAAAAAAAGAGAAGCTCTACGAGCTTTTAAACACTAAAAGTTCACCGGTAGATTCTCTCAACATGGTCAATTCATACTTTACCACGGTTGGCGGTACCCTAGCGAACTGTATGCTAAGTAAATTAGGAAAATCAGAGCAGGAACTGGCATCAATGGCGAGAAAAAATAACTCACCAGTAGATTCAATGACCTTTGTTCCAACGGACCCACAAGAAGTAACTAAATTCGTGCTTGGTATGAGGTCACACTGTGCTCCTGGTTGGGACAAAATTTCCACTGAAATCCTTAAACAAAATATCGCGTCTCTAGCTTATCCACTTTCACATCTGTGTAACTTAAGTCTCGCAACAGGCACATTTCCCGCTATTTTCAAACAAGCCATTGTATGCCCTATATACAAATCGGGCGCAAGGGATAATCCTACTAATTATAGACCCATCTCTCTACTGTCAACGCTGTCTAAATTAGTAGAGAAAATTGTTAATAAAAGATTGATGTCCTATCTAGAGCAAAACCAGTTACTAAGCGCAAATCAGTTCGGTTTTAGGGAGGGAAAGTCCACTGAAGACGCTGTTCTCAAGTTGACAACAAGGCTAACCACACACTTAGATAAAGGCGAAAGGTGTGTTGGTGTCTTTTTAGATCTCCAAAAAGCCTTTGATACTGTTTCCACAAAAATACTGCTGACAAGGCTTGAGAACATGGGCATACGAGGACTGGTATTGGACTGGTTTAGTGACTACCTATCGGACCGAAACCAGATCATTAGGGTAGATGGGTACGAGAGTAGCAGAGGCCGCTGCACATTTGGAGTCCCACAAGGTAGCACTCTAGGGCCCACCTTATTTTTAGTCTACATTAATGATCTTTTTAGCATAACTCTGCCCAATGTGGAACTCCTTATGTTTGCAGATGATACTGTTTTGGTTTTCCACGGGAAGAACTGGGACATGGTCCGCCAGGAGGCTGAAGACGGATTGGCTAAAATAACGAAATGGTTGGAAAATAGTCTTCTTTCTCTGAACACCTCCAAAACCAAGTATATGTGTTTCAGCAAATCCTATTTGACAAATCCAGGTCCAAACTTCTCTCTAAGAATACATATGTATCCATGCAACCGAACTAACAATCGCTCTAACTGCACATGCGACTGGCTTTTGCGAACCCCCTCTATTAAATACTTAGGCTTACTAATAGATGAGAGACTTGACTGGAGCACTCATACAACTGCACTGGCTGGAAGGATTAGAAGATTTATCTATGTATTCAAAAACTTACGAAGTGTGGCAACTTTCAAACTTCTAATCCAAACTTACCGAGCATTGTGTGGGTGTCTAGTCAGGTATTGCATCTGCGCCTGGGGAGATGCGTACAAGAACCATTTGATTGTGGTAGAAAGGGCACAAAGAGCAGTACTTAAGGTCATTATGCGCTTGCCCTTTACACACCCAACCGTGAATGTCTATGAAAGGGCAGACGTACTATCTGTTAGAAAACTCTTTGTGCTTGAGATGTTGACAAAGTATCATAAAATCACCGTACCTACCCTACCTATTACATCTAAACGTGTAGACCGCTGCCCAATACCGCGTGTTAGAACAGTCTTTGCAAAACGGCATTCTAATGTACTAGCCCCTAAATTATATAATATTTTCCTAAAAAATAATAAAGACTGCAAGACGTACACTGTCCAAAAATTTAAAACCAAATTGATAATCTGGCTTAAGCAGTACGATTATGGTGACGTCGAAAACTTGACTTCCAATGGGTAAATTAATATGTATAACTTCACAAACACAAAACACCCACACACTACACAGACACATAAAACACACACACACACACAAATGTAAATGTTCAATTCCTAGACCTAAATGTTTCTTTTTTTTTTTTATTACTTTAATTTTTAAGTTATTGTTTACTTGATTTATTTATTGTAATAACTTAAACAGGCGAAGACACTGGTCCTTATGATACAGTTAACACTAGTTTAGGGACCAGGGGATTCACATTTATGTACAACTTTTATGTCAATAAATTTATTTATTATTATTATTATTATAATGTAGGTCTAAGTCGTAGTGAGGATTCCAAACCGAACTGCTAATATTCAAGTATGGGATGAAATAGTGTGTTAATAAATAATTTTATGTTACTATGCGCGGAGCTTCACTTCGGTAGGATTCGCAAGTCCAAGGATTCCATATCCATGGATTAACCCAATATATACTTTCAGTTATTTGATACCGGCAAAGTCAATTTTATTTAGTAAATATAACGAGCCAACGCTGTTAAAGTCTACTCTAGTATAGATTAATTAATGTAGAACCAGTAATGTAATTTTGCAGTTTAAGGTAACGTTCGTATTCCTGAAACACTATATTAAAATTACTACCGTTATTTTATAAATGGTTTTCCAAATAATTTCTGGCCTGAAAATTTCTATAATAAAAATTTCTTTATCTATTTATGAAATCAATTAATTCTCCTGACTATACATTCTTTCAACCAGCGATTGATACGAATTCCCAGCTATTAATAAAAACTTATTAAAAGGACATTCCATTCATTCAGGCTTGTTTTATTTTTAAACCGAAAAATAAAACATGAAAGTGAAAACGAGCAAAAACATTTTGAGTTATTAGCTGCCTGAATAGACACGTGATGACAGACGTGACTAAAAAACCACGGACCAAGAAAGTCCATAACGAAAACCAAAGAAAAAGACCTTCTGATAACTAACTGAACATCTTTAGACCATCCTATAAAATAACTTAAAGAAACTCTGCAATAAGACGTCAGGTGGAGTAGTGGGCGCGGGGGGTCATTTATAATGCAAGTAGGTCACACGTACTAGTGACCTTAATGTATTGTTCAAGGGGAACCTTCGCGGTGTCAGACCAATGCTACCGGCCGCAGGTGTAAACCTACGCTTTCAGGGTTATGAAGAAATGGTTTTAGTTGCGATGCGCCATCGCTACATGGTGAATATTCCACCCATACGCACAAAAAGACAAAAAGCGCCGCAACAATATGACAGCGTGTTTTTAAACCTACTAACCTGTGAAAAGACTGGATGCGGAAGACGGAAGACAGGGTATTGTGACGTAGGATAGAATATGGCCTTGGTTCAGCAGTGGACTGCAACAAACGTGCACGGGCCGCAGCAATATGCTGAGCGTTAGCCGTTTCGCGTGGTTGTGACACATATTTCCTTCTGCACGCGTAGCATGATCACCATAGAAACGGGTTTTGTCGACGGAAGAATAGACAAAATGACAGATTGTAGAATGATTTCTACCGTCCTAAGCACGGCGATGTTAAAACTGAAGAGAACAAATGTTTCTATTCTTCAGTCGACAAAAGTCTACAATGTAAAGCATGATGCTCGGGCAAAAAAGATGTCAAGTTAGATAAAAAGAACTTTGTCTATTCTTGGTAGAATAGAGAGAGAATTGGTCATGCTACACCTACTGATATCATCTTTAGAAATGTACTCTATGCCAACTTGTTTAGTTTTTAGACTTCCGAAAAGCAACTGTGTAACTATGTTGTATGTGTAGAAAGTCTTTCTTTCTTTTCTTTTTCTTTCAGTTGATAGATACCTCAGATTAAAGATAACAATATCTAAAGAATATTAAAGAAACTTGTTAGTCCAATCAAAATTATTTTATCCGACAGTTGAAAATAAATTCCTGCTTCACACTATTAATATTATGATCATACAAGCGTAGTTTATTAATACATTTTACATGCAACTGACAATATTGAACAAATAATAAATTAATTCGCTGGGTAAAGGCACGAGTGTGTCAGCCACAAGTGTGGTTATCGGTATCAGGGATCCTCTACTATGACGTGCCAATGCCATCATGATTCCGCTGTGAGAGAGACAAAGCTATACAAGACGAATAGCGCTGTCTCTTTTCACAGCTGATTCACGATGACAATTACACTTCATAGTAGGGGTTCTGACGTAAATACGTAACAGTACCGTCCAATGTTTTGGCTAACAATTTAATTACTTTAAGTGCTTTATTATTAAAACAACCTGGGTGCCCGATGAGGTTTCCCATCGCCAAAAATGAGGAAATTCCATACAAACTTAAATCTGTATATTTAAAATGCAAAGTCCTGACTCACTGACTGACTGGTATATAATCGCACAGCTTAAATCGCAGGTCCTAGAGACATGAAATTTGGAGTGTGTGTTCTTTGTGAAGAGTAGGCATCCACTAAGAAGGGGTTTTTCGAAATTCTACCCCCGAGAGGATGAAATGGGGGTTGAAAGTATATAACGGGGAAAGTACTAATTCCACGCGGGCGAACCGCTGGCAGAAGTTAGACCTATGAAAGTTCCGCCCCAAAAGCGGTTAAATAAGTTAGGGTCTTAATCTTCAAAAATCCTTAGTTTTTGTTCACTTCGCTAAAATCAACTATAGTGCACATGCTTTTTCTATAAGCGATAAACAAATGAGTTTAAGATCATGATTCTCAAAGATAATTATTGCTTGTTACAAAATCTCATTCGCACCTACCTATGGTCATACCTATATCCATCTGCCTAGCCTTTGCCCAACTATCATGGGGTTGGCTTCCAGTCTAACCGGATGCAGCTGAATACCAGTATTCTACATGGAGTGATTGCCAATCTGACGTTCACAACCCAGTTATTGTAATACGATACCCCTTGGTAAAGACTGGTTGTCAGACTTTCGGGCTTCTGACGACCCGTTACGACTGTCAAAGATCCACGATTGACAGCCGGGACCGACGGCCTTTCCGAGGCATGGAGGAGTCTCGGTATGTAAAGGTGGTCACCCATTCATGGACCAACCCCGGCAAGCGTAGCTTAACCTGATGGATCGACCCGTGCGGCTGTTATTATTTTAACCACGAACTCCTTACATGGTCACATCTATATAATTATGTATGTTTAATATGGATGGATGGTAAAATAGTCATCTTTCGTATGTCTTGTGATTTGGCAAGAATAAAGCCGAATATCAATTGCTTTAAAGCCACTCAACCTATAGGTAGATACTAAAAATTCTAAGTCCTGTTGTCAAATTATTCTTATTTATTTAATTCGATTGAAATTCTTTCGAATCCGAATACATTAATTTTCTTGCTTCTGTTTCAGATACTTCAGTCGGTTGTCAAATAAAACCCGTTTGATGGCAGGCAGTTCGGATAATTCATTCGGGACAGGTGCCATGGTGAATTTTAAAAGCATCGGTTAAAAATACATCGATCAAACGCAAATACACAAAAACACCAGTTTTATATATTTTACCGAGAAACCGTGCAAAAAAAACAGTTACAAAATGAAAGTAAAGGAATATTTTTTACGTCCTGTGAATGTAAACATGCATATAAAAGAGAAATGTATATTTTATCGTAACGAGATTTTTATGTTGCTACGCCGCTACGAAAAGTACTACGAGATGGCTACGAGGCTACGCGATGCATTTATTTCGTAGACTCGTTTTCTGTTTGGTACGGAGAATTTCTTACTGCATTTAATGCAAGCTAATGAATAAATAATGTGTTTTTATTTCTTACCAGTATTGCGTTACGGAGAAAATGAAGACTATTGAAAGTTGAGTTAATATATAGGTGGTAGACCCCTGCCTAACTTTTCAGGAAATGCAGGCGTAATGTTATAAAATTGTGTTTAATTTTTAATTTCTTACTACATGTATGTATTTTAGGTTAAAAGTTGATGTAAGAAAGATAGTCATTTTTAATCATCATACGGAATTCCCAAAAATATGTACTTTCCATACTTCTGAAATCACTACTCACAAAGTATCCTTTAAAGTTTCATTCAATAACTTCAAAATAGCTTAACCTACTCAATTTCTTCATTACCTTCTTCTTCGTCGTCAAACTCTTGTCAGAATGGACATGGTCGTCACATCAGGGGTCGCAACTGCTTGGGGTCGCGGATAAATTCGAAAGAGAGTTACCACGGCCCTTGGCACAGGTAACTGAAGGAACAAGGGTGGTTTTTAGTCAGTAAAGGTCTGACACACCCTGCCGCTCCACCCAGAGCAGGTGAAGTCATTGGATGACTTCACACCCTTCAAAAAAAAACTTGATCGGTTCAACGCATTGGTGACCTGCTGCGCGCTCTTGTGCCTTCAACTTTGCCTGCACCCTGCACTACAATTCGCTCCACAGATGTGTCTTCTCGACGTTTAATATGTCCAAAGAAAGAGAGAATACGACATTAGACGATGGAAGAAAGACGCTGTTTGATTCAGAGTTTCTGGAGGATTGAGACGTTGGTTCGGAATTCTGTCCAGGTTATGTCAAGCATTCTTCTCTGGCACTACATTTCTAAACCGTCTATCTTCTTTTTCTCACTTTGCCTTGAAGTCCACGTCTCAGTAATGTAAAGAAAAATGGTCAGATAAGATAAGATAAGATAAGATTATTTATTTGCTAAAAACATGGTATAAAAGATGGTAAACACTAAAGTCCTGGCAAGTCGTATTTTAGTAGCATTTATGATGTTTCTCCATTATATCTCTCTGCATAGCCTTTTCCCAACTATCTTGGGGTCGGCTTCCAGTCTAACCGGATACAGCTGAATACCAGTACTTTACATAGAGCGACTGCCCAGGAACTAGGTAATACGATACCCCTTGGTAAAACTGGTTGTCAGACTGTCGGGCTTCTGACGACCCGTAACGACTGTCAAAGATTCACTATTGAAAGCCGGGACCAACAGCTTAACCTGCTTTCCGAGGCACGGAGCAGTCTCGGTATGTAAAGATGGTCACCCATCCATGGACCAACCCCAGCAAGCGTAGCTTAACCTGATGGATCGGTCCCTGCGGCTGTTATTATTTTAGCCACGAGCTTCACCACCAGTTTCTCCATTATACTAAAGCAAAAAAAGATACTCAGAAAACAGAAGCACTTTGCTAGCTAGCATAAGCATAGCATAATTAGCCTATAATGTTCCCACTACTGGGACACAGGCTTCCTCTCTGTGAGAGGGTGTGGGCCGCATCCACCACGTGAGCCTAAAGCGGGTTAGTGGATATCACATGTCTTCGAAGTTTTGGTTCTAGCTTTAGTCACGATGTTTTCATTCACCGTTTTGAGAGCAGTTAAATATGCCTAGCCTTTTCTCAACTATCTTGGGGTCGGCTTCCAGTCTTACGGAAATCAGCTCAATACCAGTATTTTACATGGAGCGACTGCCTATCTGACCTCCACAACCCAGTTACTGGGTAATACAATATCCCTTGGTAAGACTATAGATGTCAGACTTTCGGGCTTCCGACGACCCGTAACGACTGTCAAAGATCCACGATTGACAGCCGGAACCAACGGCTTAACGTGCTTTCCGAGGCACGGAGGACTCTCGGTATGTAAAGATGGGCACCCATCCATTTACCAACCCCGGGATCCGTAGCATAACCTGATGGATCGACCCGTCGACCCTACAGCTTCTAAGTCGCGGCCGTTACCTCTGGGCCACCACTCCTTTGTTCGTTAACTTTCAAAATTATTGTTTTAAAAGATACTTTGCAGCACGTAAAGCCGTTGGCCTATCATTAATTCATCTTCAATCATTACGGGTAGTCAAAAGACCGAAAGCTTGACAGCCAGGCTTGTGTATCATGTAACTACCACTAGAGTCGATGTCTGCCAGGGTCGCAGGTGTGTTTCAAAGAGTCACCGCGCCCCTGGCACAGGCAACTGAAGGAACAGGGGTGGGTTTTAGTCAGTAAAAGTCTGACACGCCCTTCCGCTCCACCTGAGCGGGAGAATTTATTTGATGATTTCCCACCCAAAAAAAGGGTATCATGTTACCCAGTTACTGGGTTGTGGAGATCCGCAGGTGTATTCGCTAACTCAGTTGACATCAATTTGATAGGCACTATGCAGTACATTGCTCGGTGGACATCGATTATAATAGGCGCTACGGTTTTCCTATACGTCAAAGCAGCAATGTACGGCAAAGTGCCCATCAAATTGATGTCAACTGAGTTAGCGAATACGCCTGCAGCGTTCGCTCCATGTAAAATACTGGTATTCAGTTGCATCCAGGTAGCCTGGCAACCGACCCCGATATAGTTAGAAAAAAGCCAGGAAAGTTTATGTAAGATAACGAAGATTCGCTCTAGAGCGCACATAATCATACCTTCTTATTTTTATAACGTCGTCTACTGAATATTATAAAACTGAAACTGACAGCGAGAGAAAATTGCAGCGTAAAATGTAAGACGTTCACACCTCGTTCTAGATATTGGAACCGGTCATTTGTAGAGAAACAATAAAACTGTAAGAAAGATTGGTAGTTTTAATATTGCATTAATTTTACTATTACCAATTTCTTTAACACATTTGCCTGCAACTTCGTTTACATCAAACTGCACAAATACCACTATGAACTAATTCCAAACTAGAGATTCATTCTGAAAGAATCTAATTCAATTATTTTTCTTTAACATAAAACTGCTAACGGGCAAAACGTCAAATACATTCGGTAAATATGTTATCTATGTATTATGACCAGGTGTATAGACGTCAACAAAGTAGAAAGTAAGGACCGTAGCAGCTGGCGTTCTGAGTTTCTGACTACTCCATGGGAAATGGCATGAGTTTATGAATGTGTGTAGTTTATATAATAATATTATTTATTTAAAATTAGCGACGCAATACGCTCTAGACAAGAAGTAACAGTCTATCAGTGAAAATCCATTATATAAAAATCTCGTGTCAAGGTGTTTGTGGTTGCACTCCTCCGAAACGGTTCGACCGATTTTAATTTTTTTTTTTTGTATATGTCGTAGGTATGACAATAGATCGTATAGTATTTTTCACCCTCCTACCCCACCCCTCATTTTTTTACAGCAGAACAACGTTTGCTGCGTCAGCTAGTAATTTATAGGATTGACAAGTACCACCGAAATGTCTTGTGGGTAATCTCAAACATTTTCAGTCTTGTTCATAAAAAAAAACTGAACTGTTTGTCTTTTGGAAAATAGTTATTGCTCATATAATGTTAATTTTTCTAGAGCCTGAGGTCTTTATTTGATCAATTCAAACAATCTCCTATCGCAGGTATGGTAAAGGCAATTGGTTTATAAATAAACATCACTCTATACAGATTTCCCTGTTCCTTTCGTCTAGTGTGTTTTTATGTGTGTATAAAAAAACATGATTTCAAAATCTACCTTTTTATGGTACCAAGTCATAAAATAACCAAAATATGCAAACAGTGTTAAACATTACACAAAAAAGACCGTTAAGATTTTACGACCACCCAGTACCATTACCTATATAGAACCTAAAAAATAGAAGATAAATGACAAGCTTTACATAGAACCTTTTTTAAGCCACTTGCCCGATACGTCACTCTCGCCGGAGCTTAAAGTGAGCTCAGTAAATTGCTTATCGGGTATGGTTAGAGCCGCACGGGAACGCAGAATACCGGGAAGTATCGAACGATACTGATATCCACGGATTTCAACACCGATTACGGATTAATAGGGTTTTCCACACTCTTTACAGGTTTGAAAAATAAATCCCTATTTATTTTTAACAAAGGAGAATGTATGTTCTTAATCTCAAACAAACCGTATGCCAGAAGGGATTTTCCGTAGGTAAAAAATACAAACTTCATGTTAACTTTCATGCCATTTAAAAAAAAAATTTTAGTAACGTAATGACTTTTGAAGTAGTAAGTAGGTTGTGGAGGTCAGATAGGCAGTCGCTCCATGTAAAATACTGGTATTCAGTTGTATCTGGTTAGACTGGAAGCCGAACCCAAGATAGTTGGGAAATGCCTAGGGGTAGCGGATAAATTCTCAACATGAGTTACCGCACCCCTGGGCACTCAGACAGGGAAGGAACAGGGGTGGGTTTTAGTCACTAATAGACACGCCCTCCCGCTCTACCCAGAGCGGGAGGGCGCAGATCATCCAATGACATCTGTCATTGGATGATTTACCACACCAAAAAAAAAAAAAGATAGTTGGGAAAAGGCTAGGCAGATGAAGATTCTATAAGTAACGAGTACATTATTTTATTGTTTTTTTTTTTGTACAAATTTTTCCTACTACTTATAAACGCGGTGTATTTTTCTTCTTTCCAACTCTCATTTCGCAGTTATTCTGGAAGAGATCTTTAGAAATAAGCATCACCTTTGTCCCTATTTTTCAGTTTCATTCTTCTTGTCTGTTTATTATAATTATGTGTTTACACTAATGAGGTATTTTACTAAAAAAATCTTATGTCTGTCAGTTAAATAACCAAAAATTATTAGACACCTATTTTTTGCTTTACCAAACCAATAAAAAATGACAAAGATAAAACGCATCAAAGTTTAGGCGTGTAGTCTCGTTACGTCACTTTGGTAGTAAAAAGTGTCGCTCTTCGTCTTCGACTAATTTGTTTTTTTTTATATATGTTTGGGCATAACTCCGTCATTTATTGACGGATTTGCAAAATTCTTTTTTTGTTCGAAAGGAGTTTGTTTCGAAATAGTCCCAATTAAATTTCATATAAATCCAATGATGGGGTTTGGAGACAGACAACGGAGCTCTTCAAATATTGACAGCAAATCAACCGCGTTTGCTGCTATCGTATCTCTATGTATTGTTAACACAGTTTAATGCCGAACCACAACTAAAAAGTGAAAAATAAAAAACTTTTTTACAAAAAATAGAACTATTATTTTGTAAAAAAGTTTTTAAATAAAGAACTTATGTGTGAACCAAATGTTCAGCTTCTAAACTCAGCAGCATAGGCAGTGCGTTGACTACCAACGAATGAATTTTATAATTTTACTAAGTACAATCTATAAGGCTGTTCAAATCTCAAGTCGATGCAGCTTCTCTACTCAAATTCAGAGCTGAAAAGTGGATGCTGGACAACATTGAACTATAATATTACATCGATGCAGTGTTACTAGATTCCAGCGCTGAAGTGGTGGATCAAAAAAATAGCCTTATTATTTAAATATTTTAACAAGGCTAAGTGAATCCATTGACAATTTAACAACACACAAACAGGGATCCTACTACTATTATAACTGCGAAAGTTTGATAGGATGTATGTTTGTAACTCAATCGCCCCAGAACGGCTGAATGGATCTAGATTAAATTTGGCACAGAGATAGATTATAATCTGGAATAACAGCACTTAGGCTATAATTTTATTTTGGGGAAAGTACTAATTCCACGCAAGCAAAGCCGCTGACAGAAGCTAGTTATTTATTTGAATTTGTTTGTAGAAATCTGTTTGAATAAAAATACATACCTACTAAGCTCCCTAGTAATGGATTGATTATTTAAACAAACTTTAACAAAATTAAGGATACCACATCAGCCAAGTTTTCCGGGAGGCCAACCTTTATCAAGTCCAATTTGCCAAAACTTTACACTACCCTGTGTTGACAGTTAATTTGTCCTTATTGCGAAAGCATCCTTATTCTTATCACGTTATATTCCCCAGTCGAAACCAGGACTATTGTCTGTTTATCTTAACGGCCTAAACCCGTTCTCGAATAAATGTTCAGTGTTTACAGCGAGTGAACAGACATTGTCGACGAATGGAAACCACTTTAGTACCTACACCCCATAACTTGTACTGAAGAGCCCTGTAGGACGCGTTTAAATTGGTAGAAGTAAAGTTACTATTTAGGGGAATACCAAATATTTACAGTACAACTATTTTTTAATGTCCCTCGGCAATCATCGCATTTCCGAATACAAACGAATGCTAATTTCCATGTCCATCAATTAGAGTTATCGTGTATAATAATTTTAATTCAGAACTAATTACTTTATTGTTGTTTTGTTTTGATATCCGTGTGGTAGTTAGTTCTCTAATTTAACACTCATATTATGGGAATAAATATGAATAACAAGTCCGCCATCTTTGAGAGTCCAACATATTGGATTTAGAATGACGTCACTTTTCTAACCATGCATTGTCATCCAAACTAAACAAGTATGCAAAATTTCAGCTTAATTAGAAACCGCGAAGTGGGTCAAATTTAACTTGATTTTTTACGTAGTTATTTATTACATGTGAAGTAAATAAAAGTGTGTTAAAATGAAGGCCTTGTTAATAACTAATGGTTAGTGAAATTGACATAATGGTGCCGATTCTCTTGTTTAATAACTAAACTAATATTAGAGAATCGCTATCTTTTACTAAAAGGCAGTGCGAGAAAAGGACGGCTATAGCTATGAACTAAGTTAGAGATGTCAAACTAGTTTACGCCTTGCGCTTAAGCGTGTTTTTAGACGACATGTTTTTACGTGTACCCTTATTTTGTATGGAAGTATTAGTTAAACTATATAATTTGACAGCTTTAATATACGTCCGTCTCTTTCTTGTTTTATTAGAGAGAAAACGATAGCAATAGCCTAAATTAAATTTAGTTTGTGCACAACATAATCGGTACTAATGCCTGCTTATTGGTGCAACCTCTTATTTGAATTGAAGAGCTGAAAAGACATTGGCAAAACAGAACCTCCCTTTTAGAAATCGGTTAAAAAGCCCCAGAGTCCACACTTTTGCAACCTGAGCCTGAGTCTTGATATTTATAGCGAAACTTACGTTAGCTATCGATCGCTAAACTACTAGCCTCATTTGTGAGGAAAAATTTTTCATCATAAACTGAAAAGTAATTGATTTTCTTGAAATATGTACAGAGATGGCGTAAATATTAACTTGCAAGCACTATTTTTCATGAAAACTTATAATTTATAATTAATAACGTTTACCGCTTGTAACATATAAATTAACTTGTCAAAATATGAAAGGACATAAAAGTTTGCCTCCTTGCAACATTAATTTCTTAGCGAACGAATTTAGTCGTTATGCGATTGTTAACTATGTCGAGACTGCAGGCCCGTTTTAGCTATGTCCTTTTTGTACTTGAGTACTACTTACTGTCTCAAACCCAGACGCGCTCTAACTAATGGAAACTACGTCGCAGAATTGTGGTTTCAACAAACAATTCTAGAAATATGAATATTGTAAATGTTTAGAACGACAACAAAGAGAACCGACTTTATTATTCTAAACACGTTTTGTTTTGAAGTGCTCTAGGGAAGCAATTTCGAAGGATAGAAAAGTCCTTATCTCACACTTTCATCTAACTTGAAGATAAAGTACAAAACTTAGATTGATCATTTCTTCGCCCAAGGACTTGTCATGTTTTTGTAGCGGTTACCTGGTTTTCACGGATTACATAAACGAACCCCCTTTTATATATTCGGGACGTTCGTCCTCTGTTTTTATATTAGATTATGGTTACCTTGTACGGAGGCGGAAAAGAAAATGTATGTTTATTGCTAACCCTTTTAAGATTCAGGTGTTCTTTTCTTGATTTGTATATGAATTTGCTTGGATAGATAAGAGGTAACTTAAGTGTGCATTTACCTTTGAAATAAATATGGAAGTCCTACCCAAATAAAAGCAACACAAAAAAATAATGATTAGATACATTCCCGTCCTGCATATATGACGGTCATAAATTTAGTTGGATAACTGCTCTACTTTACCCACCACGCTGCGCTGCGCAAAAATGTGGCGTTAGATTTAATCACAGCTGCCTTGAAAAGCGCAACTTTTCTAATGACCATAACGCAGATAAACAGCAGTTGTGTGTGTGTTGCTTGTAACACAAAAGTTTCCTAGCGGGAGTTATGAACAGGTAAATATGGCTGGGACTGAGAATGCCGAGCCAACAATGCAGAGCTACGTTACAGGGATACGTTACCCCCGTACAGTGGCGTAGCTAGTCCCATGGAGGGCCCAGTAACAAAAATTTTGTTGGCCCCTTTTTTACCTAGCGATAAAGTGCAAAAGGGGTATTGATTTTTTTTTACAAAATAGCTAATAGTGCCTAAAGAGCTGTCGCAGCAGACTACGAAGGAAATGGCAGGACAAAAACTATAGGTTGCGTTCATATTGGCAGGAAAGAAGCGCGCGCTCGTGTAAGATGGAAATCCTCTGAAACAATCTGAATCAGATAAGACTAGAATTTGAAATTCTGGACAACATTTTACGATTTTTGGCTTTCATCCGTCAGGGCCCCCCTGTAGCCCGAGGGGGCGTATCATTGATATAGCTGATACGGTCGTTGCTACGTCTCTGCCCCTTACCATTGTGGCCCCGGGGATTTATGTCCCCACTCACACGTAATGTGCACTTCCGACTACCCAAGTAATGAGACTCAACTTTGAATTTGAAGCCACATTTAACCAAGTTTAAATGCTTTCCGCTGTTACTCTGGCTTTTGTGAGATTAGACTGTTAAACTTGCCATTCTGCCAACTTAATGGTACGTAGATTCATTTCATTAAATTCAATGTGTTATGAAGTCGTAACTTTGTCGAGATAAAGATATTTTTGGATTTCATTATCCAGCTGTTTAGTCTGTGTTCGTGGAAATAATGAGAGACTTAACCGACCGATTATTTATGATGGAAAGTTTTTCTATTTATTATTTTAATCTTTATATAAAAAGGTCTCTGTGGCAAAGACTTTTAATTAGACAATTTGAGTTGAGTGACTTAGACGCAGGCTTGTCGGCTCGATAAACTGGTAAAGACACTCAATATAAGGCGGCTATCATGCTATTGAATAAATGAAGATAGCATCGCGATATGCGATTGCATTGTCCGTGTTACGTACCTAACCTAGTTTCTTCGATATTATATTCTTTTGAAGGAATATCCTCCAATACACTCGGCTCAATCGCCATAACAATGGATGAATACTCTCGCTTAATGTCAATTAATAAAAAGTTATAACTGTCATTTTGATTGAGTCAAATGGAGGAAACTAATTACAATGTTATGGTCGAGATTGTGCAATATTGTACTCTTTCAGTGGGACCTCTTTAGAGGGTTTAGTACTCATGGCACGTTATGAATAAAAGAAATAAACATTTATTCCATTTTTAATAAATAAATAAAAGAGTGAGAGTGATTGAGGCGCGAGTGATTTTTTTATTTAAGTAAAAGTTATTGAATAGGAATAAATCTTAGATCTACTCTGAAATTGTCTATCACTCATGTACCTACCACGTCCCCAGACATTACAGTATCTATGTTAAAAAAGTGTTTTTTAGATTTTAGGTTTATCTATTTTTAGGGTGCCGTACCCGAAGGGTCCAAACAGAGCCCTATTGCTGTCACTCACGTGTCCGTCTATCCGTCGTCTGTCACTCAGGTTTTACAGCCAAACGGTAGGAACTACAGTTTTCAAATTTTCACAGTATAAGCATCTTGTTGACCCAAAGCCATACAAATAGTCAAAAATACATTTGGTACGGAACCCTAAATGTGCGAAGTCCGACACGCACTTGGCCTTGGGTTTATTGATTGCAAAGCTTTCACTGCTGAACATAGGCCTCCCCCAAGTGTATCGCATCCATCGGATGCCCGCAACCCGTCATCAGGTCATCGGTACTCCTTGTTGGGAGGCCTTTCAACGCTTCGTCTTCCGGTACACGGTCGTCACTCTAGAACTTTTCGGCCCCATCGATCATCTGTTCTGCGAGCTATGTGTCCTGCCCACTGCCACTTCAGTTTGGCGAATCTTAACCTATGCGAACTGAAATCTATCATACCTAAAGAAAATTGTAATTGCTCATAACTGAAAGCTCCAAGAACTTTCTACGAGTTTTCATAATACCTTCGTTCTATACG
Organism: Polia nebulosa; assembly: GCA_951329385.1. Classification (NCBI taxonomy): domain Eukaryota; kingdom Metazoa; phylum Arthropoda; class Insecta; order Lepidoptera; family Noctuidae; genus Polia; species Polia nebulosa. The sequence continues at coordinate 11,910,484 of OX589598.1, forward strand.
TTCTCATAAAACCACCTTCACTATTTTTGGATTTCCTATGTTTAAGTAAAATAAAATCTAAGTATCTACCTCAAAAAGTTTGTGTCGATACAAAGTATCAGATTATAACAATTGTTTTTGCTTTCGTAGTTTTTTTTTTCAATTTAATATTTCAACATCCAGAAATATCATCCTTTTTGGCCTTAATTTTCATTTTTTTATATCAGAAATCCACTGTGACAGTGTAAACGTACTTATATAATGTTCCAGTTTAAATGAGATATTAAAATAACTCCATTGTAAATTCAACACAATAAATTGAAAGTACTTTACTTTCAATTTATTTGAGCATCTCATCTCGCACTGCAGGCACTAGAAACTTTATATAACAGCAGTCGCAGCTATTCTTGGAACGGTTCCAAAACTCAAGGATATCCTGTTACATAACTATAACAGATACTCACCAAGTCCTCGTCGTCATCGGAGAAAATGTTGCTGCGCTCCTGGGCCGTCATGTCGCCGACTTACAAAATACCATACAATATTCATCCATGGTTTACACACACAACACCAGATGCATCACTGTTATACACTGCAACTGCATCCAAAACTTCTTCAATATAACTCCTTGGTAATACATGTTCGAACTTTAAACTAGACACTACAAAAAAAAATATATATATAAAAATTATTTTTTCGGAATTCGATATTCAATTATGTTCGCAAAACAAGTGAAACATCGACAGTTATGGTGGAGCGGCCGACGTACCCTCTCCGTGCGAGGGCTGGGCGCTTACTGCGGAGGAGGGCGGCAGAGAAAGCACTGCAGCGTCTTGTCACCATGGCGACGAGGAGGCTTCCACGCCACCGCAGCGGAGTATGCATTGTAGACAATCACCCACGAGGGAAGTGAATTAGAGTAATTTTATAGATTTCTGCAGTAACCAATGGACCAATTTTCCAGTCCGCTTAGACGTTTTACTAAAGCTTTTTCTGTGTTTTAAATTACTTTAGGATTAGTAAAGACTTTTTATTCGTTTAACAAGTTCTTTTTTTAAACGACTTCTAAAAAGGAGGTTCTCAATTTGTCGGAATCTTTTATTTTTATTTCTTTATTAATTAACAATTATGTACACACAAATAACAAACAGACAAGAAGAAGGAAACAGAAAAATACGTACAAAGGTGATGCTTATTTCTAATGAAATCTCTACCAGCATACCGCTGATTACTCGAAGAGCCTGGACCAAATTTGTTTTTCTTTTCAGAATCAAAACCAGAATCAGAATGCTTCAAATTACAACTGAATGTGAGATGTTACAGATAGTTTTAAAATTTGGTGAAGATCTGTTGAAGAACTTCGGCGATTTACAAAGGAACTCTTCAATAAATGTTAGCAAACCTTCCGGAATTGCTACAACCATATGTCTGCTTATTGTTTACACCACTTCATAACATAGCATCACAGTTCACCCTGGTGCACTCTAAATTCATCAAATAATTATGTTCAAATTCCATATTTTTGGGGCTATCAATTCGGGCATAACTTTACTATTCGGTTTTAGTTATGGGGTACAACAACTAAAAAGTGAAAAATAAAAAACTATTTTACAAAAAAATACAACTGACTTCCAAAAACACAAAAAATAACTTTAATTTCCGAAGTCGGTGTCAAATAACGAAGAAACAAAACTATAAACACCGACTTCCGAAATTCAATGTATTTTGCATTTTTAGTGTTTTTTTGAAAGTGGATTAAAAAATAAGAAAAAAAATTCGTTTTCAAGGGTAAGATCTCACTACTTTTTCAGTAAAAAGTTATGAGATTATACCCTTGAAAATGAAAATTGTCTCTTTTATGTTTTCTATGCTTTCCTCGGGATTAGCAAAAGCTAGCAAAAGCTTATATTAAATCGTGTATAAATTCGTTATTTATGCATTATAGACACACTCGTTACGTAGATAAAAAGTTAGGTTAGGTTAGATTAGATCAGCCCACTGAAAAAAAATTGTGACCTTGCGCCCTTGAAAATGGAAATATTGCAGATATCTAATAAAGCTTTGTATGTTATCGTTACAAGACTTATTAATTTATTAAATACTTAGTATTTCCGTTGAGCTCTTCCTATACACTGCAATTGGAAAAACTCTAACTTACCGACAGCCGCTCACCTTGGCTTTGCACATTGAATTGTAGTCCGTAAATCCCGTCAAATGGGGTCCCGTCACTGGAATGCAGTGTGGTAAATAGCAACAAATTTTGAAAGGTGCTTTTACGTTATTTAAATATTTTTTGCAGCATTATAACTACTCCAATTTATTAAGGAATTTTAACATTATATAAATCTATGCGCTGTTGGAAACCGACCATATGGTGTCAAGCGGAAAACCTAATCAAAGTTTTGTTTCTATTCACCCCTCTTTTTGTTGTGGGGGTGGGAAATCATCCAATGACCTCTCCCGCTCTGGGTGGAGCTCAGCCCGTGTCAGATTTTTACTGACTAAAACCCACCCCTGTTCCTTCAGTTGTCTGAGTGCCCAGAGGCGTTGTAACTCTGTTTCAAATTTATCCACGACCCCTGGGTAGTTCTATTTACCCCTTTTTATTTGGGGTGTGGAATCATCATATCACTTCTTCCGCTCTGGGTGGAGCGGGAGGGCGTTTCAGACTCTTACTGACTAAAACCCACCCTTGTCCCTTCCTTGCTTGAGTGCCCGGGGGCGCGGTAACTCTGTTACGAATTTATCTGGGATCCACGCCCTACAACCTCACAAACTCACAATCTTTACCTTCTTCTTCTTTCTATTATAAGTATAGATAACTTAAAAATGAAGAAGAAGAAATAAAACACAATTTTATTATGGAACTATGGCTCTAATAAACTGAAAGTAATAATTACAGTATGTATGATCAAAATAGTTTTCTGTAATTTAAAAAAACTAAAAACACACTTTATTTTTATTTTTCTTATTCTTCTCAGCAAAACCCTAACATTTGATACCCATATCATGGAAATGCATACAAAAAACTCGTCCGCCATCTTTTATTCCCATATCATGAAAAGGCATACAAAAAACTCGTCCGCCATCTTTTATTCCCATATCATGGAAATGCATACAAAAAACTCGTCCGCCATCTTTTATTCCCATATCATGGAAATGCATACAAAAAACTCGTCCGCCATCTTTTATTCCCATATCATGGAAATGCATACAAAAAACTCGTCCGCTATCTTTTATTCCCATATCATGGAAATGCATACAAAAAACTCGTCCTCCATCTTTTATTCCCATATCATGGAAATGCATACAAAAAACTCGTCCGCCATCTTTTATTCCCATATCATGGGAATGCATACAAAAAACTCGTCCGCCATCTTTTATTCCCATATCATGGAAATGCATACAAAAAACTCGTCCGCCATCTTTTATTCCCATATCATGGAAATGCATACAAAAAACTCGTCCGCCATCTTTTATTCCCATATCATGGGAATGCTTACAAAAAACTCGTTCCCCATATTTTATTTAGAATGATGTCACTTAGCGGCAACAGAAATTCCCATTCTGTGAATTTCAAGTGTCTACAAATAACGTATCATGAGATACAGCCCGCTGACAGACAGACGGACGGATGGACGGCGGAGGCTTAGTAATAGGGTCCCGTTGGTTACCCTTCGGGGACAGTACCCTAACTAGGCATCGATTTTATGTTTTGAGAGTAGATTAAAAATATGAAAAGTGTATTAGTTCGTTACACGAGTTCAACTTTCAAAGTAAGTTAACAAGTTTCCGTTTAAACGCAGATCTTATCCGAAGTTTCTTATCCAAATCTGCTTATCATACCCCTCTACAATATAGTACTTAACACTTTCATCACGTAGGTTTAGGGAACTTAACTTGGCAGCTACGCCTTGTTACTAAAAGCCAACTTAAGCCACTTGTTTCAAGGTCGTACTGGTCATCGGAAACGGAAACTTCGTAATTACACCCTTCGCAGGACTTGAGGTGGCAAATCATCTGTTTCTTACATCTTGTCGAGTTATGAAATTGTGAACATAAATGGTCCTAAATAGCTGATTCTTAGGGTTCCCAACGTCTGAATAAAAAAATGGAACCCTTATAGTATCACTCGTGTGTCAGTCCGTCTGTCACAGCCTATATCCTCCGAATCTACTACACCGATTGAATTGAAATGGTACACACATGAATATCTGAGACGAAAACACGAACGTGTAACTTAAATAAATGAATTAGGAATGTGGGGTTCACTTTTGTGGTGAAAATCGGCAATTTTAAAATAAAGTTTTTAAACTGTACCTACCGTGCGACACATCAAAAGCTAGTTGCGAGAATCTCAAATGTATTTTTTTCATAATTTTAACACTTATGTCACTTTCAGAAAATTCACATATAGTTAATAGAAAACCTATACTTAAGAATTCTGTTTAAAAAAAACACATGTTAATAAAATATTATTCGTTTGGAACACAGCGCGCGAGTCCGACTCGCACTTAGCCAGTTTTATTTTTAGTTTTGTAATTGATCCCACAGTAAAAGCTGTTCATATAGCATATTTTTGAGTCGAGAATTTTTACTCCCACAATGTGACCATGCTAGAAGACACAGGGTCTGTCTTCTTTAATTAAATTACAGACAAACATTACTATGTGAAACTATATATTTCTTATCTTATTCTTGAAAAAGTAAACAATTTTATTAACAAGTATCGTGAAGAAGTAATGATGCGGTGGGTGAGAAAAAATCATTAAAACTTTAAGCTCGAAAATATATACCTAAATACAAACACACAAACGTACATACACTGGTAAAACCATTACCCTTCCTTTTGGCTTTGCTGTAGTCGGGTAAAAATCACACAGCTGACCACATCACACATTGTTACGAACTAATACCGGCTCTGAGTTTCATAGCTCCACGAAGTTAATTAACCCTGTAGACTCTCAATAACAGATGAGCTGTGAGAGCAGCTCTAAATTTTGCAATTAGCATGCAGCTCTCACCTGAGTTGTTGTGTTAATTGATGTTTTTTTTTTTTATTTGGGCTTCACACGGTTTGTGCATTTAGCCAGTGTCAAGTTAAGAAAGTATTTAGTTTTAGATATTTGTAATTATTCACACACTTGCTTATCCAATTTACTTTTGACATTGGCAGAATAGTCGACATCGGCTCTACTTGCCATGTATCAAATATAGAATAGAATAGTTTTAGATACAGAATACTGACATTTTTATTCCGATAGAATGCAGATGTAACACATTCTAATGTTTTTGCAGTATTTGGCAGCAAATGAGTCGAATCAGCCCTCTCCGCAAACTTCGCTGAGGTAGGTAGTCAATACCTACTACGACAAAATTCTCAGCTTTATTTTACCGAGATCGCGCCTAGTTTCAATGATTCCATATATTGTCCTGTTTCGTAGACACTTGAGAGACAAAACTACACCAATTTTACATAACAATATCCACTAGGAATCAATTTGCGGATAATTAAAACAGCCACTGAACTTCACTCGAAAAAATCCCGCCAAAAAACCTTAATTGATGTTTAACATCGCTCACTGTGACGTCAACACAACATTAGCAAAGGCTAATGTTGTGTTGACGTTTATTTGACATTAGATTCTGGCAGTTCTTCTCCCATTATAAATTATGGCCTATGTCCTATTCCAGACTATAGCCTATCTCTGTGCCAAATTTCATTCAGATCCGTGCAGCCGTTCTAGCGTGATTGAGTTACAAACATACATCCAATCATCTATACTTTCGCTTTTATAATATTAGTAGGTTATGAAGTAGGATAATATATTATAATACAGCATGTAACAAAAACCCTGTCACGTTGCGAAGGTCGGAGGTGGTGACATGCAGAGGAGGGTCGTAGAGTAGAACGACCGTAGATGAGGAGTTCGATAAAGATAAACACACGACGAGTCACAGAAGGCTAGATTTTATATGAAGCACTCATTAATCGTACGTACACCATAAACTGTGAGTAGGTAAAGGTATAAATTGTATTTTAGTCAGGCACTGCCTGGTTATAAAAGCTGCACTTCACTGTTCTAGTAACTCCTACAAACTGGTAGGTAACTGTCATTTGCTGAAGAGTCGGAAAATTACAAGGATAAGAAGGAGCTTCTACTAGCTCGGCTGCTGAATCTGAACTGATTTTTTATATAAAAACAGAGGCTCGACAGAGAAGGCAAGTAACATTTGAATTGGAAATTAAAAAAGGTAGGAAAGAACGTAATTTGGAATAGAGGTCACAAAATAAACAAGGCTTTAACACTGCCTTGTTTCAACCCTGTCCGATCCAATAAAGGCGTATTCCTGGTTTAACATACGTACTAGAAAAAATAGTTAAAAAAAATAACTCATAAAAACCAAAAGTTATAGATTTTTTATTTTTATAAAATATGCGAAATTTAACACATATGGCAAATTTTCATAAGTTGACAACACTCCACCGGCCGGCGAAATCTTTTCATTTTTACCTATTTTTATTTTAAAGGATATCGCGATGCACTAGCCGCGCTGTAGGCACTCCCGTCTCGCTCAGGTGGCTTCTTTGACACAAAACTGGTGAACTTTATCGAGCGCTTAGTGCTTTTGAAAAGTTTTTCTTTTTTTTTATTAATTATATTCATTGGGGAAAAGTAATAATCTCGTATCCATCAAATGATTACGTATATGTGTACGCAGTACGATACCAAATACCCCTGATACTCTTCAGGATCGGACAGGGTTTTTGTTACATGCTGTATAATAGTAATACTAGGATGTAGGATTGTTGATATTGTGTTCCAGCCGTGACTATGGGAGGTTTTTTTTTTGTGGAGTCGGGAAATCATCCAATGACTTCTCCCGCTCTGGGTGGAGCGGGAGGGCGTGTCAGACTCTTACTGACTAAAACCCACCACTGTTCCTTCCCTGCCTGAGTAACCAGGGGTGCGATAACCCATTTTCAGAATTTATCCGCTACCCCTAGGCATGGTCCTATGGGAGGTGACCCACCGCGACTCTTTTTGCAGCGATTCAGTAGCAATGCTGTCGCAGTTTTTATACCTTTGCCCACGTTACCACGATTCTGCATTTCTAGTATCGCGATACACCATGGATACACTCGTCCGCTTTCCTGACTGCCTGTGGTTGTTTGCATCGATGCAGTCTCGCGTTAGTTGCGATGCAGCAACAAGACAATCGTATGTTTGCATCGATGCATGCAGTCTCGCGTTAGTTGCGATGCAGCAACAATACAATCACATGTTTGCATCGATGCGGTTATGCGTTGCAAATGCCACAAACGACAAAAAGTAGCGAAGCAACGACACCTTCACGAAAGGCGCTACTGAATCAACTGAAAAAGTCGTCGTGGGCGACATCCCATACAGGAAAGTGTGCTGAACCTTCAAGATAGCACAAGAACAACACAGCATACAAATGAGGAGAAAAAGCTACGGAACCCAAAAAATGGATAAGTAATTAAAAATCAGGCTGTATATAAAAGATGAATAAAATATGATTTAGAAAATAAATAAGTAAGTAAGGTGAGTTCTTCAGTACCTCCGCCAACTGTAATCTGGCACCACAGATGTGCCTACCACATCGCAATTAAAACAATTAGGCAAAAAGTGTGCCCATTAAACAACGGATAATGAATTCAGAGGGCATGAATACAAACGGCTCGGTCAATGGCCGGCACTAATGGCGACGCGCGGTTTCGTCTCACATTGCTCTAATCTTAGCCCTCTTGAAGGTTCAAACATGATTACATAGCTTATGCGCGGTATCTTCTTGTCTCACACACCACAGTGTCTCAAGACGAAATTCTATGACTTATGCGTGTTGCCAGTGATGACATAATTATGGCTCTGAAACATGGTCACTTACAACGGGCCTCATCAGCAGGTGTATTCGCTAAGTCAGTTGACATCATATTGATAGGCACTTTTCAGTACATTGCTGCTTTGCTCGGAGGACGAAATGATCATGATAGCATAGCTTACTTATTTAGAAAATGCCACTGGCAGTGCCGCCGTTGCTGTATTATAAAATACGCTTTTCTCTTTCTTTGTGTACGAGTATCTTTCTGTGAGCGTGAAAACGCCTTCCTGACTAAGGTACCTTGACCGAACACGTTTTTATTTATCACTTACTTTCATGTTATTTCAGCCCCATCTATACAAGTATGTTTTCTCTCTATGCCTAGCCTTTTCCCAACTATCTTGGGGTCAGCTTCCAGTCTAACCGGATGCAGCTGAATACCAGTATTTTACATGGAGCGACTGCCTATCCAACTAACAAACTTGTACAAAATCAAAATAGGTTCATCTGTTTAGGAACTACGACGCCAGATATACCTACACAAGTCAAAATTATAACACCCCTCTTCTTGACCGAGGAGAAAAGGAAGAGATTTTTATAAAAAACAACATTATTAAGTTAATTCGTTAGTGTTACGAACTGAACAAGTCTTCATGGCTCATGGCTCATGGCTCATGGCTCAAATCGCCATTTTCATTTGCGTGCAGACAGCCGCCGACTCCGTCGTAATGACCGAAACGACTGGAATTACGAGCTGCCCATAATACGGTCAACGTATAATGATGATAATAAAGACCGAGGGGTTTTGTTTATTTCAATGTCTGACGCATGCAAACAAAAAATATGGTATTGTATGTCTGTTCTTATTTTTATGGCTGTCTGACTTATTATAATGATGAATTAATGTTCGATCCGAGTGCGTTTCCGAATGCAGCCTCTGATCAGATCTGTCGCTTGTGACGTTTTGACGTTCGTAATGGAAAAAAAAAATAGAACCGACTTCCAAAAAAAGTGCAAAATAACTTTAATTTCGGAAGTCGGTGTTCCTGTTTTGTGTCTTCATTTTTTGACACCGACTTCCGAAATTAAAGTTATTTTGCACTTTTTTTGGAAGTCGGTTCTATTTTCTTTGTAAAAAAGTTTTTTATTTTTCCCTTTTTAGTTGTGGTTCCCCATTAAACTGTGTTAACAATTCATAGACATACGATAGCAGCAATCGCGGTTGATTTGCTGTAAATTTTTGAAGAGTTCCGCTGTCTGTCTCCGAAACCCATCATCAGATCCTTTTGAAATTTAAATGGGACCATTTCGGAATAAACTCCTTTCGAACAAAAAAAGAATTTTGCAAATCCGTCAATATATGACGGAGTTATGCCCGAACATACATAAAAAAATAAAATAAAAATACAAACATCCGAATTGATAACCTCCTCCTTTTTCGAAGTCGGTTAAAAAGTAAGAAAAATGTTGGAAATATAATTTTTGTGGCTTGCGACATGAAACCTAGCCGAATCTAATGGTTTTGGACCAAATTGTTTGCGATTGAACTAGTTTTGATTAAAACCCCATTTGATGTAGTGGTGAACCGGGTTTTTTTTGTAAAACTTATTGTGAGATCACCACGTGTTCCTTGAGAACCCTTGTCATCTCGTGTGTGAGAATCTGTGCCACATTGGGAGTGAAATACTTGAAAGTTTGGTTAGTTCGCGAGAGACCACGTGCTGTGTGGATTTCACCGGCACCTCTTGGAGTCAAGAACTGGTATACCTACTGAACAAACACAACACTTCACATTTAACTCTGACGTACACACATATAACCAGGTTGGTCCCCGGACGGAAGACTTCATAAACCTTGGATAAGAATTTTAAAACATTTGTAGATTATTCGTTTAGCTCTGCGTATCGCGGACAGTGTGCGACCCGTTTGAGGCCGGGGCTCCGGCAGGCACGCTTCCACAACTCTTGTCTCCTCAAGTCGGATCCTTGCCCTGGCTTGGTTGCATACAATTAATTTCTGTTGACACGGTTTTTTTACCATTGATTGCGTTTGACCATGGATGGTAGGCGATTTGGTCGAAGATCAGCAAAGTAGAAACTTAACGTATAGCCTCTTCAATATAATTTCAAACTAACTCAAACTCTACTTTCTTGGGAAATACATTGCTTTTTTGCATAGCCAAAGCAAAATTTTGATATCCTAAATAGATAACCCGAACAAGAGGAATGCAAATTATATTTACCTACTTAGATAAAATTAATCTTTTGCTGAAACAATGTACAGAACATTATTGGGTCTACAACATTTTTAAAAATCTTCACCTCCACACGACACTTTTACGGTACCTTTCAGAAACCGGCAACAATGTAAAAAATCTCCATCTGGTCCGATACGACTTTTTTTTAACTTTTCAGTGGAGCAAAAACAAACATTGAAAATGAAGTGTGGTAGGCGACGGTAGTTTGTCAACACGGTTGGCGTAGTGGTGGAGCGTCCGGCTGCTGCGTTACGTGTCGCGGGTTTGATCCTCGCACGGAACTAATATTTGTATGGCCTACAGATAGTTGTTCCAGGTTTGAGTGTCTTGTGAATGTGAGTTTAAATGTTTGTAAACGCACCCACGATACAGGAGTAACACCTAGTGTGGGGATCTTTTTCTTTAAAAAAAAAAGCAGCTAAGTACCAGTATTTTACATGGACTACCGTAAATATGAATGATATGGACTGAAATATTTTAATATTTTTTCCAAAACACCATTAAATTGATGGTAAACCTCCGTCTTACACTGTAAAATATACTAAAACATCTGCCTTGTGATAATCATAAAATAAACAACATTTACAAAATTATCAAAGTTATCAAACTTGAAACTCAATTCAAAGGATTAAGGCTACGTCTAAAGGCAATTTCACTGTCACTAATTGCGTTTCAGTCTTGACCCAGTTATAGCAAAAACAAATTATGTAGTGACCGTCCACTCCACTTGTTTACTTCCATCTGTTTTTAACTGCTGTAAAACAAACTAATTGTTTTTGAAGAACGACGAACAGCGAGACTTATTTGTGGAAGTGGTGGCCCAGACTTAACGGCCCAACTAACATTTCGTAAGTGGGTTGAGTTCGGAGCCTGACAGGCACTTTATTTTGGTGATTCTCACATAACGCCAGCTCACCGACGCGGCCCGCGTTGAAGCTAATCTCACGTCGTATTGACTTGTGTTTAGGTAATCGGTTGATACTTTAATACACGTACGAGTATGTATACTGCCCGACCATACGGAAGAGCGGCACTCGCCAGTTTCGGCTCCTCGGCGCAAAACACCACGACACGACTCAGCGCATAAGACCGCGTTCCCACCTGTAAGTAAATTACATGAAAGTTGAATTACATTGCGGGTACGACCGACCAACTGATCACAAAATTATACCTTGGTAGTCCGCATTGTAATGCAACTTACATACAATTCCTCGCAGTTGGAAACGCGGCGTTACAGCGGGTATCACTGTGGGATAAGAGTATGTTGCTCTTTTTAGAGTTTCATTCCTCAAAATGAAAAAACCGGCCAAGTGTGAGACGGACTCGCACACGAAGTGTTCCGTAGGTACCATAAACTAAAAAAAATCACGTTTCTAGAAACGTGTATTTTTTCGGTTTTTTTTTGGGCTGTATCTCATGATCCTTAATAGGTTGACAGTTGAAATTTTCAGACAGCGTGTATTTCAACCATATTCATTCTGTGAAAATTTCAACTGTGTAGCTATTACGGATCCTGAGCCCGCTGACATATTGACGAACAGCGGAGGCTTAGTAATAGGGTCCCGTTGGTTACCCTTTGGGTACTGAACCTTAGAAAAGAACCCCTATAAAAAAATAAAAAAAGGATCACTTCGCTGTCCATCTGTCTGTCAAGACCCTTTTTCTCAGGAACGCGTCTACGCGTTAAAAAAATACTCCTGCACTGCAATCCCTTAGAGCTATGACATTCTGAGAAATTTGATTTCCAGTTTTTCAGTGATCGCAATTGATAGACACGGCTGCTAAAACGGCATATTTTGACATTCGACGGGGAATCAAAATCTATATCTTTAGTCAAAGTCAAAGCATTTATTTCAAATAAACCATTTACAGGCACTTTTGAGTTGTCACGTCGTGGTCGGTCAGTCAAAAAGATGAAGTTAATTGCACATTCGAAAGCGTAGATCTCTATGGAGAAGACAGTGCAAAAAACTCCATGGACACTCTTTTTAACCATGTTATGTGTTACAAAAATGTTGGTTACATTATTCTGGTTGATTCTATTATGCCAGAACAATGTCAAACCAAAAATAAAAACATTTCAATAAAAAACAAAAAGGATTAAAACAAGCCTGTGGCAGTTAACAGACAGTTAGACAAATTCAAAGACAAAATTGTGTCGCGACTCACCTTCACTGTTCTCCCTTATATTATTATTGGGCCAACAATAAAATGATAGCATTTATTATTGGGCCAGCAATAAATTTATAGCATTTACGAGTATTGTTTGGCCAACAATAAAATGATAGCATTTATCATTGGGCCAACAATAAAATGATAGCATTTATTATTGGGCCAACAATAAAATTATAGCATTTATATTGGGCCAATAATAAAATTATAGCATTTATTATTGGGCCAACAATAAAATGATAGCATTTATTATTGGGCCAACAATAAAATTATAGCATTTATTATTGGGCCAACAATAAAATTATAGCATTTATTATTGGGCCAACAATAAAATTATAGCATTTATTATTGGGCCAACAATAAAATTATAGCATTTATATTGGGCCAATAATAAAATTATAGCATTTATTATTGGGCCAACAATAAAATGATAGCATTTACTGTTTGGCCAACAATAAAATGATAGCATTTATTATTGGGCCCACAATAAAATGATAGCATTTATTATTGGGCCAACAATAAAATGATAGCATTTATTATTGGCCCAACCAAATGCTAACACTAAATGCTATTAGGGCTGCTTGTCGCCAGTGATCGCCTTTAAGTATCTAAATAGCATGAAACAAAGTCGCACTGCCTCTGTTTGTTTCTCCGCTTCCTTCTTCTATGCTCACAACGTATGCTGATACGGTTTTCACTAAAAGAATGAACAATATACGACGACATGTAATATATGAGTTGCACCCGTGGGAAGCTGAAGCGGGTCGCTATTGAGTAATAATACGATATTATAATAATAATAACATGACGAGAACCTCGTGAAAGCTGAGAAAGAGAAGCAAATCAAATATCTTGACTTGGCACACAAGATTCTCGATATGTGGAATGTTAACTCGGCTGTCATTGTGCCGATAGTCGTTACTTACCGCCAACGGCCAGATAGCCAAAAGCATCGACGACCACATGTTGAAGTTGTCGTTGCGCGGTTGGATCAAGGGCCTGATACAGAAGGCAGTTCTCCTCAATACGACTCGCATTGTGAGGAGGTTCCTGTCTCTGGAGCCCTAACCACCGGTAGCTTGGACCCTGCTTCCAACACCGGTGGACTACTATTTTTTGGTAATTTTAAATGCTTTTTTTTTGCATAATTTGTAAGAAATATTTAAAATTATAATAAAATTTATATGCAGAGAAAAAGGAATATTAATAATAATTTATTGAAACGACAAAAACTCAGTTTACAGAAACTCTATGTCCGATAACAACAGCATTAGTAAAAGAACTTTTTAACAAAAAAATCAACCGACGAAAAATAACTAAAAAGCAAAAAATAAATAAACCTTTTAAGTCGTGAGTATTGAGCTTATTTACCTACATAAAATATCAAATTTTATGTATACTAATTTTGAGTCGGCGCCAAACAACAATCTGATTATTAAATATCTAAATTTTATATGTACGTAGAAATGAAGAAGGCTAGATGTAGGTAATTAATCATTTTATTATGGCGCCGACTCAAAATATATTTTATGTAGGTAAATAAGCTCAATACTCACGACTTAAAAGGTTTATTTATTTTTTGCTTTTTAGTTCTTTTTCGTCGGTTGAATTTTTTGTTAAAAACTTTTTTATTTTATTATTTTTTGTGACTCGCATCATCTTTTAATACTCGGAGGCTAATTTCTAATCCTTCATCATTCCTCTTGGCACTGAGGTTCCTAGGATATTGACCAGTTGAGGTTACCTCCAATATTCTAAAGACGTCTTTTCTCAAAGCATATTAAGTGGTATCTGTCACTAAAACCAGTTTTTTATATCTAACTTCTATTGTTTAGGAAAGGTATGGTTTCCATCATCAGCTCAGTTTCATGATGTGATGATTCCTAAATGCATATACCTGATTAAGTTATGAAAAGTAAACAGAAACAATATTTGTGCCCCATTTTCGAGGTTTTCTCTCAATTTTATTAGGATTCCATGATCAGATCCTGATGTCATTGACATGGGACCAGCCTTATACCCTATCTAAGAAAAAAAGAATCATCAAAATCGGTACATAAACAACGGAGTGAAGGCCGAACATACGTACAGAAACGCTAAATCAGATCCTAATTTCCTTGACATGGGACCACCCTTGAGGTATACCCTATCTAAAAAAAAAATAATCATAATAATTAAGATCGGTTCATAAATGACGGAGTGAGGGCTGAACATACACAAAAAAATATATATATATAAATAGGGTCGAATTGAGAAACTCCTCCTTTTTTTCGTCGGTTAAAAATACTGTGTCGCAGAAATTAACGCCCACCTCCAAAAAGTCGTGGGAAAACTAAAAACTATAGCTAAAAAGTTTTCATAATAATTATTAATATACGCAGCACAGAAACTTCGATTTTTACATGTCACGACATCCGCAGATTACACCCGTGGGAGCATGGGAGGCACAAATCCTTAATAAAATCAGCCTCCTTTGTTGACGATGAACGTAATAACACAGTATTCTTGTGGTGTGAGGGTTGGCGCCAGCTAGACGCGTCCCTACGGCGCCATCACGAGCATTAGACATTTTCTATATCAAAACTATCTGGAACTGAATATTTTATCTAACTATATTAATTTCTGATAGATTGTGATTGAAATAGAAATGGTTTTTTTATGATAATTACATAGTTGACAATATTAGCAAGCAGGAATTACAGTTTTTTTTTTGTTAGCAGTTCTGGCTGGTATCTAATAGGGATGACGAAAGGGTAAAAAAAATAAAAATTATATTTAGTCCGTAAGTTAGATTATCAAAAAATATATGACACGTATTTTTTGCTATAACAAATCAATGAAAAATTACAAAGATACGACTCATCCGAAATTTCAACCCACTGTATCGTCTTCATTTTTTGTTAGAGTGACAAAAGGAAAAACATTTTTACAAAAAAAAAAAACAACCGACTTCCAAAAAAGAAAATATACAAAAAATTTAAAAATAATTTTAATTTCGGAAGTCGGTGTTTGTATTTTATTTCTTCGTTATTTGACACCGACTTCCGAAATTAAAGTTATTTTTAAATTTTTAGTGTATCTTCTTTTTTGGAAGTCGGTTGTTTTTTTTTTTGTAAAAGTGTTTTTTATTTTTCACTTTTTAGTTGTTATACCCCAGAACTCAAAACTTCAATAACATGGAACTTGGAATTTAAACATACTCGTAATTGGAGACAACCAAAACGTCATCTAGGTATACAGATTTTTCGTTTTTGTTTAGTTTTTCAAAAATCATTGATTCAATTTTTATAAAATTTATATGGGACTACCTCGGGAGTATATTCTTTCGGATAAAATAAGAATTTTGAAAGTCGGTCCACAAATGACAGAGAAATCGGTGGACATACATTAAACAAAAACATACATACAGTCGAACATAGAACCTCCTCCTTTTTCGAAGTCTGTTAAAAATACGTGTCCAATATTTTTTGGTAATCTAATAGACAGACTAATTAGATTTTTTTAGTCGTCAACCCTATTGTATCATTTTATGAGACAGAAACAAAATAGACATAAGTAGACAGAAGGTACCTACAGATTTCTAAAAAAGTGGGTGCATGGGTCGGCCATGTCCAGGTCTTAACTATTTGGACATTTTTATTAAATATTCCATCGCAGGTACCCGTAGCACTGGCACCAGCTACTGAAGGAACACGGTTGGATTTTAGTCAGTAAGAGTCTGACACGCGAGAGAAGGGAAGTTATTTGATGCTTTTCAACCCAAAAAAAAGGTACTTTTTCTGAACGGGCAGTGCCGCGATTTACAAATTGTAGGTCGTGGGTTTGAATTCAGGCAGGCGCTTTACTTTTTGTAAATTATTTCATCACCACTGCTCTCAGAACGGTGAAGAAAAACATCGCGAGGAAACCAAGAAAGTCCTAGAACCAACAGCTTCGAAGATATGTGACATCGATCAACCCCCATTGGGCTCGCGTGGTGGATTACGGTTCACACCCTCACAGAGAGGAGACCTGTGTGCCAGCAGTGGGAACAGTGACAATGACAGGCTGATCATGCTACTTTTTTAGGGTTCCGTACACGAAAGGTCCAAACGGAGCGCTATTGCTCTCACTCACGTGTCCGTCTGTCCGTCTGTCTGTCTGTCCGTCGTCTGTCACACAGCCAAACGTTTGCAGCAAATCTTAAAATTTCACAGTATAAGCGTATCGTTGACTCAAAGCCGGACAAATAGTCAAAAATAAATTTGGTACGGAACCTTAAAGGTGCGAAGTCCGACACGCACTAGCCGGTTTTCCTGAAACAATTTAGTATATTGTGTCTTTTTAAAGCTAGTGAGTTATAACAAAGACAGACAAAAAGCTCATTTGCGTTTATAGGCGTATTAAATAAAAACGAAAAACAAAGAATCCGGGCAAGACTCACGATTTCACACAAAGCTGAACTTTTACTCTGTCTGATACGTAGCCAAGTGTGGTGCACGCAATAGCGAGTATGACTCAGCAGCCTGGTATCGACTAGCGGGGGTTGCCAAA
Organism: Polia nebulosa; assembly: GCA_951329385.1. Classification (NCBI taxonomy): domain Eukaryota; kingdom Metazoa; phylum Arthropoda; class Insecta; order Lepidoptera; family Noctuidae; genus Polia; species Polia nebulosa. The sequence goes on from OX589598.1 coordinate 11,927,270, forward strand.
CATCCAAGGTCACCCCATACGCTATGCAGACACTATGCCAATATTGGCGAAAGCGGCACAGCGGCCAATGTTAACTTAAGAATTCTTTAACTATATAAACTTCGTACCTCCTTTCCTTTTCGCTTTATCTACCGCAACACGCCATTGGTAGATAAATTATTGTTCTCTAATTTGCATTTATTTGCGGTAAAGTGTAAAAACACGTACATAACCGCTGCTGAATTTTTCCGCATTTTTTAAAAGGAATTTAATGGGGGTGAAAAGTGTGAAATTTTCTCTTTTGGTACATTTTTTGTGGCCTTCATTGTAATGCAGTGTTTTATGGAACGCTTTTTCATGAAGTTACGATATTGGTGTTTTGTGTCTATAATACTTTCATTCATAACTTTGGTTACGTACTTAGTGCACATAAAGTTAGTTACATCACTACACAATGTAGTAATAATTATCACGATCATAATAATCCACTCCTTCTGAGCTCACACTCCAATTATTCACGCAAAAGGAAAGGTTTCAGCCATATTCATTCATCTCCTGGCTCCAAATTTTGGTTAATATTACTATAATGAATCCCAATTTCATTTTCAATATGTCACTTGTAATGATGTAATTAAAACTTTTAATACTTTAAATGTTAAAAATACTGCAGATCTATGGGGTAATTCTGTTGACGTTGCTAGGTCTATTATAAACATTGTAGCACCTACTTTAGCAGTAATTTTTAATAATTGTATAGATTGTGGTGAGTTTCCTGATCTAATGAAATATAGTAAAATTATACCATTGTTTAAATCGGGTAGTACATCAGACCCTACTAATTATAGACCTATATCAGTGCTACCTACTTTTAGTAAAATTTTTGAGAAAATAATTTTAGATCAAATTCAAAGATATTTTAATAAACACAAATTATTACACAACAAACAGTTTGGTTTCACAAAGGGTCGTTTAACAACTGATGCTGGTGTTGAACTTTTGGGACACATTTTTAATGCATGGGAAGATAAATGCGATGCGTTGGGCATTTTTTGTGATTTGTCTGAGGCTTTCGATTGCGTTCTCCATGATACATTGATCAGGAAGCTGCACTACTACGGAGTCCGGGGCGCCTCTCTGGATCTTCTTACTTCATACTTGAGTAATAGGATTCAGAGAGTTGATGTAAACGGCAAAAGGTCTCCCGGGTCTGTAGTCAGAATGGGGGTTCCTCAAGGCTCAATTCTGGGTCCTTTTTTGTTTCTAATCTATGTCAACGACTTGCCTTACCTCATAAAGGATAAACATGATATAGTGCTGTTTGCAGATGACACTTCACTTTTATTTAAACTCAAACGTCAGCAGGTGGTTGTTGATAATGTAAATAATGCTCTTTCAACTGTAGTTAACTGGTTCAACATCAATAATCTTCTCCTTAACGAGAAAAAAACAAAATGCATAAAGTTTACATTACCCAATGTAATACAAGTGAACACTAGTGTGGAAAGGGTGAAGAGTTGAAGCCCGAGGATTCCACAGTGTTCTTAGAGCCCCCATATAGATAAACTGTCCAAAAAACTTAGCTCTGCAGCATACGCCGTAAGGAAAATTCGTGGTTTAACTGATTTAGAGACAGCTCGTTTAGTATACTTTAGTTATTTAAATAGTGTGATGTCGTACGGCATTCTATTGTGGGGAAATGCCGCTGAAATTCAGACAATTTTTGTTTTACAGAAAAGGGCTATTCGTGCAATTTATAAATTAAGTCCCAGACACTCCCTCAGAGACAAATTTAAAGAGATTAATATTATGACTGTTCCCTCTCAATATATTTATGAGAATCTCATGTATGCACATAAAAATATTAATCTGTTTAAAAGATACAGTGATATCCATAGCATAAATACTAGGAACAAACACAAATTTATTGTACCTAAAACCAGGCTCAAGAAAAAAATAGGTGGTTCGTTTAGATGCCAATGTATACGTTTCTATAATAAACTTCCTAGCCAAATTCAAGAACTAAGCATAAATAAATTTAAATCATTTATTAAACGTAAGCTATGCCAAAAAGATTTTTACACAATTAATGACTTTCTTGAGGACAAAAAGGCGTGGGATTGAGCTGCTTCAATGATATACATGAGCCATTGTTTTCATATGTACTACTTACTGATGAAATTTTTTATATATAGGTATATTTTTTTTTAATATTCGTTTTGACATGAATACTTGTATAGTAAATTAAATATTATTTTTTTATTTTATTTTTTTATTGACATTTTATTTTTTTATTTTTTTTTGACTTGAATACTTTGTTAAGTATTATATTTATTTTTTATTTTTTTGATTGACATATTATGATTACTATTTTGTTTGACACAAATATTTACTTTTTAAAGTATTATATTTTTATTTATTTTTTATTACTTAATTATTGTAAATGTGAGGATTATGTGGGTTATTATTACTATTTTCTCCTCCTTTTTCCAGTAATTTTCAACGTTGTCTGACAGTTTGAGTACTTTTGCGGCCTACCCTAATGTATTTTCTTTGGTATTGTTCGTTATGTCATTGAGCTCCTTAGTGGTTTTTGAGTTGAGCTATTCGACTATTGACAAATGCTTGCACTGACTGGACAGGTCCACTCAAATATGTTTGGTTCTTTCTTCAAAAGACCACTACAGACACTAAGCTGCATGGTCCTCATATAGAATAATGTGAATGCGAGAACTATGTATGTCGTTATATTCATGTAGATTTTATGATTGTCTGGCAGTTTGAGTATTTTTGCGGCCTACTCAAATGTCCTTACTTTGGTATTGTTCGTCGGTTCGTTGAGCTCCTCAAAGTTCTGAGTTGAGCTTCGCGATGACTGACAAATGCTTGCACTGTCTGGACAGGTCCACTCGAATTCGTGTGTTGCTTTCTTCATAAAGCTCATCCCAGACATAAACGTACATGGTTCTCATATGATTTAACCAGTACACATTGTATGGATTTGAACACTAAAAGAGACTTTGACCTCTGAGTTTGTTTCGGTGTTTCTTCTCAGGGTAGTCAGCTAGGAAACACCGGCCTCATCTAGCTTAAACTGACAAAAAACATTGACGTGTAAAAGTGTTCCTTGTAACCTATTTACTGAATAAACATCATTTATCATTTATCATTTATATAATTCAATACTACGCTAGATATCTTATCTGACATTGACAACCTGACCTTGGCCAAGTCATCAACCCTCGACATAGACAGCTGCAATAGCGTTATTGGGAATTCAAATCGTTAGCTTAAAATACTACATCAGAATATAAGAAGCATAACCCGCAATACCCCCGGCTTAATGACTTTGCTAGCAAGATCAAAAACAGAATGGGACATTATAGCCCTAACTGAGTGTTGGCTACCCTGCACACACTACATCCCAGCATTAGATGGTTATAATTATTTTCAAACAGTGAACAACAAAACCCAAAATGAGGGTGTTGTAGTTTACTACAAAAATGACTCTAATATTCATGTAGTCGAACCTACTATTTCTGATTGCAATTGCCTTACTATCGCAATTAATAAAAGCACTGTTATTTTGGCAATTTATCGCCCTTCTGGTTACAAAAACACAAATAATTTTGTTATATCTCTCGATCTTTACTTAAAAACTCTGTCTAACTATACTAATATTATTATGGTGGGCGATCTTAATGTTGATATATCGGACAATAGCTCGGACTCGAACAGCCTATCTTATTTAAACCTTCTGGCATCGCACGGGATGATGCCAGCACACACTATCCCGACCCATGGCCAAACGTGCCTAGACCACATCTTTTTAAAAACCCGACTTCCGGCATTTTCTTATGTGGCTTAGACTTCCATTACAGATCACGATGCAATTATTCTCATACTAGAATCATGTAAATCACTAAGTAAACCTAGTAAAATAACAAAACGCGTAAATTACGATAAAGTTGACGCTGATATTTTAAATTTAGATTTTTCTGATATCTATTCGTCAAATAATGTTAACACGGCAGTCTCAATCTTTACCAGTAAATTAAATAATATAATTCTAGATAACACACAGATAATCAAAACGTCTAATCGCAAAAAAGTATCCAAACCATGGATCACTAAAGGATTACTGAGATGCATGAGAAATAGAGATAACCTACATAAAAAAGCCAAAAAAAACCCTGAAAATCAAGACTTCGCAAAAACATACAGAAGGTATAGGAACTTTTGCAATGAGTTACTGAAGAAATTAAAAAATGAATACGAAAAAATAGGAATTGAATCCGCGGCTAAACAAAACAGCAAAAAGCTATGGAATGCAATTAAAAACGTCACACACACATCTAAATCAAAAAATGATTCTGTGAAACTAATCGATTACCAAAACCCAGTCTCTTCTGCAAATCATATTAACAGATTCTTCGTGAACGTTGGAAAGAATCTTGCCGATAAATGCTGTTCCATAGTAGAGGACCCCGCTTCCACTCTTCTACCACTCAAAATCAATCCACACTCTTTGGTACTACTTCCCACTGACCACATGGAAATTGAAAATCTCATCCTTAACTTAAAAAACGACTGTGCCATTGGTCGGGATGGCATCTCAACTACTTTCATAAAAAGATACAGAAACATATTAATTCCACCAATGACATTCATTTGTAACTTAGCCCTAAGCTCAGGTGAGTTCCCAAACGATTGGAAACTGGCGGAAGTACATCCCATTTACAAGAGTGGTGACGGAGCCTGTGTCAATAACTATAGACCAATTTCCATACTGCCAACCCTATCAAAGGTTCTAGAACGACTCATGAACAAGCGTCTGGTTAATTATCTGGAAAAACACGATCTCCTTTCGTCACAGCAATTCGGTTTTCGGTCGGGCCGATCGACCAGCGACGCCATGCACCAATTGACTGAATATGTTTTAAATAACCTCGATAAGAACAACAAGGTTATAGTTATCTTTATGGATTTGGCTAAGGCTTTTGACACGGTCTCCGTCCCACTTCTGTTAAAAAAACTGGAAAGGCTCGGGATAAGGCACACACAACTTAATCTGTTCTCTAACTATCTGAGAAATCGATTTCAGAGAGTCAGGGTGGGAGAATGGACAAGTGGTGATCTTCCGATTGAACACGGCGTTCCTCAAGGAAGCATCCTCGGTCCTACATTATTTCTCACCTACATAAATGATTTTTGCGACCTGATCTTGACAAATGGAAGGATAGTTACCTTTGCTGATGACACGGCCCTCCTTTTTGAGGGCGATACATGGGAAGAGGTCTACAGCCATGCACAGCAGGGTCTGAATTTGGTTCTCAACTGGTTAGGAAATAACAAACTAACTCTTAATGTAGATAAAACCAAATATATAGCTTTCTCCTTAAAACCCGTCACCCTTCCCAATCGTACCATAGTGGCTCACTCCTCCAGCTGCACCTCGCACATTGCCACATGCTCCTGCCCCACCCTACATAAAACCGATGCTATTAGGTATTTAGGTGTCATAATTGACAGCGCGCTTAATTTTCAGCCTCACATCAGTCTCTTGGTGTCAAGGACCCGCAAATTAATATCCATTTTTCGAAGCCTTCGTCAAGTTGCTGACCCAGACACTATCAAAATGGTATACCTTGCTCTGTGTCAGTCTGTGATTTCATTCTGCATAACCATCTGGGGTGGTGCAAATAAAACATGTATGCTGAGACTTGAGCGTGCGCAGAGAGCAGTCTTGAAAGTTAGTAACTTTTTGCCATTTCTACATCCAACCAAAGATCTTTATTTACTCACTGGCGTTTTAACGGTTCGTCAGCCATTCATTTTGAATTCCACCCTCCGAAAGCACTCCCAGCTTCATTATAACCCCACAGCACTTGAAAACAAACGCCGTAACTTTGCAGTGTGTCCGTCAGTAAAAACCCATACAAGCTTTGCTCGTCACCATTACACGTTTCTAGGCAACTATCTTTATAATAAAATAAATAAAATATTGTCAATTTATTCCCTTTCCAAACAGTTATGCAAGTCTAAGCTATTGGAATGGCTGCAGAAACTAGACTATGATAGTACCGAACTACTACTTCTAGTCCAGTCTTAGACTGGATCCGCTTGATGGATAGCTTCCTTCACTACAGCGATCCAACGACCCAGGCACTATGACCACGGAATAAAAAATTCCCAAAACAAATAGCAGCAACACCCATATACGTCGCACATATGAATCAGAAATTCAAACGTCCGTCGTTCGTCGTCTATAAACCCACCTTTCGTTGCTTTGGAAAGTGCGATTCTGAGTGTACCGCTCCACTCGCCACTTGTACCGACGAATACGATTTGCCCATGCATAGACCTTCTGCTTCAGGAAGTAAATACGCTCTGTGACGCGGGTCAGATAATCTCGGGAACTAATATCAGTCCCCGAGAACGCCGAAGATCTGTGGCCCGGCTGTCAAGTTGACTGAACGAAAATTTTTTCATCCGATATTTTTATCTAATTTTCAAAACGAAAAATAATGTCCAAACAACAACCAGAAAAAAAAATAAGAAATCATCAAAGCAATAACCATATACCGAAAATCCTAATAACAAACAACAACATGCAGATAATATAATGTACCGAACAGAAAAATGCTGACAAGAAGCCGGGCACGTTGCCAAAAAGCACAACCAACATCTTCGGGTTCGTCGCTCAGCTCCGCCTCGCAGCCGCCGGGACCCGCGCCTGCCGTGAGTCCAGTGATTCCGGCCGCTGCAGTTGCGTCGAGCTCGAGCGACGAATACACCACTCCGCCGACGACACCACCACCTGCGCGTCGACGGGGAGGACGCCGGCCGCCGAGCGGCTTAGGACCTCGAGGCCCACCGGCCTCTGATAGGGTCCCAGCTCCCGGCGGAAGTGTGCAGCGCATGCGATGGACGCAATCCATAAATGAAAACGTCATGCGCTCATACTATGGGGCTACAGAGGGAGAAATTAACCTGACTGCGTACCGTGGTCGGATGCTCTCTCTGTTTCAAGTGCTTGAGCCAGCTGTCAACGTTTCGGCCCAGCGACTGTCGGATCAAGTGCGGGTTATCCAGCGTAACCGTATGTTGGATGACGCCGTCTTGATAGACTACGCCTTGAATCACGGAATAGCCGTGTCTCACCTGTTTCGCCACCGGCCGCGGTGCAACTGCAACCCAGTGCTCCACCGCGACCCGACTACGTTGGTGAGGATGATGATGACGCAGCTATATCCGTGAGTACTCAATGCAATGAACGATTGAGGAGCGCTTTGGAGGATGCATTCCGGGAGCACCGCTCCACACCGCCTGGGCTTAGACCTCGTCTACCTCGTTTGCCCATGCATAAGAAAAATAAGGCGCTGGTGTGTGCTCTAGATTCGCAGCTATCGAATTGTTTTGATAGCAGCAAAGACCTTGCCGATACTCACTCAATCTTATACTGCGCAGCTGCAGCGGCATGTCGTGTAGCTCACGTCAAGTTCACCAATTGTGACAGAGCTACACGACCTGCTGTACCAGCTTGGCAGTGTAGGATTGAGCGTCGTATCGGTGAGGCTAGAGCACTCATCGGCAAGCTTATCTGCTTCAGGGAGGGCAACACTCGTCCTAGGGTGATGCGTTTCGTGAGGCGGGTTATTATTATTATAAAGAATAAAATCACATTATTATTATTATTATTATAAAGCCATCAGGAATGTGGGGCTACTATGGAACAGGGATGGGATTAATTCAATTCAAATCATTTAATTCAGACCAGCGCGCGTGATATGCGCTACCAAAATGTCACGTGGTCAGCCCTTTACATCTTAAAATTGGTCTTCTGGACACAAACGTATTTATTAATGAAATAGCAGTTCTCATTCAAATTTACTAAAGCAAGCAAAAGTAAGTAAAAATCATCAAACAACCTAAAAAATCCGCCAGTCTAGCGCAACACATCACATCACAAGTATGTCGGTGACGTGAACCCATAAGTTTTGCCCCTACTAAAAATCTCATAACGTGACTAAAGAAGTTTTTACTTCAAACATAAGCATTCAAGGGCACTGCCGACAGAAGTAAAAACTTGAAACTTTTAAATAGTACACAGGCCGCTGCGCATCGCTAATCTGACGCCACACGTCACTGGCATGTCGGTGGCGCGAATCCATAAGTTTTGCCCCTACCAAAAATCCCTCAACGCAGCTAAAGAAGATTTCACTTCAAAAATATACAGCAATAATCCTTAGGCCTAGCACGTATCACTATCAGATTGATCGCTCCCCGCAGCAGCGGACGCACTGTGCGAGCCGATCCGACCAATTTGTTCATACGACAGTGGCTAATGGCCACAGGTTCAAGCCACAAGATTGATCGACCGACTCGACTGAGACTAAGAACCTAATTTAAACGCCTCCAGAGTACCTATTAATTTTTTTTAATTAAAAAAATATATTTCACAGATACTTTACCACTATTTGTGAATCTAACACAACTTGAGAAGACAATAAATGATAAATGATAAATGATGTTTATTTAGTCAATAGGTTACAAGGAACACTTTTACACGTCAATAAATAGGTAGGTATATATCTATACAGGGTGTAACAGAAAGGTGTGGTCATATTTTAGGAACCGGTTCTGCCCATGGCTATGAACAATTTTCTCTAATAAAAAATAGTACATTCCCAAAAAAAATAATTGGACTTTTCATACAAAGTTATCATCAGCTGATCAATATTTGTATGGGAGGTAAAAAATTTTTTTGTGAATTTCCTCAGGTTTTCTTGAAGAAAGTTGTTCATATCTATGGGCAGATGCAGTTCCAAAAATATGACCACACCTTTCCGTTACACCCAGTATAAAAACTCCTCCTGCCCTTATCCCAATTTATTTGGGGTCGGCGCAACATATCTTTTTCTTCCATACTCCTCTATTAGTCGTCATCTCTGTAGTCACCGCTTTTTACCCATATCCTCTTTCACACAGTCCAACCATCGTTTCTTTGGCCTTAATATGTATCAACGCGTATGGACACAAATCGTTGGGCATCAAAACATTCTTCCACAAAGCTATCAGTGCCCAGAACGCTGGTAGCATTCCCACGTTGAATAGCAATGCTGATTCGTTGGTCAAAGAAAAGCCCGCCCTCTGGTCATGTGAAGAGTCGACTGGCTGTTTTCTGATAACCCGAAAAAACTTGATAAGCAGACACCATTGAACCACCGGAAAATTGAGCACCACCAGAATTTTGTAAATAACTTGAGAAGTCATGAGTAGCTTAAAATATGTATAATCTAAGTAGCAATTATATTTGTCAATGACCCCCAATCTAAGCAGCTATTCTGAATCTTGGGGCTCGGGGTACGATTTCTAGAGTGAAGTGTGATGTTGTGAATTGTTGTGGCACCAATAGTGTGAACGTAGAGTTATTGCTTTTGTCTAGGGCAGAGGATAAGCATTGTTATTCAACGTGGCAATGCCACCAGTCTTTTGGGCACATTACCAGTTCACAGCTATGACTTTTTCAACGTAATTTTTTTGTTTGAAGTGTATTTCTATAGTCAAAGTTAATATAAATAGCATTTTGTAAATTGCACATATAATTCTTGTAAATAAATTAGAATTATGTAGACTGAGCTATGTTGAATGGACTGGATTGCTTTATAGTTTTGACGTATGATCTTATATTCATTTCAGCTCGCACAGCTTTTGTCTAATTCTATGACATTCCATGTCATCTCTTGGCGTTTGTTATTAAAGGTGTGACCTGTGAATTACATCAGAAAAAAACATTCAGCTCGTACATACCAGCGCTGGGTAACTGACTGGGCGCCCAACAAATGCTAAGTTGGATCTTTCGGTATGGGCACGCTCAGAATAATTTTAGTGTATCTTTGTGTACTACTCTTTTCTTTGTGCTGTTGTGTTGTGTCTGTGTTGAATACATGTTTTCTATTCTATTCTATAATTCGTGGACAAACTGATACTAAAAACGTATATTCAACGACTTAGCAAAAGCTGCGCGCAAATCCATTAATACTGATTGATATCGACTGCTAAATTGAAGTGACTGTCTTAAGAACCATTCATCACTTCCGCAAATTGCAATCTGCGTGGAGAGTCTTTACAATCACGTTCATTCATCAGGCAATCAATGCAACTCCAATTAATTTACCAATACTGCTTACTACTCGATGTGGAGGATTTATTCGTCATACAACATCGTTGGCTTTTACATCCATATTCTCATGTACAGAGTTACTTTTACATTAATATTCTCAAGAACAGAGTTACTGTTACAGCCATATTCTCATGTACAGGGTTACATTTCAACGACCGGCCATTTTATCCGGCTGATATCAACAAAAATTAAAAAAAATCAACCGATCCTTGTATTTTGCCGGGTCATCCATGCAAAAGTACTGATCAGCTGATTGTTTTTTTTAGGGTGCCGTACCCATACAACAAACGTGATTTTTTTTGCCGTTTTTATAGAAAATGGTGCGGAACCCTTCGTGCGAGAGTCTGACTCGCACTTGGCCGGTTTTTTTCTTTTTGGAGTTCAAATTTAGCAGAAAACTTTCTTGCATCATGTTTAACATGCTTTGTTTTTAAGGTTCCGTACCCGAAGGGTCCGAACGGAGCCCTATTGCTGTCACTCACGTGTCCGCCTGTCCGTTTGTTTGTCACAACATTTTGTTCCGATGATTTTTAATCGACGAAAAAAAAAGGAGGAGGTTCTCAATTCGACCACTACATATTTTTTTTTTGTGTATGTTCAGCTCTCACTCCGTCATTTATGATCCGATCTTAATAATTACTTTTTTGTTAGATAGGGTATACCTCAAGGGTGGTCCCATATCAAGGATATCAGGATCTGATAATGGAATCCTGATAAAATTGAGAGAGAAACCTCGAAAATTGAGGGCACGTTTAGTGTTTCTGTATGTATGTTCGGCCCTCACTCCGTTGTTTAAGAACCGATTTTGATAATTCTTTTTTTCTTAGATAGGGTATACCTCAAGGGTAGTCCTAGGTCAAGGACATCAGGATCTGATCATGGAATCCTGATAAAATTAAGAAAACCTCGAAAATTGGGCACGAATATTGTTTCTGTTTACTTTTCATAACTTAATCAGGTATTTGCATTTGGGAATTATCACATCATGAAACTGAGCTGATGATGGAAACCATACCTTTCCTAAACAATAGAAGTTAGATATAAAAAAACTGGTTTTAGTGACAGATACCACTTAATATGCTTTGAGAAAAGACGTATTATGGCGCCGACTCAAAATTAGTTTACATAAAATTTGTTATTTTATGTAGGTAAATAAGCTCAATACTCAAGACTTAAAAGGTTTATTTATTTTTTGCTTTTTAGTTCTTTTTCGCCGGTTGAATTTTTTGTTAAAAAGTTTTTTAACTTCCCATTGACCATCGCGACGTTCGTTGTTGCGTAAGTCTTTACCGCGACGTACCTACGTTAGTACTGCGAAAGTTTACCATTGCGAAAGTTCTTTACTGCGATGATTGCAGTTTCGATAACACGCTATTGCGATGTAGGTCATGTAGGAGAGTTGCTGATACTGGAGATAGAGGAAATCTGTACCTATTACTTACAATAATATAGAGAGGAAAGATTTGTATTTTTGTGTGTAACGAATAAACCTAAAAACTACTGGACCGATTTTAACCATTTTTTCACCAATAGAAAGCTAAATTATCAGCGAGTAATATAGGCTTACAATACTTTTTATCCCAGGAAAAGCAACAGTTCCCGCGGGATAGGTCACGGGAGCGAAGCCGCAAGCAAAGTGCTAGTATTTTAAGTATCCCAAACTTTGCCTATGCATTCTTTATAACGCAGAATGTTCCGTTGGAAATGTGCTAACGACAGTAAGTAAAGTAGGTTTACGTTTTAACTTGTTTGGTGATAATGTTCATTATTACGTATATTTTACCAACAAATACTTACAAATCTATTGATAAATCAGAGTTTTTCTTTGATAATTCCCCTTTTTTGGTACGGAATCCTCAATGTGCGAAGTGTGACACACACTTGGCCGGCTTTTTTATTTATTTATTTAACTTCACTTCACACTTTTTATTAAACATCATCATCATCATCATTTCAGCCGAAAGACGTCTAATGCTGTAGGTACATAGGCCTCCCCCATGTGTCGCCACAATGACCGGTCCTGTGCGTCTCGCATTCATCGGATTCCCGTGTCCCTCACCAGGTCATCGGTCCACTTTGTGGGATGTCTTCCAACGCTGCGTCTTCCGATACGTACATGGTCGCCACTCCAGAAGCTGTCGGCCCCATCGACCATCTGTTCAGTGAGCAATATCCCCTGCAAAGTGCTACTTAAGTTTGGCGATAGTTCGGGCTTTGTCGGTAATCTTGGTTCTCCTGCGGATATCATCATCATAAGATGCCCGTGTATATAGTGCCCGATAAGAGAAATTGAACCTGCATACTTAATAACTCATATTGTTGTAGATAAAAACTGATGTTGACAGCACGGGTGTACACTGAACGGGAAGCACAGGAGGACAAAACGAAACGATATAATATAATACCGACACAAAGAAGAAACGTCTTATAAACACCTGACACACTCAAAATCAAAGAAAATATAAGCAAGGAAACGATCAATTTATTTACCTCATTTATTCTCAACCAGAAGAGCTCAACCGAGTGAACCGATCTAATGGGCTGTAAAATGAAATCACTCACGTAGAAATATTTCCAAGCAGGCCCTATAAGGTATTCAACACCTTGTTTCCAAGTACGTAAACATTTCATTTCCGAGAAAACTCTGCGGGCAATTACTAGCTTACGAGTGATAAAACATTTTCACTTATCAATCGCGGAGTCGGTAATTTCCGTTCGGAACTGTCGAAGTTGATTGCAATCAGTTGAAGAAAATTGGCTTATTTTATTGTGCCTGAATACACACTAAGAAAGGAAATATGTTTATATTTTAAAGGAACAAATGAACTGGTGAGATAATATAAGAAATGGCCAATCAATAGATAGAATACTTTGAGGTACTATGCGCCTACGCACTCGGTATGAGCAAAACTGGTATGAACACGGGCGTGCAGCTACAACTTTACTAGGCAGTGTCCGGTATATTTTATTCACAAAGAACAAATTCACGTGCCATGCACGTGCCTAATGATTACGAACGTAAATCTATATCCATGCTGCGCTTCACTATCCATATTGATATTATAAATGCGAAATTCACTCTCTGTCTGTTTGTTTGTTACCTTTTCACGCCTTTAGGTACGGACCACGGTGCCGCAGGAGACTCCCTGGGCGTTGGGGGTCGCGAGACGATCTCCGGCCACCGTAGGCGCGGGCCTGCAGACGGCAAGTAATGGGTAGCTCGCCGTTCTATCAGCACCAGGCCCGAAATTCAACGGCGCGTAGAGTTTCACGCGCGCCTCAAAGAGACGTCAGCAACAATTGACGGGGCCCGTCATGGTCGATGCATGCATGCCAAAGGGTCGCGGATAAATTCGAAACAGAGATACCGCGCCACTGGGAAATCAGGCAAGGAAGGAACAGGGGTGGGTTTTAGTCAGTAAAAGTCTGACACGCCCTCCCGCTCCACCCAGAGCGGGAGAAGTCATTGGATAATTTCCCAACTCCACAAAAAAAAAGGTACAAACCACGGTAAACCTGAAGTAGGACATAGGAAACTTCTTAGGTAAATGATATATATATAACCTTACTCGTCTCCCAACTTTAACCCGGACGTAGCCGCTAACAGAAGCTAGTCTAACGCCACGTTTCCACTTGCGAGAAATTGCATGCTGGTTGCATTACATTGCCGGCTGCCGAAGTATAATGTTATCATGCGGTCGTTCGTCTCCCGCAATATACTTAAACTTGCATGCGATTTCTAGCAGGTGGAAAACTGGAAACACAGCCTTATGATATTCAATGTCTACAAATAATCAATTATGTAAACGAGAAGGTCCTAATACTTTCAGTTAGCAGATCAATCAATGTCACCCGTTCTATGGAATCGTCTGCCAATTTTCCTGCAGGGAATACCTACCTTTTGAAATTATTTTTCCCTTACCCTGACAGAGTGTACTGTGTTGAGTGGGCGAGTTGCTTAATAACAACATAACTTCTTGGAATTTTAATCAAAGGAGAGAAACTCAGTTTTCTGTACGGAATATTATTTATCAATGAATAAGGTTATTTCAGTTTGCGCGGTATATCCGATTTTCTTAGATTAAATCTTGTCGAGCTTATTTTTAATTGAATTCAGAGTTTTTGTCGTCAACAAAGTATATATTACTAGGTATAAAGTGAAAAGGTTTGGTTTCGTTCAGTGTTTGGTTCATTTTCATGTCAAACAAGGAGTAGAACTCTCTACCTGCGTCTGTATTTCCGGATGCATACAACCCTAATCTCTTCAAAGTTAGAGTGAACAGGCTTCTTCTGGGTAAGCTCGCTCCATCGTCGACTCTGTCTCTGTCACCTCTGACCTAGACTAGAGTCAAGAGCAAGCCCATTAAAAAAAAAAAATATAATGACTGATAAACTCTCTGACTTCCCTTGATGTGAGTCCTTAAATAATAATAGACATCTGTAATAAAAATTTATATCGTTCGTCACTATCACTACATAATTATTATAAAACAAAGTCTCCCGCCGCGTTTGTACGCGCTGAACTAGATAATTACTGAATGGATTTTCATGCGGTTTTCACCAATAGAAGTAGTGATTCATGAGGAAGGTTTAAGTCTATAATTTGTACCCGTGCGAAGCTGGAGCGGGTCGCTAGTCTTCTATATAAATAAAAATGAATATACGTTTGTTCTTTTTTGTAAACCATTGATCAGATTGTGATGATACTTTGGTAGAGTAGTGTGTGTGCGCGCGAGGGTTTCTGGGCCAATAAAATCTATGCAAATAAATAAAAAACTGGCCCAGTGCGCGTGTGCACATTTGGTACGGCACCCAATATTGGTATTTGTTAGTGAAGTATACTTAATAATAAACATTATCACCAAATTCAAGTTCCTATGTCAATGGAAAGTTAAAAAATTCTTCGTATCTAATAAAATTTTGTGACAGACGACGACGGACGGATAGACAGACAGATGGACAGACGGACAAGTGAGTGACAACAATAGGGCTTCATTTGGACCCTTTGGGTACGGAACCCTAAACAACTGGCATTTTTAAGATAATATGACAAAATTTATTCTTACAATAGCAAGATCCTAAATAAGTACGGAATCTAAATAAGGCCTGAATCATCTTTATCAGGATCGATTCGCATTTGATTGATGAATATTCTATGAAATGCGTAAGCATGAATTCTCATTTCATGCAAAAAAGGTAAATATTATAATATTATACCACTTACCAATATACCCGTAAAATGTGATTACCCAAAAAAAATGCCAGTTAATTACCTACACAAAATAAACACTGAAAAAAGGCAGCAACTGTTGAACATAGAAGAACTCAAGCTCTAAAGATACACTTCAGTCATTATATGCCTTTATATGTTCGTGGGGAGACGCGGGCACAAGTGCACTCATCCACTAACACACTCGTCCGTGTTTCACAGTTCTTGTAACTCAAGCCACTTGGCATTCAGCGAGATTTCAGGCCAGTGTGTGTCGGCCCTTTGTGTAAACGTTGGCGGGAAGTAGTTAATTTGTGGTTTGTGAAGACGCTATTAAATTTTTACAAATTATTTTAGTGTATAGTGTTTTATTTTCAGGATGAAATTTCGAATGCTGCAGGTATATAATAATAATAATAATAATAATCCTTTTATTTCAGGTAATTTCACCCATAACAATCAAGTCACATAAATCTAATAAATAAATCAATCAAATTAAACACTCAAATTAAATCATTAAAATCGAAATAAATTAAATATAAATACAATAAATTAAATAAAAATCACTAAAATAGGTCACTAAAATTAAATAAAATAAAATCACTAAAATATGTCACTAAAATTAAATAATATAAAAGATAGATCAATTCCTTTACACTGTCTAAGGTTTTTCTTTTTCATACAAGCGTGCCATGCTCCATTGTCGACCACACCATCGCTTACCATCAGGTGACATAGTGGTCAAACGTGAGCCTACCAAAAAAAATAGAAAATACTTACATACATTTTAAAGCAAGCTAAAATTTAGGTAGGTACAGAGTTTTTTGAAGTAAAACTTCTTGACGCACGGTTGACTTGGGGAGTAAGCTGGAGAATGCGTGACGAGAGTGTTACGAAAAGTGTGATCGTGTTAACGTTAATTTGTATTGAAACTTGGATAAACGCCGTCTGGTGGCAATACAGTGAAACACAATTAACCCATACAAGTAAGTATAAAATTCTTGTTAAGATCTCGTAGGAAACCGGCATGGCATGTCCTAGAACCAAAACTTTGAAGATAGTCATGTGACATCCACCAACCCACGTAGTGGATTACGGCCCACACCCTCTCACAGAGAGGAGGCCTGCCTGTGTCCCAGCTATGGAAATATTAAAAAGCTGATTATGGTAATATGGTAAGATCTCAGAACACCAGGTTTTATTTTTCTTTTAACGCCCCTATATATACCTACCCGCTCTGGACCCGTCCCACTTGGCTGGAAAGCCATATTGATACCTACTACCTTGACTTTATGATTGATTTTAAGGCATTACAGTCTAAAAGAGAACGCGAGGTCGCGTTTCACCGCCGCGTTTTGGCAGCGTAGTGTTATGCTCATCAGAATAAAAGACTATGACGTCATACATGATAGATTGATACTTTAGCGAACTTGACTTATTTGTTGTTTATTGTCTATTATCTTGTTTAGGTATACAGAAAGGTTCGATGACGACATATTTCAGTGGGAGCTGGAAGCAACTATACATATATTCATTCTTTCTTTTATTTTGTCTGACCATCCCATTTTGTTACTTTCCTTTAGAAAGCCGCACTACCTATTAAAATAGTGCGTAAACGATAAACTGTTATCCTTTAACGAAGAACCTGACGTGGATATAAAAACTAAGAAGCACTAAACTTTTCACGGCTCATAAAGCATTATACCTTTAACCTGGTAAAACAAGGTTGATTTAATGGCTGTCTGACGTCATAGGCGTAAAAGGTTCCCCCTGCCAAGGGAAAAATAATCACCTTGGATGTCTTTATCTATACAGGGTGTAACAGAAATGGGTAGTCATATTTAAGATACCGCATCTGCCTAAGGAAATGAACAAAATCAAAAGTCATTTATTCAAACTAGACTGAGAGCCAGCACTTTTTGGACGTTTAAAGTTCTACATAAAGACAGTCCCCCAAAAACGCCCACCCGTCACCACTTCATAGTGATTTCCCCAGCAAGACTTCTGTCTATTAAGTTTGAAAAACTTCAATTTTTATAATTGTATGCAACGATCTTCACATATTTGTATGTAACATACTCGTACGTAAGTAAAACTGAAAAATTTTGGACGATATATCCAAAATATAATCAAAATTAAATTATCCGCCACAAGTGCTAGCCATCAAAACGAAAAAAACAAGCATGAACAACTTTTATCGAAGAAGTCATACCTATTCAATTCCCAAAAAAAGGACTTTTCGTACAAAGTTATAATCAATGTTCTTTAATATTTTCGAAATTATCGTTCTTCTATGGGCAAAAGCAGTATTTAAAATATTACCTCTCATTTCCGTTACACCCTGTACAATACCTACTTAAAACCTACTATGTTCTGTTCAAATTTTAATTTTAGTTTTCTGTCTTTATAATCTGTAATATACGGAAAGTGCACGGCATAGTCTGTGCCATCTAGTTGAGTAAATTTGAAACTTTTACCCTTTAAAAACTTGTCATTGACATTTCCGTGCCATATATGTATGCAAACTCATCATGCACACATGCAACACGCACCCCGGGCCTGCGGACGGCGAGTAATGGGTAGCTCGGCGTCCGATCAGCACCAGGCCCGAGAGTCGACGGTGCGTAGTGTTCCACGCGCGCCTCAAAGAGTTGTACGCAAGAGACGGGGCCCGTCATGGCCGATGCCTGCCCGGGGGTTGAGGATAAATTCGAAACAGAGTTACCTCGCCCCTGGGCACTCAAAGGCAGGAAGGAACAGGGGTGGGTTTTAGTCAGTAAGAGTCTGACACGCCCTCCCGCTCCACCCAGAGCGGGAGAAGTCATAGGATAATTTCCCACACCAAAAAAAAAAAAAAAAATTCAACACGCACGACGTAGACTGGCATCTAGTGAGTGAAATTCGCAACTTTTAATTGACATTGACATTTAATGTGCCGCCGTCTATAGTTCCTGCACGCTCCCTATAGCGTGTCAACAGGTTAAATACGCTGATACTAAATTCAAAATTGTATGCTCTAGTACAGGGTAGGCGAACCAATGGCACGCGTGCCATTGATGGCACGCGGCACAATATTTTGGGCACGTCGCCGATCATAAAACATGTGTAAAAAATGTGTTAAGTAACATCTTACAACCCTAACATAAATTATTTGTCATCTAACCTGCAGCAACAGAAGTCACACTAATTTTACAGTAATTTAATTTATGCGTGTAATAAAAACATTCCAAAATGTACCTTTTTTGTTTACTTTTTTTAATAAAGAGTTTTGATAGTATTTATTATTATTATTTTCCAAATAATCAGAAAGTAAAAATTATTTGATGGCACGTCAATGACCCCATTAAACATTCTTTAGAAAAAATGGCACGTCGATACATAAAGGTTCGCCTACCCTGCTCTAGTATACAAGGTGTGATCATTAAATTAGCACTTCCCCCCATTATAAATTAGAGGAGCTCGTGGCTAAAGTAATAACAGCTGCACGGGTCGATCCATCAGGTTAAGCTACGCTTGCCGGGGTTTGTCCATGAATGGGTGACCATCTTTACATACCGAAACTCCTCCGTGCCTCGGAAAGCACGTTAAGCCGTTGGTCCCGGCTGTCAAGCGTGGATCTTTGACAGTCGTTACGGGTCGTCAGAAGCCCAAAAAGTCTGACAACCAGTCTCACCAAGGGGTATCGTATTACCCAGTGACTGGGTTATGGAGGTCATATAGGCAGTCGCTCCATGTAAAGTACTGGTATTCAGCTGCATCCGGTTAGACTGGAAGCCGACCCCAAGATAGTTGGGAAAAGGCTAGGTAGATTGATTGTATCTATCGCTGTGCCAAATTAGATCCGGATCCGTTCAGCCTGGTTCAGCCGTTCTGGATCCTAGCGTGTTTGAGTAACAAACATTCATCTATCCAACCAAAAGTAAAGTTACAAAAAATAATAGTAAGATCACAGACAGGATCACGTGCCTTAGGAGGCACGGAGGAATCTCGGTATGTAACGTATTGTCACCCATCCACGGACAATCCAGAGCTAGTGTTGCTTAACCTTGAAGACAGATCCATGTGGCTGTTATTACTTAGCCACGAGCCACTCAGAATGATTCCGAAAATATGTTCTATTCATTAGAGATACTAAAGCCTGTATGTGACATTTTGCTGATATTTTTCCTGTAACGAATGAAAGAAAAAAGTAACTTAGCTAACTTAACACATAAATAACCCGACTACTTATATCTCTAACTACTCTCTCGACTACAAATATCTCTAAGCCGTACGCGAGCCATTCGCGAGCTGCACGCGTGCAGTAACTGCAATTGTTTTGTGCGCGTGCGAACGGCGTACAAACTCGAAATGCACGCGTGCAGCTCGCGAGCGGCGCATTCTCCAGATCTGGACACACCCATGTAACAATCGAGAATATATATTTTTACTTATAATAAGTCATTGACTGACAGCATTGTCCTAGTTAAATTATTTGTAGGTCATCAGATTCATCACAAACAGACTAAACCTACATAATTTTAATTAAAAAAAGATAAAATAATCAAAAGAAAAAAACTGTAATTCAAGCTTGTGTTCTAATAATAAACTAAGATAATTTGAAAACAAAAATTCTAACAAGTCCCATTTTCCTTTCATCAATAAAGCTTTAAGGCCTTGCCAGAGTGAACGCCGGGTGAATAGGGCGAGTGCGGGAGCGGTGTGGCGGGTGGGATTAGGTGGCCTCAGCATATCGCGAGTTGTTGTAGCGGGCTGTAGGAGGCTAGAGTAAAACAATAGAAAATCGCTCTCTATCGTGCCAGGCGCCCGCCAAAGTCACTTCACTATACAATATTATATACCTACGTAGCTATCATAGACCAACGACCATACAGCTACCTACTTTTTTTTTACTTTTGATAGGCATGCGTTTGACCACTATCTCACCTGATGGTAAGCGATGATGTGGTCGAAGATGTAGCACGCTTGCCTAGAAGTAACCTATTCACTCTTGACTTAAAGACTCCCAGGTTGTAGTTATCAGGAAACACAGACTCCGGCAGGGAATTCCACTCCTTAGCTGTACGCACAATGAATGTGTTCTCAAAACGTTTTGTGCGTGTGGTTGGGATGACCACCTTGTACCACTCCCCACACCACTACGGACGCACTCCGGCGGGCTGTATACTATCGTGTCCCGCAGGCGCGGGCTGTCGAGGGTACTTTTTTGTTTTGTGACGGGACTGTCAAGTGGTTACCAACGTTTGATATTTCGCGTCCGCCGTCGCCACCGCGCTAGCTCCTCGCCCTGATCGAGGCCTAAAACTGGGAAATTGGGACAGCCAATAAATTATTATGTACGATTGTTAATTGTTACGTAGCCAATTTGACGACAACCTGCGAATAATGCCAGAAGTTTCTACAAGAAATGAAAAAATACGTCCCTCACATTTTTAGTATTTTATTTCCTGTTATTAAATTGCTTTTTTCTTTCACTTTGAGTTATTGGACAGGCGATTGATGATTTGGCAGATGGGTGGTAATTTTATTGCGAAGATTGCCACCCCGGTAGGTGGTTGGTCACGGGGATGGGTTGCATCACTCTATCATGACCTCCGGAAGGGCAATTCTTGTATTTAAAAACGTTCGAATTCAAAACTCAATGCCTATGATCTTCGCGACAATCATATTGACAAAATTTATGGAAAACTAGTGACTTTGATGCCAACGCGAACGTTCCTTAAAAATATTAGGATTACGGAATGCAATTTTCCATACGGTGGATTTCCATTTGTTATCATAAGGATAATAATTAACCTACACCTATTGTTCTCACTGCTGAAACACAGTCCTATTTTCCATGAGGACTGAGTCATACATAATCCAATACGCAACTTAAAAAAAAGGCCGAAGGTGGGTTGGTGTGTGAACAGCAGCTCATGGTGACATTTGAGTGGTGTTGGAGAAATAAATTATTTACAAAAAGTAAAGTGACTGCCTAGGTTCGAATCTACAACACCGTTGCCTCCCGGGCCTGCAGACGGCGAGCAGTGGGTAGCTCGCCGTCCGATCAGCACGGACCCATCGTGGCCGGTGCCTGCATGCGTAGGGGTAGCGAATAAATTCTGAAAATGAGTTACCGCACCCCTGGGCACTCAGGCAGGGAAGGAACAGGGTGGGTTTTATCAGTAAGAGTCTAACACCCCTCCCGCTCCACCCAGAGCGGGAGAAGTCATTGGGTGGTTTCCCAAACTCGAAAAAAAAAGGGCCGTTGCCTGATTGGTAAAACCAAAAGAGCAGTGGTGGCTCAGTGGTAAGTGGTGGTTAGTTCAAATCCAGCCAGGTGCTTTTCTTTGTGTAAATTATTTCATCACCACCGCTCTCAAAACGGTGAAGGAAAACATCGTGAGGCAATCGGCCGTGGCATTCCAAAAATTCGAAGACATGTGACATCCTGCACCAACCCGCATTGGGCTCGCGTGGTGGATTACGGTCAACACTCTCTCACAGAGAGAAGACCTGTGCCTTAGCAGTGGAGACATTAAAAGGCTGATGATGCATACTTTTTTTTTCTGGCGGGTGGGAAATCGTCCAATGACTTCTCCCGCTCTAGGGTGGAGCGGAAGGACGTGTCAGACTCTTACTGACTAAAACCCACCCCTGTTCCTCCCTGCCCTGAATGCCCAGGGGCAAGTAACTCTTTAGAATTTATCCTCAACCCCTAGGCAGGCATCGGCCATGACAGGCCCCGTCATGTATGCTGACAACTTTTTGAGGAGCGCGTGGAAAACTACGCGCCGTCGACTCTCGGGCCTGGTGCTGATTGGACGGCGAGCTACCTATTACTCGCCGTCCGCACATACCTACAAATACTAGTTTCTCTCCCCTCAGATATGCTGAAAAGCTATTTATGTCTATATAACATATTTATACCCAACAGCCCATAGCAAATATAATTTATTTTATGACGTATCATCGGAACGATGCTAAGGCTGTTTACGATAACACTATAAGGAGCCCCCATAGGGTTTATGAGCTTCCAAAGGCGAGGCAAGTAGTACTTAACAGACATTTATCTGTACTTAATGAAAATACTCGAGTTATTATTAATGGGATCATTTTCCTCAATTCAGCAGTCTCCATCTCCTGCATCGTTTAAGGGACTTTCCTCAAGACTCTTATATGGACAATGCTAATTTCAGTGACTTAATTATGGTGAGATTATTATTAGAAAATGAACAATTATAATAATTATTATTTCCAAGAAATTCGCAGCCATACAATTTGCGTTCGATGGGGCTGACATATCTTTGATAAAAGCCCCTAAAGAAAATTAGATTAAAAAAAAAAAAAACTATTTACGTTATAACATGGAAACAACGGTCACTTACCCACCTACATTATCTAGCATTACCTACTAGCATTTTAAAAACGGAATGATAGCCAACATGTTTAACTAATAAAAAACTTTGCATTGTTTATTGTTCGGTTTCGAAAGGACAATGACTGCTATTTCCATGCCAAAATGAAACGGCTATAGAAAGAGAGAGAAGTATCTCTCTATAACTACCGGCGGAATCGGCCCTCTCACGATCCCGATCGGTGGGTCTCCTTTTAGACCACCACGATCTCACAGAATGAGGCCATTACCCTCTAGTTTTCTGTCTCCACAATCACAGCTAACAGTTGGTAAAGACTTTCAAAGGTTCTAACTGCTCGAGCGTGTGCTGTGCAAGACCTTAGAAAAAAAATATGAATCAAGTACGAGTAACCGGCGCTTCGGCCATTTTATAAAGTCGCGGTAAAGAAAGAAAAAATATTTATTAGATTCGTATTTTTTTCATCATCATCATCATCAGCCTTTTAATGTCCCCACTGCTGGAGCACATGCCTCTCTCTGTGAGAGGGTGTTAGTGGATGTCACATGTCTTCGAATTTTTGGTTCTAGGACATGCCGGTTTTCTCACGATGTTTTCCTTCACCGTTTCAAGAGCAGTGGTGATGAAATAATTTACACTAAATATGACCTGCCTGCATGGGTTTGAACTCACGACCTGCAACTTGTAAGTCACAGCCGTTACTACTGGGCCACCACAGCTCAACTAGTAGAGTACACTCACCTACTTCACATTGCAGCAGAAAGTATCCAGCAAGTTATCCGCATGCTTACTACCATACAAGTAATGAGGTGATCACTAGTAAAGAAAAAAAGGTCGCAATACTGCTCACATATAAAGACTCCCCAAGACAGGCGCGACGTGACAATGCGACAACGGTGCAACGACGCTTTTTCATAGAAATTGTTCTATTCTAATCAATTTACCCAGCCTTTTCCAACTACTTATGGTTTTTAGGGTTCCGAAAGTCCGAATGAAAAACGGAACCTATAAGGGTTCCGTTTTCGGATAACTCGTGTGTCTGTCTGTCGTTCCGTCTGTCCATCTGTCACAGCCAATTTGTTCCGAATCTGCCGGATCGATAGAGGTGAAATTTGGTACACACATGAATATCTGTGACCCAAATACGGAGGTGTACCCTAAATAAATTAATTTGGAATA
Organism: Polia nebulosa; assembly: GCA_951329385.1. Taxonomy (NCBI): domain Eukaryota; kingdom Metazoa; phylum Arthropoda; class Insecta; order Lepidoptera; family Noctuidae; genus Polia; species Polia nebulosa. The sequence continues at coordinate 11,951,178 of OX589598.1, forward strand.
TGGGGGGTCTCTTTTGAGGTGAAAATCGGAAAATTAAAAAACAAAGTTTTTCAAACTGTGCCGTGCGACATATCAAATGAAAGGGCACATTATGAGGGTCTTGAATATATTTGTTTCATAATTTTAAAATATATCATTTTGAAGTTATTTATGAAAATAGATGAAAATTGACCATTACTCTCAAGTCTAAAATTTTGAAAAAAAATACAGAAAGTAGTTCTTTACTTATAGATTACAGACAAACCTATAAGGTGGAGGCAGTTTAAAAAAAACTGAAAAAAATATGATTTGCGTGCGAGTCCGACTCGCTCTTGGCCGGTTTTTGGATTGTTCGGCTTCCAGTTTAACTACATGCAGCTGAATTCCATCACATTGTGCAACTCCATGGGGGATCTGACATCCACAACCACTGGGTTCAAAAAATTTGACAAGAAAGAAAATCTCCCACCATTTTTGCCAAGGGTTATCCCATTCAAAACAGTAGCTGTGCTGTAGTAACGGGATACTTCTTCTGACTACCCTTTAATGGTTCTATCTGTAGTTATTTTAAAACAACTTCTTTAAAAAAATAGTCGTCGCATTGTCGCGTCGCACCTGTCTGCAGTAGCCTTAAGTTGGTCGCTATCCCGTCAAGTAGGCACGGTGACCAGTTTAACCCGTTTCCCGCCACCCACTCTTACTTACCTATAACTTGAGCACACGAGTTACAAGAAGTGTTTATCTTTAATTAATTTTTGGTCAGAGTACCAACTAAACTAAACTTCCCGAAGTGTATGATTGAGAAAGTGTTAGTAAAAACCAACGTAAATGAATCTAAGAAAACTTACGTCGGTGTTTCTGGTTTTGTGTCTTCTTTTTTTGACACCGACTTCTGAAATTAAAGTTAATTTCCGAAAAAAAAGATTTTTTTTTCACTTTTTAGTTGTGGTTCCCCATTAAATTGTGTTAACAATTCATAGACATTAGATCGCAGCAATCGCGCTTGATTTACTGTCAATTTTTGAAGAGTTCCGTTGTCTGTCTCCGAAACCCATCATCAGATCTAAGTATATGAAATTTAAATGGGACCATTTCGGAACAAACCCCTTTCCAACAAAAGAAGAATTTTGCAAATCCTTCAATATATGACGGAGTTATGCCCGAACATACAAAAAAAAAAAATACAAACATCCGAATTGATAACCTTTTCCTTTTGGAAGTCGGTTCAAAACCAACGTAAATGAATCTAAAAAAACTTACCATTCTACTTCATACTTACGAGTATTATTATAAATGCGAAAGTTTCTATGGATATATGTTTCTTACTCAATCACTCTCACGGCTTAACAGGATCTGGATGAAATTTGGCATAGAGATAAATAATAGTCTGAACTATTATTATATAACTATTCTGTTGTGCACAAACTAAACTTAATTTAGGCTATTGCTATCTTTTTCTCTCTATTAAAACAAAGACGGACTAAAAAAGAGACAAACGTCAATTAGAGCTGTCAAATTTAGTTGAACTCGTATTTCCATACAAACGTAAAAACATGTCGACTAAAAACACGGTGAAGCGCAAGGCGAAAACTAGTTTGACATCTCTAACTTAGTTCATTGCTATAGCCGTCCTTTTCTCGCATTGCCTTTTAGTAAAAGATAGTGATTCTCTAATTTAAGTTTAGTTATTGAACAAGAGAATCGGCACCAGTCTGCCAAAATTTAAAACTAAAATCATTAAAATTGACCTGTGATCGGCCTCCTCCTTGCACTTCTACTTATTTGTTTGTACTTTCCAATTTCATTTTATTTTGTTTCATTTTTTTTATACTGTGATAATGTAATGTAATAATTTAATATTAATCTTCTGTAATTAAATGATTAACGATTTAATTCCAAGTTCCGTCATTCGTTATTGTTTTCTATGTATGTTAATGTTTATTGTTTATTTTCAAAATTCGTAGTATATTGTATTAATTAATTAGACCTATTTATTCTGTGAATGTTGTTCACGCCAAGGAGGAAGTTCTCAATTCGACCGTACATATATTTTTTTTGTTTATGTTCAGCCCTCACTCCGTCATTTATAAAGCGATCTTAATTATTATTTTGTTGTTAGATAGGGTATACCTCAAGGATGGTCCCATGTCAAGGAAATCAGGATCTGATAATGGGATCCTGATAAAATTGAGAGAAAACCTCGAAAATTGTGGGCACGTTTAGCGTTTCTGTATGTATGTTCGGCCCTCACTCCGTTGTTTATGAACCGATTTTGATGATTCTTTTTTTTTAGATAGGGTATACCTTAAGGGTGGTTCCATGTCAAGGACATTACGATCTGAGCATGGAATCCTGATAAAATTGAGAGCAACCTCGAAAATTGGGCACAAATATTGTTTCTGTTTACTTTTCATAACTTAATCAGGTATTTGCATTTAGGAATCATCACATCATGAAACTGAGCTAATGATGGAAACCATACCTTTCCTAAACAATAGAAGTTAGATATAAAAAAAGAACAACCGACTTCCAAAAAAAAAATACACTAAAAATTAATAAATAACTTTAATTTCGGAAGTCGGTGTTTATATTTTACTTCTTCGTTATTTGCCACCGACTTGCGAAATTAAAGTTATTTATTAATTTTTAGTGTATTTTTTTTTTTTGGAAGTCGGTTGTTCTTTTTTTGTAAAAAAGTTTTTAATTTTTCACTTTTTAGTTGTTATACCTCAGAACTAAAAACCCCAATATAATGGAACGTGGAATTTAAACATTTGGAGAACACCAAAACGTCATCGAGGTACACGTATTTTCCGTTTTTGTTCAGTTTCTCAAAAAGCGCTGAAGTAATTTCGATAAAATTTATATGGGACCACCTCTGGAGTATATTCTTCCAGATAAAAAAAGAATTTTGATAATTGGTTCACAACTGACGGAGAAATCGCGTAACATACATACAAAAAAAAAACATACAGACGAATTGAGAACCTCCTCCTTTTGGAAGTCGGTTAAAAACTGGTTTTAGTGACAGATACCACTTAATATGTTTTGAGAAAAGACGGCTTTAGAATGTTGGAGGTAACCTCAACTGGTCAATATCGTGGGAACCTCAGTGCCAAGAGGAATGACGCCGACTCAAAATTAGTTTATATAAAATTTGATATTTTATGTAGGTAAATAAGCTCAATGCTCAACACTTAAAAGGTTTGTTTATTTTTTGCTTTTTATTTCTTTTTCGTCGGTTGAATTTTTTGTTAAAAAGTTTTTTTTTTGTTGGTGTGCTCTATAAATAAAATAAATATATAACTTATAGTCGGGGAAGTACTAATTCCACGCGGGCGAAACCGCTGGCTAAAGCTAGTATAAGATAAAACAATAACGACTCTAGGACCTAATGTCATCTTAAATAAAGAAGTGCTTGAAACTGTGGACTCGGCAGTTTTTTTGGGTATAACTGTTGATTCCAAACTTCAATGGGGCGCACATATATCAGGCCTATCAGGAAGGCTCAGTTCTGCCGCCTACGCCGTCAGAAAAGTTAGACAATATACTGACGTTGACACAGCACGGTTAGTCTATTTTAGTTATTTCCATAGTGTTATGTCTTATGGTATTCTTTTGTGGGGTAAAGCTGCGGACATACAAAATATATTTGTTTTACAAAAACGTGCTGTACGAGCAATCTATAGGTTAAGGTCAAGAGTTTCTTTACGAGAAATTTTCAAAGAGATTGGAATTCTCACGGTGGCATCTCAATTCATTTTTGCAAACATATTATACATTAGACAAAATATACATTTGTACAAAAAGACCAGTGATATCCACAATTTTAACACCAGAAATAAGTATAAACTTCATGTTCCTTCCCACCGTGTTCGTAGGGTTCATGGTTCGTTTGAGGGTCTCGGTATCGAATTTTACAATAAGCTACCCCGTTCTTTTCTTGACTTGCCTTTTAATGCATTTAAAACTAAAATTAAATCTAGTCTCTGTTCGAAAGCATACTATTCCATCAACGACTACTTAGAAGATAATAATAGTTGGTCGCTGTGTTGAACGCAAGACAATGTTACACTTGATGTTCTTTCTCCATATTTAGCTTATGGTTATAACAGATTATATGAGTTCATATAATAATTGTCTACCAAATTTAGTGTGATGGCCCTAGTTCATCACTTGTGGCTTCGAATCACAGCCCTTTGATAGTTTCAATCTTTGTTCTTGTAAGCAGGCACACCAGTTATGTATGGAGGCTTCTTTAATTTGGTTTAGTGTTTATGCTTGAGTTGGTTTTTAATGGCATGATTGAGTGTGCTAGCTGGCAAGTGGCGGATTATTTTATTTAATTTTATGATTATATTTTAGACGGCATATATTTATTTTTCTGTTTTACATAATGTTAAGATTGTTGCTTAGAATTATATAGATTCAAGTTCTTAAAACTTAACAGACAGATGTGTTGCTGGGGAGTTTGTTGGCCACTTCTTCTTCACAGCTAAAACACTAGGAAGTGGTGACGGGCGGGCGTTTTTTGGGGGACTGTCTTTATGTAGAACTTTGACGTTCAAAAAGTGCTGGTTCTCAGCCTAGTTTGAATAAATGACTTTTGATTTTGATTTTGATTTGATTTTGACCTCTTTTTAGAGAAAAGTCATGCAGGACAGGCTTCTTTTCAACCGAATTCGAAAGAAGGAGGTTCTATGTTCGTCTGTATGTTTTTTTATGTATGTCCACCGATTTCTCTGTCAGTTTTGGACCGATTTTCAATTATTTTTTTTATCCGAAAGAATATACTCCCGACGTGGTCCCATATAAATTTTATCGAAATTGCTTCAGTGCTTTTTGAGAAACTGAAAAATACGTATAGATAGATGACGTATTGGTTTTCTCCAATTACGAGTATGTTTAAATTCTAAAATTTTATATAATTCTAAATTATTGGGGTTTTTAGTTCTGGGGTATTACAACTAAAAAGTGAAAAATAAAAAACTTTTTTACAAAAACAAAACATCCAACTTCCAAAAAATAAAATACCTACACTAAAAATTAAAAAATAACTTTAATTTCGACAGTCGGTGTCAAATAACGAAGATATAAAATATAATATATAAAACACCGACTTCCGAAATTAAAATTATTTTTTAGTGTAGGTATTTTCTTTTTTGGAATTGTTTTTTTTTATAAACAAGATTTTTTAATTATACGTGTTCGATAAAATGTAAGAATCTTTTACTCTGCCGTCACGACTATGAACAACTTTTCAACTCTGACATATCAAACGCTCCGTCCCTACTACAGGTTTGCATCGTTATTTGTTGTCCCTAACATAGGGAACGTAAGTACACGGCGTAGTCTGTGCCATCGACTGGAGTAAATTCGAAACTTTTACTCTTTAAAAACTTTTCATTGATATTTCCGTGCCATATAATGTATACACACGCATTATGCACACATGCAGCCCGCATAACGTAGACTGGCATCCAGTGAGTGAATTCCGCAACTTTTACAGTATAAATACTTGATATTGACATTAATGTGCCGCTACCTATAGTTCCTGCACGCTCCCCTATATTATAATCACATTTATAATGTTCCCACTGCTGGGACCCAGGCCTCTTCTCAGAAGGTCTTTCAGAGGGTGAATGGGCCGTACCTAATCCTCCACGCGGGCCCAGTCCAGGCTAGTGGATGTCGCATGTCTTGGATTTGTTTGTTCTAGGACATGCTGGTTTTTCGTCACAGTGTTGGGAGCAGTGGTGATGAAATAAATTACACAAAGTAGCCTCGCCTGTCTGGGTTTGAAACCACGACCTACAATTCGTAAGTCGGGGCCGTCACCACTGCTTTTCCTAATCCCAAATTATTTGTGGCCGGCTCAACATGTCTTCTTCCATGCTTCGCTATTAGTTTTTATCTCAGTAGTTTCCCTTGAGTCATACCATCTTTCACACTGGAGTTGCCCAAGCGTGTAAATAGCCGTGGGACTCTGCGGATGTAGAACAGTAAGTACGACCGTCACCACTGCTTTTCCTAATCCCAAATTATTTGTGGCCGGCTCAACATGTCTTCTTCCATGCTTCGCTATTAGTTTTTATCTCAGTAGTTTCCCTTGAGTCATACCATCTTTCACACTGGAGTTGCCCAAGCGTGTAAATAGCCGTGGGACTCTGCGGATGTAGAACAGTAAGTACGACCAAGCACTTGGAGGGAATGCTGGCCCAAAATTGCCTATATTTGTCTGTATAACTTCAAGTTAGGAGTGGTCGGCAGCAGTCGGCGAATGTGGCCCTACTCACAATTTGCAAAACAAGTGGTACCTTACTTTCCGGGCTGTTCTCGATGGTTGCACGTCGACTTGTCGAGTGGCCACTCGTTCTCTTCACACCAACACTCCTGATTATTCTTGTTCAGTAGTTAACGGACGCGGTAAATATGGGTTATTTATTATTCCCGGAGGATCCCCAACGTTTACGGGACTTACTCGGGATTTTAGCGTATTTGCGGGGACGATATTAATTTAAGACATTAATTTAGTCTGCGGTGAGATGCGCGCTGTGCCTCGCGGCGTTAGACACACACACACTGACGTCAAACTGACGTGACGTCGATTGTTGCATTTTAAATTGTCTATAGCTCGCGTAAAGCCGGCCACTCACGTCTGTCTGACAAATTAAAGCGAGACACACACGCGACGTGATACCAACCCCACCCAACTTGCAGAGTGGCGGCAACTCGCCACACCATGCTCCCCGCCTTGAAAGGTCCAGGAGCTTTCAAAAGCTGCTAATCTATGCGGAGCGAGTGAGGTTCAAGAAGCGGTGATGATATGTAAGCATTAACTTGTTGAAGAGCTTTGAGGGAAATCCAAGCAGCAGTCCGAAACACCATCGCATTGATATAATGCTCGGGAAAAATAATTATCAGTGTCCTAAGAATGAATTGCGGTTCGACTTGACTATGGTAAGTCGAATAAACTAAATTACAACTATGTAATGGCGTACCATTGGAACGTATAATATGAACCCTAAACTAAATTAAACTAAATTACGTAGTAATAATAATCTATTGAGTTGGCAAAGGATACAACTTAGTGACAGGACGTTTATACGTGCCTAACGCGGTTTTTATTGAAGCGACTCGAATTACACCATCCGATCCCGGAAAAACTTCCTCTATGATACCTAATGGCCAAGTCAATGGAGGTACGTTATCTTGACCCAAGAGAACGACAGTACCTATCTCTATAGGGCGATCGGGAGTGCACCACTTCTGGCGAACTTGCAGCGCGTGCAAGTACTCAATTCGCCATTTATTCCAGTAGGATAACACAAGTTGATCCAAGAGCCTTTTGCTGTTGTTTAGGTTTATGTTTTCTTCTGCCAATTCAGAAGAAGGCAAATACGTGAGTGGACTGGACATTAAAAAATGCGCGGGCGTGAGTACCTCCGGATGTGGGTCTGACGAAATGACACTAAGTGGTCGAGAGTTCAAAAGGCACTCAATTTGCACCAATACGGTCGAGAGTTCCTCGTAAGTGAGAAGTTGTTTACCTACGACTCTAAACAAGTGAGTTTTAACACTCTTAATATTCGACTCCCAAATACCTCCGAAGTGTGGAGCTCGCGGCGGTATTCTTGTCCACTCGATGCGTGATTTAAGAAGCTCATTTTTAATATCCGTTTGAACAGTTGAATTTAATAAAAAAGAATAAATATCATCCAATTGCGCCTTAGCGCCAACAAAATTGGTACCATTGTCTGAGTACATAACAGACACTGGACCGCGGCGAGAAATGAATCTCTTAAATGCGGATAGGAAAGCCTCAGATGTGAGATCCGAAACAAGCTCGATATGTATGGCTTTAGTCACCATGCATACGAACAAACATAAGTAAAGTTTCTGCGAACGTTGACCTCTACGTCGAATAGGTATATAAGCAAGCGGCCCGGCGAAATCTACACCGGTGTGTACAAAGGCTTTAGCATCACGGACGCGGTATCCAGGAAGTTCAGCCATTTTGGGTACTGGATGCTTAGGATTTAGACGGAAACAAGTATTACATTTCCGACAACGAGAACGTATAACCGTTCGGCCATCCAATATCCAAAACCGCTGCCTTATAATGGACATCAATAACCCTGGGCCCGTATGGCAGTACGTATTGTGATAGTGATCGATAATTAGATCGACTACGCGGTCGCGTTTAGGTAAAAGCGCGGGATGCTTGGCTTCATACGGTAAGTCAGATTTAGACAATCTGCCCCCAATACGTAAGATTCCGAAGCTATCAATGAAGACAGATAAACAGCGCAACTTCTTAGCTGGAAGTTCACCTGCTTTAATTAAATTTAAATCGCTCGCAAAATGTAAACTTTGAACTATTCGAACAATGAAATTTTCGGCGGTTTGAATGTTTTCAACAGAACTATGACTATGTAGTCTGTTTGTAAATTTAAGAATGTACATAAATACACGTAACAATTTATTCCATGAGCAAACACGATCAGCTATAGTATCTAAAATACGCGGTTCAGTATTCGAAGTTTCTACAAGAAAAACCTTTGATTTAAACTCCGGCAATGTTTCACATTGAGCAGGAGCGAACTTTAAAGGCCACTCGCTCATGGGCTGATGGAGCCATGTGGGGCCGTTCCACCACAACGAGTGTCTTATTAAATCCGACGGCAGCATGCCGCGAGACAGACAATCGCTAGGATTCTCTTTCCCGGACACGTGACGGAAACAAGCGGCAGGTAAGTTTTCCTGTATTTGAGCAATGCGGTTGCTGACAAAAATAGACCATCTATGGGGAGATGAGTGGATCCACGAGAGAGCTATGGTGGAGTCCGAGAAAGCGTGGACACCTGCAATGGGTACACGAGCGGAAAGTTTTTCCTTGACTACGCGAACAAGTTTAGACAGAAGTAAAGCGGCGATTGTTGTCAAAGAAAAATAATCATCAGCGGGTTCCCAGGTTAATCCAAGGATTTTGAAATTATGGACATCATTATCCATGCCAGAAAAATTAACTGGTAAGCGGTGAGACTCTGGGAGAATCTCTAATAAAGCGGGTGAATTGGTAGCCCATTTGACTAAGTCAAAGGAACCTACCTTCATTAAATCAATTAAATCGCGGGATAGACGCATAGCTGTCTGTTCGTCCGAAACAGAGTAGACGTAGTCGTCCATGTAAAACTGAGTTTCTACCAATTTAGAAGCCTCAGGAAAGCGGTCGCTTTGCTCACACGCCAAGTTACGCAATGTGCGCATCGCTAAATAAGGACTAGGTTTTAGTCCGAAGGGAACGCGGTTAAAATGAAAGGTGCGAATAGGCTCACCTTTGCTAAAACGATACAAGATTCGTAAATGTGCTCTCACACCGATACGCAAGAACATTTGTTTTATATCCGCTGTCATCGCGACAGGGAATGTACGAAAATCAAGCAATAACAAAAACAAGTCTGCTTGCAAATTAGGTCCGACATGCAAAATGTCATTGAGCGACAACCCTGAGTGAGTTTTGGCGCTAGCGTCCAAAACCACTCGAATGCTGTCCTTGTCCGGTCTAATGACGGCATGATGCGGTATATAATAACCCTCCTCTGTCAATTCAGAGTCGGGCACTTCCGCTAAATACCCCTGAGTTATATAATCCGCGATAGTTTTATTATAATTCTCGCGTAGGGTCGGCATTAACGTGAACTTACGCTCGAGAGCAAGTAAGCGCCGATGGGCGTAACTGCGCGAGCTACCTAGCTCGCTGGGTGAGCGCGCAAAGGGTAGATCGACAAAATATCTGCCGTCTTCAAATAAGACTGAAGAATTAAAATTATTTTCACACTCTAATTCGTCCGGACTAATAAAACGTTGAGATGGAATTTCCTCTAGCTCAAAAAACTTATGTAAATTTGACTCGACTTCAATGTCGGCCTGCGCGGTAAACGAAGATGTAATGTGTGTCACATCACTACTACAACAATCAATATCACCCATAAGTACATAACCGAAGCTAGTCAGTACAGCAGGGGGTGCGCGGGTACCTGTTTCGACCCTGTCTCCCAGGTAAATAAAGGGGAACAATTGTGCTCCAAGCACGACGTCTACCGTGCCCGGCACGTTCCAAAGCGGATCAGCGAGCTGCAAGTTACTTAAGTATGACATGTTATCATTGTTATGTAATCTAATTAATTTCGCGGGAAGTCTATCTGTAATACAATCAACAACTAACGCTTGTATCGAAAACTTCGTATGAGGGTCAAACCGAGATTCTATGTTGAGATGAATAAAACCGTGTATTGGTTTCGATGACATTCCAACACCTTGTAAAAATGAATTGCGTAATTTAATTATGGATAAGTTCAAACGTTTACAACAGTCCACAGTAATTAAATTATTTTGCGATCCGTTATCTAGTAGGCACCGAACCACCTCCTTATCTCTGATGTCGCTATAGTATGCATATAACTGCGCGGTCGCTAGCAAAATGGTTGACCCAGTTTTAACAGCTGTAGTGAGCGAAACAGATGTATCCTTAGTAGGCGCTTGCGGCTCGGGCGATAATGACTCATGTTTTTCTCGGAAATGTAAGAGAGAATGGTGGTTCTTCTTACAAATTTTACAAACGTTACGTGACCTACATTTAACCAAAGAATGGGATAGACTTAAACAGTTTATACAGCCACCTTTAGCTTTAATAAATTCAAAACGTGCAAGCGGTGTTCTAATATTTTTAAACTGCGGGCAATAGAACAGCTGATGTCGTACGTCATCCTTATCGCATAGAGTACATTTGCCATTCGAAACCGGTTCATTACGCGATACGAATGACTTAGCGGTATTATTTTTTGTTTGATGATTAACTAAACTAGACTTAGCGCGCGGTTCCGTCTGTAAATTATTACCGTATGAGCGTTGTAGTACCTTAACATATTCTTGCATGAATGTTATAAACTCCGCATAGGAAGGTAATTCTTTTTCACTCACACGTGATTCAAACTGTAAGACAGTTTGCGCGTCAACCTTTCTTAAACCACAGTGTAATAAAACAAAATCCAGTAAGTCCGGAATGTCTAACTGCTTCAAGGCTGCGACGTATTGAGGCTCGCGGCATTTCCGGCGCATTGTTTAATATCCAGTATATTATTGAGATAATGAATCCCTAAACTACGCTTATCTTGATACCTTTTTACGAGACTGTTCCACATAACGTTGTATGTATCACCTGTAGGAACAATGCCTGCGGTCAGTTTTAAGGCATCATGAGTCAACTTACTGATCAAGTACTGGACACGCTGCGAGTCAACCAGATCGGTATTTAAATGAACATTGCTTCGAAACATTTCATAAAATATGGGCCAATTTTCCGCTTTACCATCAAACGTTGGCAAATCTATGGGCGGTAATTTTATCCGAGTACCCACTTTGTGTTCCGATGTTTCGTTTTTCGAAAGTATGAGATTACGTTTATATTTAATATTAGAATATAAGTCTTCAATAGAATATAGACTCGAATAGTCTGGTGCGGTTTGGTCAATTTCGAATTGCAATTCATTCATTTGTTCTACTATTTCCTCAAATTTGTTATATTGCTCAGTAATTGTTTCTGACTGCGCTAAGAATGTCTCATTTGAACGTGAATCAAAGTTCGAGATGTTTCTGGAATCATTATATATGCGATTAACTCGCTCGAAAATCATTTGTTTTTTAGCGGTACGAGTAAGCTGAGCCAATTTAGCTTCTTGCTTGCGGGACGCCATTTTGGGGGCACTAATAAAGTTATGTGCCTACCTACTGTAATGACTTGTACTTAATTTGTACTGAATTTTACTGATGCCTATCCAGGCTCGAAAGGACCATCTAATGGAGTTGCCCAAGCGTGTAAATAGCCGTGGGACTCTGCGGATGTAGAACAGTAAGTACGACCAAGCACTTGGAGGGAATGCTGGCCCAAAATTGCCTATATTTGTCTGTATAACTTCAAGTTAGGAGTGGTCGGCAGCAGTCGGCGAATGTGGCCCTACTCACAATTTGCAAAACAAGTGGTACCTTACTTTCCGGGCTGTTCTCGATGGTTGCACGTCGACTTGTCGAGTGGCCACTCGTTCTCTTCACACCAACACTCCTGATTATTCTTGTTCAGTAGTTAACGGACGCGGTAAATATGGGTTATTTATTATTCCCGGAGGATCCCCAACGTTTACGGGACTTACTCGGGATTTTAGCGTATTTGCGGGGACGATATTAATTTAAGACATTAATTTAGTCTGCGGTGAGATGCGCGCTGTGCCTCGCGGCGTTAGACACACACACACTGACGTCAAACTGACGTGACGTCGATTGTTGCATTTTAAATTGTCTATAGCTCGCGTAAAGCCGGCCACTCACGTCTGTCTGACAAATTAAAGCGAGACACACACGCGACGTGATACCAACCCCACCCAACTTGCAGAGTGGCGGCAACTCGCCACACCACACACAGTCCATACATCGATCGTTCCTATTGTCTTCTCCTAAGTCATCCACAATCATACATGGGCACAATCATACATAAAACTTTCCTTATTACATTTTCCTCATGACTACTGATTTCCACACAATTTTTCGGTAATGAGTACCACTTTTGGATTTAATCTATACATCTAGTGTCTTGCAGATCTGCTGTATAAGCTTCAGATAATATTTTGAATCAATTGCTCTTGTATAAACTAGACAATTCCAATGCTACTCCAGACATTATGCTGCCAGGCGTCAACAGAAGTTGAGAAATTTGATCGACCAAAATAATCTTGTATGTGTAAGACGAAATATACGTAACGAAGAAGTCAGCTATCAACTATGGGCTTAGTCATACGTATAACAGGTTGTTCTCAAATTATTACGTAATGAGGGGTCATATATCATGGAGCATCGTTACAAGCAATTATGAAGCGTAACGAACGAAGCCACAAACATAACAATAGCTCGGCATAACCGTGAGAGACGAGAGCGATCCCATTGTTTCCTCGTCTATCGCTCAATCTACACGTCTATCTTTCAGTCTGTTGGTAGCAGACGGAAAAGATAGATCTTCTTTGTACGCCAAGTTCAAGAGATACGCCGGAAAAAAGGATGTTATAATACAGTACAATGAGCAGGCTTATCGCGAACTGGCATCTGTGTCAGACAAACCTCAGGAAGAACGTGTACATAAGATAAGGGACAATTCACAGTTGCGTGTTGTAATAAGCTTTTATGATGAAGATGACATTAGATATATGGAAACCTGTAGAATATAGTCAAACAGACTAGTCGCTGCCTAGGATATTCATTCATTAGTGCAGTCACAGTGGTGGCGCAGCGAACTGCGATTCAGCGACTGCTACTAACGAATTTGGGTAAAATGTTTTATCACTACTGCTACAGTTCAAACCCAGGCAGGCGCTTTACGTTGTGTAAATTATTTCATCACAACTGCTCTCAAAACGGTGAAGGAAAATATCGTGAAGAAACCGGCATGTTCTGGAACCAAAACTTCGAAGACATGGCAATGGGCTTAAATAGGTAGATGTTTTCAATCAAATGTGTAAAACTTTATTAATAAAATTTGACTTCATCGAGTATAACAAACAATGAATCTACCTATACTTCAAGCAGACAATGGGAACATAAATTGCATTGTCAGCAGTGTGCATTGTCACCGCTCGTTTTAATGCTACCTGCCTGTGCGCAATGACCCCTGACCGTGACACGTTAATGTTCATTCGTGCAGGTTGGGACCCCTTACATTGCTAGCGATTGGCTTGTAAGTGTCCCATTTTAATCATCATCAGCTTGTCCTAACTAAACTGCTATCCTTTTTTTTTTTTTTAATCAGTAAGAGTCTGACATGCCATTTTCTGTCCAATGAGATGCTTCTGACCACTAAAATATGTTTCGAGACTGCCTCTAACTTTTTGTTTTGCAAACTATCGTCTATACAGTCACGGATGGTTGCATGAAGTCGATTGACAAAAATCTGGATATGTCAATTTTTGCATCATGCAACCATCACTTATGACTTTTTAACCGACTTCGAAAAAGGAGAAGGTTCTATGTTCGACTGTATGTATTTTTTTTTATGTACCTATGTCCACCGATTTCTCCGTCAGTTGTGGACCGATTTTCAAAATTCTTTTTTTATCCGATAGAATGTACTCCCGAGGTGGTCCTATATAAATTTTATCGAAATTGCTTCAGCGCTTTTTGAAAAACTGAACAAAAACGAAAAACATGTATACCTCGATGACGGTTGGTCTTCTCCAATTACGAGTATGTTTGAATTCCACGTTACATTTTACTGGGGTAAAAATTAAAAAAAAACACTTTAAAAAAAACAACCGACTTCTAAAAAAGAAAATACACTAAAAATTAAAAAATAACTTTAATTTCGGAAGTTGGTGTCAAAAAACGAAGAAATAAAATGCAAACACCGACTTCCAAAATTAAAGTTATTTTTAAATTTTTAGTGTATTTTCTTTTTTGGAAGTCGGTTTTTTTTTTAAATGTTTTTTTAACTGAATGTCTAAGGCGTGCATTAGTTGGTGTTTGGTGCTGATGGATGCCACGGTACATTAGGCCATTATGCTACAATTTCTTCGAGACCATTGTAGTTTCTAATGTGCATGTATGTACGAGTATAGTAGTGTCTAATGTTACCTATTGTACCTACTACATAACATCAATAGTATCATCCTCGCCCTTGATACATACCATGTCACAAGTAATTAATTCTTCAACATGGCGGAACTTTATCAATAAAACTAAAATGGTACATTTTCGACTTGACCTTGTGCGATGACGATTAATTCCCCGATCGGGACAGTCAGTAGGTTGCGTTGGACCGGCCTTGTCGCTATGACGTAACCAACCTGTATGCCTTCGAGTCTCCGAACGACCGGCCCCGCGCGAGCGCATCTCGTTCGAAAATTGAATTTCTTTAAACACGCGAAACAAATCGATAATAAATTAAATCGATGCTATTAGTGTTGACTGCCAGTGATTCTATGTAGTCCTAGTACTCGGTGATGCAACTGTGATTGTGTTGTGATGATGATATAGTTCAATTGGAAATATAAATTGGATTTTGTGAGAAAAAATCGAGTTTGCGTGGGACGAAGTAAGTTTAGTTTTTTTTTTTGTTTTGGTTATAATAAAAGCTATGAATCTCTGAGAACGCTTGGTGTGTGCTAGATAGGTATCACTTGTGTGGGTTTGCAAGTTAGGTACTTAAAATCTAAGCAAAGCCTAAGAGAATTGTCATTATTAAACAATTAATTAGCTAGTACGTGACTAATTACTGACATTACTTTAAGTAAGGACAATACGGACCTTCTTTATTTATTTAAAAAAAAAACCGGTCAAGTGCGATTCGGACTCGCACACGACGGGTTTTGTACACATAAACTGAAAAAAAAACAAGAAAAAACACGTTTCTAGAAACAATAGGTAGACAGTTGAAATTTTCACACAGCCTGTAGGGACAGAGCCCCCCTTTAATTTTTAATTTATTTTTATTATTTGTTTTTATAACAGCAACAGAAATACACATTCTGTGAAAATTTCGACTGTGTAGCTATTACGGATCGTGAGATACAGCCCGCTGATAGACAGCCGAGTCTTAGTAATAGGGTCCCGTTGGTTACCCTTTGGGTACGGAACCCTAAAAAGCATGTGATTAGTTTAAACAATGATTAGTGTAACTTAGAATATGCTAATCAATATTTAAACTAAGTTTGTGGTTAGGGAGTTTTATAAATAAAACTGCATAAATAAAGGACCGACGTAGTCAACTCAGATAGCTTGAATTTTATCTTATTTTTTTATCTTTAAATCCATTAATACCCGCATTTTAGAAGCAATACTTTGTCCATGTTTCGTAGAAGTGATACAGATCCTGTTTGAAGATACTTATTTATGAGCACTAGAATTAATTAATTTAAGATGAAACCAGTTCGTTGCCCCCGTGTTTTGGCTGTTGTCGAGACAAGCGGTAATCAAATGATAATTTTATGATCATTCAAAATATTGGCGCCATTTTAGATTTGGCTAATATTTACAGACGGCCGATAGAATCATCATCATCAGCAGCCGTTATTGTCCCCACTGCTGGGGCACAGGCCTCCTCTCTGAGAGAAGGTGTGGGCCGTGATCCACCACGCGGGCCCAGTGCGGGTTGGTGGATGTCACATGTGTTCGAATTTTTGGTTCTAGGACATGCCGGTTTCCTCACGATGTTTTCCTTCACCGTTTTGAGAGCAGTGGTGATGAAATAATTTCCACAAAGTAAAGCGCCTGTCTGGGTTTGAACTCACGACCTACAACTTGTAAATCGCAGCCAACTGGGCCACCACTGCTCAGTATAGGTACTTAGATATTATTTGCCATTAAAAAGCATAAAGTTAAGTTATTATAAAGTTACTAGGGTAACTTTACATGTATAGGTTCATAGGTTTTTTTTTTTTTTGTTGGGAAGTCTTCAAATAACTTCTCCCGCTCTGGATGGAGCACGAGAAGACTCTTTACTAACAAAAGCCCATTCGTGTTGCTTCAGTTGCCTGTGTCAGAGGCCGCCGTAACTCTTTCAAACTCAAACACACACACGACCCTGACATGAGTACATAGGTATAGCTTTTGATTTTGACATTAGGTTGATATGCAAAGAATGCATAATTATTTAACTAAGCCGACTCGCCACAGTGGTGACAGGTGACAATCCTACAATTGGGTAGCTTCATTCAACCTGCCGCAAAAAAAAGACAGTCGTTTTTTCACAAATATGTTACTTTTTGTCTGTTAGGAGGAGCTCGTTCGAGCGGCGATCCTCCTGCCCGGGGGTTGAGGATAAATTCGAAAGAGTTACCTCGCCCCTACGCATTCAGGGCAGGGAGGAACAGGGGTGGGTTTTAGTCAGTAAGAGTCTGACACGCCCTTCCGCTCCACCCTAGAGCGGGAGAAGTCACTGGATGATTTTCCAACCGACAAAAAAAAAACGGGTTCATCCTCGAGGTTAAGCAACCCTTGTCGAAGTCAACCCTTGGATGGGTGACCATACACTAAATACCGAGTCTCCTCCGTGCCTCGGAAAGCACGTATAGCCGTTTGTCCTGACTGACATTTGTAGATCTTTAACAGTCGTTTAAACGGGTTGCCAGAAGCCTGGAAACCTGACACAAGTCTTGGCAAGGGGTATAGTATCGCCCAGTTACTGGGCTGTGGAGGTCATATAGGCAGTCGTCCCATGTAAAATACTGGTACTTAGCTGCAACCAAGCATGGACTGGAAGCCGACCCCAATGTAGTTGTGAAAAGGTTAAGCAGATAGATTGATGTTACTTTGTCAGTTATATTAAATGCCCTAACATGCCCTGGGGTACCAGACCTTTCGAAGGCGTACAAGGGGCCGAGCCTTAGACAGTTTAAGGCCCTACTACCGGCCTATGCTACGATTTTTTATTCAATGAGGGCGCCACTTCGCCCTCATTGATTAAAAAATCGTAGCATAGCATAGAAAATAAATATTAAAGAATCCAACGTCAAATTTGTTACAAAGAGGATAAAGTATTTTTACTTCAACCGTTTTTTTTTTACACTTCTGCCTACTACTTTGGATACGAAACATTCTGAGACCTGTTTTATCAACGTAAAAAGACTTTATCCTCTTTGCAACAAATGTGACGTTGGATTCTTTAATATTTATATTCTATGCTATGCTACGATTTTTTATTCAATTAGGGCGCCACTTGGCCAGTAGTAGACCCTTAATCGTTTCGCCGTGACTCGTCGAGCTTCATTGCCTCGACGTTTTTTCTGGTGGTCGCCACTGTTAATTCTGGCTTACAGGAGTTACAGTGGTTTGGGAATAGTGTGGCGGACTTGTCCTAAAAAGCCGGCCAAGTGCGAGTCAGACTCGCGCACGAAGCGTTCCGTATCTATAAAAACGGCAAAAAAATCATGTCTGTTATATGGGAGCCACACTTAATTTTTTTTTCTGTTTTTTAATATTTGTTGTTATAGCGGCAACATAAATACATCATCTGTTAAAATTTCAACTGTCTAATTATCACGCTTCATGAGATACAGCCTGGTAACAGACGGACAGACGGACGGACAGCGGTTTCTTAGTACTAGGGTCCCGTTTTACCCTTTGGGTACGGAACCCTAAAAAAAGAGGGCCGAGCCAAACTTTCAGAAGCCGGTTAAATTTTAATGAAATAAAGTCATGTATTATTATTACAGATACTAGACAGGGTGAGGTGAGGTGTCTTTCTAATATTAAAATTATAGTTTTCTCGTCGAAAGATTAATATTTTTACTCAGTATTAGCATAATGTTTTGGCATATTTTGTCTACATCGCTTTCTTGTCGTGGTGCTGACACTACATTGACTAGATATGATTCTAGAAATGATGATATCACTTCTATTTTTTCTTAACTTGAATAATAGAGCTTAAACTTGAGAACGTGCGCGGGCGCACGGTCTCTCAGACCGAAAGATGTGAACGCAATTTCATAGTACTTACTATCAAGAAAACTTGTACCAAAATGATGTTTGCTGAAAACAAGAACAGACTTTTAAATCTGAATCATTAAATTTTAAATCTCCATAATTGATTATAAAGAAAAAACACGAAAGAGTGTTTTGTTGGTCTCAGGCGTCGTGCCATGCCTAGTGGTAGCGGATAAATTCGTAACAGAGTTACTGCTCCCCTGGGCACTCAGGCAGGGAAGGTATAGGGGTGTGGGTTTTATTCAGTAAGAGTCTGACACGCCCTCCCGCTCAACCCAGAGCGGGAGATGTCATTGGATGATTTACCACACAAAAAAAAAAAAAAGAAAGGCGTCGTCCTAATATAAAACGATCATCGCGCGAATACGCGATCATCGTGCTTATTTGTATGGAAAACCTGATCGCTTCGGTAGATCTGAACCCGACGAATATAAAATATTGCCATCGAAAAATATTACTTAGACGTATCACACTTCAATTACACACGGCTGTGTCCATGACACAGCCACACATCCATTTTTTTTTTACCAGATTTTAACACTTTCAACGCCTTCTCTTGTTTTTGCTGAGATCCTCTAAATAATAATATGTCGATATTTTACAATCTAAACTAATTTTTTAATCGATTTTTCTTACGATTTCACGCCTGAGTTTGATGAATTTTGGTGTAGAAATAGATCAGACCTTGGAGAAGGAGGTACATGGGATATTTTTTTCCTGAGAATACATTCCCAGTGATGATTTTGGACTAGTACTTATGTCATTAAAAAAATATGAGCTGATAGATACCTACAGGTAATAAGTATACGCTGCTTGCTTTCAACATAAAATACTATTTTATATCTGTTTATGAATACTCTATTTATTCAGAAATGTAGCAATATTTTCGCCCCACACCATAGCCCCACACGGAAAGTAGTTCCGATGCAAGTCGTAATATTGAAAAACAAATGATCCAGTAATGTAATACCAATAACTAGCTGCTTATAAATATCGCAGGAAATGGGTGGTGACCGGAGCTCCAGTTAGTGCCACAAAATATTTTCTTGTGTTATATTGTTTACGTTATATCTTTACGGTTTAACTTTGTATAATATGCCTCATGTCCATTTTATGATATAAATTATTATATCGTTTATTTATTTTTACACATGTAATTTACATTGTTACATATTTTTAAAAGAAAATATACAAAAAAAACATTTAAATCTTTTTTTTTTCTTTGGGGGGGGGGGAAATCATCCAATTAATTCTCCCGCTCTGGGTGCAGCGGGAGGGCGTGTCAGACTTACTGACTAAAACCCACCCCTGTCCCTTCCCTGCCTGAGTGCACAGGGGTGCGGTAACTCATTTTCAGAATTTATCCGCTACCCCTAGGCATACACCCATGACACTGGCAGCACGCTTGCCTGGATGTAACTTATTCACTCTTGATTTAAACATCCAGGTAATTATACTCCTTAGCTGTGTAGGATAGACCTATTTCGATGTTGTTTCCGAAAATATCTTTAGCATGTCTAAAGATATTTTCGGAAACAAAATACTTCTTTAGTGTCACGGACATAGTATACTTTGTTCGTGATACTACAAAATTTCTATCAACAATGTTGGAGAAAATTGCTTTGCCACATGAGCTGCGCCTACGCTCGTTTCTTGACTATAAGTGCATTTCTGTTAACCCTGCGGGGAATACCTAATACGGGTATGGTGCTACGAGTATGTTTATGTTTGCTGAGTGAATTGATTTTAATCGATTTTTCTTCTATCATCTACCTATAATATGAAAGGATGGATCTGTCGTAAACTCACTTCGCAAGACCATCTTTTCATCATCTAAAAACAGTGCAATTATACTTTTTGTAATAAATAAGTACCTACTTACTGCACAATACTCAAATGTTGCCATTTAGTTTACAATAGCCCGGTATACACACGCGACTTAGTAACATAATTGCAATATACGCCACGGATACACGGAGCACTAAACTTTACAGTGGGTATAACATAATTACTGGCAACACTATTGTGTACAGTAAAACGTACTAGAGCGACGAAAATGGCCCTTACTGCTGGGAAATAAAGCCGATTTTTTATTTACATTTGAACATGTTGTTGCTTTTAAAAATGGCAGTAGCGGTCATTGCCTCACGTAGGTACTTACATTTATAAGTAAAAAAAAGGAAATAATAACACTGCTATCCTGAATTGACATCCATAGACACCTCAACATTTAAAAAAAAAAATCTTTGTTATTAAATTCAGAATTGGAATCGTTATAATTTGGAGCAATCAACCCAAGTCACATATCAAACTCCATGTTATGGCAACTCATACTTTTTTTAGGGCCATTTTAATATTAATAGTCACTTAAAAATCATCTCCAAAGACACAACTTCAAGTAGATAAGGTAAACATGCTTCATAGTTAAGCAACGCTTACCGAGGTCGGTCCGTTGATGGGTGATCATCTATTCAGATATTCAGTCACTTCATGTAAAATAGTTACTCAGCGCAGCATCTGATAATACTAGAAGCTGACCCCAACATTTGTTGGAAAAAGGCTAGGCAGATTGAAATACACAACACCTAAGTCGATCCTTGAGTTTTTGGCGATTTTTAGGGGTCCGTACCCTAAGGGTCCAAGCGGAGCCCTATTGCTGTCACTCACATGTCCGTCTGTCTGTCTTCTGTCACAAAATTAAAACTTCCCATTGACCTATGAACGTGAAATTTGGTGATAGCGTTTATTATTACGTATATTCTACTAGCAAATACCAATATATTGATAATTAAATTTTTTTCTTTGATAATTCCCTCATTTGGTACGGAATCCTCAATGTGCGAAGTCCGACAGGCACTTGGCCGATTTTTATGAATTTAAGTAGGTAATCATAGTTTATTGGTCAGGTTCTTACAAAGAGATATAAGGCGCTATTAACTGCCAATGACCTTGAGTGGTCAGCTTGCGTGTTCTGTGCTGAGCTCACGTAACGCGTCGTACGTCCACCCGGTAATAGGACTCGCCCATCAAGGAGCGCTGTCCGAAATTAAACGCATTATTAATTTATTATACACAAAACAACAAGTATAATACTAAAACACGTATACTAAAATATAAATAATTAAATGATCTTTAAAATAGTGAAGAATTCATAAAGCTTATGCTTAGCTATATGCTTTGTAGTTTTTTCGTGATTCTCATTTTTTCCGCGTTAGACATAACTTTACAAATTAATTATACTATGATACAAAAATATAATTTGAAACATTCACATATCAATTTACGACAGAAATTGTCTAGAGCAGCATATATTTTTTTTTTTCAAAGAAACAGGACTAGTCGTTTAGACGTGATGTTCAATTAAAAACCATTAGAAGTCGTATAACTGCGCCTTAAGAAAAGAGCAAAACAAAACATAATTATAAAAGTAAATGCAGTTGATAGTACAAAGCAGCCATTACCCACATATGTCGCACCTTGTGTTAAAAATTATACAAAACCTTCAGTCGCCGCGCGCCGTGTACAAGTTGGTCTTGACCGGCTATTACTGAAAATGGCTGGCTTTCTGCGTCTGACCGTCAGGTGCATATTGTGATGCAAATGGCGCCCAGCAGCTGCACTATGCATCACTAAGGGTCAGCTCACACCAAGACACGACCAGACGCTCACACTGTAAGAAAACGATACCAACAATTTATTACTTTACCAAAGAACCAAGGTTATCGACACAGCCCGAAGAATCGCCAAACTTAAAAGGCAGTGGGCAGGGCATATTACTCTCCGAACAGATGGTCGATGGGACCGAGAAGTTTTGAAGTGGCGACCGCGTACCGAAAGACTCAGCGTTGGAAGGCATCCCACAAGATGGAGCTGGTAAGGGCTATGGTAATCCGATGGATGCGAGACGCCCAGGACCGATCATTGTGGCAACACTTAGGGGAGGTCTATCTCCAGTAGTGGACGTCTTTCGGCTGAAATGATGATGATATATTAGGTCGGACCTATGAATTCAGCGTTTTGTATGGAGAATTTAAAAGAAGTTACATTTTTCATACTAACATTTTCTTAATTTATTTAACAACTATGAATACTAAAGTTTTAAAACTTTTATGCAATAATGTTTAGAAACTAAGATAACATATGCCACTTAGATTAAGCAACAAAAAATAAGTTTTGGCTAAGTTAAAACAAATAGTGGAGTCATTTTTAAGGTATTTTTTTTTTTTGTATAAATCTATAAGTAATAAGGTTTTTTTACTATTGGCAGTTGTCTATGACGGTCATTATTCGGTAGAATATGAAGCAATTGATGATTTTTTTAATTCATAGAAGTGACGAGGTTCTTTATTTGTGAGAAAAAAGCGCCAATTTCATAGGTGGGAAGTGTGGGAACCCAATATTATGAGGTTTGAGTTGGTGTGGTTTGTTTGATATAATTATGTAACTTTAATTACTACATAAAGAGGTGCACACTTCAGTGAGAGAATTCGAATACGCAATGATGATGATTCGCGCGTGCCACACCACGAATACGAATACGCTTCGCAGCATAGCGAAGTTAGCGCTGTGCAGATGCGCAACAAAAGACTGGCTTCTTCAAACATCTTCGCGTCGCATGTCTAGTCGATGTAGGCTGATCTTTAAGCGTCAGGTGTCCCTAATAGAAATCAATCCATAAATCGTACGATCGTGGCATTAATTGTCCAGCAAACCGTTGCGTTTATTTGGATGTCGCGCGTCGTCCGATTTTTTCGTACAAATGTGTACCATGGCGAATACGCGCGATGATTGCTTTCTTTTTGTTGCATCGTTGCGACTCGGTGTGAGCTCATCCTTAGGTACCAAATGTAGATAGGTAAGAATGTATTATGCATTCTGCGGGCATCGATGCCCCAGTAGTACCATTTTGAATAATTATAGTATGCCGCTGATTTGTAGTCATAAACCTGACGCATTCAATTGTTGGTTATTTTCCTGTAAGTAGCTAATTAGCATAAATGTCGTTTATGAGAGCAAGTTATGTTTTCTTGTGTAGGTGAAAATGATTCCTATTTTATTCTTATTATATGTTAGGCAAAATTTTTACTAAAAAAATCAAAGCTGACCCTCCATTGCTTCGTAGGATGTTCACGGAAAGGTTTTACCATTTAGCTCAATTGTGTATGTAATCTTGGAATAACAGAACATATACATTTTTGAAATATCTCAGAGTAGATCTAAAAGTCACACCTTTATAACAACTTATTTCCACTTCCTACTAATATGTGTTAAGGTGGTTTAAGGCCCTGCTAACGGCCAAGTGGCGCCCTCATTTTGCCGCTTTTGCCTACTACTTTGGATACGAAACATTTTGAGACCTGTTTTAACAACGTAAAAATACTTTATCCTCTTTGTAACAAACGTGACATTGGATTTTTTAATATTTATTTTCTATGCTATGCTACAATTTTTTATTCGATGAGGGCGCCACTTGGCCGGTAGTAGACCCTTAACAAATTAAATTCTCACCCATCCCGTCTACGCCTCGCCTCGCCGGTGTAAAACCACCTTTAGGCTACTTATAAAATAAATGTTACGCGTGATGAGAAAATAAATAAAATTTTCAACACATATCGAATGAACCCAAACACAATGGTTCTATCTTTTTTAGTCGAGGAGATCCTATGGCCTCCAGCTCCATCCTCTATATTATTGCATTGTGCCCTAAATTTTATATGATGTAATAGAGAGGTGTGGTCTTAGTTTAAAAACTGCTTCTGCCCCGTCATAATGAACAGCTTTCTCCAAGGAAATCAGGGAAAATTCACAAAAAAAAAATTGCATTTTGCATACCAATTTTGATCAGCTGATGATAACTTTGCACGGAAAGTTCAATTTTATTTGGGAATTTTGTATGACTTCCTTAGAAAGTTATTCATTTCCACGTACTTAGATTCCAAAATATGACCACACCTTTCCTTTTTAACCGACGAAAAAAAAGGAGGAGGTTCTCAATTCGACCGTATATATGTTTTTTTTTTTTTTTTTTTTGTGTATGTTCAGCCCTCACTCCGTCATTTATGAACTGATTTTGATTATTCTTTTTTTCTTAGATAGGGTATACCTCAAGGGTGGTCCCATGTCAAGGAAGTCAGGATCTGACAGTGGAAACCTGATAAAATTGAGAGAAAACCTTGAAAATTGTGGGCACGTCTAGCGTTTCTGTATGTATGTTCGGCCTTCACTCCGTTATTTATGAACCGATTTTGATGATTCTTCTTGTTTTGGATAGGGTATACCTCAAGGATGGTCCCATGTTAAGGACATCAGGATCTGATCATAGGATCCTGAAAAAAGTGAGAGAGAACCTCGAAAATTGGGCACGAATATTGTTTCTGTTTACTTTTCATAACTTAATCAGGTATTTGCATTTAGGAACCATCACATCATGAAACTGAGCTGATGATGGAAACCATAGCTTTCCTAAACAATAGAAGTTAGATATAAAAACTAGTTTTAGTGACAAATACCACTTAATATGGTTTAAAGAAAAGACGTCTTTACAGTATTGGAGGTAACCTCAACTGGTCAATATTCTGGGAACTTCATGGAAGGATGGTTATTTCATCAGCTCAGTGGCAAGAGAAATGATGAAGAATTAGAAATTAGCCTCAGAGTGTTACAAGATGATGCGAGCCACAAAAAATCATAAAATAAAAAACTTTTTAACAAAAAAATTAACCGACGAAAAAGAACTAAAAAGCAAAAAATAAATAAAACTTTTAAGTCTTGAGTAATGAGCATATTTACCCTACATAAAATATCAAATTTTATATAAACTAATTTTGAGTCGGCGCCAATTAATAAAATGATTAATTACCTACTTACAGCCTTCTTCATTTGTAAGTACTTATAAAATTTAGATATTTAATAATCAGATTGTTCTTTGGCGCCGACTCAAAATTAGTTTATATAAAATTTGATATTTTATGTAGGGTAAATATGCTCATTACTCAAGACTTAAAAGTTTTATTTATTTTTTGCTTTTTAGTTCTTTTTCGTCGGTTAATTTTTTTGTTAAAAAGTTTTTTGTAACACTCTGTATAGGTATGGCAAGTTTCAGCTTAAACGGAGCCAGAAAGTGTTTGAAAAATAGGTTACTAATTTGCAACCAGACAGTAGACACACATACGAACAAAGTAAGTTAGTAAAAAACTTGTAAGGATGGGAAGACAAGTGGCAACATTTCTATAACGGGCTTAGAATGGTCATCATACACAGTTATAACCCGTACACGTACCGCTTCGGCAACGACCCGTCACAGACCAAAACCGTCGCGTGCCACGCACGGCCTGTGTCGATACGCTCCGTACGACGCACGAAACGGTCTTGCGGCCATAGTCTCATACTTTTTAATACAAAGAATATATATTTTAATATTTTTTGACTAATGCTTTCCTAGCACGGTTATGGTATGGTACGGTGTAGTGGACAGACGTCTTAAAATTCGAACAGTCGTTTGAAACATGTTTAGATGTTTGTTAAGAATAACGTCATCAACGTTTTAACGTAGGATGAAACTTGGCACATGGGTAGACCATTTTTTTTATGGTGGAGCGGACAGACTGGTTAGACTTTTACTAACTAAAACTCACCTTTGATCCTTCAGTTGCCTGAGTGCCCAGGGGCGCGGTAACTCTGTTTCGAATTTATCCACGACCCCTGGGCACATACCTCTCGCGCCCGGCACTGGTTCAGGCCATGGTTCGGAGCGAGAGGGAACGGGAGGCAGTCTCCGCCTTCTGCGAAGCAGTAATGCTCGCGAAGGCGGAGGCGGGACGCGTGAGGGAAGCTGAAAGAAGTGGCCCCGGCCACTACCACCGAGAGGTACTGGGCGTAGGACGTCGCGAGACGATCTCCGGCCACCGTAGACCCGGGCCTGCGGACGGCGTGCAGTGGGTAGCTGTGGTAGCAGTGGGTAGCAGCACCAGGTCCGTGAGTCGACGGCGCATAGTGTTCCACGCGCGCCTCAAAGAGATAAGTGTCAGCCACCACTGACGTGGCCCATCGTGGCCGGTGCCTGCATGCCTAGGGGTAGCGGATAAATTCTGACAATGAGTTACTGCACCCCTGGGCACTCTGGCAGGGAAGGAACAGGGGTGGGTTTTAGTCAGTAAGAGTCTGACACGCCCTCCCGCTCCACCCAGAGCGGAAGAAGTCATTGGATGATATTCCACCCCCCAAAAAATAAAAAAGGGGTAGAATATAACTAATATTAAGACGCAGTATTGGTACTTTTTTATGCCGGCTGTACGTTCCCGGGGAAAAATTTCTGACTTACACGCTGCCAAAGCTCATGGGTTTATTATAATCTTACTCAATATCTAACGGCTAATCTCGATTTAACGATTACCATTTCTTGGGTAGATATTACCTAAAGTATAATAAAACTTCTAATCCATGACCATACAAAGTCGTAGGATAGTCACTTAATGACCCTTCAACAGTTTGAATACAGGCAGGAACTTTAATAGGCCCTAAACCACAGAGCATTGATACGCCTTGGCGGCCACTGCTAGAAATCGTATGGTCAAAACTTTCCATACAAACCCAGCGTGTCAGTGAGTATCACTCTATTCTCATACTCATCCTCTTTACCCATTTAGGAAGATCGCTCACGACAACTTTTTGAAGCGCTTCAGTAGAGCTATTCTGTAAAATCTCACCGTGAAAACTTAGGTGAAGTGACCGTGAAGTGGGCTGTCAATCCATACAATCAAGGTGGAATGACAGTTCACTTCACGCTCACTCCACCTAAGTTTTCACGGTGAGCTGTGAACAGAATCGACCGGCAGAAGCGACCAAAAGAAGCGATGCAATGGCGCGTTCACGAAGCACGCTACTGAACCAATGCAAAAATTTTTCGTAGACGACCTCCATTAGGGTGAGCCGACACTCAAGGTGGACTAACACCGGCGAGGCCAGGCGTGGATGGGATGGGCGAGAATTGAAATTACGCTTACCCTTTTACACCAAAAGATATCTCGCGATGGCCAGCGCGGTGTAAAAATCTTTTGGTGTAAAAGGGTAATCATTCATCGTCATTTCAATTCTCGCCCATCCCATCCACGCCTCGCCTCGCCGGTGTAAAACCACCTTAAGGGTCTACTACCGACTAAAAACGGCCGTTTTTACACTTTTGCTTACTACTCTGGATACGAAACATTTTAAGTCCTGTTCTAACAACGTAAAAATACTTTATCCTCTTTGTAACAAACGCGATGTAGGATTCTTTAATATTTATTTTCTATGCTATGCTACGATTTTTTATTCAATAAGGGCGCCACTTGGCCGGTAGTAGAGCCTTAAGACGCGTTGGGACCCGGCGCTGCTTTACTTATTACTCAAAAAATGTAATTAAAAAACAACACAATATAATTAAAACTTTTCTAACAATGTAAAAATACTTTATCCTCTTTGTAACAAACGCGATGTAGGATTCTTTAATATTTATTTTTTATGCTATGCTACGATTTTTTATTCAATGAGGGTGCCACTTGGCCGGTAGTAGAGCCTTAAGACGCGTCCCAACCCGGCGCTGCTTTACTTATTACTCAAAAAAGAACATACATTTCAATGAGACAATTTGAATACTCTCCGCATTACAATCCTCAACCACAACACGACACGACACGACACAATACGGTATTGTGCCTATAGCTTTGCGCATTGATATTTACGGGGTGTGTGTGACAATTCAAACCATGGCTATAAACAGCCTAAAGTTGTGCTCAGTGATCTTTGCGCGAGCACGAATAAAGAACATAGATATATCGCATTTATAATACAAGTATGAAAAAATTAATTGATGGTGACTCCAGTCGCGCGGCGGCTCCATGCTCTGTGGCCCAAACATAATTATTAAAACGTCGTCTACTAACGCGGCTTAATTTTATGGCGCAAACGGCTTATCAGACAAGTGTACTTGTGAACTAAATTGATGTAAATAGGCCGAGAAGAATGCGTTGAGATATTCTTGTCATAGATAAACGTTAGAATCATTTTTTTGATGTGTAAGGCAGAATGTTTTCGAAAAATACTAACTATTAAGCATAATTACATACATATCATGGCTGTACTTCCCAACAGGTAAGGCAGAGATGTAACTACCTATAGTTATAATAGTACCTATACTACCCGGGCCTGCGGACGGCGAGCAGTGGGTAGCTCGCCGTCCGATCAGCATGTTGTCAGCCACCACTGACGGGGCCCATCGTGGCCGGTGCCTGCATGCCTAGAGGTAGCCGCACCCCTGGGCACTCAGGCAAGGAAGGAACAGGGGTGGGTTTAAGTCAGAAAAAAAAATGCACAAACGAAAATGGGTAAAACTAGAGCACAATTATAAGGTAAAAATATTTCAAAAAATATAATAAGAATCTTTGAATTAACATCGATTTTTTCAGTGTTCTTGCCTACTAATAAAAAAAAACATTATAGTGTTAGCATCGTTAAAATAAAAAGAATAATGATGGCTAT
Organism: Polia nebulosa; assembly: GCA_951329385.1. Lineage (NCBI taxonomy): Eukaryota > Metazoa > Arthropoda > Insecta > Lepidoptera > Noctuidae > Polia > Polia nebulosa. Next base: position 11,980,194 of record OX589598.1, read on the forward strand.
CAATCGATGTTGCATAGTGCATAAAAAAAACGCTCCATTTTGGGAAAAAAAAATTTCGAGATTTTTACATTATTATCATTATCAGCCTTTTAATGTCCTCTCTGTGAGAGGGTGTGGGCCGTACTCCACCACGCGGGCCCAGTGCGGGTTGGTGGATGTCACATGTCTTCGAATTTTTGGTTCTAGAACATGCCGGTTTCCTTACGATGATTTCCTTCACCGTTTTGAGAGCAGTGGTGGAATAATTTACACAAAGTAAAGCTAGCCTGGGTTTGAACTCATGACCTACAACTTGTAAGTCGCGGCTGTTACCACTGGGCTACCACTGCTCTACAATATACATTATTTAGTATTTTTACGAAAACGTTTTTTTTTTCTTGCTAAATTGTGCTCTAGTTTCACCCATTTTCGTTTGCGCAGATTATCGAGGGATACACAGTATAACACTAAATAAGTAGGTACTCCTGCTGTATTTGATGTATTGATGCTAAAATAAAAGCAAATCATAACCACGTACTTGAAATAAACTAAGACTACAAAACAAACCAACCAAAAAAAAACACACACACATAAAAAAACACATACTTATAAAAAAACACACATAAAAAAACACACATAAAAAAACACACATAAAAAACACATAAAACAAACAAACATAAAAAAAACAAGACTTGAATGCTATCGCATTGAAAACTTCCAAAGCTTCCAAATGCTTAAAGGCCATTTGTGTGGTTTAATAGTGGGATATTGAGTTAAGACTAGATTCGGTATCTAGAATCGAATAAGGATTAAAAAAATATTCAAAAACTGCATAATTTTTTTTTTAGACATTTGAAGTTGAAATTCTGGAAAAGCTTGATTTGAGAAAAAGCATAAAGAAAGAAGAAATTTAAGCAAAGAAGAAATTCCTGGTACTTAGAAACATCATAATAGTCATAAATCTGCGTATATCTCAGCAACTAAATACCTACCGAGACCTGAACCCCTTTTTACTCTGACGCCCAAATTTATTTCTGTATCGGCCTCTGGTAAACTTTAAAGGAGAAGTTGGTCTTTGTATCTTTAGTGCAGCAACAGAAATAAACTACAGTTTCTACATAAATACAAGATCAAAGATCTAGTTTGTTGGACTACTGTTAACAGTTAAGTTGAATTTAAATTTAAAGACTATTGAAGACCCTTTTAGAAATAACACAACAGTAATTGTTTCAAGGAATGAAGTAAACTATTTTACACAAGTTTTGCCTGCGGTTTCTCTCCCATCCAACAATATATTACACCACTTAGTCTTTTTTTTTTTGACAAAATACGTTAGGTACGTATAATTTGATAGGGAATCGAACGACGCAGTTTACGCGTTTGACAAATCAAACAAGAGGATTGGAACCAATAGGGACGCGGAATTTAACACCAAAAGCAATACGTATGACAGTGCTGTACAGAAAAGCTAATATCAAAGCCACGTAGGTAAGTGCCGCCATAGACGGACTGCTTGGAGCAGTCAGTGCCGACGGCTTCAAGTGGTCCAAAATTGACGATCTCCATACACGGACCGCTCAGGCATTTTATTCGTTTTCGTAGCTAAAATTGGACTGACTGCTCCAATCGCTCCGTCTATGGCGGCCCCAACCGCAACACGAATGCTCTCGTGCAGTTGGTCTAGACTGCTCTAAGATGTGACTGCAGACGATTTGTATGGCCACTGCGCAAGGATGACATTCGCATGGCCCCTGCGCAGGGATGACACGCAAAATCGTGAAACGTTCCACATTTTTTCTGCCCAGGGGTTGAGGATAAATTCGAAAGAGTTACCTCACCCCTGGACATTCAAGGCAGGGAAGGAACAGGGGTGGCTTTTAGTCAGTAAGAGTCTGACACGCCCTCCCACTCCACCCTAGAGCGGCAGATGTCCGTCACCCCACAAAAAAAAAAGCGGTCCGTCTATGGACGGCCTAACTCAGCTGTATTGCCATAGCAACAGCAAGTACAGTTTTGCTGATTTTCGTGTTACTAAACAATTTATTTTTTATCCTGAAACTTCCCGATTTTGACTTACGTGGTGTTAGAATCGGGTACGTCCAGGGCCTACAGTCTCGACATTGATAGCGAAACTTACGTTAGCTATCTACCGATCGCTAAAGAAGATCGGCAGTGTCAGTGTCGCTCTATTTGAGAAACGGGCATAAACTAAATTATATGCATTTTATAGATCATGTAGAGTAGTTTATTTTCCTGATTTTTATTTTTTTTTATTTTGTGGGAAAAGAGAAAAAAGTTAAAAATAAATATTTTGTTAAATCAGAAGTAAAAGTAGCAATAACTAAACGCCAAACAGCGGTATTGAAGTAATCATTGCCATTTTTAGTAGAATAATACTTATTAGTAGAATATGAATGTTGGCTGGATGTCGTTTCATAATAACCATCGCTTTATAATAACATTATGAACACATTTTTTCTTCTTATATTAATAGACATTAGTGCGATTGCAATATTCCAATCTTAACCATAAACTGTATTCTTAAGTAATTAAAGAAAACATAATATTATAATCATTAATTTTTACAAGGTTTTTACAGTTTATACCTGGCAATATTAAGCAGTTGGCATTTCTTACTGAACTGTCATCCTGTGATCTGTCACAGTCGTCGTGACGTATCCTTGCGATCTGTTTGGCGTCTGTTATTTGTTTACTTTCCAATTCATTAGTGTTTATTTACATTGTTTATTCCGCGTCCAGTTGAGCTTTCGAGTTCCTGCGTGTCGAGTACTTGTGGTAGTGAACACTTTTTTTGAGACAGGACTCTATTTGTTTTTATAAACATGTCTCGTTCTAACGTGCGGTGTGTTAACTGCGAACTTCGGTTGACGAGACCTCGTCATCGTCTTTCTAACGAAAACGAAGACCTCCTTAATATTATAAGGTTATGGACGTATCCAAGGGAGGTGAGTAAAAATATTCAGGTCATTTTTTAAATAATATCTAGTTGCTGAAGATTTATATTTGATAAAGCAGTATTGGTTTTGCACTACTTTCAACTCCCTCAAAGTTCATTTAAGTAAACGCAAGAGGAACAAATTATACACAAGTCGTACTACGTAAGAGTTGTCAGCCATGGGGTCCCAAGATTTTCTCAAGATATTTTCCTGCCCGACAGGGTACCTAGGGGTGACCTGTCATATATTGTGACCTATTTTTCTAGGACTAGATTTTCTCTTCTTTACAAATTATATACGTAACGTACTTAAATGTTTAATTGTTTTTTCTTTAAGAAGATGCTTTGTATAACTTCCACTATGTATATGTCATATATATGTTTTCTTTTTGATATTTTGCCGTTATTATAACTGGACACTACTGTAATTAAAAATATCCAAATGAGTAACACAAAGACAGTGATGTATTTAACCTCTAAGTGTGTGGTGGACTAGGCTATTCAGAGTGTTACAGAAGTTTTTTATTATTGTGTTACTTGCAGACAACTGATGCTGACTTCGTGTGCCAGGCTTGTTGGGAATTAGCAAGTCATGCAACTAACCAAGTTGCACCTGAAAGACAAGTTGGACATCAAAATGTTTGCGTTGGATGTGGCCGTTCCATACTAAGAAGCAGAAGTCGTTTAGTACTGAGAGAAAACAGTACTGATGAAGAACAACAACTTGCTGCAATCATTTCACAGTGGATACAGCACCGTCAAGTAAATATATTTTTTTTGCTTTATAAAAATATTTTTTTATTATTTCTGTTGTGATAAATATTGATTGTATTAATTATTGTTTTAGCTTACTCCTACTGATGAAGCATGTGGGCCATGTTGGCTACGAGCTCAAAGAATATTGCGTCGCAGTACTAACACCCAAAACACCCAACTTAACAGTGGTGCTTCAGAGGATTTGGCTATATCCCCGCACCAAAGCCCTCAATATGAGGAAATTGGAGATTGCTGTGTGAATTGTGACGTACAGCTGCTGTCTGCAGAAAATAGGCATTGTCTGTCTTCAGAAAGTGAACATTTTATAAGAGTTATAAAGCTGTGGACATATCCTAGAAATGTAAGTTACAGGCTATTATAATTATAATTTTTTAACTGTTTCAGTAAGTTAAAGTTGAAAATTCAATGAGAAATAAATTGTAAATACTTTCTTTTTAGATTGTAGACACCGATTATGTGTGCCACACCTGTTGGGAGCTTGCGAACCACCAGGTTTTATCTGAAATTCCAGAAGAGAATCCAGTGCAACAATCTGGAAATCAGGAAATACCACAGCAGCAATACATTACACTGCCAAACATTAGACGAGCTGCTGACACTAGAAGACATTGCTTGTTTGCTGACTGCAGGAATCCTGAGCGATATCATATTCCAGACACAATACGTAGACGGGTGCTGAGTGACTGTAACTTTTATATACCTAGAGGTGCTAGGATATGCGGTTACCATATGGGTAGAAACACATTTGGTGAACTGTACACATCTGAAAACACACTAGACCATTTTAATTCTTTCCAAATTGAAGATATGGTTTTCATACTACAAGAACCTGTAAGTGTTTTTAATTTTGAAGATGTCCAGAGTCTGCCAGAATATTTGGCTCATTATTTTCTGGGAATTTCCTTATCCCAACATCAACAAATAATGAACGAAACAAGAGGACTTCGTGAAATGCACAGAGGAAGTTTTGCATTAACTGCATTATTATGCAAATTAAGGACGGGAGACTCTGGAGACAGGCTATCAAGTCTATTTCAAACGCCAAGGCGCACTGTGGAAACCCTGATGAACAAGGCTAGGGACATATTAGCTCAGGAGTATGTGCCTCAACACTTGGGTCTGCATCATATAAGCCGGAGTAATGTCATCAGTAAAAACTCCTATATAGCAAATAGTTTATATGGCAGACCTGATCTCCCTCTGGAGAGACAAAATGCAATTGTTATCTGTGATGGAACCTATGTTTATGCCCAAAAAAGCTCAAATTATTTATTTCAAAAAGATACTTACTCCCTCCATAAATATCGAAATCTCATAAAGCCTTTCATGATTGTATGTTGCAATGGATACATTCTAGATGTTACAGGACCGTATCCTGCCACTACTAACGACGCGTCGATAATGATGGATTTGTTAAACAAAGACAGTTTTTTGGAATTTTTTAGAGAAGACGATGTTTTTATTCTCGATAGAGGCTTTAGGGATAGTGTAGACGCTATACATCAGCGTGGCTTTCTCGCCCATCTACCTGAAACTCTGTCACCAGGTCAATTCCAGTTAACTACGCTAGAAGGGAACAGGTCTCGCTGTGTGACAATAAATAGATGGGTTGTGGAAGCCGTTAATGGCAGGATCAAAAGAGACTTTAAAATATTCAGGCATGAATATTTTAATCGTGCATGCCCTCACATGATGAAGGACTTTTCCATTGCTGCAGCTCTGCATAATGCATTTGCCACAATGTTTGTGGATTCAAGTAATGCGGAACAAATAGTCAATATTATAAATGAAAGGCTTTTTGCAGACAACACGTTAGCAGAAATAGTACAAGAAGAGAATCTCAATAGAAGAAACTCTATATTTACAACTATAACTAGTTCAAATATTGTGTTCCCTAACCTCTCTATAGAAGAATTGGTCCTCTTTGCTTGTGGCACTTATCAAATTCGACAAGCTAGGTCATACATAGGTGAACAATTACGTTTTCATGGCCTTTACACAATAGAAGTTTGCAGAGAGGACCATGTCAATTTAAGCAGGTTAGGGGGAATAAGTTCTTATTTGATTCGAGCAAAAGTAAAGTCCCGGCATGTGTCAAGAAAATCTTATTTTGTTTTCATATCAATAGATCGGCAACAAGTGGGTAGGAATGCTATCACCGGATATTGTTGCAATTGTATTGTTGGTTTGCGCACTGTGGGATGTTGCTCTCACGTAATGAGCATTGTATGGTACCTGGGTTACGCGCGTCACCAGGATAATATAACTCCACCTGCACAATTCCTTGACCAAGTTTTAGTCAGGCTAGATACATAATTGTTAAATAATAAATAGGTAGGTAGGTACCTATTAAATGTTTGTGAAAAAATCTTTGTTTCATTTTATAAAATAACATATTACATTACCTACTTACCTTATTGCTGGACCTGGCTTATATTGTTAGGTAGGTATACCTACATATTATGTATGAATGCCTTGCTTTAGAAACCTAGGTATATTATATAATATATAGAGTTTGAAAACAAGTATAGGTACGGTTCGTCTGATGTGTTCCACCAATATTCAAATTCTAATCTAACCTATTGATGTAGGTAACCTTACACGTACATCCTATACGTTTCGCAAAGGAAAAGCGTTATTATATATATATTATACTTAAAAACATGTAGATATGTGTTTGTATTCTAAAATGAATTAATCTGCTCAATAATCAATCATATCAATGCATGTTTTACAACACACATAACCTAACCTAAATGGTAAATCATAAAACGATTTTCTATCAAAATCCCACCACAAAAAAATATGCTATGATTACAGTTTATGTTAATAGGCCTTAGATCTATCTCTTTCGAGTGTTTTTACCAATGTACGCGAAGTGTAAAGGCGACACTCAAAGTACATGGGGTCTTGCCAATCTTCTTTCTAGCCGTTCAAAAACTCCCCCATTATGAGGAAAAAATTTAGATCATAACCTAAAAAAATAATTGATTTTCTTGAATAAAGTAGAGACGACTTAAATTTTAACTTGCAAACACTACTTTTCATGGAAACGTATAATTTATTTAAATTTAAATGAATATTTTTTACCGCTTGTAACAATGAAATTAACTTATAAAAATATTAAAGGGCATAGAACTTTTCTTCCTTGCAACATTAATTTCTTAGCGAACGAATTCGGTCGTTACGCGATCGTTAACTATGTCGAGACTGCAAGCCCAGAGCTTTATGACTAATGACAAACAAACAATTATTTTACTCTAATCCGTCAGGTACCGGAATAACAGACACAATTAAAAACTTATTGTTGCGTCCCCGATGTGGGACGCGTGGGAGCTTGCGGGTATATTAGTTTAGATTACTAGGCATATATAGAACTTAGTATTGTCTGTCTCAATCATACGTATAAATCTCATTGCATATCACTGGCTATGGATTTTTGCGGTAAAAATGTTTTTCTTTGCCAGTTGCGGCCCCTACGTACCTACTCGTATCAACCAACCACGAATTTGTAGTCCTATTCTGTAAAAGGTAAATTCAAATCTCAATGTAGTGGTTGCCCTCGCTTCAAGAGCGTTATCTCGATCTGAAATTGGTATTCTGTAAACATTTTGAATGAAAACTGAAATGCTTCCAAAGTATGAGAATTTCAATACGTAGGTACCCTTTCCTTTTCTGAGGGTGGGAAATCGTCCAATGACATGTCCCGCTCCGGGTGAAACGGGAGGGCGTGTCAGACGCTTACTGACTAAAACCCACCCCTGTTCCTTCCTTGCCTGAGTGCCCAGGGGAGCGGTAACTCTGTTACGAATTTATCCGCTATCACTAGGCATGCAGGCACCGGCCATGATGGGCCCCGTCAGTAGTGGCTGACAAACATCTCTCTTTGAGGCGCGCGTGGAACACTACGCGCCGTCGACTCACGGGCCTGGTGCTGATCGGCGGTCTACGCCCAGGGCGTCTCCTGCGGTGGCTGCAGCTGGGGGCGTGAGGGCCACTCCGTAGAGTCTCCCTCACCCGTTCCGCCTCTTCCTTCGCGAGCATTACTGCTTCGCAGATGGAGAAGACTGCTTCCCATTCCCTCTCGCTCTGTATCATGGCCTGAACCAGGACCGGGCGCGAGAGGTCGCTGCCGCCTATCGCATCCACAAGGACACGGCACCGTGTCCTCTGGGCGATCCGCGCATTGGTGACACCCGGGCGTTTCCTCCCGCCTTATTTGACATAGGAACCTCCCGAAACATCTGTGTCCGGTGAGGATCTGCGTCAGGCGGAATACCTATGATAACGTTTTGACCACGGATTATTCCACTGCAGTTAGTCGGTTTTTAAAAGGGAAAACTTATAAATAAACATGATGGTATCGCATCTAGGTCAAGACACTGAGTACCAACCTATTTATTTGAATCCAAATATGGTCATGAGTGTATATTTAATTGCTCACAATGCCCAAGTCCATTGACACAAACAGAAGACGCACGTGTCCATAACCATTTAAGCACCAGCTCTCACAAAGCCAGGTGTCCGAGTTACCCACAGAAATTCTTATCGCATACAAAGTAGAGGAAGGCCACGTTTTATTACCTAGCTACTTAGCTACCTTTTATATTTTACTTAGCTATCTTTTTATAGACTCCCGACCTTGGCCCGTTCACCCGGACCCTCTCCCTGCAACCTTTAAAACGTTCAGCGAACCGTGCCACTGTCGCTTCCTCCACAACCATTATCAACTAAACCGTCAATGTATTTAAAACCAACGTCGCTCAAGACCTAATTAATTTGGTCGTGTAGTACGACGATTAGATGGTACCTAGGTACCTGAAATAGCACATCGTGTTTTGATAGCGAACGTTTCGGTTGTGTGTTGAACATAGATAGTTTTGTTTTGGTCTGTTCTGTGAGTGGTCGCGTGAGGGAGCAGTGGATTACGAACAATGAACCTAGGTTAGTTCCAAGACGGTTATAGTTGAAGTTGAATCAATGTGATTTAAAAAAAATAAAATTCTGATGCAATTGGTGGGTGCCACCAACTGCTTCAGACTGCTTGAAAAGTGACTTGTTTGGAACTTTTTAGTTGTTCTTTTACAGTTTTTTTTTAAAGTTCAATTCTTTATTTTCTGCATTTTAGTGAGATCTATTTTTGAAATCTCCTTCTCGTGCCCTTTATTATGATACCCCACATGATCATGTCATAAACAATACGACCTCATTAACCTAATGACGCCATTTTTTTTTTATTCATAATATAGCCTATATGTCACTTCGGCTGTCAAACCCAGTCTAATGATACCAATTTTTTTGAATTCCATCCAGCCGTTTAGACTACAGTGCGTGCCAAAGAAATAGACTAAAATGAGCCGAGTAAAAAGTATTGTCGAATCGTTGTCAAACTGTCGCTTTTGATGTTTCCGGGAGCTTTTTTAACAACAGGAGATTAGATTTAATGTTATATGAAATGACATAACCGTGTAACTCAAAGCATTTCAATTTTTCAATTAAATAATTTTGAGGCACTTTTGAATTGTATATGTCGGTCAGTCAAAAAAAGATGAAGCTATATATGTACATATTTTCATATTTACCTTTTTCCTTTTCAGAAATACCGATGAGAAGATGACGAGAAAGTTTCTATTCTGTTTCCCCCTGAGGGTGGGGAATATCATATTCGGATACATTGTAATAGTAAGTATTACTTATCCTTATTTACATTTATATTATGAAAGTGTATTTCGTTCATTTTGTGAGTCATGAAAACATATTACGAAAAGGGTTTTGGAACTAATGTGTTGGAAGCTACATTTTATATGTACCTATAACCAAAAGTACAGTACAGGTACTTTTGGTTATTTTAGTAGGAAAACAATAAAATAAATAATATAGCTAAAATATTCTTGATAAATATTAAACTGGAGAAATGTGGGTCTAGTATAGCGCTATTGGTAAACCTAGTTCTTCCTCTACTTACATAGAAAATCGACGTAAAGTTATTTTGTTATATTGTATAGGAGCATGTTTATTCAACTAATATTATAATTAATTTTCAACCAATACTCAAGTTTGAAGGACAAATATACCATAGATTACTCAGCTGAATATCGCCTGATTTATTATCAGCAACTCGACGTATTCCTGGCAGTACGTGATAATGTGACCTATTTATAACCTAAGCCGAACCCCATGAGTTTCGAGAAAATCCAAGTTTTCAATACCTGTTTCAAAGAAAAATTATTTTAACTTGGTAACGAAATCTGGGAAAATTTTAAAAAAACAAAGAAGATCTCGGTTGCTGAATTTTTGGAAATGGGTCTCACTATAACGTTCTGCGCAGGAATACGTCGAGTTATCAATAATCCTGTAGGTATGTATGGAGATGTGAAATTGTGAAAGCGCCTGGCGCTGTATTGTAGCACTCATAGCTTTGTGCCCGTGTTGATGCTTTGCGGCTTTGCCTCAATTATTCTATCAGGCATTAAACTAACGCAAGCGCTTGTTGTTGACTTACCTGTTCAATTAAAGGGCTTATTTTGCAATAACTTGAATATAATCAAGTCAAACAATAAGTTAATGAACATATCTACTTAGATATTTACAAGTATCTAAGTATACATAGCTACCTACTTAAAATTAAAACATTATTTTTGAATAGTGTCTTTAATACAGTCGCTTGTTCGTGTGTTGCTAAAAGAAATCATTGATTTTTATGCGTTTTAATTATCATTAAAAAAAAAAATTGTTTTACCAATAAACATGTAATATCAATGGGGGATGTAATAACCTTAGACTATGAAAGGTTATAGACGGAGTGTCAAAATTCAGCAATCAGAAGTACCAGAATGAGAAGCCGACTTGTATCTGTGCACGCGAAATAAGCTCACATAGACAAAATGAGAAGCCTAAACGTCATCATTATGTTCGTCAAGGTCACTCACACATATTAACGATCCTGCTTCATTTAATGTCCAATGACGTTCCGTCTATAACCTTTCATAGTCTAAGGTAATAAATAGCAACAAACTCTCCATCAACATCGTTTTTTTCGTATAAGTTTGGTATTATATTTTAAAACTACCCCAACTACACCCTGCTCGTTTTTTCGGGGAATGCTGGCGTGAATTAGTGTTGCTCAAATGCAAGACCAAGACGAGACTTAGGCCCGTCTTGGTCTTGGTCTTGCGTCAATACACCTGGTCTTGGTCTTGGTCTTGGTATTGCGCTCTCAGTCTTGGTCTTGGTCTTGGTCTTGCAGCAACAGTCTCGCAAGTCTTGCAAGTCTTGCTAATACCTATTAGCCTATTGCTATTTATTGAATACGTTAGTTTAGATTTTAGATTATGATTCGCGCTGTAAGACGTATGTAGTTACAGAATTATAATCATCAAAATCATCAATACAACCCTCCAAGTTCATAAAGGTCGAAGAATTATTTAAAAAAAAATGACTTTTTCAAGGTCAAACTCATTCCTCGACCTTTGAACTACCTACAAGGTATGAACTTTGCTAGAAAGTTATTCTAGGTACATTTTATCACATGGGATGATGGGAACAGATTTGTGAGTATTAACACGTTACCTACTTAATAAATAGTTGAAATATAATAAGTACTTACGTACCTAATCAATACAATACCTTTTAGAGTTCCTTCAGACGAGCGGCACGTTGCCAACTGCAGATACAACTGCAGCCCTTAGTTTAGTGTTATGACGATACCTACGGTTTTGATACTGGGGAACGTCTCTCAAAATCGGGATTGAAACCAAATACCTACTTAATAACGCCCAAATCTCAGTTTGTCTTAACTGCAAGACGCAAGAGTCTTGCAGGCTTAAGTCTTGTCTTGCTCAAGTCTTGCAGGGTTCAGTCTTGGTCTTGGTCTTGCTACAATAAGGCGGTCTTGGTCTTGGTCTTGGTCTTGCGAAAATGCAAGAACAAGACCAAGACTGCAAGACCAAGACCGATTTTGGGCAACACTAGCGTGAATGTAATTTTATATTATGATAAGTTGTATTGTGTTTAGTTGTGTTGTGTTGTTATGCTATGTTATGTTATAAGACACAACGTTCTCTTCGTTACAGTTGATAGCAATAGCAACGGCCGCCTTCCACCTGTATCAGCTGGGTCTGAACGTGACCAACAACTATTTCGAGAAAGATGAGAAATTCCGTAACTTCGAGAACTTGGAGAGCATATTTGGCTCCACAAAGGAATCGCTGGAGAGGATCATAGTGCTGACGTATTACCTGACGTATATCACTATAGCAATGATGCTGTTCCTATTTGCTATTATATTCACTTGTGGTACTTATAAGGTAAGAGACACTGTTTTTTTTTTTCAGTTTAAGTATGCCAACTTTTTACTTTCGGATAACTTTTATCCGTCAGAATTTTTTTGTACTAGAAAATTTATATATTTTCTTGTAGGTACTATTTACAGGTAAGTGGGTAGGTGCTTCCGATAAATATTTTTTGTTTTTTTACTTTTCATAGGCATTTTTTTGACCACAATCTCACCTGATGGTAAGCGATGATGCGGTCGAATTAAAACTTTAAATATCTAATTTATGTATGTAAAGCCTAGGTAAAGCATATTCTGCTGAACTCTTTTTAATTCGAAAAAGAATACCAGTACCTGTCTCTATTTTTGACAAACTTACAAGAAAGTCAGAACACGTTTAATTAAAAATGGTTTTAAATATGTCAGTTGTCAACCTAAGGGGTCTGGAACTATCGAAACAGAGTTACCGCGCCCCTGGGCACTCAGGGCAGGAAAGGAACAGGGGTGGGTTTTAGTTAGTAAGAGTCTGACACGCCCTCCCGCTCCACTCAGAGCGGGAGATGTCATTGAAGATATGATGTCCAGGTAGGCTGTTCCAATCTGGAGCAATAGATCAAGCAAACATTTTACTGTTCTCCACCTAGCTAAGTACACACAGGGTAGCCAACTCGCATGTACATACATGTCACCGTGTAATTGTAAACAACGTACGATTGTAATACATTTTGCGAAAGTTTAAATTTCTTGATATATTTTGGATAGATAATTTCAAATAAAATAAATCCCATCTTGATTCGATAAATAATTTACCTACAATGTATCGAGAGTATTTTTGAAAATATTTTTTCTACAATTTAACATGACTTTTCATAAACAAACAAGGTTGTTATCAATTTTACGGTGATATATACCTACATTGGATTTGACCACGCTGTAGATATAATATAATCCCTAATAGCTTTAGATACTAAAGTATAAGTTCCATTAACATTACAAAAACTAGCTGACCCGACAGACGTTGTCCTGTCTTAGCTATGAACTGTCAAACAAGTTAAGTTTTCTGAAATTTTCAAATTTTTCTTATTTATTTATTTTTTCATAAAAACCTCCTGACAATAAAAAACACAACAAAGAAAGAATTAGCGAAATCAGTCCAACCATTAACGCGTGATGCCGTGACCAAGGGAAATCGGGATTTATTTTTATATAATATAGATTATGCGGCAACCTTCCTTAATTCTAGTAACGTTCAAAAATTAATATCGTCTGCACCTCGCCACTGTTCCAATAAAGAAAAGGCTAAGCATTGTTCTACTTAGCAGTAACATAGCAACACAGTATTCTCATTGAGATACAATTTTCTCACTTTAAGTTAGAAACAATGTAACCGTTCACACCGCTCCGATGCGACTCTATCATCGATATTTTTTTCAAGACTACTTTTGTAGTGTTTTCGCTTCCGTGAATATTTCACAGGAGCCGTGCATTTTCCGGGATAAAAAGAAAATAAATTAAAAATAACCTTAATTTCGGAAGTCGGTGTTTGTATTTTATTTCTTCGTTATTTGACACTGACTTCTGAAATTAAAGTTATTTTTAAATTTTTAGTGTATTTTGTTTTTTGGATGTCGGTTGTGTTATACCCCAGAACTCAAAACCCCAATAACATGGAACGTGGGATTTTAACATACTCGTAATTTGAAGAAACCAAAACGCCATCTATGTTTACATATTTTTCGTTTTTGTTCAGTTTTTCAAAAAGCGTTGAAGCAATTTCGATAAAATTTATATGGGACCACTTCGGGAGTAAATTCTTTCGGATAAAAAAAATAATTTTGAAAATCGGTCTACAACTGACAGAGAAAGTGGTGGACATACATAAAAATAAACTTACACACGTAATAATAGTCGAACATAGAACCTCCTCCTTTTTCGAAGTCGGTGAAAAAAGTAGCATATGGCACTCATCAGCTTAGCTTTTAATCTGTGAAACCATCATCGTCATCATTTCAGCCGAAAGACTTCCACTGCTGGACATAAGCCAAGGCTTAAGTGTCCTGCCTAGGGGTTGAAGATAAATTCGAGAGTTACCACGCCCCTGGGCATTCAGCGCAAGGAGGTACAGGGGTGGGTTTTAGTAGTAAGAGTCTGACACGCCAAGTCATTGAATGATTACCCATCTCACAAAAAAAAAAGGCTCATGTGTCGCCATAATGCCTGGTCCTATGCGTCTCGCATCCATCGTCTTTGTGTCACTAACCGTTTTTGTAACTAATCATATGAGTACTTCAGGAGATAAGCTTTACGAACTTATAAACAAACATATTCGATTCGATAAAATAGTATCGAATCGATAAAGTTCGGTATAACGCTCGGTGTTGCTATGGAGTGAATTGACACCAAGGATTTATAATGTGCCCAGAAAGAGTTTTTTTTTTTTAATTCAGTAATTTTAAGTAGCGTTATACTTATCTGTTTAGTATAATCAAGGCCCGATAATCAATCACAAATCATCAACATAATAATCACAATTGTTTCAGTCAAAATCAGATCAGATTGTGTGTGGTGTGTTGTTTGTTGGTCATAATTGTTTCAGTAAATATACTAAAAAATTACCATCTCTATGTACATTATGGATGCAATAAAGAATTTGAATTGAATTGAATTGAATTGATCTAGCTATTTATCCACTCTGGGCTAACACAATATTTACCGTCCTTTAAAGTGTCACTTTTGATGTACGAGTAACTTTGTCAAACGACACGGTTGACGCAGTGGGTGGGGGATTGGCAGCTGTGCTGCTTGTCGCGGGTTCGATTCTCGCACGGATAAAATATTGTACGGCCTACAGGTCGGTAGGAGTATGTGAGTTTAAATGGTTGTGAACGCACCCACGATATATGAAAAGAAGAACAACTTTGAAAGGGGGCAAATGTTTCAGGGAGGGGTCTTATTAAACGAAATTGCGGGTTTTGTCGGTCGGTCTGTTTTTTGACGACTTCGAGCGAAAGTGAAAATGAAATGAGATCGAAAATTTTTGCAATCACAACCGAGGCCCTAAGATCATTCTCAATCACCATTTTCAAATATTTTATACGGTTTCTGTCTGAAAATTAATTAACGGTACTTTGGGTTGTTATCCGAGTTTTGGCTGTTTTCAAATTAGTGAATCTAAGCCTAAGCTAACTATATGTGATATATACATCTTCATCATCAGCCTTCTAATGTCCCCACTGCTGGGGCACCGGCTTCCTCTCTCTGCGAGGGTGTGGGCCGTAATCCACTACGCGGGCCCAATGCGGGTTGGAGGATGTCAAATGCCTTCGAATTTTTGGTTCTAGGACATGCCGGTTTCCTCACGATGTTTTCCTTCACTGTTTTGAGAGCAGTGGTGATGAAATAATTTACACAAAGTAAAGCGCCTGCCTGGTTTCAACTCACGACCAACTTGTAGGTCGCGGGCCGTTACCACTAGGGCCACCACTGCTCTCAGATACATCTTATTTTAGTAAAATTGATGAACCAAAACACAATAAGTTGTAATTTACTTGACCAAAATTACAGCCGAAAACAATTCAAACAACAATAACATGCGAGAGCGAGCGACTTTCTTTCAAGTAGGTATGTATGTCTTGAACAATCTGCTGATTTTACAGAAAGTTACTGAATACTAGCTTCCGCCAACGGCTTCGCCCGCCCCATTACAATTTATAGCCTAATATGTTATTCTGATGGATTTTGTAAGGAGTGATATGAAAGAAAAGGGAGTTATTGATAGCGTGACGGCTGACAGGACAGAATGGAAGAAAAAAACGTTTTGCCCCGACCCCAAATAACATGGGATAAGGGCAGGAAAATGATGATGTTATTATGACGTATGAGCAATATAACTGTAAAATTTCATCAAAATAGGATTTTTCCTTTACCTTTACATCCTCACAAACTTTCACATTTATAATATAACTAGCGACCCGCCCCAGCTTCGCACGGGTATAAAACCTTACTTAAGAATCACTCTGTCTATTGGTGTAAACCGCATGAAAAGCCGTTCAGTAGTTTTTGAGTTTATAGGATATTTGATGAGTGAAGTAGGATAAATACAAGAAACTATTTGTCACCGACTTTCGAAAAAGGAGGAGGTTCTATGTTCAACTGTATGTTTTTTTTTTAATATATGTCCGCCGATTTCTCCGTCAGTTGTGGACCAATTTTTAAAATTCTCTATCCATAAGAATATACTGCCGAGGTGGTCCCATATAAATTTTATCGAAATTGCTTCAGCGCTTTTTGAGAAACTGAACAAAAACGAAAAATACATATACCTCGATGACGTTTTGGTGTTCTCCAAATGTTTAAATTCCAAGTTCCATGTTATTGGGGGTTTTAGTTCTGGGGTATAACAACTAAAAAGTGAAAAATAAAAAACTTTTTAAAAAGTGAAAAGTAAAAAACTTTTTTATAAAAAAAAGAACAACCGACTTCCAAAAAAATTAAAAAAATACACTAAAAATTAAAAAATAACTTTAATTTCGGAAAACGGTGTCAAATTACGAAGAAGTAAAATACAAACACTGACTTCCGAAATTAAAGTTATTTTTAAATTTTTAGTGTATTTTTTTTAACCAATTGATTTAAGGACACCAAGTACCAAAGGATAACAAAACCATACCAGTAGGTACAGCTTGGCAAAAAAGAGTCTGACGCGGTGACAGTTGAAACTAAAAAAAAATACTGGACATTGAAGCCTTCCATGGTGTTTGCGTAGCGTACGAGGGACTGAACCACCCACTTGGGATTGGGATCATATCCCCAAAAATAACAAATATCAAAAACTGTTGAGTTATAGTATTCCGGGTTGCCACTGGTGCGATACTGGCGACCTCATTCCTTGCACACTCTTTTTGCCAAGCTTTTTTTTTTTGCTAGGTGTAAATCATCCAATGACTTCGCGCTCCCTCTGGGTGGAGCGGGAGGGCGTGTCAGACTCTTACTGACTAAAACCCACCCCTTTTCCTTCCCTGCCCTGATTGCCAGGGGCGAGGTAACTCTGTTTCGAATTTATCCTCAACCCCTGGGCAGGCATCGGCCATGACGGCCCCGTCGTTATTGCTGCCAAGCTGTATGTACATGTACAATGATCATTTCAAAACAACCAGTATCACTTCGCCATCGTAAGCTGAAAACTATTCCACTCTTCATTTAGGAACAAGGCTCAGCATGTGACGTGCATCCATTACGTCCATTCAACTTATTTTTTGTTTCATGACGCATCGTGACTTGCTCCGATTCGAGGCACGGGCACGCGATCATACAGCCACAAACGTCAATCGATGCACGCACTCAGCCAATACCTTACGTAACTCAACTGCGGAATTAGAGAGGCCCCAATACCATCAACAGATTAAATAAAAACTATTGAAATAAATTAAAAGACACGAAATTAGTTTTCACAGAAAATTTTCTACTATTAAAGCTAGATAATACTTTCGTCGGAGATTGCCGTTACGAAACAAACCTAATCGATGGAGCAATTAGGTATTATAGATACTTTTGTAATCCGAATAGAAAGATGGAAGAGAAATCGGTATAATGATTTTACGGTCATACACCTTTTTACCCGAATGCTCCAGAAGGATGGTAATGTTTTTAGATTTATGTTTATTTCTTTGGCACGCTCTATAGTCTAAACGGATGGATGGGTTTTAACAAATGAGGTATAGTTGGGCTTGACTGTCGAAGTGACGTAGAATAGATGAATTTAAAAAAAAACCGCCGTCATTAGGTTTCTAAACGTGGTCGTAATTTGGGATCTGAAAATAAGGGCTTTTTTTTGTGTGGTGGGAAATCATCCAATGACTTCTCCCGCTCTGGGTGGAGCGGGAGGGCGTGTCAGACTCTTACTGACTGAAACCCAACCCTGTTCCTTTTTTTTTTTATTGTTATTGATAGGCACGCGTTTGACCACCATCTCATCTGATGGTAAGCGATGATGTGGTCGAAGGTGGAGCACGTTTGCCTAGAAATAACCTATTCACTCTTGACTTAAAGACTCACAGGTTGTAGCTATCAGGAAACACAGTTCCTTCCCTGCCTTAGTGCCCAGGGATGCGGTAACTCATTTTCAGAATTTATCTGCTACCCCTAGGCATAAAATAAGGGCTTAAGGAGGCTATTTTAAAAATATAACTCATTTTATTGAGTACCAAATTTAAAAAAAAAACAAAAACCCGACTTCAAAAAAACAACTAAAAAGTCCCGAACAATTTTACTTTTCAAGCAGTCTGATGTAGTTGGTGGTATTTGCTTTAATTACATCGTTGATTTCATGCCACTAACTGCATCAGACTGCAACCTACGAGTATGTTCCCCTATTACTCGTATATTGTTAATTAATTGATGCTACTTAGAAACTATAAAACTTACGGATAGAAATGATAATCCACTGTTACTAACGTTTTTTTCTCTTTTCAGGCGAACCACTGTCTGGTGACGACGTTCTTCGTGTACAGTTTCTTCCACCTCTTCTTCACGATAATATTAATTGTGTGGGAGGCCCTGTCTGAGGGATGGATACAGCTCGGATTAATCGCCCTGTCTGATCGTAAGTTAGTTAAGCTATTCTTGGATTGACAGCTATGAACGATTTGAATGTTATAAAGAAAAATGTGGTTTTTACGATTTTCTTCATGTGAACCTTCCTGAGACTTCGCCAAATAATGAAAAGAAAGTTCATTTAAATTGGTTCGACCATTCTTGAGTTTTTCGCTTAGCAACACATTAAGCCATTCATTTTCATTTATATAGAAGATAGATAGATGATGTCAGCCTGTATGGAAGAGTGTGTTTGAATGTTTGTCAATCAATCACTCTTCGATGACTTAACGGACCGTGATGAAATTTAAAACACGTGTATACCATAGGTAACCAGGATCAGGACATAAGATAAGGCTTTTTATCTGATGGCAAGATAATAAATTGGCATAATTTTCGACTTTCACGGGGACTAAGCCGCGGGCAGAAACTACTCGAACATAGATATAACTCGCAAAATGTTGGCAAAAATAATTTGAAGACGTCATTCTAAATCTATAGCTATGTAACTGCATTTTCTTCCAATTGAAATGGACCCAGAATTCGGAATCACCCGCGTCGGTCGTCGGATGCGACATGACACGCCATTACTAATACTTATATAGGGTGACTGGTAATTAGTGACCGATACTTAAACACGTGATTGTTCTCATGATTACAAACAAAAAAAAATTTTTCCCAAAAAAAAATTTTTTTTTTTTAATACTCATTCTCTTTTATCGCAATAACAACAGTATGAAATAAGGGTTCGCGCGAGGGCAGTGACCGCAGCGACCGCAGCAATCAGCTGTTAGACGCGGTCTCGTATCGTACAGAGCACGGCTCGCAAGAACACTTGGCCGGGCACCACGTGCCGTTTTCGGTGTACTTAAGCAGTGTAGGTACGTACATGTTTCGGTTGTTGCTAAATAAAAAAAATATTTTCAAAGACAGCGTGTTTGACTAATACTTTTAAGATGCAACGTATGTCCGCATAACTACAAAATATCTAAGAACGCGCGCGCCGTAACATTAAAAGTAGGCACGATCTATCAGCTGATAGTCTGACCTGTCGGGAAAGGGCAAATGTACTAGTAGTAGCGTCTCACGCTCCCACGCCGCCCGCTCCCTTTGCCTTAGTGCTAACAGCTGATCGCGGCGGTCACTGCCTTCACGCGCGCGCGAATTTCAAACTGTTGTTATTGTGAAAAGAGTGAATACGTATAAAAAAAAAGTTTCTTTGGGAAAGTTGATTGCAATCATGAGTACAATCACGTGTTTAAGTATCGGTCACTAATTACCAGTCACCCCATATACGCATGCCCGCGTTAGACTGCATTTCCACCTGCATGCAAGTTGAATTACGTTGCGGGGTGCGAACTTCCAATCGATCACATTACGCCTCGGTAACTGAAGATCAACTGTGGCAGAAAAATTATTGTTTGCATTACATTGCGGGCTACCGAGATATAATGGCATCGATCGGTCGTTCGTACCACGCTATGTAATTCAATTTGCATGCATTTTGCTTGCAGGTGTAAACGTGGCCTAAGCACAAGTGTCAGCTGAGCATAGTTAGAATAGGATTATTATTTGACTAGGTTTAATATTACATTTCTCTTAGTCTAGAGAAAAGGCAAGACTGTAATAAACAGACAGTACTAATTACGGGTGACGTCAGTCGCAAGCCATCATCCAGTGCAAACGACGTTTTGCGTGACAAGGATAAAGAACAACTTCAAAAGCGTGTACAGCTTGGCAAAAAAGAGTCTGACGCGGTGACAGTTGAAACTAAAAATAAAACTGGACATTGAAGCCTTCCATGGTGTTTGTGTAGCATCCGAGGGACTGAACCACCCACTTGGGATTGAAATCATATCCCCAAAAATAAAAAGTATAAACAACTGTTGAGTCGTAGGGTTCCGGGTTGCCACAGATCGACCTCATTTATTCCACACTATTTTTTGCCAAGCTGTAACTTCTGTATCTTGCCACGATTTTTTTTTTCACAAATTGTACTATTTTAGTAGATACCATCTTTCAAATAAGGATTCATTCATAGATTTTGATATATATTTATTTCAAGTTGTCAACAGCCATCAGCTCCTATGGGTCAGTGACACTCACTGACACGTTGAATTTGTGTGGCTAGTTTGGACAATGTCGTATTAGTGCCGCCATAGACGGACTGCTAGGAGCACTCAGTGCTGACAGCTTCAAGCGGTCGCTGTTGGGCGATCTGCAGTTTCAATACATGATTGACATTCGCCACACGGAATGCTCCAGCAGTTCATTTGTTTTCGCAGCTATAAATGCACTGACTGCGCCAAGCAGTCCGTCTATGGAGGCCCCAACAGCAACACGATGGCTCTCGTGCAGTTGGTCTCGAATACTCAAGCAGCAGCCGCAAAGGCGACTCCAGGCTCTGTGGTAACGGTTCTTCTTTTAAAAGCGATCCTCAAATCCAATAAAAATTCATTTCCTTTTCGATCGGATTTAAAAATTTCCAACAATCGTGAAATGAATGGGCTTTGCACGTTTACCTTTTCTTTTCTTCTTTTTACAATCATAACTAGACTAGATATTACCGAACTTTACGGAAAGGAAACAAAGGTGGAAACTGAATTGATCGCAATTGATTTCAAAATTAATCTTAATTATCTTCGTATTGTATTTAGAATACAAAAAAAAATTAGAACATTCAAATATCTATAAAAACAAAAAAGTTAATTTTTATGCAAAAGTATTACAATGGTGCCGATTCTGTTATGGACAAACTAAACTTAATTTAGGCTGTTTCTATCTTTTTCTCTCTAATAAAACAAGAAAGAGACGGACGTAAATTAGAGCTGTCAAATTTAGTTGATCTAATATTTTCATACAAATTAAGGGTACACGTAAAAACAAGTCGACTAAAAACACGGTAAAGCGCAAGGCGTAAACTAAGTTGTTTGACATCTCTAACTTAGATCTAGGCTATAGCAATCCTTTTCTCGCACTGCCTTTTAGTAAAAGATAGTGATTCTCTAATTTTAGTTTAGTTATTGAATAAGAGAATCGGCACTAATAAGTAATACTTTTTCCTAAAAATTACCATTTTTGAGATGTAGCTATTTAAAAAGTTGAAATAGGTACTCATTTTCTCCATATTATCTACGTTTCTATGCCACCTGTGAGGTAGTGTACTTGGCGCGTTTTTTTAATGTGGTTTTCCGGGTAGGCCTATTCCACGAAATATTGAGGTCCTGTTTAATTAAATAGTATTGTATTAGCTCTTTACACATTGAAGTTTCCGTTTTATAAGATGAGTCACTGAGAGACACTGACCGTCAGAGTTTTCATTAGGTACCACCTAGTCAAAACTCTGACTCTGACAGCGTGATTTTTATGCTAATAAGCACATATTAGACGAGAAATTAACCCGTATATCGTAAAACATTTTTTTTTTCTCTGAGATTGTTATTTTTATATTTTGGACCAGAAATTAGCTCGTATATCGTAACACCTATGGATAGTTAGTTTTTTCTACTTCCTTGGATCGAAATACCGCATACATTGCATACTATTGAATACGGTAATAACTGACTTTCCATCTAGTTTCTTATATCTCAATGGAGTTATATGTGAATGTATTCCGTTTCAAGCTAGATTATGTTACTAGCTTCTACCAGCTTGACCCGCATGAAAGTTGAAAACTGTCCCAAGGGAACATAGTCCCGTGATAAAAAAGTATCCTGATCTACCCATATGCCAAGCGTCGTCCGAATCTGTTCAGCCGTTAGTTAAGACGTGAAGAGGTAACAGACAGACAGAGTTACTTTCGTATTTCTAATATTATCAAAGTATGGATTTTACGATGTTATTTTACTTGCTCATGTTATTAGTGGAGAACCTTGATAAATCCAGAATATGGGTAGTTAATATTCTGATAAAAAAATCTTCCAGTAAATAAAAATGACTATGCTCTAGGCTGAATATGAACCACAGCCGAAACCAAATTATGAGCAATGCTTATCAGTAGCTTGAGACAACTAACTTTTTTGTTGACGTTCACGCTAACGCTGGACGTGAGTCACGTGACAGATCTCTCCGCAATTAATGTCATTGCCATAATTTTTTTTCTAAGCGTTAGCGTGAATGCTAACAGAAAAGTAATTTGTCTCACCCCCAGTTCCAACTAATCTATAAAAATAAAGATAAAGAATCCTTGAACAACTTTTAAATGGGAAGCAATTATTTTCGTCGTCATGCAAGTTTAGACTAGGGGTAACAAGACAAAGTAACGGTAAAACGACTGAAGAAAAAATCACCAATGTGTGGAACTAATATGTACCGGAAAGCTTATACGTATCAATCTAGAAAAGAAACATCCGACATTTAACATCCGTCAGGAGAGCAGTGGTGGTTACCCAAAGGTAACGGCCGCGACGTACAAGTTGAAGGTCGTGGGTTTACTTTGTGTAAATTATTTCATAAGCACTGCTCTCAAAACGGTAAAGGAAAACATCGTGAGGAAACCGACATGTCCTAGAACCAAAACTTCGAAGACATGTGACATCCACCAACCCGCATTGGGCCCGCGTGGTGGATTACGGCCCACATCCTCTCACAAAGAGGAGGCCTGTGTCCCAGCAGGCGTAACATTACAGGCTGATCATGCTAACATCCGTTGCAGAAACACGAAATGCTTTGAAGGCGATTGCCGCTTGTCCTAGACAACTGGCAATCGCTTTCAAAGCCTTTCGTTTTACACCCTATCATCACACCTATATATTAAAAGAACTATCGTACGTAGCTACAATATTAAAACAACCATGGATTTTAAATAATGACTATCTTATCTTTTCAGTGCTCCTGATAATTTGTCTGTTCAGCGTCAAATATCTGATGGAAGCTATCCGGACAGGGAATATCTATAGCCGGCCCGGAGAAGTTTACTATAAATATTAAATTATTTTTAAATTATATTAGTCCCCTTTGACTAAGTACTCGTATGTCACCGAGTCACAAAACACTCAGTTTAGTTCTAAGTAAAAAAATATTTTTCTATGATTCTTATTTATCTTAGATCTGAATTATTCGTTATCCTGTGGCTCAAAGATCCAATAAATCAAAATACAGGCTTAGTTTTTGCTTAACCTAAACCTGAAATTAGGTCATTCACGCATCACTAGAACAACTTTTACCGCGGAACCGAACAGTCGTGTAATCGCATAAAAGCTGTTCCCTACATTTGCTCGATGTATGTAACATTTGTATTATAAGATGACCGCTGGGCAAAAGTTTCCAAGCAATGGGTGCCAGAGGATGGACAGCATCGTCGAGGCCGACCCAGAAAGCGGTGGTTGTATTACCTGGACGCGCACCATAAAGGCTGGATCGAGAGGCGCAAAAAAAAAATTCTTAACACTTTTTTTGGCGTTTATTTACTTGGTCTAAGTCTTTTCATTTAAAAATACTGGTATTCTAGCTGCTTCTGAGTAGACTTGAAGTCTTCCTGAACATAGTTGAGTACATTAACCCTGGATGAAGGGAGTCAAAAACTAAGCTAAATTTTTTAAGATTTGCAATCACATTTTTATGAAATATATTTTTAGAACTTTTAACTTTCTAAGAACAAATCCAGTCAAAATGTACGCTCAACTTACGGTCAAGTTTTATAGTGACGTGCCCAAATGTAGTGTTATAATATACTTTATTAGTTATCCTCTAACTTTAAGATACCGTTAGTTACTCGAAAGTAAAGCAACTCGATTGATGCTATACTTGGAAACTATGTTGGTATCAATCTATGTCATCTTGCGACGATGTAATCTAGATTATAATAAGAAGGTATCAAGATATCCAGTTTTTAGTTACTCTGAATTACTGTTAATTTTAAGATGAGAGCAAAGGTTGTATTATGTTCTCAAGCATAAGCTCATACAAGGTGCTGTCAGATTTGCTAAATATTTGTTGAAAAAGACATTCATCAAAAACTAATCGGTTTTGAATTCTTAAACCTGCTCAAGAAAATAATTAGTGTAAACGCAACTACAGTAAATCAGTAAAGTCACACGAAAATCATATTCAACATGGTTAAGAAAATCTGTTGCCGATATTTACTATTGTTTTGATACCTAGGATAATAGGTAAGGAAGATATGAACGATGTTAATAATTCGTTAGTCAAAAACACATTTTATTTATTAAAAAATCACACAACTCTAGAAATCACAACGATCTTACATAATCTAACTGAGATAAATCGTATGTAAATCATTTTACAAAACAGGTTTAACATTAACTATCACACGCTCAAACATTCCAAATCAATTAATCAATCATTCAAAATAAATTATTTAATAAATAGTCAATAAATATTGTCTTACGAAACTAAAAGTCTATCGATATTTATATAATAATAAATTTTCTAATTGCGAATCTGCTGGTGTTCTATTTATTTCTCTTCTCCTACGTTTCCCTAGCATCATAGGAACTACCATAGCCATGGTAGCAGGCACCATACCAGCACCAACTGCAGCTAATAACGTCGAGCTATCTGGCGACACATTTGAAACTATTTTCCTCTTAACAAGCCTATTCTTATTTATCACAGGTCTAAACTGAGTCATTGCAACGTCTAAATCATTCTTCTTATCCATATCTCTTTTAGCTTCTTCAACAGTTTGGAAACTTTTTTCTACTTCCAGCAAACCTCCGTGTGATGTCGTCATATTGGTGTGAGCTTTATCCACAGGTAGCACTGTTAACGCGACAGCTTGGTGTGACGTCATAGTCGATACATCTGCACGATCGTCAGCAGCAGCCGCAGGATTTAAAGAACGTTGACGCTTCTTGTTCCGGTATCCTTTAGTAGTTGATAACAAAACCCATTGACCATCACCGTGTGGTGGTCTTGATACACGATCATTTTCATATTCCGGACCGCCAGCATAAACTACCTGAGTGGGTCTTCTAAATGGTCGTTTTTGTGATGAACTTGAGGATTGGTGAAGAGCTTCATACTCGTAAGGGAAATTTGGGGGTCGATGATCCGTCACTACAGTATCAGACATCCCGTAGTACATTGCATCGTCATCAGAATTATTTTCATGATTATCACAGTTTGGCTTGTGCGGTCGTCTTCCTTCGTCTGGGGCCCATGCTGATGGATAGTTGGCTTGTTGAGGTTTAGTCCATGATGGTTTTGACGGCACTTCAGATTCGTATTCCGAAGCTAAGTGTAATTTATTATTGATATAACCGGGTCGACTAGATGATGGCCTTTTATGTGGCTTGTAGTTGTAATTATTCCCAGAGTCTTGAGATGAAGTGAATCTATCATCATTATGGAACCTGTCGTCGTTATGGAACCTATCGTCGTTGTGGAACCTATCGTCGTTATGAAATCTATCATCATTATGAACCCTATCATCGTTATGAAACCTATCGTCAGTAGGAAATCTGTCGTCACTAGGAAATCTATCGTCACTAGGAAATCTGTCGTTACTAGGGAATCGATTTTCATCTTCATTCCAGTGATTCGGTTTTTGTTTTTTAACATTTGGTTTCCATTTTGAAATTTTGCTCGTTGACCATGCGACAGGTTCCAACGTTACCCACCCATCTTTGTCATCGTATGGATGTTTGTGTTGTTTTACTTTCAGACGATTCCAAGTAGTGTAAACCTTGCCATTACCGTCTTCCTCGTTGGCGTCACTGTTCATTGAAGTGAATCGATCAGCTTTTATCTTATCCTTTTTAAGTTTTGCAGCCAAAGCAGATATAGCTTGTAAACGATCCTGGGGAAGATCACCATAGTCTTTGAGCTTATCTGCAGTTAATATGTAATCATCCAGTGCTTCCTCTTCCTCGCTATTAAAACCATTTTGACAAGAAGGGCCGTAACATCTTGGCCGGTTTCCATTAAAGTCGTGCACAATATGGGTCATAAGATTCTTCACTTCTGCGTCATCTTTATCCTTGTGTTCATAAGTCATCTCTCCCCATTGATTCTCAGAATTTGAGGCATCGCGTGCATTTTCTATAATCGTGATGGGATCCTTTCCAGGCACATCCAGTTGGTATGTTTTAATATTTTTTTCATATCTTTCTATTTGAGCCGGGTCATCGGAGTTCGCAAGCGCAAGGGCAAGAACGCAAAAAACATATAGTGGCACTGCTATTTTCATTGTGTTTATTTTCACTTTCATCGGATCGCGTGTTGGCGCGAGCGAGGCGCGCTAGTACTGAGCGCCGGCGACCGCCGCAGCCCACTGATATAGTTTTGGTTGTGGATGCACAGCAACCCTCCCTGCGCTCTAATGCAATGCTGATTCAGTTCGGTCACGACGAATGAGCGAGATAATTATGTGGCGATTGTCGTTTGCCAGCGACTATCTTAATTGACTATCGCGACTCTCAGGGCCGTGACCCGAGCGCGGGTGAAACCGTTTTTCATTTTATGGGATATTTTCTCCACGGATAATAGGAAAGTTTCGCAGTTCACACACGACTCGGTGAAATTATGATTCAAATCTCTACGCAAATCAACTACAAAGACATGCAGGCCCAAGTTTCTAAGTACAATCTTGTAATTTCTTTGTTAATACTTCAATAGTAAACTCGTTCGTGTATAACGTACAATTAAGTATTAAAATAGCAAAGCAATTAACCGTAATTATTTTCAAACATTTATTAATGGTCAGCTTTTCATTTGCATTGCGATTAATATGATTCAAATCAGAATATGATTAAATGCCATTTACCAACTTTTACAGACTTTCTACCACAAATCACAACAACAAAGCAACAATAAAGAACTTAATAAGCTAATGACGCAACAATGCAAGAATACAGAAGCTGAGAGAAAAAAAGAAGTCAACGATTTGAAAACATTCACTTATGCAATCGCAGAGATAGACTCGTAACAAACACAGTATATTCAATGTCAGGCATCGGTAACAGAGCGATGAAATCGATTGATCCGAATCAAATGTAACATAATCGAGTCGAGGATTTTAAAATTAAGCAGAGGTTAAACTAAAATGTTTGTCTCTCTTAGTCTATTTCCTTCACGTCGTTTCGGCTCTCTCCATAATAACGAGCCCACTTATTATCCGTATCTAGATGCTGATCAACTTCGCTCTAATTGTACACTGCACTTTTACCGGCCGGTCTTGCTCCTTAGTAACGCGCACGTGGAGCGGTATGCAATATTGTTGGTCATGTATTTTCTCTTTGAGTGGTATTGTTGTTATTCTTTGTGTGCAATTTAGAACAAATTAAGAGCAATATCCGGATAACTTTCTGTTCGTGTTTTATTAAGTTTATCGAGGACAGTTTTGTTATCTTTTCTAATGATTATTGACGGAATTACAGACGCATTTTCTTGAGCTTTTGTGTCTTCATCATAAATAACTATGTCGTGACCAGACGTGTGCATATTAAAGGAGAAAAAAAACATATGTAAAACAAAATATTGCTCGAACCACTCAGTCATCATCATCACACTTTTGATAATTATGATGACGTTGGTATAAGACAACATTCGAAAATTATCTCCCACGTTAATTTTGATCCCAAACTTACATAACCACAAATTGACGTTCATATTGCAGAGAAAGGAGGTGGCTTTGAAGAAATAAATAATAGGACAGTGGTTATTAGAAATTTCTTAGTATATGTCATACATTACGTTCGAACGAAGATGCGTTCACGCGAGCGAAGACGTAATTACCCCTAATGGGTCAATGTACAATAATTATACCTTTATTACCCGCGCACTCTCGGGAAATAAAGTCTTGAATAATGACTGTGTAATAAATTCATTATAAATTCCTATATAAAAATGTTTTATTCGATGAAAAATATGAAACAATTTAGATTAAGAGGGAACAGGGTCTGCGAGGAATTTAAAAAATAGGTATTTGAAGAAACTATTACCATCGTGCTATCAAGACTGCGACCCCGTAGCTGTCCCTAAGCTTTAGCTCAGACCGATTTTATCACAAAATTTTTGACGAGATCGTCGTTTGGTATTCCCTTTTTTTCTCCTCAAAAACTGAGCCGATTCAATTATTTTTGGCACCAAATTTTTAAGAAAGAGTATGTCTAGGTCCCTATTAAATGTTTTATGTTAAAACTTTTCGAATTTGTCTGCTAAACGTCTCTAAGAACGGTGGTAAAAATAGGGCCATTTTTTGTCATTTTTGAAGGGTCATATTTTCTTTACTTATTTGTTGCTGAAAAAAAGGAAATGACAGGGACGTGTCAACAGCAGACCTTGAATTTATGAAAAAATAAATGATTGCTCTAGAGCAATCATTTTTCTTTATTCTTCCTGATTAATGTTTCAGAAAGAATAAATGGGAATACATTTGTATGGAGAATCGCAGCCCCTCTTCCCTCTTAAGGTATATAAAATGATATGATGTTTCAGTACCATTTTCTATATGATTTTTGGAAGAATCAGTTAAAAGGGAGGCGAGACTATGGAGATATCTTATATACATAAATAAGATTTAGAAATCAAACAGTTGTCCGTTTGTGAGCTGTAGAAAGCATAAAGGAACTGGCTGGCGTTAAATGAGAATAGGAGAAGTGTCACCAAGCACGACCGTGACAAGATACCGAGCTGGTACCACTGTGTTGTACTTACCTACCTACTACCTGCACTATGTTTAATAATATCGTAACACTGTGAATAGCGCCATTCAGCCATTTATGGAGGAGAAGGTTATTTAACGAATGAGTTGACAACAATGACAACACTATTTTTACAAACTTTTATTTTACTTGAAATTTCAAAAGCTAACTTATTTTCTACCACTTGTTGGTTTCCGATACGACTAAAATTGGACATACTTATGAGGTAAGTCCAGTGATAATGCAATATTATGATACCATCGAGCTGATCTGCTAATGGCGCCGGGATGAAGGGACTGCAACTCCCTGATGGCAAATAGTAGGACAGTAATTGTGTTTAAGCTAGTATGTTTTTTATCATGAGTACATTCCATTACACTAAGTAAGAAAATAAAAAAACCTTGGTTTAAAAAAATAATTTTAATTAGTGAAATATAAATTTCACTAATTCTTGCTTTATGAAATAATACGATGTATAAATTATTAACACGATTCAAATTCAGTGGCACCTAAAACTGACATTCGCTCTCTCAGCAGTCTTGAGAACTCGCCAGCTTTTGTCAGACTTGTAGGTAGATGCATTGGTTTAACAGTTTACTACGTATATCAATCTGCAATCTGCCTACCCTTTTACCAACTATTTTGGTGACGGCTTCCCGGACCGAACCGAACCGGATGCAGCTGAATACCAGCATTTTACATGGAGCAACTGCCTATCTGACCTCCACAACCCAGTTACTGGGTAATACGATACCCCTTGGTAAGACTGGATGTCAGACTTTCGGGCTTCTTACGAACCGTAACGACTGTCAAAGATCGACGATTGACAGCCGGGACCAACGGCTTAACGTGCTTGCCGAGGCACGGAGGAGTCTTGGTATGTAAAGATGTTCACCCATCCATGGACCAACCCCGGCAAGCGTAGCTTAACCTGATGGATCGACCCGTGCGGCTGTTATTACTTTTGCACGTATATGATAATGTAAAATACAACAAATTATTTACCGAGAAGCCGTCCTCTACCTCTTTCAAAGACAAGAAACTAATTAATTATTGGCCTTCATTCCTTGACCTTTTCTATCTCGACCTTAGCCGAGTCCGACATCAGACACAAGTTTCTGACTAGGGATAACCCGTCAACAACAAAACTTTCCTCTTAATTTATCAATTAATAACGATAGATTCACAATGGGTTCAATTAATTTCAGAATCTGCTTCAAAACACTTAGTACCTAGCTATTTGTTATAATTAAGATATAAAAAACCGGCCTAGTGCGTGTCGTGTCACGGTAGGGTTCCGTAGACCGTACTTCAACATAGTAATTTTTTTTCAAGAATTTTGTTATTTGTACGAAATTAATCTATACATATAATAAATCTGTAGAAAAGTCATTTTTGTACATTGAAGAAATTGAAACAAAAAATAGCCAGCGTGTGAAAAGATAAGTAACAGAACCCATTTCCATCATTTTTGAAATTTTTGTCTGTTTGTCTGTTTGTCTGTTTGTTTGTGCGCACATCACGTAAAATCTACGAATTCAATGCTGACAATGTTTATATACAAAAATTATACGCAACTTGAGGATTAACTTAGTTTTTGTTTCATCGAAATCGGTTCACTCTATCAAAAGATATGATTAATTTAGTGAGTTCAAGAAGTAAAATATTACGTTACGCAATTAAGTATAGTACTTGCAACGACATCTTAAGACTAAAAATAGAACTAATGTTGATAGTTGAAATCTAAATCCGATAGATGGCGTTGTGCAAATGACGTCATTTTCTGAATCGCGGTGTTAAGATTTTCCGCGCGAGGATGACGTCCACCGTGTTTACTAGGCAAATTGGGTTTCGTTAGGTGTCTTAAAAGTTCTTGCGTGTGTCGTAAAAGTTCTTTGGTTGCTTGGTTTATCGATTTTCTAAATTGGTCGAAAAAAAAGTATTTGCTTATCTTATTGGTTTCGTTTGGTCAACTTTGGTCATTGGTTTGAAGTACGAACTAAAGATTGTATTTGATTTACTTCGTAGTTTGAATCCAATAGTGCCAATCGTTATACAGTAAGTTAGTGTTGCCAATTCGTTGAGTCACGACCACGAACAGACGATACGTTGTCACACTAGACTGTTCGACGCACCGTTCTTTTAAGTTTGTAGGCTATTCAGTCATAAGTGTTGTTAGTTTTGTTTATTGCTTTAATTTTCCTTGAAAATGCCTCAAAGAAAAAAAACTAACCTTTCGCTGCGTAGCCGAAATGCGAAAAGGATGAGACTTTGTAGGTCTCAGGAATCGGAAGAAGATCGTGAAGCACGGTTATCTGCTAACCGAGAGCACATCGCTCTTTCACGTGAATCGGAAACGTTCACCGAAAGGGAGTCACGTTTAAGTTCACAAAGAACACGGACCGCGACTTTGCGGTCTCAAGAGAGTATCCAGGAACGCGAAGACCGGCTGTCTGCTGATCGGGAGCGCCACTCTCTCTCACGTGAGTCAGAGACATTCACAGAAAGGGAGTCGCGCTTAAGTTCGCAAAGAACTCGGACCGCGACTTTGCGTTCTCAAGAGAATATCCAGGAACGCGAAGTTCGGCTGTCTGCTGATCGGGAGCGCCAGTCTCTCTCACGAGAGTCAGAGACTTTCACAGAAAGGGAGTCGCGCTTAAGTTCGCAAAGAACTCGGACCGCGACTTTGCGTTCTCAAGAGAATATCCAGGAACGCGAAGTTCGGCTGTCTGCTGATCGGGAGCGCCAGTCTCTCTCACGCGAGTCAGAGACTTTCACAGAAAGGGAGTCGCGCTTAAGTTCGCAAAGAACTCGGACCGCGACTTTGCGGTCTCAAGAGAGTATCCAGGAACGCGAAGACCGGCTGTCTGCTGATCGGGAGCGCCACTCTCTCTCACGTGAGTCAGAGACATTCACAGAAAGGGAGTCGCGCTTAAGTTCGCAAAGAACTCGGACCGCGACTTTGCGTTCTCAAGAGAATATCCAGGAACGCGAAGTTCGGCTGTCTGCTGATCGGGAGCGCCAGTCTCTCTCACGAGAGTCAGAGACTTTCACAGAAAGGGAGTCGCGCTTAAGTTCGCAAAGAACTCGGACCGCGACTTTGCGTTCTCAAGAGAGTATCGAGGAACGCCAAGCACGTCTGTCATCTGACCGAGAGCGACACGCTCTCTCGCGCGAGTCTGAATCTCTCTCCCAAAGAGAAGAACGATTACAAATAGCTAGACATAACTATGTAGGTGTACAAAGAAACAATGAAAGTTATCTTGCATCTGAAAGGGAAAGAATAGATGAACTAAGACGAGCAGAAACAGCAGAACAACGTCAATCTCGCCTAGAAATAGAACGAGCTCGATACCATATGAATAGAGAAACAAATAGCGGAGCTGATGAGTCCATGGAAAATGACGATGCAAATATTTTATTACCTTGGGACAATAGGGAAAAATCAGGGTTCACATATTCGTCTAGAATTAATTATGCTGGCTTTACTTTCGTGGGTGACATGAGAGAAATTTGTAATTTTTGTCATGCTTTGAAATGGAGGAAAGAGACAGATGGAATGTGCTGCTCAAATGGAAAAATTGTTCTTCCAAATTTCCAAGATCCACCACACTTACTTAAAAGTCTCCTGAATGGCGATCATCCCCAGTCGAACCGTTTTTTGGATAATATTCGTTTATATAACAGTGCTTTCCAAATGACTTCCTTTGGGGCAAAACAAATAACGGAAGGACCGTTCATGCCAACCTTCAAAGTACAAGGTCAAGTTTATCACCTTATTGGATCTTTGCTGCCAGAAAATGAACCCAAATTTCTCCAAATTTATTTTGTATCCGATTACACGCAACAGCTCAATGTTAGAAATCACAATTTTCCCCAGCTCAATGCTGAGCTTTTGGGTCAACTTCAAGAATTGCTGCATCACGTTAACCAGTACGTTCGTGAATTCAAAGCTGCATTGGAGTCAATTCCACAAGGCAGCAATGATTTCAAAATTGTTATAAGTGCCGATAGACGTCCTGTGGGTGAACACCGTGGAAGACACAATGCACCCGTCGCAGATGAAGTTGCAGTTGTTTTAGTCGACCAGGAGTGTGAGAGACGTGATATCGTGTTGCGTACACGCGACGATCGCCTTCAACGCATTTTGGAAACCCACCGAGCTTACGACGCCCTGCAATATCCACTAATTTATTGTCATGGTGAAGATGGGTACAATTTTGGGCTGTACCAAGTGAACCCTACTACGAGAGTCACTAATTATCAAAAAAAAATATCTGCTCAACAATACTATTCCTACCTTTTACAAATAAGGCAAAACAGTTTCGTATATTTGCAACGATTTCGTGGTTTGTTCAGCCAATTTATTGTGGACATGTACGCAAAAATAGAAACTGAACGTTTAGTGTATATTCGCACTAACCAGCGACGGTTACGCGCTGAAGAATACGTGCACTTGCGGGACGCCATGCAATCAGATAATAACGTCGAAAACTTGGGTCGATTGGTTATTTTGCCATCCAGTTTCACAGGCGGTCCGCGGTATATGCACGAACGAACGCAAGATGCTTTTTGTTACGTCCGTAAATACGGCCGGCCGGACCTTTTTATAACATTTACAACAAATCCAAAGTGGACGGAGATTTGCCAGGCACTTCTCACAGGACAGGCGTCATACGACAGACATGACATTATTGCTAGGATTTTTCATTTAAAACTCAAAGTCTTGATTAATCTACTTACAAAGGAGAAAGTTTTCGGTTCAACTCTTTGTTTTATGTATAGCGTCGAGTGGCAAAAGCGTGGTTTACCCCACGCGCACATTCTTCTGTGGCTGGAAGAAAAAATTCGTCCCGATGCTATAGACAGTGTCATAAGTGCAGAATTTCCGGACTATAATGCAGATCCGATTTTGCATGACATAGTAAAAACACATATGGTTCACGGGCCATGTGGCCTCTTAAACAGGGAATCACCGTGCATGAAAGATGGTCAATGCTCAAAAAAATACCCCAGAGCACTGAAAGAACTAACTATGGCTGGGGAAAATGGGTATCCGCAATACCGGCGAAGATCACCGTCACAAGGTGGTTTCACAGCTACTGTCAGATTCCGTGGACAAGAAATAATTCTAAATAATAGTTGGGTGGTACCGTATTCTCCAGTTTTGTCAAACGCTTTTCAAGCACACATTAATGTTGAAATTTGTAATAGCGTCGAATCTATAAAATATATATGTAAATATGTTAATAAAGGTAGTGATCAAGCCATGATAGCACTAAGAAATAACAACCAATTTGATGAAGTGACAAGGTATCAATCTGGCCGATACATAAGCTCTTCGGAGGCAGTTTGGCGCATTTTGAGTTTCCCTATTCATGAAAGGTATCCGCCAGTCATCCATCTTGACGTGCACCTGGAAGGCGGGCAGCGAGTTTACTTTCAGCCAGAAAATGTGGCAGAAAGAATGAACAACCCAAGACAAACCACCTTGCTCGCATTCTTTCGCCTTTGCGAAAGAGACAATTTCGCTAAGTCTCTGTTGTACAATGAAGTGCCACATTATTATACTTATAACAAGCAGCAAGGTGTTTTTAATCGCAGGAGACGTGGAACTGCTGTAGAAGGCGAGTCCGGCATTTTTAAAGAACACGTGATTGGAAGAGTATACACGGTGCACCCAAATAATGCAGAGTGTTATTATTTACGCCTTCTTCTTCACACAGTGCGAGGACCTACTTCTTTTGCTGAGCTCCGCAAAGTGGACGATATAGAATATCCCACATTTCAAGCTGCTTGCCGCGCACGGCATTTATTAGATGGCGATCAGCATTGGGATGATGCTTTAGCCGAAGCATGCGTCAGTGATAGTCCACATCGTTTGCGCCATTTATTTGCCATTTTGTTGACATTTTGTGGCCTATCGGACGCTGGGCAGTTGTGGCAAAAATATAAAGACGCGTTTGCCGAAGATTTTTTGAGACAGCAAAATATAAATAGTGAAACTTCTGACCAAGTACGTGAAAGCTGCCATAATAGGGCTTTGCTGGCTATACAAGATATAGTTACAAGTATAGGAGGGAACCCCCTCAGTCAATACGGCTTGCCGACACCGACAGTTGGTGGGGAACGAATTAATAGGGAGTATACATCTGAAATAAATTACAACCCCGAAGAGTTAGCAGAAATATTGCGAAATGGCTGTTCAAATTTGACGACAGAACAACGTCAAATCTTTGATAGAGTATGCTGTAGTGTAGAACATTCATTAGGAGAAATGCTGTTTTTAGATGCACCTGGTGGAACAGGTAAAACTTTCCTCACTAAAGTTATCTTGGCTCAAATAAGGAGCCAAAACAAAATTGCCCTTGCCGTCGCTTCCTCAGGAATAGCTGCCACTTTATTACCAGGAGGAAAAACTGCACATACAACATTTAAAATACCAATCGACTTGGACCGCACAGAAAACCCTGTTTGCAACGTGTCTCGCAATAGTGATAAAGCAAGGGTTTTACGCGATTGCGCCCTTATCGTTTGGGACGAGTGTACGATGGCAAATCGTAAAGCTGTGGAAGCTGTAGATAGAACGTTGCGAGATATAAGACAAAATGACCGACCGATGGGAGGCTTAACGGTGCTATTCTGTGGAGACTTCAGGCAGACACTCCCTATAATACCCAGAGGAACGAGGGCCGATGAAATAGGTGCCTGTTTAAAGAGCTCTATTTTATGGCGTAGTGTCATATTAACTAATTTGAGCTTTAATATGCGAGCATATTTGGGAGGTGACGCAAACGCGCAGGTTTTCTCAAATTTACTACTTCAAATTGGTAACGGCACATACCCGACTCAAGAAGGAGGTAAAGTAACTTTAGTCGAAAGCCTGTGTTCTTCTGTTGCCTCACAGCAGGAACTCATTTCCTCTGTATACGGAGATCCATCAGAGATCTCGAACCATGACGCTGCTTGGCTATGCCAACGAGCTATTTTGGCACCTCGCAACGACCAAGCAGCAGCAATAAATTCTCAAATATTGGTACATGTTTCTGGAGAAAGTAGGGAATATTTATCTATTAACACGGTTTTAGAAGAAGGAGATGCCACCCACTATCCAGTAGAGTTTTTAGACTCTCTAAATACACCAGGTCTTCCAGCACACAAAATTTATTTAAAAGTCGGAGTACCAATCATTCTACTCAGAAATTTAAGCCCACCAAAACTATGCAATGGAACTCGGTTGAGAGTAACAAATCTCCAACGAAATGTCATCGAAGCCGAAATCTTAACAGGTTGCGGCTCCGGTGATGTTGTTTTCATTCCCAGGATACCCATTATCCCCAATAATTTTCCGTTTACTTTCAAACGTGTGCAATTTCCTGTAAGCCTCTGTTACGCTATGACTATTAATAAAGCCCAAGGCCAGACGTTATCCGTTGCGGGTGTAGACCTTACTTTTGATTGTTTTTCACACGGCCAACTCTATGTTTCTCTATCACGTGTTAGCAACCCAAACAACCTTTTTGTATATGCTCCGGGTAATTCCACCGCTAACATAGTATATAGAGAAGCATTAACGTAATCAACTATACCAAAGTCAGGACTCTTATCTAAATCATCAAAAAGGTGATATACTCTTATCTAAACGACGTTGTTTTGTTCTCGACAACCACGCGAACGAAGTCGCGGGCACAGCTAGTATAATAATAAATTCTTTATTTGCACAACACAAGTTTACAAATAGTGAGACCCTGACTCTTGAGCTAGGTTAGAAAACCTGTGTTTCAAGAGCCAGTGACTTCTTCCGTTGTCCTTATAAGAATGAAAGTGTATCGATCTACAAATACAAAATGCAAATTAACATAATTATTCAATACCATAATATTAAGATTTCATGTGAGTGTATAATGAGTAGGTATCTGAAGTTGCAGTTGAATGAGGTCTGTGTTAGTGCAAGGTGGAGGTGGTGGTGGACTTTAAAACTAACAGAGCTAACTTAGCTGTGATAATTTTCTATTAAATTTCATTATTTACTACCATCACGAATATTTTTACATTTTTCAAGCCAATAGTTTTTTTTTTGGGATGGGGGACGTTCGACTCGAAGAAAAAATGACACTGTTTTGCAAAAGAATCACTAAATCGAAAAAAGTATTTTTAGCCCCGCAATGATTAAGCCCTATCCAACGATACCCCACAAAATAGGTAAGGCGAGTAAAAAAAATATTTTTCAAGATTTTATTATCTCGTTATCGTAGCGTGATTCATAAATGTATCCATGCAAAATTACAGCTTTCTAGTACTAGCAGCTTAGCTATGCCAAGGACGGACAGACCGAAACTATAAGGGATTTTTGTCCTTATTACGAGTAGAACGACGAAACCCTGAAAAAAACGACCGCGCAGGCTGATCTTCCAGGGCCTGCAGTCTCGACATTGATAGCGAAACTTTCATTAGTTATCGATCGCTATATTACTAGCCGTTAAAAAACTCCCTCGTTTGTGGGAAAAATTTTAGATCATGACCTGAAAAAATAATTGATTTTCTTGAAATATATACAGTGACGGCGTAAGTTTTAACTTGCAAACATTATTTTTCCTGAAAACTTATAATTTATTTAAATTTTAATGAATAACTTTTACCGCTTGTAAAAATTAAATTAACTTGGAAAAATATTAAAGGACATAAAAGTTTGCTTCCTTGCAACATTAATTTGTTAGCGAACGAATTCGGTCGTTACGCGATAGCTATCTATGTCGAGACTGCAGGCCCAGGTTGTGGCCCGAGGAACGGGGAAGTATATGTATAAACAATCCCGTTCCTCGGAAAGCATGATAAACCGTTGGTCCCTGCTGTCATTTTTGATAGTCGTTACGGACAGTTAGAAGCCAGAAAATCTGACACCAGTCTTCCCAAGCGGTATCGTGACCAGTTACTGGGTTGTGGAGGTCAGATAGGCAGTCACTTCATGTAAAATAATGGTGCTCAGCTGCATCCGGTTAGACTGAAGCTGACCCCAACATGGTCGGAAAAAGGCAAAGCACATTGACATA
Source organism: Polia nebulosa (assembly GCA_951329385.1). Taxonomy (NCBI): domain Eukaryota; kingdom Metazoa; phylum Arthropoda; class Insecta; order Lepidoptera; family Noctuidae; genus Polia; species Polia nebulosa. The sequence continues at coordinate 12,018,426 of OX589598.1, forward strand.
GACCACAAATGATCGTCGCAAAAAAAAATACGGTAGACCTCCTCACAATCCCTCAATAAAAAAAGGCCAAGAGCAAATCGGACTCGCACGCAAACGGTTCCAAAGATATCATGTTTTTTTTTCAGGTTTTTTTTAACTGTATAGTTTTTTTATAGGCTTTCCTGTAATCTTTAAAGAACTACCATCTGTATTTTTCTTTATTTTAGGCCCAGTAGTTTCGGATATAATACCCGGGAATGGTAATTTTTCATCTATTTTCTGAAATAACTTATAAATGATATATTTTAAAATTATGAAAAAAAAAATTGAGACCCTTACAGTAAGTAAGCCTTTTCATTTAATATGTCAGTTTAAAAAACTTCTTTTTTTTCGATTTACACTTCAAAAGTGACCCCCATATTCCAAATTCATTAATTCCGTTACACATCCGTATTTGGGTCATCAATATACATATGTGTACCAAATTTCAGCTTAATCAGTCCAGTAGATTCGGAGCAAATGGACTGTTACAGACGGACAGACGGACATGCAGACAGATAGACGAGTGATCTTATAAGGGTTTCGTTTTTCGTTCGGACTTTCGGAACCCTAAAAATAAGTATTATCGTCCATGAAATCTCGTAATATGGTCCAAATTTTCAAAACGCCCTGTGACAGGTCCACTTTGGCTACCTGATACATATTTCTCAACTATACTTGTAAATAAAAGAAAGAAAGCGTTATTGCGGCGAACTGTATACGTTCTGCAGCTACCATTGTTGTGTTCGCTTTCTTTAGCAAGTGCGGTAACACAACAGTGGGCTTCAGAATACTGTTATCTGTTACACAACGCTCAAAGGTTTGCAAAAGATTAGTGTCTGCTGACGAATGAATCTGAAACTCTCGTTTGTTTGTCAGGGAATATCGAAGTGCAAGATTAAAAACCTGTTTTTTGGAAAGCTTCTGTTGTATTGTATTTGAAAATAAGTTCAGGTCTTGAGCTGTGCTTGTAGTTGCAATAAGACCACATCATATTCACTTTTTAGTGATTATATCTTTATCTTGTTGTTAACATTTCCTTTCTTGTTTCTTCTTGCGCTTCCTTATTACACTCTTCTTCTATTTTAATACTGTCCCATACTCCATCTATCTCTTATACTCCTATTTCTCTTTCTTCTTTTATAACCTCTTCTTTAAAACTTCTTTAGTAACCCGGTACATTTCTAACAACATCGTAAACAACCCGTTGTGTCCCCGGCACAAGCGAACCGTTATTATTACGTATCAGTCGTTACTCTGAGTACAACAATTGCATCACGCTCGAAAGCGTAATTGCCACCAAATGTTATAAAAGCAAGAAACAAAACACTTTCCACGACTTCGTGAACCAAAATAGTTTTTAATGGATGAATGGGTTAAAGCCGTCTGTAGAGTCGAAGATTATTTTAATTTTGGAAATTATATGGCTTCTTCAAAATCAGCAATCATGGCATATTGGGATAAAATTACTTAATTACATGTTATTAAATGTTTTGTTGAATCCTTTCTTGAGATTTTAAATTAAATTAAAACACAATCAACAAAACACAGAGTTAAAATCTTTTTCTCCAAAATGATTAAGAATAATCAAGAAAATTTTCCTTGTCTGGTCATTGGATTAGTTAAACTATTAAGGGCAGATTTTTCAATAGGCAGACAATTTTAACTCAAGAATAAATATGGCCGTTTGACATTGGTACTTTACGAGTATATACAAAAGTTGTCAAATCGTCAATTTTATTCCTTAGGTAAATGCTATCGACTGAAAAATCGGCCTTAGTATATAAATTGCGATTCAACTTTAAAACTGCAATGAATAACTATATGATCATTGCAGTTTAAATTCTCAAACTTATACGCTGAAAGCAGCTCTATTATTCAAAAGAAGAAGAGGAAATTCCAAAGCTGCACTCAAAACATTATTCAAAAAGCATAACCGAAAAAAAACCAACAAAGATGACACTTTTACTTTATAATCCGTTAGATAACAATCGTGTAACTTTGAAGACTTAAGTAAAATTTAACTTGAACTTCTCCCGGGTTGGCTGCGTGACGGTCAAGGCTCGGTGCGGTTTCACTTTCTGATACTTTTCACCGTCCGCTCTCACAGCGACTGCGCAGTTATTTAAAATAATAATAAACGCATTATGGAGCCATGACAACTGCATCGACCATGAAATTAATGACTGTTGAACTTCGAAAGGGTTTAGGTTTGTGTACTTACGTTTTGCTTGACGCTCTCTCTTTGACGTGAGTTACTTTTCCTTTGATTACATCTTGGGTAGGTTTGTCAAAGGTTAGAACACATTTATCTTCATCTGCAGTGCGTCCTACCTACTTTTCACCAACCTACTATCTTCAACATCAACTCAGCTTATCGCAGTTGGCTCCCAGACTGGAGCGGGCCAGTGCTGCTTTGCAGCGGCTCCTGCCCAGTCTGGGGGGTCCAAGCGCCTCCTACCGGAGGTTCTACGCGGGGATCGTGCGGTCCATGGCCATTTAAGGGGCACCGGTGTAGGCGCGTGCCTTGAGGCGGCGACCAGCTCGCCGGTTCAACGCATCCCAAAGGGTCATGGCCATTCGGTTCATGATCCGAGGATATCCCACGGTCTCCTGTGAGGCGGTGAGCCTCCTTGCAGGACTGTCGCCGTGGGATCTGGAGGCCAAAGTATTTGCGCTACTCTGCTGGCGAAACTCTGCTGCCGCGACACCTCGTGGCTCGGCGGACGAAGCTCCGGCGGGATCTCATGGTGACATGGAGACAGCGCCTGTCGCAACCCTGCGCTGGGCACGCCACCATCGCGGCGGTAGCCTCTCCAGCAACTCCTCCTCAAAGAGGGGCTCTTTGAGGAGGAGTTGCTGGAGAGGCGTCACGGCGTCCTCACCTTCCACCTGACGCAGGTCCTCACCGGACATGGTTGTTTCGAGAAGTTCCTGCATCAGATCAGGCGAGAGGAAATGCCCGGGTGTTACCACTGCGCGGATCGCCCAGAGGATATGGTGGAGGTCTGCCCCGCTTGGGCGGAGCACCGCCGTGTCCTCGTGGATGCGATAGGTGTCGGCGACCTCTCGCACCCGGCCCTGGTTGCCCAGTGAGAGGGAATGGGAAGAAGACTCCTCCATCTGTGAAGCAGTAATGCTCGTGAAGGCGGAGGCGGGATGCGTGAGGGAAGCTCAACGGAGTGGCCCTCACGGCCCCGGCCGCTACCACCGCAGGAGAGGCACTGGGCGTAGGACGTCGAGAGACGATTTCCGGTCACCGTAGACCCAGGCCTGCGGACGGCGAGCTGTGGGTAGCTCGCCGTCCGATCAGCACCAGGCCCGTGAGTCGACGCGTTGCACGCGCGCCTCAAAGAGATGTTTGTCAGCCACCACTGATGGGGCCCATCGTGGCCGGTGCCTGCATGCCTAGGGGTAGCGGATAAATTCTCAATATGAGTTACCGTACTCCTGGACACTCAGGCAGGGAAGGAACAGGGGTGGAATTTAGTCGCTCCACCCAGAAATGACATCTCATTGGATGATTTCCCAACCCACAAAAAAAAAAGCTTATCACAGTACACTGCTGATTGAAGGCCTCACCCAAGCTACGCCACAACACAATCATAGTCTTCCGCTTTCCGCATCCAGTCTAAGACAATCACCTTTTAAAGGTTGTTGGTCTACATTGCTGTATCCCATACAATGCATGCCGATTCTTGGACTCCACTCTAGCACTGGTCTGCTCCACCGGTTATAGGACCAGCTTCATACTTACTTGCAAGCCTGCCCTTAGACTGTCTAGTCAGCCTCGTTATCTTCTTGCTGATTCGGTATGTCCCATCTCTACATAATATAAAACAAAGTCACTTTCTGCGTCTGCCTTTCTGTTTATCTGCTAACTGCTCCTATACCACACGTGATGGATTTTGACGGTTTTCATAACAGAAAAAGTGTACAAGGAAGGCTGGTGTACATAATTTGCACCCGTACGGAACTGGGGCGGGTCGCTGGTTTGTAAAAATTTACCTTTGATATGACAGAAGAAGTAAACATAAATAAGTTCTAAATTATTTCACTGATTGTTACCAACAAGTCGCCTGAACTAACCTAGCGTCTCGGGCAAAGATTGATAAAAGTCCAATTTCTATTTCAGATTAAGTTAGTTCGTGCTAAGCCCCTTAGGGAATATCGCGCTGTCGCTTTGGTCATCACATTTATTTTTCGAACTAAGTTTTACTGATTTTTCTTCTTATGTCTGAATTTAGGTTCGTTCTCATATTGACCAACATCTAAATCCTTCAAGACTAAATCGCTGTAATTAAGGCGTATATAGCCGCCAAGTGGCGCCCTCGTTGAATAAAAAATCGTAGCAAAGCGTAGAAAATAAAGATTAAAAAATCATATGTTGCGTTTGTTACAAAGAGCTTAAGGCCCTTGTCGCGGTCCAGTGGCGCCCTCATTGAATAAAAAATTGTAGCATAGCACAGAAAATAAATATTAAAAAATCCAACTTGACGTTTGTTACAAAGAGGATAAAGAATTTTTATGTTGTTAAAACAGGTCTCAAAATGTTTCGTATCCAAAGTAGTAGGCAAAAGTGTCAGAAACGGCCATTTTTGGCACTTTTGCCTACTACTTTATTATTTATTACTTTATTACCTATTTTGAGACCTGTTTTAACAACGTAAAAATTCTTTATCCTCTTTGTAACAAACGTCAAGTTGGATTTTTTAATATTTATTTTCTGTGTTAAGCTACGATTTATTATTCAATGAGGGCGCCACTGGACCGCGAGAAGGCCCTTAAGGTATTTTTACGTGAAACAGGACTCAAAGTGTTTCGTATCCAAAGTAGTAAACAAAAGTACCAAAAACGACCGTTTTTGACACTTTCATCTTTCATTCTTTCATCAGGCAAATGATGATGGCGCCACTTACGGGGAGGTAGGTATAATGTGATTTTCTGCAAAAGTGGCGCAAATATACAGACTGTAACGGAAAGGTGTGGTCATATTTTAAGGACTGTATCTGCCCATCGATATGAACACCTTTATTCTCTGTCTCCTATACCTCTAATTTGAGAAAATTCAAAAAAAAAAAAAATTACCACCCATACAAATATTTATCAGCTGATGATAACTTTGTATGGAAAGTCCAATTTTTTCTTTGGCAATTTTCATATTTTTTTTAGAGAAAGTTTTACATTTCCATGGGCAGAACCGGTTCGTAAAACATGACCACACCTTTACGTTACACCCTGTATAACGTATTCATTTTTGAGTTAAATACGTTTATTTTATTTTTCTAAATTAATAAGACTCGTGTGTGAATCAGAGCATTTGCACTTTCGTAAATTATTACTATTAAAAAGTGGCTTCGTTTTCAAAGCTGAAATAACGCCATCTAACGGCATAAACTGACATCAGTATGACAAGCACTTCGCTGGTTGACTCGTGTAGAGCGCCATTTAAAACTGTAGTACAAGGCCGGCAGAAAAGTACTTAGCCAAATTGTTTCAAGAAATATCAACAGATGTCAGGAATTTCATTTTTGTGCACCAAACTTATACTATTTTTTATCGATTTATAAAAAGGTACCTAAATGCAACATTATTCAATAATAATGACAAAAAAAATATTGATGTTTCAATAAACTGCAATTTGTTTTATTTTTGGGTCAAAGCCGCCACACTATTCTCAAACCACTATAACTTCTGCAAGCCAGAATCAACAGTGGCGACCACCAAAAAAGAAGTCCCAGAGAAACGATTAAACTGTCTTGGGCCCCGCAACGAAATTAATCAGAAAAAGACAGCGGAGGAGTAAGAAAAACATAATTTCAACTGCCCTCCTAATCAAGCGGGAGACAGAACAAAGCTAGGCCACTAGGCACAAAGGGGGTATTTACAACTGGGGTAAGCCCAGTTGCAAGCAGCACTAGTTGTTAAAAACACTAATATTAATGAGTCCTAAAATTCAGAGCTGTTACACTTGATTTCAATAAGTATGGCAAAAAAGCTGAAACTGCAATATATTGACATGTTGTAATCCATTAGGGGCCATTCATTAATTACGTAAGGATGATTGTGATGACATGAGTAGACCCAAGAAGTAAATGAAACTGTGCTAGACAGGTAGGCATCCATAATTTCGAATCACTCAGTAGTCTTACCTGAACAGATTGCTCTTAAGCTCTTTCACTTACCATTTCTATGAAACATGCCGTCAACCAGGCATAAAATTTTACTTTCCTAGTCTATACTCAGACGTTCAAGCATTGTATCGGGACATTACCATTATCAACTTGTTTTTCTATTGTTGATTGTGTAGAACTAGAAGGATGCAAATAGAAATGAAAATGGTACTCCGCCAAGCCCATTCCATCATCGGACCACTAGACGTACGGCAATTCACCACCGGTAGATACATGGTGGACACCCACACACACAAAACGTTTTGGGAACTCATTCATTATGCATACAGCTAAGGAGTGGATTCCTTGACGGACTCTGTATTTCCTGATAGCTAGAACCTAAGGGTCTTTAAGGAGTGAATAGGTTATTTCTAGGCAAGCGTGCTCTTACGTCGACCACATCATCGCTTACCATCAGAAGAGATAGTGGTCTAACGTGAGCCTATACAAAGTAAAAAAATAAATAAAAGGGATTTTGAGTTACATCTAAGTAGACTCATTGTATCTAAAATAAAATTCCACATTCGTTTTTTGAGTTAGCTACACTCTTATAGCTTTGCTTGCTTATCGTATGTGACGGAAAATCAAAAAAAAACTCGACCTATTTTGTAGCTATGAAATGGGTAAGTAGAAGATTAGGAATGCCAGTAAAGAATAGTCAATTAAACGATTCGTAGAGGTGGTAAGTAAGATTAGTATCCTACGTACTTACCTTATTGAAAAAGAAAGAAGATAAGTAATTATTATCATGCTATTAAATATTCCCAAAATATAAACTAACTCAACATATAAAACCATCTGGCTTTCTTACGGTGTCTGCACTCTATTATTTTCCTCATAAACGATGTCAATAGCATCATAACATCGTCATGACATATTGTTATGTCACAATTACATTCGCCCCAAATGTGTGTCTTACGGAACAGACCCAGTGAGGTAAACAAATGTTCCACTAAGTTTAACATGGCCGCCTTTTTGACACTATTGTGGGTGCTGCACTTTTGTCTTCTGGCATGTTTACCAACGCTGCGTTTTCCGGAAGATATAAGGCAGACAAATCACCTGCAGTACTGTGCTGTCTGGGGACGTGAGCTCAGGTTGTTTACTTCTTGTGTGCGGTTCTAAGTTCTGGTGTGTGAAAAGAAACACGGGACCGCAAAATCTTATACTGTTAGTTAACTTTTACATATCTATAAAATTCACTCGCACCTATCGGCGTAACAGCCTCCTTAATCTATCTGACAATCTTACTTATTTAAGAACTCTAAATAGTGTTTATTTCTGATAGACAAAATAGCCTATGATACTCACAAATAACGTGGCTTTATATTGGTAAAAGAATTTTCAATATCGGTTCAGTAGATCCAGAGATTACCCCCTACAACCTCACAAACTCACAAAGTTTAACTTTTTATAATATTAGTATAGATATGTAATGGGTTCTAAACCCTTTGAAGAGGTCCTGAGGAAAGAGTCTCTACCGAACCTCTGTTATTACAGATTTACATAGGAGGCGGTGCACACTTACCATCAGTTGATGGCCTGCTTGTTTTCTATTCTGGCATAATAAAGTCACTGCGTTGGTAGGCCACGAGGTAGACCATCGACCTGGTGAAGGCCACGGGAGTCCGCTCGTACAAAAATTTCAGGACCAGTCGATGTACCAATGTTAGAGGAAGACTTGCTGTAACTAACTGTAATAAAATATGATGTTGAACTGTATGCGCGGAAACCACATCAAGCAGAGCTTGGTATAAGAAACTTGCCGCATGTGTATGAATAGGTCACCGATCGCTTCAATGGTTCTTTAGGTTCTAAGGGCCAACAGTTTAGGAATTGGTGACTCTTGTCAATTAATCGATTTGCGATAGCATCCCCCTTAAGGGTCTACTACCGGCCAAGTGGCGCCCTCATTGAATGAAATATCGTTGCATAGAATAGAAAATAAATATTAAATAATCCAACGTCACGTTTGTTACAAAGAAAAAGTGTATTTACGTCGTTAAAGTATTTTTACGTCGTTAAAACAGGTCTCAGAATGTTTCGTATCCAAAGTAGTAGGCAAAAGTGTCTGAAACGGCCGTTTTTGGTATGATATTTATTTTCTATGCTATGCTACGATTTTTTATTCAATGAGGGTGCCACTTGGCCGGTACTAGGGCCTTAATTTCCATCTTCAACGCTGCAGCTTAATGCTATGCATGGTCTGACGAGAATACAAACAGGAATCTCTTCATTTGCACACTTCCTAAGTTTGGTAACCTGATTAGCACTATTACTGGAAAAAACGAAAAGGATACTTTTTTCTAAAAATAAAAAAACAAACCGAAACGAAACATACTGACCCAAATAAGTTATCGACGAATTCAATAAACAAACCATTACTCCAAACGTTATATAAACTAAGTGAACATACACCTACTCATTCATTCGATTTATTCGTAAAAAAATGGAATTTCGCCACTAAAGCCCAACAACAATAGGACCATTAGAAGATGTCATCGTGCGTGCAAACAAAAGAAGCCGGGAAGAGATAAAACTACGGAACACGGACAAACCATTTCAAACTATCAGTCACCATCGTGGACACTACCTGGTCACAGTCGCTCTGTCACCACCGTGCAAGATGGTTGCGATCTACTTATTACTAACCCTTACCGCTGCTTTAGTCACTGCCGAGCATACGGGTGCTTATTCATCACCCCAGTACGCGAAAAAGATGTATCCGAAAAAAAGTTATGACACAAATGCATTGCTGCCTCGTGAGAAACCTCCGATCCTATTCAAAGAGCAGCAAGAAGATCCAGAGTCTATCGCAAGATTTGACAGCGGCAATGATACAGCTCAATATGGAAGATCTTCATTCTTGGATGCGGCAGGCAGTTTCCTAAGTGGTACGGGCGGACAAGTAGTGACGAGCATAGCCAGGGATTTCATCGCTCGGTCCACAGGCAGCAGTCAGGTTGGTTTTGACTGCGCTTCCCAGGTTCGTACTTATTGCACTCCCTGATAAAGATGCACGCGTTTCTTACATGAGTAATTTGCTTTTTGTCTGGAATCACTAAGTTGAATAGTTTTAGAGTGAGTCATAGCAAGGGGTAGGGGATGACGTAATCGGCAGTGTTCCTATAAAAGTGCCTTTCTGAATTCTTTCTTATCTTTTGCTGTTTCTTTTATTCTGTTATCTATTGAGGAACAATAGCTCAATGACCAGTAAGAATTCAATATATATCAGTAGTTTGTCAATACAAACTCTATTTAAATTGACGACAAACTGACTCGATAGTTACGAGTTTTACCTAACCTAGCGCCAGTTTTAGGAAAATAGTTTTCAATCACCTTTTCCAATGCAAGGCAGTGGTGGCCTAGTGGTAACAGCTGCGACTTACAAGTTACGAGTATATGTCTTGAGTTCAAGCCCAAAATTCGAAGACATGTGACATGCACCAATGCGCATTGAGCCAGCGTGGTCGATTACGGCCCATACCCTCTCACAGAGAGGAGGCTTGTGGCCAGCAGTGGACATTAAAAGGCTGATGATGATGAATCTTTTCCAATATAGGAATTCACTACAACCTACTGAACATTTTATGAAAATGGTGCCAGAATTATTAGCAGATAACGATTTCATACATCCGTCTTTCTAATGGTTTCACTTCCTACTATTGCAGGTTCTCAGCCTAAACTTGACGAACCTAGTGATCCTGATTGTGCTGAAGGCGTTGATCTTGGCTGCCGGCTTCTTCGGCGCCGGCGCATGGAAAGGCGGACATGGATACTACGGAAGGAGTCTCGATGGTAAGTGACACATTCGTTTTAAATGCTAACTGCAGTTACGTGTGCAGTTAAATCTAAGTTTAAAACGAGGTATAAAAAGTTTAATTGAAGACTGTAATTTGTAATATACTGTAATTATTTATTTATAGTTACGTCGTAACCGAATATCTTAATAACCGAAATTCTAATAACTTTATTTCCTTAACTATGGAATTTATTTCTATAGCAGCTTAATTCAAAACAATAGGACCTACACGAACGTGAAAGATTTTGCCCCATTTTGTCGATTTTGAAATATGAACTGATCTCGCTTAATCACTGTCAATCAGCATTAAAAATAAGCCCCGTATTAACTTAACCAACTCAGATACATGATGTAAAAAATCCTTTACCGGACACCAATCAGGAAATCATGAACCAATCGACCATCCATCTGCCGTCCACCTTTCAAGGGCACGAGACACAAACTGACCGTGTCCATAATCCAATAAAACCGGACGATGGGTTTGCCGTGTCCGGCTCGTAATCCCACTGGCACGGGATTATAGAATAGAGTATATACCCATCCGCTAAATGACCAGCAAATTGTATCAGCAAATGGACAATGCTGCTTGAAACTTTCGGTTCTAAATACTGTTAAGCCTAAGCCCGGTAAGTGTGTTCTGTCGTTACGGGAGAAAGTCTATTTTGTATTTAAAATAGGCTTTCAATAATTTGTTTTATGTGCATTGTTATTAGTGTCTTCTATTATATGAGAACAATGTTAATAAAAATAAAGTAATTATATATAAAAAATAATTGGTATGGTCATGTGAAGAGAAGGGATGAAACACATGTAACTAAAAGAGTTACGCGGCGTCCTACGTGGGCGATTATATGCGAACGCGGTTGCGAATCGGTCCGATGCGGTTTACGCGAATTCAACGCGACGCGGCGGCTCCGTCCTACGTACGCGCGAAGTCGCCGCTTTCAGCCGCCGCGCCGCCGCTTTTCAGTACCCTGCATTTTGTCATGGATGGACGGAAAAAACTAGTTTTACAGGAAAATTCATTTTTGAAATATCAAATACTCAAGAATTATGTACGACAGAGGAGTGCGGCTAATATTTTATACTTAAAAAGACATATTTATGGGGAATTTCATAATTTGTACGAAGAATTACGGGTTCAACCCATGTTATTTTAACAATATTGACGAATGTTGCCTACTACGTTTGACTATGTCGTGCAAGCGGTAAAACTTGTTATTGAATACCATTAATTAAAATTTCTACTTGCACCATTTTTAGCTTTTATAATTGTAATTTAAAACATGGCACCGCACCGCAAGAGTTCGCGCGAAAATATCAAACCAATTGATCGAGTCCGCTTCGCGTCGCACCGCACCCATGCACGAGCGGTTGGTTACGTAGGCCAGCCGCATAAAGATTCATTTGTTTGTTCCATTCGCGCCGCTTAACTTCGCGATAGCATTCGCGTTGAACCGCCCACGTAGGACACCGCGTTAGAAAGAAAAAGTACTTATTTATTTGCCACGAAGTAACGACATACACAACAATATCATTTTGCTAGCTTAACCCTTATCGATAGATCGTTAGTTATGAATATAAATGTGGATAGATGGAGAGGGAGAGGCCAAAGAAAAGGTGGACGGATTGTGTGAGGAGTGATATGAAAGAAAAGGGAGTTAGTGATAGCGTGACGGCTAACAGGACAGACTGAAAGAAAAAAACGTGTAGCGCCGACCCCAAATAACATGGGATAAGGGCAGGAAAATGAAGTGTTAATAAAAAATAAACATTTCAAAAAAATTAAGATTAAAATAAGCCAGTGGCAGTTAAGAGATGACCAGTCTCAAAGAATGAGCCAGTATACATACTCTTCGAAAGTGTAATCCTATATTAAAACACAAGTACTCGTATATTCCAAAACAACTGTTAGCAGTCAGTTAACTTCTTATTTTATTCGTGGAGGACACATTTGCGCAAACCATTTCATATTTTGATAAGCAACTGCATCTTTTAAGTTGGACTTAGCTTCCAAGGAATGCAACGACATCCAATTCAACTTCAGCTAACTTCTGTACAGGGTGTGTCGGAAATGCTTAATCATATTATAAAATAATACTGCTTGTGCTCATGCAAATGAACAACTTTCTTTAAGATAGTCAATTAGGAAAAAAACAAAAAAACAGTGCAAAATAACTTTAATAACTTTGGCTTACCATCAGGTGAGCTAACGGTCAAACGCGTGCCTATTAAAGATTTTTTTTTAAATGGGAAGTCGGTGTCAAAAATTATGAAAAACAAAACCAGAAACACCGACTTCCGAAAGGTATTTTTTTTTAAGTTATTTTGCACTTTTTTTTTAAATCTGTTTTCTATTTTTTGTAAAAAGTTTTTTATTTTTCAACTTTTTAGTTGTGGTTATGCATTAAATTGTTGTAACAATACATAAACAAACGATCTCAGTAATTGCTGTTAGTTATTGAAGAGTTCCACTGCGTATATCCGAAGATCTTCGTTAGATTCTAATGTATTATATACAATATACCTTCCTTGAAAAATATGCATAAAAACCCCATCCAAATCGGATCAGTAGTTTTCGAGAAAATCGCGGACAAACATACATACATACGGGTCGAATACAGAAACTCCTTTTTTGAAGTCGGTTAAAAAATTGAACGTCCCATACTAATTTGAATCGGCTGATGTCAACTTTGTATGTAAAAGCCAATTTTTTTTTGGGTTTAGTATGACTTCTTTGAAGAAAAGTGTTCAATTCCATGGTCAGAAGCAGTATCTAAAATACGACGACCCATGTCCGTTACACCCTGTATACAGGCTGTAAGGAACAAGATATCGCAAACTTCGCGAAAAGGTTACACCTACCCTGCCACTAGCAAAATTATGATAGTCATTAATCTCGGTAATGATCGGTTACAGAAATAGTCTTTTTTGAGCGTGCAATGTATTTTAAACAATGCTATCTCAACGCTCCGCACTACTACTTACCTACACTAGCTCTGGCCGAGCGCGCCGCGCGCCGTAGGTATGTTAGGTATTAGGCCGGCGACGTGAATGAACTCTAGCGAAACAGCTGTAAGTATTTTATTTACATTGCTGTTTTTATTGTAATTAGCGATTTAATTAAAACTATCATTGGGTTGGTTAATAATAACGATTTTGAACAGTCTAAAGTAAAAAAAAAAACTGCAGAAAAAAATTAAAAAATTGATGAAAACGCTGACGAAGAATTCCAACGCTGGGGGGTCCAAAATCATGTACTGAATCACTGGTACACGTATGTGCGCTTATGTGCCTTACACGGTGTATAGTCATCTGTCTTTGAAATATGACCGCCCATCTCCGTTACACCCTGTATATAGTTCTCTCTGTCTGTGAAACTGTCCAAAATTAGCAGCATGACTGTACCGCTTAGGTATTTTTTCCTTCAGCAGCACTGCATTGATACAAATATAATCAAGGATTTTCTACTCCATGACTTATATAGACAACAAAAACGCGACCTATATCACCGAAGACGAGATCCTGCTGTACCTGAGCTACTTGGCCGGCCAACAGAAGAAGGACTATGGTTGTCTGTATCTGCTGTCTTGTCAGAAGTCACAGCAGGCTGCGCTGTATTCCTCGGGAGCTGAACTGCTGCTGCAGGGAGTGAAGATGTTGCAAGGGTACGTATGATATTACATAGAGCATCTAAAGATTGAAAAAGTCTCAGATATGTCGAGACCCGGTTGCTTTTGACATCTGCTGGCATGGCTGGCATCTAAAAAGGCTATTAGAATAATAATCATAATATTTCTTGCGCACAATGAGTCTGATATGAATTTAATTGAGTATGTTTCAGCTAAAATGTGTAGTGAAGAAGTAACAAACATACAAACACACACACTCACAAAATTTTGCTTTTCTATTCATGCATAACGGATGATTTATCTAAAACAGCCTATTTAGAACCCCAGTATTAATCCCTGTTATTAAATAATTCGATGCTGCTTGCATGATAAATGCATTTTTATCCGGGATAAAATGTAACTCAGGTATAAATATTCGGATCATAGCATACAAAGATTGCAATTTTTAGAAGTGTACAAAAACATTTAACCGTCTTCAAAAAGGAGGAGGTTATCAACAGATGTTTTTTTTATGTATTTTCGGGCATCACTTCTTCTTAAATAGACGGATTTGCAAAATTCTTTTTTTGTTCGAAAAGAGTTTATTCCGAAATGGTCCCATTTAAATTTCATATAGATCTGATGAAGAGTTTTAGAGACAGACAACGGAATTCTTCAAAAAATGACAGGAAATCAACCGCGATTGCTGTTATCGCATAAATATGCATTGTTAACACAATTTAATGGGGAATCACAATTAAAAAGTGAAAAATAAAAACTTTTTTACCAAAAAATAGAACCGACCAAGAAACACCGACTTCCGAAATTAAAGTTATTTTGCACAAATTTTGTTTTTTTTTTTTTGGAAGCCGGTTCTATTTTTTTGTAAAAAAGTTTTTTACGTCTCTTTAATGCATATTAGTTTAGTCAAGTATCTATCTCACCTGTTAACATTTTTCTTCCTTTTGACGCACTAAGAAAAGAGACACATTCAACTTTAGCTGAATAGATCCAGATTTGATTACTTTCATGAAATTACAGGGAGAGTGTAAATCTGGAGCCATATGCTGAAATATCGATGGGTATCAAGCAAGCGGCTGAATGGGGAGAAGCAGGAATGAACTGCGAGACCAGATACAAATGTGGAGAATAAAGGAAAGCATGATGAAGAAGATAGGCCTAATGATTTTGTTATGATGGTGATTCTGGTGACAATTTTTGTCAGTTTGGTACTTAATTTGCGTACTTAATTTGTTAAATGCTATCCAAATGAATGTAAAAGAGAAACTAAACTTCCCTCAGTTTAATAAGTGTGAAAGTTGTATAATGATAAGCAGCAAATTAAAGACTTAGAAATATTTGTCTTTAAGTAAGTCAAAGAAATTCGTTAAAATAAGATATACTTAGTCATAATTATTAATAATTTAAATAAAATCAAATTAAGGATTTATTTTCAGTAAATGTAGTTTATTTCGAATTCGTTTTTCTTAACATTAAACTTGATTTGTACAGATAAGCGGATTTGTTTATTTATCATTCTTTTGGAATCTCAAAAAAACTGTTCTTCCGCAACGCTTTTTACACACCCTACAAAATTAGCCCAAATTAGTCTAAATCACACACTTTTCCAAGTTATAGGTCCATAGTTTCCTAATTAGGTAGGTATACTTACAATATACTTGCCACTAAGCACCAATTTCACCAATGAACCTGAACACGATCAGCCAATATTCCACAACAATAGTGATACTAACATATCTTAAGACATTCGCAAAAACTCAAGTTGCTGGTTTTCAGTAGCCAAATATATTTAGTTTGAAGCTGCAGAAAAAAATTGTGTCAATTCTGACAACATATTAACTTTTTTTTTGGGATTTGGGAAATCATTCAATGACATCTCTCGCGCTAGGGTGGAGCGGAAGGGCGTGTCAGACTCTAACTGACTAAAACCCACCCCTGTTCCTTCCCTGCCTTGAGTGCCCAGGGGCGCGGTACCTCTGTTTTGAATTTTTCCTCTATATACTTTTCGCGTTAAGTTTCATTGGTGAAATAGGGATATTCCCTGGGTATCAAAATAATAATTCTACATAGTCCGTAAGTTTACATTATCAACTAATATTAAACACGTATTTTTTTCTTTACCAAGCCAATAAAAATTACAAATATAAATCGCATCCAAGTTCAAGAGTGGAGGCTCGTTAAGTCATTTTGTGGTAAAAAGTGTCGCACAGCGTGACGTCACGCGAAATTTCAACTTACTCCTCGTATTTTGCTTACGTGACAAAAAAAAATACGTGTCTAATATTTCTTGGTAATCTAACTGACAGACTAATTGGCCGTTTGTGCACAACATTGAATTTTGCTGTCCGGATGTCACTTCTCCATAGCTATATTTTCCAGATAAAATCATTGCGGCATGTGCTTGAAAATTGAAGCACATTGACATTAAAATCCCGTGCAGTGCATAAACGGCCAACCTCCAAAACATTGATCCCGTATTAATAAACGCAGAATACTATGATAACAAGTATGATCACCAGATCTACCATGGAATTATTTTTATATTTATTTTTGGCAGAACTTTGTTGCGCATTTATCAATCAAATGATAAAAATAAAAAAATACATTTGATTGTTCCTATAAAATAATATCCCTTCACTTTCCTATCACATTTTTGAACAATTAGGGAGTGTGAGCAGCCAGCACTCTAGGCGTTCGTTCCGAAGGGCTGTTAGCTCGAGCCGCTCGATATTCTGCATAGGAAACGTAACCATCGCCATCTTTGTCGTCTGATTCCAGCGTACGATCCACTAGAGCTGAAATAGAAGTAACACTGTTTTATCTTCATGTATTAAAAAAGAGAACTGTGTATAGGTATAAATATGTCATATAAACATGGGAACATACCAATTCATTACAATTCCTTTTGGTAAATAATCATTTCTCTATTCACCACGTATTTAATTATTGATTAGGTATAAATAATCAATCATTAAATAATATGGTTATTGTTTTGTCTTGTTCAACACATAGTTCATTGAACATTCAAGTTGTAGTTTATTTTAATAAATGAAACCAAATAAAACATTGGAATTGTCAAGGCGTCGATTCCGAAAAATAAAGTTGCACGTTCCAAAGCTTAGATATCTGAATTTGTAGTATTTGTACATATTTCATTAACAGCTTGTACGTGGTTTGTCGTTATATACAATTTACCTATGTAAGCATCCAAATCATTGGCTTCTGGCTCAATGGATGAATCAGCATCTGGGTCTGGAGCCTCATGTTCTATCGTGTGGTATACTGCCTGAAACACATTGGATTAATATATTTAATGAAAAATATTTACATCTCAACAACTATAATTATGATGATGGGGATTGTCTGTATCATCATCCTCTGTTTCTTCCTGCCCTGATTCCATTTTACTTGGGGTCGATGAAAATGTTTTCGTATTTCATTTTCCTCTTCCAACTATCACTTACATATACAAGCTGGAGACGACAATAAATGAAAACACTGGGGTTATCATTATGAACAACTTTTACTCTGGGACCAAACCTGAAATCGCAAAAAGCAATCCGGCTGCTCAGTACATTTTGTAGAGTATTGCAAACATAAATGTATGGGGGGCAAACATAAATTGCTGTCGTATTGTCGACTACACTTTATATGATCCACAGAACATGCAAAAAATACAGGCTAGAAAACAGTAGACTATATACAGGGTGTAACGGAAAGGTGTGGTCATATTTTAGGAACCGTATCTGCCCATCGATATGAAAAACTTATTTAAAAAAACCTGAGGAAATTCTCAAAAAAAAATGTTTACCTCCCATACAAATATTGATCAGCTGATGATAACTTTATATCGTCCTGTGTATAACAGATCAGCAAGGTGACTATCAAAATGCTTCCAAAAGGATCATCAAACTAGAACTTTTTTCCAAATGAGTCTAAAATTAATTATTATTATTATTAATAATAATTCTTCTCACCTTTAACAACTCAAGACCATCCAACATGGAATTTTTATCAAAGTCGTGAGCTGAGAAGTAGTGGAACTCCAATTCCTCCGGCGTCATTTTCGACAGCGCTTCTGCCGTCAGGACATGTGTGTCTTCTTCTATATGTCTGTAACATAAACACATAGAGAATGGACTGAGCATTGGGATATTTAAATATGAAATAGATATGGGTAGAAAACTGTAAGAGAAATAAAGCAAGCGTGCGGTTTTATTTTTCTAGAATTCTGATTGTACCACGTCACGTAATGTGTACAGATATTACCCGCATAGTTGCTCGTCGTCTCTTTCTATAGAGATGTCAATTTTGAGAACGCATTGCCCAGATGGCACGTTATAAGTTAAGAGTGAATAGGTTACTTCTACACAAGGTGAGATACTGGTGAAACGCAAGACTATCGATAATAAAAAATATGTAGTAGTTCAGTAGTCGCTGTTACCACGTGATCGAGACACAATTACTTAAAATCATTTTTGTCTGCTACTCGTAATTTGTACGTGCAAAGGGTTAGGAGAATCATTGAATATGACGTTTGTTACATATTTACCAACAATGTCACGTTCCACTCGGCAGACCAGAACGTCGTCACTATTGTAATCACTTACCTAATCTCGTGCAAGAGTTGCATCTTTCTAGTAAGCATTAAATTATCAAAGACGAGACATTTACCCTTGAGCTGGTACTCGGTTGAGATTTAACAATGGAGATGGTGTTCCAATGATAGAGTCCGAATTTTGGAAACCCTTCTTGTTTCATCATGTTGGTCTCTCTGTTTATTTGTTGTAAGGCCATAGCTACTGTCCCTTATTCAGCAAAAGTACCTTGACCATGATATTGTTTAAAAAACCTTTAGATTCTATCTATTTGCTTTATTTCACGCCTTTGGATAAGTTCCAGCTAACTTTTTAGCAGATAATTTCTTAAAAAATTTTAATTTTTTTAAATTTTATTCTTGTTGTGGTCATTGCCGACTCCGACATAGAATAATAAATATGCCAATCAATCAAGTCACGTCCCCAATTGAAGAGATCGTGTCGATTGCATATTGACATAACGATCTTTCAAAGCTTTCTATCGGAATGACATCCTTTTTTTTTAATTTTTTTTAAGTTAGCAGTCTATCTTTCCAAGTCAGGACTGCAAACTTCGGACTAAGGAATTGGTCATACGACTATCTTATTTGTATCGCAACATGCCTTCTTATTCCACACTTCACCATTAACTCGTCATCTTAGGGTGTGACTCCTGAGATGACGACTAATGGTGAAGTGTAATAAGATAGTCGTATGACCAATTCCTTGGTCCGAAGTTTTCAGTCCTAATTTGAAAAAAAAAACCTTTCCTAATTTCTCCACATTTCTCTGAATCACATTCAATATAGATTCACACACAGCACATCCATCGTTTCTTTGGTCTTCCTCTTCTCTATAACCAACCATATTTATACTCAAATCTTACTTGGTATCATGTAACAACTGAACATCTCCGGTGAGTGACTCCGAACCCCGTGGCTTGTAGTGGTGGTGCCTCTGGTCAACTGGGGTCTGTCCGTGAGGGTGGTGGGGTCCCCGGCGCATGCCAAACGCTAGCGCGTTCAGCATTAGTATTAGGCATGCTGGAAAGATAATGGGAATAAATGCTCAATATGTTGCTGACTCCATCAGACGTATTAGCACGTCGTGTGTTAGAGCTGATACAATAGACTTTATTACATACTAGCGACCCGCCCCAGCTTCGGTTGGGGTACAAATTATACATATAAACCTTCCTCTTCAATCACTCTGTCTAATAAAAAAAACTGCATCAAAATCCGTTGCGTAGTTTTAAAGATTTAAGCATACATAGGGATATAGGGACAGAGAAAGCGACTTTGTTTTATACTATGTAGTGATGTGCAGGTAATTATCCTAAATTCTAACATTTAAAAGAACAATTCGTAAACAGTTGTAGTTACAGCGTAAAGCTTACATTTGTGTGCGTATCACACGGTTCGACAAATACAAAAATACTGGTAGCTGGCTGATTCAGTTACATTGAAAGCCGACATCAACATAGTTGGAAACATATTAAGATTTAAGCACTCTACTTCAATCAATCTAAAATCGTCAACAAAAATATAACGGACAACTTCATACATGTGTCAAAACTCAAAGATCCTCTAAAAGGGTACAGTAGTCCCCCCGCCAAGTGGAGCAAATCAAAGTCGTACCATATTTTTCTCGAAACCATTCAGGACATTATCGACCCCTTATAACTTCGTAGTGTTTATAGCTAGAAGCCTGGATTTTCAGTGACCAAGAGTGCATAATGTAATTAGGTGTATTTCTAAATAATATTTAATTTAAACCGGCAGTTTAAGAAGAAGCAAATCCAAAGTTCATCAATGTCGTCAATGACACACTCACCGATCATCACAAGTTTTGTTCATTCATTAAACAAATAATGATGTCTGCTATTGATACGTAACAGTAAAAAAAATGTAAGTTAACCAATTAGGAAACAATTTATGAAAAAGTTGTAGGATATCTATCCAGCAACTTTGTCTGAAAATGCTCCCTAAATTATATAAACGACTTAGTTATACATATTATTATGATCTCATATCTATTTGCGGTAGAAGAACTGCGTTACGCGCCGTAGCTTTTTTGTACACATTATGTTATTGATGGGTCCTTTTAACCAAACGCTAACAACCGGCACGCGCCACAAATTCGTAGCATCGCCAACAAATAACATTATAATAGTGACAAATACTACAACAATCAGAGAACCAACAGTACTTAGTACCTGTCTTTAATTTGCACTCATTGTACTTCGCAACATAAAGGGTGGCAGCTGGAGCCCCCTCAGATCAAGGCCCCCATGCGGTCCACGGACATCCCGCAGGGACCCAATATTCACACCTCATTTCACAAGAGTCCTGCCCATTACATTTGTCATCGCCTAGTCAAAAGCACGTCAAATTGAATATTTGCTGCGATTTCTATGTTTGAAATTAGCTGTATTGTAATTTGCGTGTTTATTTAAATTTAAACGATGTCTTTTAATGGGGTAGTTTGAGATGTTTTAAAAAAAAGCTGCCGCCAATTTTTTTTTTTGCAAACTAGCAGCTAGCATTTAGCAGCATTAGGAGCAATGTAGGTACAATGTACAAACAAAAAGTCGATTTTAAACAAATAAAGTAGAAAATTGACTAACATGATACAAATTGTCTGCCTAGAAAGGTACGCATTGTTATGTTTAAGGCATAGCATAATATTGATAGTAAGTTTAACTATCAAATAAGTAAATCATTCAAAAATGCCCTAATTTGCCGCCAGCCCCCAAATATGACATCTAAATCCTCTTACAAATATCCATTAAAACAAAAAGAGACGGGTTCCCTCACCCTTTACATAAAAAAAACTATTACAAAGAACTTTCAATGTATCGAATGCATAATTTATTTTGGCCCTCGATTTCTGAACAGTTGGCATAGAGAAAGACGAGACTGGTCTTTAATCGGACCCCACTTTATTATAGAGCAGTATAAAGCCGTAATGGGGGACAAATTATGCACTCGCTGTGACAAGTGCGCTGTCCATATGTCGGGGTGTCCGCAGCAAACGGTGCGGGGACATACAGGACTGTAGGATGGCGAACATGTATGACTCGTATGAAATAATTGAGTACAGCTGATGATCGAACATTAATTTAAAACAAATGGACCAACATAAGGAAATATCGACCAAACAATTTGCAATTTGTCTGTTCTAAAAACTTTCCAAATTTTTATTTTACATTATAAAAAAATGCTACGACCAATGACCAAATAACATCGATTCATGTATCACATACAGCTCATTGTAATAATAACGGCGCTCATATTTTACTGTAAATGATCTATAGGCTAAAATTAATGCCAATTACTAATTTTATTTCTCTATTTGGAACTCTGCATACTAAAGAAAGTCATCTAGGTACTCAGTTATCTTCTTCTTAGTTTTGTGCTTTCTATAAAAGTTGTCTCAAGGGACCTGACCTAATGCGCGGTCACTCTCGGACTGCATAGAAAATAAAGACTAAAGATAATTATTATCTAGTTAGTGGTAAGTTTAACGATCATTTCTATCGAGCATTTTATTTTTAAACGTGTTTCGGAAACAACAAAGTTCTCAGAAAATTAGTCTTAATAAATAAACTTGAAGTGTCTGTTTGTAATGTATATAATAGTTTTTTTTCAAGCTCATACAGAAAATATCGTGCAAATAGCACGATACCTATGCCTAAAAATCAGTTTTTAAAATGTTTGTCTGTCTATCTGTTTGTTCCGGCTAATCTTCGAAACGGCTGGACCGATTATGATAAGATTTTACTGGCAAAAAAAAGGTAGCTGACTATATAAGGAGTAACTTAGGCTAATAAAATTCCACGCGGGCGAAGCCGCTGACAGAAGCTTGTTGACATATATTTTTTCTTAATTCTTAATTCTTTATTGTACACCAAATCTTAACATAAAATAAAGTTATTACACAGTTCATGTACAAAGGCGAGCTTAACTCAAAGTTGAGTTTTCTCCCAGCAAACCTTTGAGTGATAGAGTTAGGTCACATTCTGCATCTTCAAGCTAAATTGATTTAGCAATAATTCGAAAACCAGCAATTTTTGAGTTTTTGCGAATGTCATCGTTTTAACTCAAATATTCGCCATCCAGTCTCCCAGTATGTCACAAGTATGAATGAACTAGGCCCACTAGGGTCTCTTGGCCTCCGTCCCGCCATATTATCGTCTGATAACACCCTAATCCCATGCGATTACAATAGATCCGTCGCCACGGGTCACAGACTCCTTTATTTCGTACTGAGCCTTGATTACATTTTGGTTTTTGGATTACAATGCCGAATAATGGACTAATGAAGTGGGATTGGAGATAGGGATCTATAGAGTGATAGTTACCTTATTAAGAGATTTCATGGCGGGTGTTCAGTAGGCACAAAATGATCTAACATTGAAATTCTTGACGAGATTGAATTTACAAACACAATCTTCAAAACTGATTCTTACTTATGTTTCCTTTTAAATTTTCCATGAAAGAAAAACAAACCATAAGTTTTTCAGGATCTTGGAGAGTCTGAGCTATAAAGTATATTTTATAGGTTATGAAAATCTCTATGAAAACTCCGATCAGATATTGAGAAGTGATTGTAAGAGTTTTTAGGTTACTTCTATGATCTCCATACCGACAATATAATAATCTGAATGGACTAAGGACGTCTGAAACCGAGAAAATTAAATACAGAATAAAGATCTTACCCTCCACTCTCATGTCTGTTGCATCACTCAGATTCTCACTTGTTTTCCTCTTAAAAACAAAATAACATCACACTTTCCTACTAACACATTTTGAGGCATCTGTCAAGGGCTGACATTAGAAATCAATTTAACAGCGCACGCGCAAAGAGCACAAACAAATTTGTACTTTGGCAGCAAAGAATTAAAAACTATTATTGCTTGTATCGTGGTCATTTTTAGCGCATGGCAGGTTTCATCTCGCAGAGGGTTCCATAGTTTTCAACACCCTACGCTAGATGTCACTATGAGTCGTCGAAGGGATGAAATCGTAACATGCTTTTATTTTCACTTATTGAAATAGCCGTAGATTGAAAATTAGAGAATTTAATTGAAAATGGGGGAATGGGTCAGTAGGGAGGCCCTAGAAAAGCGGACACTATGGCCTCGAGCAAATTGTTACTTTGCACTTCTGTTAAAAATATTTTGAAACGGTATATTAAATTTTTGTAAGTAGCGATTAGTAACATTTACCTTTTAACACTGATACCTATCATCTTCCTGCCCTGATCATATATTATCAGTTTAGTACCTACTTGGGATCGGCGCAACACGTTTTTTGTTCATTACTGTTCTGTCACCCATCACGCTATGACTTATTTTTATATTTTTTTAATATATATAATATATAAATCTACATATTCGCCGAGTGTAGTACCTTATATTATGTCAGTAGGCCGTGGGGCCATAGTCGCTGGAAAAACCTAATAACGTCGCTGCAGATAACCTCATATGTTCAGAGCCCTAAATTTTACACGAAATGAATAAAATGGTTATGTTTAAAATATTGACATGTGCTTTTATCTCACATTTTGGATGACAAAAATCACTAATTCATAATAATAATCAAACCCTTTACTGGATTGGATAAATGACATTAGAGGTTTTCTGTTTGGATATGTACAAAATTAAGAAGTTTTCAAAAGTAAAGACAGATGTATATAAAAAAATTGATGGCACTAGAAGTAATTTAATTGGGTTCCTGGTTGCGTGATCAATTGAAATACTTACGTGGTTTTCCTTCGATTTATACAAACAGCATTTTTACAGCATTCTTTTCAACAAACCTATTCGAAAACCCGCTCCTAGACCGCTTTTAGGCTTTCAATGTGGTGTGATAAATGAGAATTCACTATATTTATTGTATTAGGCTGGTCGCACGATCTGCTTCCATGCAGCCGATGGACTTGTAATCATTCATTCAAGTACTCGGGCTGAACTCGAAAATTTGACTGGCACATCCATTCGATTAATGTCTCAGTGGGCTGATCGAAACCGTCTAACCTTTGCACCGCATAAAACCTATTAACTTAAATTTATACTAATATTAATTGGAGTAAGTATGTATAAACGGCACTTGGTTTATGATTAGGATTATCTGTCTTTAGGTACAGTTTAATTACAGTCAATCAAATACCTTCTACGTATTTATTTTCAGCAAGAGGTTCAACCTAGATTGGGGGCCACCGTCCAAACAAACGGAATAGTCAAATAGTTAGGTACAGATAAGATTTTAGGTCATTTTGTTACAATTAACAAATAAACTTATTCTTCTTGACGGAAGATTTGGTATTTTTTTAAGGGAACCAACCAAAGATAAAAAATAACAGTTTCACAATCAAAAAAACATATTTGACTTTGCCAACTCTACATTATATCCCTGTATCTAAAGTCTAAACCTACTAACTCAATATAAGTAGCTACATGTAAAATCCGCAACTCATCATGGTGTTTACAGCCCTCTATCTTAGCCAACAACACATATATACACTACACCATAGCCACACACTTATCAACAACTGAAAACTCCTCTCTACATCCCATCGATAATAACCTTTGAAATTTCTATATACGATTCATTTTCTCTTAGCTCCATTTTGAAATAGATCTTTATTCCTTTAAAGATAGGAACAGAATTTGCTGGCACAACAAGGCTTTTGTTGGCGAACATAGTGTCTTATATACACTTCTGAATTTATGATCAAATTTCAATCTTAACTGGATAAAAAGAGAGTTGATTTTTGTTTGAAATGGAGTTTGGTTGAAGGCTTTTTAGTATGAAAATGTTTATGTTTATAGCGATCTGTTGTGGGAAGTTAAAAAGAGACGGGCGTATGTAAGCGTGTGAGGGATTGTATGATCAATACACGAACAGGCTGCGTGTCCTCGGTCCCGAAGGCTGCCTAATGGTCGTTTTCTTACATTTGCATGCTAATTGACTTCTCTCGCTGCGTTCCTTTTGTCTCGGCGTGTGTGACGCAAATTGATATGAATTAGCGTCTTGTTGGATTGTAGATGAGCAGTTTAGTGGGACGCGTAATAGCGGGGTCTTTAGAAAAATGTTGTTTGAAATCTAATTAAGTTTTAGTACCGATTTTGGAACAAATGAATGTGCAGAATCGTTGATATTGCATTTAATCGAAAGTCAAACCCACTGATTGTATAATATCTTTAATATTATTTAAAACAATACGATTAACCAGCCATTAATGGAATAGAACTGCAATATTGACAAACAGCTATCAAATAAATTCATTTTTCAAGGGCGATATCACTCCAGGGGTTTGATCGACACTGAATTCAAATGCCGACGACGCGTCACAAAATCATTTTGTAAACTGTAAACATGTCTGCTGTATTAATATTTCAATCAATCTGCCCAGCCTTTTCCCAACTATCTTGGGGTCGGCTTCCGTTCTAACCGGAAGCAGGTGAATACCAGTATTTTAAATGGAGCGACTTCCTATCTGACCTCCACAACCTATTTACTGGGTAATACGATACCCCTTGGTAAGACTGGATGTCAGACTTTCGGGCTTCTGGTGACCCGTAACGACTGTCAAAGATCGAAGATTGACCACCGGGACGAAACAAAATCAAAATCAAAAGTCATTTATTCAAACTAGGCTGAGAGACAGCACTTTTTGAACGTCAAAGTTCTATATAAAGACAGTCCTCCAAAAACGCCCGCCCGTCACCACTTCCTAGTGTTTTAGCTGTGCCCAATGGCTTAACGTGCTTTCCGAGGCACATAGGAGTCTCGGTATGTAAAGGTGGTAACCCATCCATGGATCAACCCCGGCAGGCGTAGCTTAACCTGATGGATTGACCTGTGCGGCTGTTATTACTTGAGCCACGAGCTCCTCAATATATATTTATCTTTATGGAAAAAAATATTAATATTTGTGGATATTAAATTAAAGATAAAAACATAATAGACTTATTAAAAACGCATTTGCTATCATGTATCCTTAGTTAAAAATGTTAACATTTACGTACTTATTCAGTTCATAAATAAAACACATCCCAAAATGAATCATAAATCTCTATGTTAGGAACAATAAATTTTCGGTTTTCTGTATCAAACGGAGATTTGCGGCGTAGGGCGGGTATGGGCGGCGTTGCTAGGCAACCGCCCCCCTTCCCACCACCCTGGCGCCCCCTACCCGGATCACTTTTAAACTTTCATGTCGGAAAGTTTTTAAGGTTTGCTTGTGGCTCTCGGATTCGCCATCTTTTTGTTTTAAGCCTCTTTCAGAGGAAAAAAAAACAACATGAATAAAGTACACGTGCCCATAAAATGTTCTTGATAAAAATACTCGGAATACCTAACTAATTTATTTAAGCAGATATAAGGGAATTCTTTGACTCGTAAAAAGTATATATTAATTTTACATAGGACGCGAACCAAGCGTCGTCTAATACAATTAGAGTAGCGAAAGAAAAATATTTTCTTCTAGCATTGAGAGAGATGATTTGATTTGTAAATATCGTATTATTTATTCTGAATTGGGTGAGTACATGCAAGGAGAAAATTGCACCTAATTTTAATAGAAAAAATACTGCTATGACAACAGCTGTAGGTACGTTATGGAATACTTAGGCATACTTTTTTTTACTGTTGATAGGCACGCGTATGACCACTATCTCACGCACATCTCACCGGATGGTAAGCGATGATGTGGTCGAAGATGGAGCACGATTGCCTAAAAGTAACCTACTTACTCTTGACTTAAAGCGTCATTAACTGCCAATGACCTTGAGTGGTTAGCTTGCGTGTTGTGTCCACCCAATAATAGGTCACCCATCAAGGAGCGCTGTCCGAAATTAAACGCATTATTCATTTATTATACATAAACAACAAATAATATAATAAAACACGTATACTAAAAAATTAGTAATTAAATTATCTTTAAAATGGTGAAAGTTTCATAAAAATATGCTTAATAGTGTTTGGGTGATTCTCAATTTTTATCCGCGTTAGAAATAAATTTACAAATTAATTACACTATGTTAGACAAATATAATTTCAAATATTCACATAGCGAGTTACGAAAACAATGGTCTAGATTAACATATATTTTTTTCTAAGAAATAACACTAGTCGTTTAGACTTGATGTTCAATTTAAAATCATTAGAAGTCGTAGGTTGTAGCTATCAGGAAACACAGACTCGCCCGATGATGGAACGGGTTTGGCGGAATAAGCCTACAAGGCCATATTTATAAAAAAGGTAACCATGAGATTAATTTAACACTGATTAACAGGTTCTTAATTCAAAATTTTGTAACAGCAAAAATTATGTGGGTGGTAAAGTACTACTAATCTAAAAAACTAATCATTTGAAGGAGGTAAAAAAAAGGAGGTTTTGTCCTATAGACAGCTGAATGTGATGATGAGACGTTGCTATCTTGAATTTAGAATCTGCTTATCTTTTTTTTCTTTTAGAAGTAAGCATTATGGTTTGCGAGTTTTATAAAAAACTAGCTAATGCCAGCGGCTTCGCCCGCGTGGTATTAGTACTCCCCCCATTATAAACTATAGCCTCAATTCTCAATTCTTTATTGCGTACCATAATGTTTATAGTTGGTAGGGAAATCATTATATTAGTCACAATTATGGACCCTGTCGGGCACAGCATAGATCAAGTAGGAGAGAGGAGGAAGACAACTACTGTTTTATTAATACAATTAATAGAATTCAATTAAACAATTATATTGTTTTTTATTAATTTATTTTTTTAATTATGTACTAATAAGTTAGTACCTAACATTGTGTAAAACCATTATTATATTATAGTTTTATTCACTTTGATTATTCGTTCGTATATACATATCAATTAATTATTTTTAACTTATTGTTATTTTTATTTATTACTAAAGGTGAGTTATTTATTGGACGCTCCATATTTATTAAAATATACTTAAATATATATGTATAAAATTTTCGTATTATGAGTAGGTAGGCGTATCTTTTAGTGAGTATTTGTACATAGAAATAGATAGATAAAAAGTTACTTATAATTTATCATTTAAGTATTCACTTATACTATAGTAGCATTTGCTTACAAGGAAAAGCTTTAATTTATTCATAAAAATGTTGTATTTATTTAAATTCTTTATTATTTCGGGTAACTTATTATAAATTTTTATGGACATGACAAAGGTACTATTGGAGTGCATTATTAGGCGCGATGTTGGTAAGTTTAGTCAATTTTTATGTCTTAAAATAATGTTCGTTTGTATGTCCTCTCTAGCCTATGTGTTATTCTGATGTAGCAATATTACTGTAAAGTTTTATAAAAAGCCGTTTAGTAGTTTTTGCGTGAAAAAGTCACAAACATACAGCCTAACAAACTTTCACATTTATAATATTAGTAGGATATGGGGTTCACGGGCCTCATCTCTTTGAGAGTTCATAATAGTGTAATTATTTGTTACAAAACACGAGAAAACCGGTGTAATCAAGTAATCATCGACTAAAAATAGTAAAAATAAATCTAAACGGCTAGCTACCTGGCTAAGTATATTTTCCTGTAAAGTGCTCGACATATTTAAAAAAAAAGATGGAACATTTTTCCTCGCTCATCTAATGGCGGAAAATGTCGAGACATTTACCTCGCCACTTACCTGTTATATGTGAACATAATAATGCAGCTTAAACGGTTTTATAAAACTCTAGGTATGCTATTTCTTTTTTTTAAGAAATAAAGTAGTAATATTAAATGAAGAAATGTAACTAAATGTGTGAAAATGACCAGTTTTTAATTTAAATTTTGTTGCAAATTTTGAATTCGATTTAACTTTTTCCCAGCAAAATAATTACCAAGTTACTCATTTACGTACCTACCCACTTAATAAATAATTATATTAATTAATGCTGCGAGGTACATACCTCGGTAATAAATAATACCTAAATTCGCCAATCCTTTTTAGAGTTCCATACCTAAAGGGTTAAACGGGATCATATTATTAAGACTCCGCTGTCCGTCCGTCTGTCTGTCTGTCCGTCTGTCACCAGGCTGTATCTCATGAACCGTGATAGTTAGGCAGTTGAAATTTTCACAGATGATGTATTTCTGTTGCCGCTATAACAACAAATACTAAAAAACAGAATTAAATAAATATTTAAGGGGCTCCCATTAAATAAACGTGATTTTTTTGCCGTTTTTATAGATAATGCTATGGAACCCTTCGTGCGTGAGTCCGACTCGCACTTGGCCGGTTTTTTTTATTCAGAAAACCTTATAAGAACCGAACCAAGTTTATTCTATTTAGTCTTTTTTGTCTCGTTTATGCCTATGTTTCTTTAAACTTAACAGACAGATGTGTTGCTGGGGAGTGTGATGCGCCACTTCTTCCTCCCAGCTAAAACAATAGGAAGTAGTGAAAGTCTTTATATAAAACTGAGTTCAACCAGTGCTGGCTCTCAGCCTAATTTAAATAAATGACCTTTGATTTATTGACTCATTAAAACTGAAGGCCAGCCAACCTCAAATAAGCGTTTCGAGATAAAAAAAACCTTCACTTTAGATCACTCACGTGATTCTTTCTATACAGAATGTAAAGTTTATAAGTTGCGAGAGAGCTACGTACAAAATTGATGAGGGAACGTAACCACGCGAGCCGCGAAGCAGCCTGGGCTCGAAGGTGCTTTTAGCCAGTAATTGGTAAGCTTTTAAGACTGCCGCGCGTTCGTTTGACGTCGCCCGTGTACTGCCGACGACTAAAACGAATATGGAGCCGTTTTGCCGCGAAAAAATAACTACAAACAAAAAAAGTCTTGCCAGCCAGGTCGCCGTTTGAGTCTGCATAAAAACTCTTTACTCAAAATTGAGGTTGTATTTTTCGAGAAAGGATTTCTAACGTTTTATTTTTTGGTTGTGTTAGTTTTTCTAATATTTACATACCTGCCTACTTCCTTGGACTTATTTATAAAACCAAATTTCTGGACTAACTTCTTCGGACGTTAGTATGTTACATGAGGAATATCATGAATTCATGATCACATTACAATAAATGATTCTAAGATTTTATTTGGAGAAATTTAGATAATATTTTGTAAGAACATAGAAAAACCTTGTCTACGGGATTGTACAGACCACTACAAAAATCGAACGTCGGAGTAAACATTTCGTCGAATACGGATTAACCCGATTAGGAACGTTAGGTTCTTGTTTTACCACCAAATGTATAAAATCCTTACTACAGTAAGTTCAACCAAGTACAAATTCGTAGCACTAGAGCCCCGACTAGAAAATACATTTAAAAAAAATGTATCAAAACAAAACACAATAGCCCCGACCCAAGCCACGTGGCTGCAATAAAAAAGTTAAGAGTTCTAATTTCAAATTAACAGTGGGCGTAAACGAGCGCGCGCGCCAAATTAGGCGGCAATTTTGACAGCGGGGTAACTTAGAATTTTCCTGTCAAAATATTTTTGCAAACAATTGACTTGTTCGCATTCAATAAGATTTTTTACACCCACTTTTCAAATAACAAAACAAAACCACAATTAGCATAATAGTTAGTTGTTACTTTTTATTGTTAAAACACAATACGCTACACTGAATCAGTGTTCCGCCTTTTTCTCTCAGCAAGCGACAAGCGTAAATGTTAAAAATAAATGCGATGGAAATAATTCATTACCCTAAGTGACCTGCCTAACAAATCTGGATCGTTAAATAAATTATTAATCAGTGAAAATGGTCCAAAAAGGATGAATTATAAAATTACCTCTCAAACGTTTCGTGGCGACCGAAAAGGGTATGCTTTCAAGAGCTTTACACACGATGTTTCTGTCTCTTTTTGCACTCCAGGTTGCAGGGCAGGTGAAGGCACCCCCTTTCAAGGGTCGGCTACACTCAATCGTTGGTAAATTCAGTCCTTTCGTAATAAAAGGGTGCCCCATAAATGTATACCAACATTTTATGTTGATATTTTAACATATTTTTCTACAACATTTCCATTATAGCAGTGTTACACGAGAAAAGCATTCCCAAATGAGAAACTTGTTATAAATACAGAAGAAATAATTAAAAACGAAAATGTCCCTTAATAAAAGCAATCTCCCTTACATAAAGCACAAGCATCAATAATTTGGTGAAGACAAATCGAAAAGTTAAAGGGTAAGGGGTACATTATAAAGTAAAATTGAAACGTTTCTTGAAACGACAGATAAATCGTGTGTCTACTTTAAATTGATCTTTGAAACTCCCCATTCTCCCCCTGTTGTCGCCTGAGGAATGGTAAGTGGAGAGGGGGTTGGGGGTCTAGTAAAGTTGGTTCTAAAAATTGATGTATTCGGGCATGGTTAAACGGCGGGGTCCGCACCGTCACAGCCATTAAAAACTTATTAAACATCATCTCCAGCAATTACTCCTCTCCCCCAAGTTGGGCCACGCAGCTCCCCCACCTGTCGCCCAGCTAGTGTTAGCTCTAAGCTCTAAGTAGGATCGAGGACGTATTTTACGCGCGTGCTCTAACTTTGTAAAAAGAATGGGTGAGAATTCTTGTGCACGGCTCCAACATTTAATTGGCGCGAGACTTGCTTTCACACATCTAAGCAACTACTACCAGTTTTCTTGCCTCAGGTAATACTGATTTTTCAATAGGTAAACGCTCAATGCCTGAATTTTATGTGTTTGCTGAATGCTGAGATGTTAACTCTTTCCGTATGCCATGCTCAGTGTAATTTTATTGTATCATTCTGTACTATTCTTCTCTTTTACTTTGTATTTGTTACTGTTATTTCTGTGTCGAATACATGTTTTCTATTATATTTTTTATCTATTTGCATCAACCTGTGCAACTTTCTACCACTCATCAAACCAATGCTATCGATCTATAATTCTCACGACCGTTTGATTGGCCAGGCTGAAATTTGCACGACCACGTGTAAGCACCATCTATAAAGCTGTGTACCTACTCGCCGGTCTCCCGTCGGACACGACGGCGGAAGCCGCGGCTGCCTAGCCCCCGGATGCAGACACGTCGCCGGCAACGAACCGGAATTTATTTCACTATATTTTCACTATTCCGATATAAAATATCGCGAGTCGAAGATTATCAGCGTTAAATTAACGGAAGAAATTGATTTTGTGATGTTGGGTTTTTTTGTCTCTAATATTTTTTTGTCCTTTTTATCGTTAAGGAAAATTGAGGCAAATATAGATAGATAGAGAATATACCTAATTACATAGACAGACAACTTCGTTGGACATCATTGGAGTCTTGCTTGCTTGCCACAACATTATACACAATATTCATATTAGGTCTAATGTCAGTCTAACACCAAACTTCACACATAAATACGCGTTCAAATGTGCGGTTATCTTCTCATTCTTTGGAAAACGTTTGAATGCTCTGTAGACTCTAAAAATAATATTTATTGTTTTGTTTTAAATGACTTCGTTCCTGAATATATTTTTCTGCATTTATTTATTACCTAAAACCAATTTTTTATTTATCAAAATAGTGTTTAAAACCAGTTCTATTTTTAAATAAATAAAGCTAAGAACACACAGGCCACGTGTCACCAATAAGTGGACATGAAAGCTATGCAATTTTCCTACAGCCCCTCTGCTCTCACAATGAAGTATTTCTATTTGTAGCGTGTATCACATAGTATTATAATAAGAGCGAGGGCGGGTATGGGCGTACCCTACACATGGTCACAACAAATGTCGCACTTCCACGTCTTAATTCCCTTTTGTCATGTATTCTGAATTTATAAAACTGTATTAGGAATAAATAAATAGATAAATCAATCTACCGAGCATTTTCCAACCTAAAAAAAGCGGAGATGTTAAAACTTTTTTACAAAAAAATAGAACCGACTTCCAAAAAAAGTGCAAAATAACTTTAATTTCGGAAGTCGGTGTTATGTTTTGTGTCTTTGTTTTTTGACACCGACTTGCGAAATTAAAGTTATTTTGCACTTTTTTTGGAAGTCGGTTCTATTTTTTTGTAAAAAAGTTTTTTATTTTTCACTTTTTAGTTGTGGTTCCCCATTAAACTGTGTTAACAGTTCATAGACATACGATAGCAGCAATCGCGATTGATTTGCTGTAAATTTTTGAAGAGTTCCGTTGTCTGTCTCCGAAACCCATCATCAGATCTTTTTGAAATTTAAATGGGACCATTTCGGAATAAACCCCTTTCGAACAAAAAAAAGAATTTTGCAAATCCGTCAATATATCACGGAGTTATGCCCGAACATACATAAAAAAAAAAAAATACAAACATCCGAATTGATAACCTCCTCCTTTTTCGAAGTCGGTTAAAAAGAAAAAAAACGGTCTTGTAAAGTATATGTGAAAGGCCTGTAGGAAACCAGCATTTGTTACAAGTTCTTTGGCCAGTATTTGAAAGAGTGCCTTCATAGGAATACCCAGACAGACAAATAAAAACAACAATTTTTAAACACGCATGATATTGCTCGATAAATAAATTTAAATGTCACGACTTTCCACTTCTATACTAGACGTGACTTTAAAAAGTATTTTATGGCCAGTATATCATATTTTCCCATAATTTTTTTATCTACTGCTTTCATTAGAAGCGTGATTTTGAAATTGAATAAAAAGATTTTTATTAGTCGCTAATTACTTTTGGCATAATTTTAGATAACGTAATTAGCAAGATTATGGACATTAATACAAGGCATGAAATTAATAAACCGAAAAGGGTCCGTATTCGCCAAACATACAAACTACCATACATATAAGTATGGTAATTTGGGAACATTTAACTAACTTACTTTAAATAAACAGTATTTTGAATACTGCTTCTGCCCAAAATCCATCTGTCTAGCCTCCTCCCAACTATCTTGGGGTCGGCTTCCAGTCTAACCGGATGCAGCTGAATACCAGTATTTTACATGGAGCGACTGCCTATCTGACCTCCATAACTCAGTTACTGGGTAATACGATACCCCTTGGTAAGACTGGATGTCAGACTTTCGGGCTTCTGACGACCCGTAACGACTGTCAAAGATCCTCGAGAAGAGCCACGAGCTCCTCCTAAAATTCTACCCATGGATATGAAAAACTTTCATCAAGGAAGCCGAGGTAAATTTCCAAAAAAATATTGGGCTATCCACGCAAAGACATCATCAGCTGTTCAAAATAACTATGGGAAAGTTCCAATCTTTTTTCGGAATTCCTTTTTTTTACTTTACTTTCTTAGAAAGTTGTCCATTTTTATCGGCAGAAGCAATATTTAAAAGTACGAGTA
Organism: Polia nebulosa; assembly: GCA_951329385.1. NCBI lineage: Eukaryota > Metazoa > Arthropoda > Insecta > Lepidoptera > Noctuidae > Polia > Polia nebulosa. The sequence goes on from OX589598.1 coordinate 12,052,900, forward strand.
ACATTTTGTTTATGAGCTTTAATGAAAAAAAAAAAAACAAAAAGTTCGAAATATCTTTAATGTCCGGCAGTCGATGTTTCTGGTTTTGTTTTTTGACACCGACTTCCGAAATTAAATTTATTTTGAACGTTTTTTTCGGTAAAGTTTTTTTATTTTTCACTTTTAGTTGTGGTTCTCCATTAAATTGTGTTTACAATACATAGACACACGATCGCAGCAATCACAAGTAACTTGCTGTTAGTTATTGAAGAGTTCCACTGTCTATCTCCGAAGATCTTCATCAAATCCTAAACATACTAAAACCTTTCTTGAAAAATATGCATTTGAATAACGAAAGCCCCATCTAAATCGGATTAGCAGTCTTCGAGAAAATCGCGGACAAACATACATACATACATACGGGTCGAATACAGAACCTCCTTGTTTGAAGTCTGTTAAAAATCATGCTTTAGAAGCATGATTTATTGAAACCCATTTGTTAAGGCTGTACGTTGTTGTCTGTCAGTGAATCAGTGAATATAACATTAACAAAGTATTGTTATCAAGTTCAAGGAACCCAAATAATTAAAAAAATAACTAGTGTTTAGTCTAACATACACACTGCACTGCTACACGGGTTAAACCTACCATTTCAGTTCGTGATAAAGATTTTAGAAGTACTCAAAATGATTGCACAGTTGGGAGTGGTCATAATTGTTTTGGCAATAATTATTTATTTGCAACACATGGTGAGAATTTACCGATATTGGAAAAAGAGAGGAGTTATTGGACCCACACCATATCCAGTTGTAGGAAATTACAGAACTGTCATATTTGGAAAAGAATCAGAAGGAGATTTTTTGAAGAAAATTTATGAACAGTACCCAAACGAGAAGTATGTTGGACTATACAAGGGAGTGCGACCTGTGCTCGTTATTAGAGACCCAGATTTAATTAAACGTGTGTTAATTAAAGACTACGACTTCTTCACCGATAGATGCTTAGATAAGCCAATACAAGTTTTCAAGAAAAGTTTATTCATCATGAGAGGAGACGAACGTTGGCAAACGATGAGACAAACTCTTTCGCCGATGTTCACGAAATCAAAACATGCCAAAATGATTCCATTTGTACAAAAGGCTGCTGACAGTTATATAAATTTCGTGGACTACTTGGTAAGCAATAAGATTGAACACGAAATACATGATTTAAAAACTAAATACCTTATAAAAATAATTGGAAATCTATTTTTTGGTGTAAATCTCGACGCATTCCATGACAACAATGAATTTCATAAAGCTGTAGGTGCTGTGTTGGATCCACAATTACAATCTTCGCCGATACATACCATTTCATACATTTGTCCTCCGATTGTGGGCATGCTAACTCCTGTAATACGTCGTGAATTTGAGAGGAGAGTGATTAGTGCGTTCCGGAATTTTTCGATGTCATTGATTTACAAGCCCAGAGATAGCAAAACTGTAAGTCCTATCTTTATAGAAACTTTGATTAACTTAAAGGAAAACTCTAAAATAAGGAACGGCCGAAAGGTTCCGGAGATAGATGACGAAGATGTTCTACAACAAGTTATGACGCTGAGTTTAGCCTCTTACGAGTCAACGTCTAATCTTTTGGCATTCATGATCCACGAGTTAGCGCTCCATCAGGACATTCAGGAGAAATGTAGCGAAGAAGTTAGGAATGTGTTTAAAAAATATAACGGTGAGCTAACTGCAGATGCTTTGTCTGAGATGAAATATTTAGAAATGACAATGGAAGAAACTATGAGGATGCATCCTTTGTCGTATTGCGTCGACCGCAAATGTGTGGCCAAATATACATTGCCAGATACAAATGTGACAATAGACAAAAGAGTCTTCATTTTTATACCGACTCATGGACTGAACCGTGACTCCAAATACTTCGCTAATCCAAAAGTTTTTGATCCAGAAAGATTTTCACCTGAAAATAAAGTTAAGATTCAACCAAATGTTTTTTTGCCATTTGGAGATGGACCGAGAAAGTGTTTAGGTTTGTACGATGATTCAATACTAATTTAAGAAATCCATTTGAAAGAAAAACCACTGCTAATAAAGGGGATATCATAAAAACCACGTTTGATTACTGAGAGTTCTCTTTGAGAACTGGTTTTTTTTTTTTCTAATTGATGGAGGTATTTACAGTTTCTAGCATAAATCATAAGCATAATATGCCTTCTAACGTTCCTACTGCTGGGATATAGGACTGTAGGCCATACAAATATTTGTTCCGTGCGGGGATCGAACCCGCGACACGCAGCGCAGCAGTTCATTATGCCGTTTCCCCACGATATTTTCCATCAATGTTTTGAGAGCAGTGATGTAGAAATTATCTACACAAAATGATGCGCCTTCCTGGGTTCAATCCTACGACCTACACACTTATGTAAGTCAGAGCCGTTATCACTGGGACAACACTGCTTGATTGCTACTGGTTATAGCGTCTAGACTGAATAAGGGTAGATTCGGCGGCATGTTTCAATCATTTTATGCTCTTAAGAGCTCATACCTCTAAAAACTAAGTGATTCAAAAACGTCGGTAAATTTGTAATTCAGTTTCTCTATGAGTAATTGTCCAGTAGTATCCCGGAATCGTACTCAGTCGACATCCCCTGTTATAGGATCTTAAACATAACAGTCAAGATGTGAACTTAGACCCACAAATAACTGCACCTCAGCCGTTATTTGTGGGTCGAAGTGGCCTTTTTTAGGTTTCGGTACCTGAAGGGTCCAAACGGAGCCCTAATGTTGTCACTACGGTCCGTCTGTCCGTCTATCTGTCTGTCCGTCCGTCACTGTCACAAAATTTTGTTACGAAGAATTTTTTAACTTCCCATTGACCTATGCACTTGAAATTTGGTGATAATGTTTATTATTACGTATAATTTACTAACAAATACCAATATTTGGTACGGAACCCTTAATGTGCGAAATCCGACACGCACTTGGCCAGTTTTTATGTTTAGTTCTTTCAGTCCATCCAATGGTTGGTTGTCTGAATATATCGTAGCTGTCAGCAATAAAACCGCCATTGTACCCATAGGTTTAAGTTCATGTATATCCTGTAACTTTTTTGGTGTAGGTACAATAAAATTTATTCTATAATATATCCATCATGCTATTTTCATTTCAATATTTCTGTTTTCAGGTATAAGGACTGCGAAAATGTTTGTGATCCTATGTATGGCTTCATTTTTACGAAAATATAAAGTAACGCCATCTGCGAAGACAAAGCCACTGAGGTACGACCCGTCGAAGTTGTTTGCTGTGGCCGCTCTAGGAGGTCTGTGGGTGAACATAGAACCTAGGATTTGAAAATCGTGTATTTCAAATTTATTTTTGCATTTGTATAACATGTTACTATTTTAAATGAAAATAAATAATCTATGTTTTGGTATTGGAAGTGTGATCAAAAGTTTTTTTTTTTACGAAAGGTGAAAAAGTACAGGGTAGGTACTTAATACGGCCGTGAATCAAATTTTGATCAATATACAACCTGACACTGACCTGCAAATTGCAAAAAACGTAAGATAATTTGAATTTCGCCGGTTACCCTGGCGCTTCCCCCTTAAAGCAAAACAGTTGTTAGTTTGTTTCAATCCTGCGGACTAGAAAATATCGACGTATGTAGGTACAGGTTCTAAAATTCTTGGCTCATTCGAACGCGACTGTTTTTAAGGATTCTGCCCATCACATCGAACATATCAAGCATGAAAAGAAACACGACACGGTCTGCTAAGCCCGTGACCGTAGCATCGGCGTATCATCCAAGCACTATCCGCGTATCATGCGCGTGTCACCATATCAACCGTACGTTCCCGTTCTTTCACTTTTAAGAGTCCAGGGTTACCAATTGGAGTAAAATTCCACAAATTGTAGGAAATCCAGTCCGATTGGATAATCTGTAGACAGAGCAGTAATTAATACGTGGAAAATACGGGAAATCTTGGCTCTTTTATTCATTTGATATTTAAGTTACAATTAATACAATAGACAATTTAATAAACTCACAAGTACTACTTTTTTAAGTACTTATTTTCAATAATAAGCCAACTAAAAGCTCAACAATTAAATCATCAGACCCTGGGCAGTTTGGCAATACCTAGTATAAAAACGCATACTTCACTTTTCAACACATATCGAATGAGCCTATACACGATAGTTCTATCTATTTTAGTTGAGAAGATCCTTTGTTCCCCTCCCAGGTCCATCATCAGACCAGCTCGATATCACCATAGTATTACATTTTACTCTAAATCACACAAGTACGGCAAGTTTCTGCTTATTAATCGGAGGCCAGAAAGTATCTTAAAAATGGGTTTCTGATTTGTAAGCAGACTCAGATACGAACAAAAGAGGTAAGATTAATATAAAGCCTGTAAAAATGGTAAGACTGGCAACACTTCTATAACGGGCTTTGAATGATCATCATACGCGGTTAAAACCCGAATACTCACCGGTTCGGCACGTTCCGTCACCGACAAACACCGTCGCCTGCTATGCGCGGCCGGTACCGATACGTTCCGTTCAAGGTACGCGACGGTATTGGTCGGTGTCAGGACATAAACAATTACATATTTTAAGAAACCAATTAACATAACTTTGTTTAACTTTATAATCATTCTCAATATATCAATCTGAATCATCACAATGTTGACATTAACATGACTTTGCTGTGTCAAGAACCAGACAGGCAGGGAGTGATTATTAAGATTGCGCAAAATAAATAAACTCGACATGGGTTGGTACTTTTTTAGGGTTCCGTAACCGAAGGGTCGAAATAGAGCCCTATTGCTGTCACTCACGTGTCCGTCTGCCCGTCTGTCTGTCTGTCCGTCATCACACACAGGTTTTACAGCCAAACGGTTGGAGCAACAATCTTTAAATTTTCACAGTATAAGCATCTTATTGACCCAAAGCCATACAAATAGTCAAAATACATTTGATACAGAACCCTAAATGTGCGAAGTCCGACACGCACTTGGCCGGCTTTATTTGAAATCCTGGCTGATCCAGGAAGTGATGCTGTTAGGATTATTTATGACATAGCAATGTATCTGTAATTAAATTTTTTGTAAATATTAAGTGAAGTTAAGCTAAATTATAAGTTGATTTGTAAACTTAGGTTAAGTTACGATGGGGCTAACATGCCTTAAAGGAATAATACAGTAAAATTTTTATTATAATACATTTTATTGTGTCATTGTTACAATAATTGCCTATTGTAAGTTTAGCTTAAAGTAAATCTGTAACTATTTGATATAGAAAAGAAAAGAAAGAAAGAAAAAAAAATATTCTGCACAGATATAACGCACATTACAGAAAAACGGATTAATTAACATAACCATACAAGAATGCTAAAAGCCTTGTATTCAATGAATGTAAGTCTACATTAGATATAGACGGTGGTCCCAAAACTAGGCGGCGGCGCTTGTATCTTGGGGACTAATGCCTGACATGCCTTAATTTTTCTTTCTTTTTTTGGCCCATTATTGGAGTAATCACAGATCCATCCTGCCCAGGGGTTGAGGATAAATTTGAAACATAGTTACCTCGCCCTTGGGCACTCAGGGCAAGGAAGGAACAGGGGTGGGTTTTTGTCAGTAAGAGTCTGACACGCCCTTCCGCTCCACTCTAGAGCGGAAGATGTCATTGAATGATTTCCCAACCCAAAAAAAAATTTAAAAAAAACCACAGACTCATTTGTGACAGGTCAAGATTCAATTCGCAAAGCACCGAATAAACGCTCCAAATGGTCAAAATAGCCCCAAAAACTTAAACTGCTTGAAAACTGCTAAAATAACCTGCAATGTCAAAGTAGTTACACGGGTTACACTAGTAAATTTTTTTTTCTATAAAAGGTAATTCACATTTAATGTATTTTAGACCTACCCTCTTACTACAAAAATACATGTCTCAAATTTGTACCACGTCAAGTTTTTTTTAATTTGCCACATCAAGTTATTAGGCTTTCTTGATAGAATAGAATAGAATAGAATAGAATATAATAAAACTTTATTGTACACCAAAACAGTCACACAATTGCAACTACCACCAACTGCATGCAACTACTACTAACAATTTTTTTGCGTACCACGGGTCTTATCGCTGAACAGCGATATCTACCAGACAACCTTGGGATGGACTGAAAGAACTTAAAATCTAAAAGCAAAAACAAATAAAATAAAATATCTTCATGACCGTGTAAAATAGGCCCAAATACCTTTTGTTGTTGATTGTTAAATTATCCTGTCAAAAAAGAGTATATTTCCAAGATTTCTGGAGTAGTACCTATGTGATAAATGTAGAAGTAAATATATTATTGAAATGGCTTGCAGGGGAAAAGTAAACTTACAATTTGGCAAGTGATGAGCATGGTGAACGTTTTCATCAGAGTTGAAGACTTATGAAGACAGGTACCAAGGTTTTTTGGCTAAAAGTGTGTCAGTTGATTACATAAGTAAGAAAGAAAACGTTTATTTACCTCGCACAGGAAAACATAAAATTTTGACAAGGCATGATATCAAGTGATAATAAAAATAATTAAAAAAATAATGTTATAAATAACGTTAATAAGGCACTACCCGTTACAGGTAACAGGTTAGGTACTTACTATACTTCTGCACCTCAAGCTTTTCAGAATATAGGTAAGTATCTACACGCCAAATACCCACTAGAATGCATTTTTTAACTTTTTAGTTCCTTGTCCCAGAAAACAAAAGCTTGTTTTTAAAAATATTTTTTTACCTTCAAATTATTTTTAATTTTTTAGTGGATAAGTATTTTAGAGTAGGCGAGATGTTTTAAAATATTCTACGGATATTATGATGTGATGTAAAGTGCTCCTCAAGACGGATCAATCGAGCCCAAACTCGGTGTGGTTATGTTGTTTTATCGCAGAGATGCCGTGGCTACCTTCCAGCTTCATCATCAGACCCTGGATATCATCTAGGCGTAAAATGCTCCTCAAGACGAATCAATCGACCTCAGACTCGATGAGTTTTTCTTGTTTAATTTAGAAGTTATTATGGTCATCGTCCATTCTCCATCATCAGATCAGCTTCATGGTACGCACAGCTGCATTAAGAGTTTAACCCCCCAAAAGACATGTGCGTTCAAATTCTTGATAGGCCGAAGTTGGTTTTTGTATTTTGAAAAACATTTTATTATAATTAATGTACTGATTTACTGAATAAATAAGTTTAAGGCGCGGTATTACCTCAATAGTAAAAAAAATGGTTTCTTGGATAGTCGAGTAGGACTAATGCAATGAAAACATCCTTTGCAAAAAATACAGTGAACAGAGAAGGGTCTTTAGTTAGAAAAATTTTAACTGAATAGAATAGTACAAAATAGTTTGATATTCCCAATAAAAATTTTGGAAATTGCTCCATAAAAATAAACTTTGGCTTCGAACATCTCTGTATTTTCAGCTATAACAACATTATTTTTTTAAGAATTGAATAGAATTAGTATTATATTAAAAAATAATAATAATCATTTTATTTCAGGAATTCCATAATTTGTTAGTAAACATTAACCTTAATAACTATGTTAGTATGTATACTTGCAGGTTGGACAAATAATGGACGAGCGGGCAATCAAATTTCCTCGCAATGACACTCAGGAGACTGTTCGAGCTGCCCCGGAATCTCTGCAGCAGCGAGGCGGCACCCTTACGTTTGATCGCTGCGAAACCATCAGTGTTCGCATCAGCAAACATTTCCGATGCACTGCAGAAGCGTGGCAGCCCCAGCAGCATCCTGAAATGCATTGTTAAATTGAACTCGAAGAGCATTGATGGCTTTCTCCGTACAACCCGTCCAGAGGCTGCACGTGTAAAAAGTCTGACAATATGCTTTAAAAAGCGTCACTTACACTTTACACGTGCATCGAGCAAACCTACCCCAATGCTCTTCGTTCCCTTTCTGCATCTAGATCTTCTTTGAGGCCCACGATGACAATATGGCCGAGATATTTAAATTGTTGAACACGACTGAAGACACTACCTGCCAGTTGAGGATTTTGCTTCAAAAATAAGAACCTCACTCTTTTTGGCATTGTAACTCAAACCGTGCTCCCCAACATACCCCTCACAAACATCCAATAGCTTTCTCAAGCCGCGGAGTTTTCAAGACTGCTTGCCGTGCATAGGATAGAAGGTTCAAATCCTGGGCACGAAATGTGCTTTTTATAATATTAATGTATTGTTTTAGTGAATAAATAAGTATAAGTTAGTTTAAAATTATTTTAAAGTCGTTTTGTAACATTGTTATTTTTCAATAAAACGTTATATATAATAATACTTTTATAATAGGGTTAACATTTACGAAGAGTTATTCAACTGTCATATAGACCGGAGGTTTTAAGACCGCTTGCCGTGTACAAGATTGAAGGTACAAATCCTAAGCACGAAGTGTGCTTTTTTTCATGCCTTATTTTTATTTAATTTAAAGTATTTTTCTATATAGTTTTAGTATATTTATAAAGAATTTAAAAATCAAGAAAAGGAAATACTTTAATACTTTAATTATATTTTACAATTTGATTTCATAATTTACAGTTATCATACTAAACATACGAGTATTTTGCCAACTGACACATCTTAATTTCTTTAATGCTCACATTTTGTTCATACAGAACAACTATTTTTATTCTCATAAAATTAGAAATCATTTTAAAAAAGTATTAGTAAATCATAGTCTTTTATTTACTCTTCGTCAGTTTAAGTGATCGTATACATCTAACGTTGTAGTTATAACTTGAGGGTATGGATTAATTTTATAAAGAAAACGTAAGTATGTAAAATTAATGGATACCCTCAAATGATATATATATCGATGACGATGGGATTGACGTTTGACGTCTGTATCGGTGTAGACCTGTCTGTCATTCTTACTGTCGGAAATAATACTAAACACAAATATTGGTGAAAAAATTTATTATTATTGTAATCTTAGTGCAATATAGCGTGACATATATTGAAGTGAACAATAAATAGAGTGCTTATGGGACACAAATCAACAAAACAATAACACAGTGACTTTGCGAAATTATCTGCTTACCCTCTTATCTTTTACAACAAGTGGTTGCAAGCTCTTGACGTGATAACAGTGCCATCTGTCTTTATTTATTTATTTGACTAACGATCCGTAACGAGTCATCTCTTGGGCCATCTAGCCTGCCAACCTAGAACCACTTGCTAATCGTCTGTTGCCATCATGCCGGGTGTTAAGTGTGGAGGTTGCGGTCGCTTTATCTCGACGGTGGAGGGCGCTAGGTGTGGTAAATGTCAGGCCCAATATCACCGAGTATGTGTAGGCGTTGCTTCAAAAGCAATTATTACTGCAAGCTGGCGTTGCCCCGAATGTAAAAAGGACCTCGTTAGGGACAACAGGGCTGAGACCCCAGTCAGAGGCCATGCGGAGGGTTCTCAAGCTGGAAACACCCCCGTAGAACAAGCCTGCATGGAAACGGTTGTTACAACTAATATGTCTGAAGACTGTCCCAAGCCTCCACCTATGCGGTCTGCGTGCCTATCTCACGTTGCTACTCCGCCGCCTTACAGTGCCTCTGTAGCCGATGTCACGGCCCGGGAAATATCGCTGATCGCCGGCTCCGACATGAAATTAATCATGGAGGAACTGAGGGCGGTGCGTGCGGAGATCCAAGTCTTTCGCAAGGAAATGGAGGTGGAGATGATGGAGCTCAAAACCTCTATAAATACATGCGGCATGCGCATCGATGGCCTCGAGGCCAGAGTGGTCGCTTTGGAGCGGCGAGCTTCTTCGGGCCCGGTGAATGCCGGGGCAGTGGACGGGATCGTGGGGGAGTTGAGGCGCGAGCTCAATGACAGGGATCAGGATCTTTTGGCGAATGACATAGAAATAACAAATATCCCCGAGGCCAAGATTGATAACCCGATCCACATCACCAAGGTTATAGGCCTTAAGCTGGGGGTCAAGTTTGAGGAGCGCGACATAGTCAGCGCGGAACGAGTCGGCGGGAGGCAGCTCAATGCGACGAGCTCCGCTGGTGCGGCAGAAACTCGCCCGCGCGCCATTGTCGTGCGCCTGGCGCGTCGTGATCTGCGCGACGAGCTGCTGGCGAGCGCACGAGTGCGGCGTGGTGCGACGACAGCCGACCTTGACATGCCCGGCCCGGCACGACGCTTCTTCCTCAACGAGCGTCTTACAAAAACCAACCGCCAGTTGTTTCGGAGGGCACGGGACGCTGCTGGCCTCTTCGACTGGAGATTTGTATGGACGAAGCGCGGCCGCATACTTGCCAGGAAGAGGCCGGGTGACCCCACACAGAGGATCCGCACTGATGAAGACATATCTCGGCTTTTTGGAACTGTCAACGAAAATGCATGATTACTCTTTGGTCTTATTTTTCTTTGTGTTATTTTTTAAGTTCTCGTTAATTATTTCTAATTGGGAAAATATGCGTCTCAACTGTTTCTTTTGGGTGTTTCACCACAATTCGGGTAGTACGTATAATCAGTTACAGTTAATAGTTTTTTATAAATCTGTTTTATATATCTATACACTTATTATTATTATCTATACACTTATTATTATTACAACATATCCTAATATTATCCAAAAATTATTTACAATCAAATTATTTACAATTATTCTAATGTATTACAATTACAGTACAACATCACTCAATCATTTAAGCTCACTGCAACCCTCTGTTATACATATTTCCTACATCTACATAAACTCACACATACAAACACAGATACACAAGACATACATACAATACACAGATGACAAATGCAAATGACTCCGAGTAAATTTATTAAGTTTGGTCTACTGAATGCGGGCTCTCTAGGGACTGGTCAGGATGAATTTTTGGTAGCCATGATCAACCATTCTGTGGATGTCATGGCTATCAACGAGACTTGGTTGCGTAAGGGTGAGGAGAACCGAGCGCCTAGTGTGCCTGGGTACAAGCTCAGGCACATACCGCGACCTACGTCTGTACGTAATGGGCACGGCGGAGGAGTCGCTTTTTACATTAAAAACGGGGTAGCTGCGCGTGTAAGACCTCACCCTGATCATCCCAATGTTGAACAGCTTTGGTTAACTCTTCATGTCAATGGGAAAAAACTACTTATTGGCACTGCATATCGTCCACAATGGTTGGATTTGGAGTCTTTTCTCGGGGGCTTGACTGCCAGTATTGGTGGTTTGGCCCCCTATGATAATGTAATATTATTGGGGGACTTTAATGTTAATATGCTAGATGTCAATAGCCCAAAAACAAAACAACTATTAGATTTTTTTAACCACTTCAAACTAAATCAAGTAGTTCAAACACCCACTCATTTTGTGGGTGATGGTAGTTCACTTATTGACATAATCTGCACTGATGCTTCAATCCGGAATGTTGTGGTGAATCATATAAGTGAACTTAGCCATCACTCGTTTATTACATGTGAGACGATTTTTAAAAAGCATAAGTCCAAACCAAGATCTGTCGTATTTCGTCCGCTCAGAGACATATTAGAGGACTATTTTAACATAGATTTGGAAACTATACCATGGTCGATTATTGGTGACATGAGTGATGTCAATACTATGGTGCAAACATTTAACGCATTTATGATCCAATTATTCGATCTCCATGCACCTATTAAAAGGAAGGCCTTTAAAACCCGCCCTACTCCATGGATAACTGCTAACATCAGACTAATTTCGAAGTTGAGAGATGAAGCCAGAAACAGATTTCGTAAATCCAAACTACTGGGTCATAAGGAATATTATCTTGATCTGAAGCACCAAGCAATCACGGCACTAGTTAACGAGAAGACGGCATATTTCGCCAAGAGCATAAATGACCAAATGGAGGACCCAAAACAGTTGTGGCGCAACTTAAAATCGGATGTGCTTCCAGACCATAGGCAAAGATTGCTGCCAAGTCACTTCAACAACCCTGATGAAATTAATGCGGCGTTCCTGGACGTCCCAGGTAATTGTCATCACAACATCTCACAATTGTCCTACTTTGAATCTCATAGGTATGGTCCTGCCTCATTCACACTCACAACAACCAGTCCCGAGTCAGTCCTAAAAATAATCAAGAGTCTAGGGTCAAATGCACAGGGTGTCGATGGTATAAGTCTCGATATGATGGCTCTCACGATGCCAGCTACCTTGCAAGCCATCACAGACATCATAAACCGGTCCATAGCCACGCGTACGTTCCCCGAACTCTGGCGATGCGCTATTGTACGCCCTATCCCTAAAAACAATAACCCAGCTAATACAAAGGACTTGAGACCTATTAGTATTCTACCTTGCCTGTCTAAGATCTTGGAACGTGTGGTATACTCACAGGTTATTGAATACCTCGAAACAAATGACATACTTCCTGACCTACAGTCAGGTTTCAGAAAGGGTAGAGGTACTGCAACGGCTCTAGCTGATGTTGTGGGAAATATCCTTGAAGCGCGTGACAGGGGGGAGGGTACAATTCTGGCTCTGCTAGACTTTTCCCGGGCTTTTGACGCAATTAATACCTCTCTACTGCTGTCAAAGTTAGCTTTTTATGGCTTTGATAGTGATGCGGTGGAGTGGTTTAAAAGCTACCTTACCACCAGGTCTCAATATGTAGAGATACATAGGGAGGACGGGTCAACGGTGTCATCCTCCCCCCTCCAAGTGTCAAGGGGTGTCCCTCAGGGATCGATTCTGGGGCCTTTGTTGTATATTTTGTACAGTGCAGATATCATAAAGTCCTTTATTAACTGTAAATATCATATGTACGCTGATGATATTCAATTGTACATATCCTTCAAGGGCGATGAAACATCTTTGGCAGTGCAGAAAATAAATGAGGACTTGCATAGAGTGGTGTTATGGTCGGAGGAGAACTCTCTGGTTTTGAACCCCCTTAAATCTAAATTTATGGTGCTGGGTTCTAGGAATCAAGTTAGTGTAATTCTGTCTGCTAACCCTGAGATAGTTATCATGGGAGAGAAAATTGAAAGAGTAGAGCAGGCATGCAATCTGGGGCTAATTATGGATCCAGAGCTGCGCTTTGAGGCCCATGTTAACAATGTTCTCCGAACCTGTTTTTATAGGCTAAAGGTCTTATACGGAATACGAAAATACCTGAGCATACCAGTACGGAAAAAACTTGTTGACAGTCTCATCCTATCCAAGTTAAATTACTGTGATATAGTGTATGGACCATGCCTGCTTTCAAGAACGGGGCGTCTGATCCAACGTATCCAAAATGCCTGTGTTCGTTTTTGTGTCAATGTTCCGCGAAGAAGTCATGTTACTCCATATATTAATGAACTTAAATTATTAAAGATGGCCGCCAGAAGGAAGCTTCATTTGGCCAACTTGTTGTTTGGCATTGTTACTTCTCAAAAACCACAATATCTCTATGAAAAGCTAACCTGGAAACAAAACCGTTTAAAATATGCTCTTCGCTCCATGGTAAGCCCGCTGTCAGGGAAATTGCACAGATCTGCAGCATTCAGGGGTTGTTTCAAGTTTGCAGCCACGCGCTGTTGGAATGATCTCCCACCACCAATGCGACGCCTGAAAACAATACAATCCTTCAAATTTCAACTTAAAAAGTTACTTATATATAATCAAGTGTCCCATCATTCTTGACCATGTACTTTTAGTACTTTTAGTTTTGTTTCATACCTCAGAGGTCATGGCCTATAGGCTTTGGTGTGGGATCTCCCATAGCGTGGGCTGCTTGGAATTTGCGGTTCTGTGGGTCCCTGTATTTGTATGTCTCGTTTCTGCTTTTATTCCTTTAATATTAAGTGCACCACTTTGTTCCTGTAATTTTATACACATTTAGACAAATTATACAATTATTTATAATATGAATCCTAGCTTACGTAATTCAAACCAATCCAATTTTTATTTAATTTATTTTGAATCAATACGATGCCTATATTTATAATTTAGTACTATTACTCTACGAGTATAATGTCTTTGTGCAGTGACTAAATCTAAATCTATTTTTAATTTTGCTTACCATCTTTGTTGTTCCGTTCTGTGTTAAATCAATGTGTTTGTGATATACACCGTTCTACACTTTCATAAACACTTTTTCCCAAAAACAATAAATCAATGACACTACTCGCTATACAATTTCCCTTAACTATTTATTATTATCTTATCATAACATTCATTATATAATGTCATTGCGTAACGCCTGCCAACGCCTGCATAGTGCCGCCATGCGCCATTTTTTATTTTTATTACATAACCTAAACCTATTCTAACATTGTCATTGTCAAAGATAGTTTACTGACAGCTGACAGGCACAGATTAAAATCAAAGCCGGCGGCGCGTGCGTCATGTTGCAGGAAGCGGAATGTTGCCACGTAAATTTTAATATTTTTTTTGCGCTGTATAATATTTGAGAAGTTTTACTCATTGTTTTCTGCACCGGTCGACGTCATGACGTTGGCGCCGGCTGTCGCTGAAAACCAGCGCTGGGGCTCTGTCTTGCATAGGGTCATAGCACTTAAGCTGAGCGATGGCCGTTTTGCGTGGATGTGACGCATTTTTTCCCCCAGTTTTTCTTTTTCTTTTTGTGTTTCTCTGTTTTTTGCGTCATGTTTACCGTAAATAAACGTATTTTCTTTCTTTTTTTTTTCTTTATCGATTAGACAGAGACCTAAAGATAAAGTGACTCGGACGATAGTAGATAATAATTTCATCGCAATCCATATGGGTTCGCTCCTGTGCGAAGCCAAAAAGGACTTAGTTCAGCTTATGCTGCAATATTTATAAATGCGATTTTTACATCTTGGCCTACCTTTAAACACGAGCAATTCTTATATATTTGTATATATAATCTGAATCTCGGAAACGGCTCAAACGGTTTTCATGAAATTTAGTATGCAGGGGGTTTCGGGGGTGATAAATAGATCTAGCTAGTTTCATTTCCAAAAAACACGATTTACCAAAAATAAAAACCGAGCAAGGCTCGGTCATTCAGGTACTAATACTAACTGACACAAATCAGTATATAAGAAGGAGTTGGCTAATTATGTTATTTTAGATTTTTTGAAAAGAGAATTGTTAAAAACAAAATATAGTAAATATTTGAAAAACGTTCTTCTTTTTCCATTTCAGAATGTAACTTAAGGTTCATTATTCTACCGATCCACATTTATTTCACCTATGGGTAAAACCGTTGTAAACTAGTGTTAACCCGAATAAATGCATGGTTTCTGTGGTCACGGATCGCAGCCGCAAGAAAAGTTAGCTGTGTAAAAGACAAGCATGATTTTTAAAATAGTATTTTGAATTTTAATGAAGAAGAAAAAAAATTAGAAAAACAAAAAGAGTTATGTGACCCTGCCAGGATTCGAACCTGGAATCTTCTGATCCGTAGTCAGACGCGTTATCCATTGCGCCACAGGGCCGTATACTAGCTGCTGCCAATGTTTTGATTTACTAGCTTCTGACAATGGCTTCGCCCGCGTGGTAATTACTATAAAAAAAACCGGCGAAGTGCGAGTCGAACTCGCGCAGCGAGAATTCTATACAAACCTGTAGGTATATAAGTAAAAAATATTTGAATTAGATGATGTAACTAAAAATTTATGCTTTTCGCAATTTTTCCTTTATCTGTGCTATAAGACGTCACTTCGTACCAAATTTCAAAATTCTGAGTTCACGGGAAGTACCCTGTAGGTTTTGATTCCCTTGCCAGTGTCGAAAATTTGCAGCATAAACAGCTGTATCTTTTGATTGCGTTGGCTGAGAAGTTTGATTTTTTCACAGCTCTAAGAGACAGTAGACCTGAGTATTTAATATAAATTTCAGCTTGATACCTCACCGCGTTCCTGAGAAAAAGCGTCTTGACAGACAGACAGACGGACAACAAAGTGATCCTATAAGGGTTCGGTTTTTTCCTTTTGAGGTACGGAACCCTAAAAATAACCGATATGTTATTCTGATGTTTAGGTAATATCACTACTTGATTTTTTTACAGCTTTAAGGGACAGTAGTCCTGAGTATTTGATATAAATTTCAGCTTGACACCTCCACGCGTTCCTGAGAAAAAGGGTCTTGACAGACAGACAGACGGACAGCAAAGTGATCCTATAAGGGTTCCGTTTTTTGCTTTTGAGGTACGGAACCCTAAAAATAACCTATATGTTATTCTGATGTTTAGGTAATATTACTGTAAAGTTTCATCAAAATCCGTTCAATAGTTTTTGCGTGTGAAAGAGTAACAAACATAATATTAGAGGTAGGATACATACTGAACATAAAATAGCATAATCAACGTTATAATGTTCTCACTGTTGGGACTTGAGCCTCCTCCAGTACACCGACAAAAGTTTTGCCTACTGCTCCCTTGTAGTACGGAAGTTTTTTGAGAGGTAGTAGTGTTCCTTGTAATCCGTTTTTTTTTTTTTTGGGGGGTGGGAAATCATCTTATGACTTCTTCCGCTCTAGGGTGGAGCGGAAGGGCGTGTCAGACTCTTACTGACTAAAACCTACCCCTGTTCCTCCCTGCCCTACGTGCCCGGGGGCGAGGTAACTCTTTCGAATTTATCCTCAACCCCCGGGCAGGCACTGGCCGTGGCAGGCCCCGTCCTTTGCTGACAACTCTTTGAGGCGCGCCTGGAACACTACGCGCCGTCGACTCTCGGGCCTGGTGCTGATCGGACGGCGAGTTACCCACTACTCGCCGTCCGCAGGCCCGGGTCCCTTCCTTGTAATCCGTCAAATTATTTTTATTATTATTTATTTATTTATCAAGAAACAAGACTCATAGCATAGTGCTAGTTACAATTTACGGCCCATTTCCTCTCATACAGAGGCGGCCTGAGTCCCACCAGTGGGGACACTATAAGGCCGATTATGTTATGTTGAGAACATTTGCAGCTGTTTTCATACGGCCCTGTGGCGCAATGGATAACGCGTCTGACTACGGATCAGAAGATTCCAGGTTCGAATCCTGGCAGGGTCACAAATCTCTTTTTGTTCTTTTAATTAGATTTTATTTTTTCACTAGAAATATTATCTAGTATGAAACTTGACACAGTTAAAGTTTATACGGAGGAAGAGTGCAAAAAGTTAATATTTTATATAATATGCATGAGAAATAAATCATAATATTTAAAAAAAACATTAAACACACTACCATGCGTTTGATACACACATACATATATATAATTATATAAATACTTATGGTCCAATCTTGACCAGTGGGCAACCTCAAGGATTTTTTTCGTAAAAACCTATGGAAGTCAGCGATAGTGTACCTAAACCCGATATTTTCACTTTGCGGGTAATTTTGAAAATTTTTGGGGCTACATTAATTTTTGAGGGTGGAATCATCCAATGACTTCTTCCGCTCTAGGGCGGAGCGGAAGGGCGTGTCAGACTCTTACTGACTAAAACCCACCCCTGTTCCTCCCTGCCTTGAGTGCCCAGGGGCGAGGTAACTCTTTCGAATTTAGCCTCAACCCCCGAATGTTTGGAGCACTTTTTCGGTGCTTTTGCGAATGGGATCAGCTGCTTTTTTTTTATTCTTTGCACGCGTTTGACCACTATCTCACCTGCTTAACCTATCGCAAGTGTTTCTGTGGTTACTCCAATCCAAATCAAATCAAAGTCATATCAACATCAACGATATAAAGATTCAGACTGATATTTTGAGAATTTTTATAATGTTAAAACATGCTTATGTTGATTTGTTTGTTAACATATTTAATTGTTAATTAACTACGATACGATACGAAACCGACTTCAAAAAATGAGGTTCTGTATTCGACACGTATGTGCCTATGTATGCTTGTTTGTCCGCGATTTTTTCTCAAAAACTGGATGGGGTTTTCTTTATTCAAATGCATATTTTTCAAGGAAGGTTTTAGTATATAATACATTAGGATCTAATGAAGATTTACGGAGATAGACAGTGGAACTCTTCAATAACTAACAGAAAATAAACAAATGACTCTCGATTATTGCGATCGTTTGTTTAGATATTGTTAAGGTGAATGCTCCAGGGTAGCCCGCGAAAGTCAAATTTTCTTACGTTTTTTGCAATTTGTAGGTCAGTGTCAGGTTGCATCTTGATCAAAATTTGATTTGCGGCCGTAGCAAATATGTATTTATAGAATTATAATAATTTCGCGGGCTATCCTGGAGCTTCCACCTTAACACAATTTAATAGGGAACCACAAATAAAAGTAAAAATATTTTTTCTTTTACATCATCTCATCATTTTTTTTTTTCATTTTTTTTTTCTTTTTATTTTTTCTTTAATAGAACCGACTTCAAAAAAAAAAAGTGCAAAGTCCCTTTAATATTGCGTCGGTGTGCTTTTTTTGGGAAGTCGGTTCTATTTTTTGTAAAAAGTTTTTTTATTAATGTATTTTTTTTAAAGTGTCAAAGTTCAGTGCGCATCAATTATCTTTGTCTTTTAGGCATATTGGAGGAGGCTTAAAGTAGCCCCACACTCCAGGTTACTTTAAAATATTAGGTTTTTATATAAAATGTGTAACTTTTAACGATCTGTAAATCGAGGGAGAGCGAGGCTTTTCCCAACACAAGTATCTTCGGATTGAAGCCCCGGCAACTTAATTGTATACATTTTCAGTTAGTAAACACATTTTTTTTTTAATGTAATCTAGTAAAACATTCAAAATATGTCAAAAAAGCAGCGGTATACGTGGCTTCTACCTGTGAAAGAGTTCTCGTACGTAAAATCGGTACTGTACTTTCAGAGATTACTTTCTGCAAACGAACCAACAAACAGACTATTTTACCCACACATCACGCCTGCATTTCCCACAGAGTTTGGCAGTGGTGTTCCTATGGTGCATTTAATTATACCTTGTATAATAAAGAAAATAGATGCAAAGCCTATATTTATAAACCGAGTTAATATATTATCAACAGCACCACATTTAGGTAACTCTTTAACAAACCTAGATAATTAATCATCTACATTTAAAAGAGCACACCGCCATTACGTCAAAGATTACCAACTTACACTAAACACAAAAACCTAATTATAAGTACCTGCTGCCAAGACCCCACTTTTCCTCTAAATACTTACATAAGCCAACCTTACCTACAAATATTATGTCGTAGTCTTATCGTAGAAAAGGCCATTTAATGATGTGACCGCCAATATATTAAGAACGGCGAACTAAATACCTACGGTAAAAAGAGCTTACGAGGCCTCTTACAGTCCACTAGCGCCGCCAATCGAAAAAATGTCATAACTCGTAAATAGAATCAAAAATACAAAATATGTTCTATTATTAGTGTGGAAAAGGCAATAACGTAATTGTATAACACCTTATGAACACTTGAAATATAGCTGTTTAGCTAAATCGTGCATTCAAAACATAAACGGCCGTTTTTGTTACAAATGCACGATTTAGCTAAACAGCTATATTTCAAGTGTTGACAATGTGTTATAAAATTACGTTATTGCCTTTTCTACACTAATAATAGACCACATTTTGTATTTTTGATTCTATTTACGAGTTATGACATTTTTTCGATTGGTGGCGCTAGTGGACTGTAAAAGGCCCCTTAAGGCCCTACTACCGACCAAGTGGCGTCCTCATTGAATAAAAAATCGTAGCATAGCATAGAAAATAAATATTAAAGAACCCAACGACAAACAGTACTAAGTAGTAGGCAAAAGTACCGAAAACGGCTGTTTTTGACTCTTTTGCTTACTATTTCGGATATGAAACATTTTGAGACATGTTTTAACAACGTAAAACTACTTTATCCTCTTTGTAACAAACGTGACGTTGGATTCTTTAATATTTATTTTCTATGTTACGCTACGATTTTTTATTCAATGAGGGCGCCACTTGGCGGGTATAGACCCTTAACACACGAAGGTGCTCAAATATTCAATAAACTACCAAAACATATTATTAAGAATGTATATCACTACCAATATTAAAAAATACCTAATCTAAAACAACACATCATTCAACAAAAAGAATAACTCATACCAAAAAGATCAACTACGCCCAGGTCGCTTTTTGCCAGTGTCCACTAATAAAATTCTGTTGTACTTATTAACAACTACCTACTTAATTTTGTATAATTTTTAGTTTTGTTATGCAAACATTTTGATTTGTGGTTGAATATCTCTTGAGAAAGAATTGTAATTCTTTTGAGAAATTAAATATTCCAAACTATATACATGATATACTTACTCTTTTAACATCAATCTATTGATAAGGTTTCCGTTTGACCACCATCTTACCTGATGGTAAGCTATGACGTGGTCGATAATGGAGCACGCTTGTCTAGAAGTAACCTATTCACTCTTGATATCATTGAATGCTCAGAATATAAAAGGTTATAGACGGAGTGTCAAAATCTAGCAATCTGCAGTACCAGAATGCTGCAAAATGAATAAGCTCACATAGACAAAATGAGAAGCCGAAACGTCATCATTACATTCGTCAAGGTCACTCACACATTTTAACGATCCTGCTTCATTTAATGTCGAATGACGTTACGTCTATAACCTTTCATAGTTTAAGATTGAATGATTAACGTTATCCGATTTTGCATAAACAACACGTCAAAACTGTCAACAATACCGTTACACCTTGTAAATGAAATATGTGGTCATATTTTTAGATACTGTTTTTTTTTCCATGGAAATGGATAATTTTCTTCAAGGTAGCCATAATCAATAGGGTATTTTACAAAAAAAAATCTAATTAGTTCGTCAGTTAAATAGCAAAAAATATTGGACACGTTTTTTTCTTTTGTCACGTAAACAAAAAATAAGGGGGGGTTAAAGGATTTGTCACACTGCATGCGTTCTGCGGCCTGCGGTCAGGTCAAAGCGAACGCAGCCCGCATCATGTATGAACAACATTGTCGGTATCAATATATTTTGTATAGAATGCGATCTGACCGTGCGAGCACAACCAAAGAACGCATAATGGCCCGACGGGGCGGTGGGGAGGGAAGGACGCGTACGGACCGGTTGGCTGCGGGCACGCGGGCTGCGGGCTGCGGACGGCGGGCAACGGCCAGTTTGTTGATGTTCGTCAGCGGAGTGCACACAAGTTCATAAAAAAAATGTCTAACGAACAAACAGAGGAGTTTATAGATGTCGTACGACGTTATCCGTATTTGTACGACTTGGAAGATCCCCATTATCGCCCGGACCGCTGACCGGTTGCCCTGCCCGGATCGCTGACCGATTGCTCTGCCCTGACCGCAGACCGATTGTCCCAACCGACAGCGTTGTTCACACATGATGCGGGCTGCGTTCACTTTGACCTGACCGCAGGCCGCAGAACGCATCCAGTGTGACAAATCCTTCAGTGCGTTGAAATTTCGCGTGAAATCACGCTGCGCGACACACACCAAAGTGACGTGACAAGCCCCGACTCCTGAATTTCGATGCGTTTTATCTTTGTAATTTTTTATTGCTTCAGTAAAGCAAAAAATACGTGTCCAGTATTTTTGGTTATTTATCTGACGAACTAAGTAATTACATTTTTTAGTAAAATACCCTATTCTCAAAGAGTAAATTGTACTTACCGTACAAAGTGATCATTTGTTGATCAAAATTAGATTTTTTTTCGGAATTCACTATGACTTTCTTGAAAACAGTATTTAATAATTTAATAATGACCACGCATTTCCGTTACAACTTGTATTACAATATGATCAACCAATGTTTGGCCTTATCCGTTGAATTTTGAATTAAATGTCCGGCCACTTCATGAAAATACCAATTCAACGATCTAGCGACGACACACATACACGAAACTTAGCCAAAGCGCGAAGTCTTACTTCAAAGAGCGGAGAATCAATTAAAACTACTAATAAACTTCTAAGACGTTTCACTGCTCCCCCTACTAGCTCCCCAAAAAGTTCTCTTTAGTGTGCGATGAATTCTATTTAGCTTTGCCTTCCGCCAGTACTTAATTAGGGGCACGAATTGTTTTGATGGAAAGAAAAGGTATTAGTTCACACTAATACCTTTTGTTCGTAAAAGTTGGTATTTAGGTTTTAGAACCTATGGAGGTAGGTTACAAATAAGGGTCTTGTTTATAAAAAAAAACTTTTTTACAAAAAAAAACAACCGACTTAAAAAAAAAATACACTAAAAATGAAAAAATAACTGTAATTTCGGAAGTCGGTGCCAAATAACGAAGAAAAAAATACAAACACCGACTGCCGAAATTAAAGTTATTTTTTCATTTTTAGTGTACCTATTGTTTTTTTTTGAAGTCGGCTGGTTTTTTTTGGAAAAAAGTTTTTTATTTTTCACTTTTAAGTTGTTATACGAGTACCCCAGAACTAAAAACCCCAATAACATGGCACGTGGAATTTAAAACATACTCGTAACTGGAGAACACCAAAACGTCATCTGGGTATACGTATTTTTCGGTTTTTGTTCAGTTTCTCAAAAAGCGCTGAAGCAATTTCGATAGAACTTATATGGGCCCATTTCGGGAGTATGTTCTTTCGGATAAAAAAAGAATTTAGAAAATCGGTCCACAACTGACGGAGAAATCGGTGGACATACATAAAAAAAAAACACATACAGCCGTACATACAACCTCTCCTTAGTTTAAAAACTTATTAGCAAGTTCTTAATATTTTTTTCTGTGAAGAAAACAAATTTTACTTAAATATAATATTAGTAGGTACCTATAGAACTATATACCTAGATAAGAAGATAAAATAGTAAGCTGGATTGTAACACCAAAATATCATCAAAATTCATCATCATTACAGTCGAAAGACGTCCACTGCTGCGTACCCCAAGTATCGCCACAATGACCGGTCCTGTGCGTCTCGCATCCATCGGCTACCCGTGACCCTCACCAGGTCAACGGTCCACCTTGTTGGAGGCCTACCACCGCTGCGTCTTCCGGTACGCGGTCGCCACTACAGAACTTTTCGGCCCCATCGACCGTCTCTTCAGTGAGCAATGTACCCTGCCCACTGCCATATCAATTTGGCGATTCTTTGGGCTATGTCGGTAACCTTGCGGATATCATCATTCTTGATTCGATCACGCAAGGAAACTCCGAGCATTGCCCTCTCCATTGCCCATATGGTGACTTTAAGCCAAAAAAAAAAACATTAAAAAGTCATTTAATTTAAGGGAAATGGAATCCGGAATCTGTAACTCTCGGTGTTTTACACCCGTTAAATGCATAAATGCATTACCTACCCCAATATTAACATCAACTACTATAAAACCCAATGTCATTTTAAATCAGATTCCGCAGAATAATCTCTGGAATACCATCAATCATTTAGCGGTAAGGGCTTCAAAGTGATCTAAACTGAAATTGAATATCAATTAGATATCTTTCATCTCGTAATGAATCTCTCAAACTTGATACCGGTAATGTATTCATAACCAATGGGGTGGTATGCAAACGGGTTGTTTTTTGAACACTTGTTCAGAGGAAGATTTGATGATAACATTCTAATTTTTTTTAACCGTTATGTTAGTTTTGGGTGCTTTTTATTCAGAATATACTCGTACCTATCATACTTTCAGAGGACACGGTGGAGCATACGGTGGAGGTTTGCCCTGCTTGGGCAGAGCACCGCCGTGTCCTCGTGGATGCGATAGGCGGCAGCGACCTCTCGCGCCGTGCCCTGGTTCAGGCCATGGTACGGAGCGAGAGGGAGTGGGGAGCCGTCTCCTCCTTCTGCTAAGCAGTAATGCTCGCGAAGAGGGAGGCGGCACACGTTAGGGAGACTCAACAACGGCAGAGTCGCCCTAGCGCCCTCAGCCGCAGCCGCCGCAGGAGACGCCAGGGGCTGCGAGACCATCTCCGGCCACCGTAGACCCGGGCCTGCGGACGGCGAGTAGTGGGTAACTCGCCGTCCGATCAGCACCAGGCCCGAGAGTCGACGGCGCGTAGTGTTCCACGCGCGCCTCAAAGAGTTGTCAGCAAAAGGACGGGGCCTGCCACGGCCAATGCCTGCCCGGGGGTTGAGGATAAATTCGAAAGAGTTACCTCGCCCCTGGGCATGTAGGGCAGGGAGGAACAGGGGTGGGTTTTAGTCAGTAAGAGTCTGACACGCCCTTCCACTCCACCCTAGAGCGGAAGAAGTAAAAGATGATTTCCCACCCCCCAAAAAAAAAAAACCTATCATACTTTATTAATTTGAAGTTTTTAACCACACAGTGAATACGTAGGTGAGAAGTTTAAATACCTTTAACTACCTGAATTATTGCATAAGAAAAAAACTGGCCAAGTGCGTATCGGATTTCGCACATTAAGGGTTCCGTACCAAATATTGGTATTTGTGAGTAAAGTATACGTAATAATAAACATTATCACCAAATTTCAAGTTCATAGGTCAATCGGAAGTTAAAAAATTCTTCGTAACAAAATTTTGTGACGACGGACGGACAGACAGACAGACGGACACGTGAGTGACAACAATAGGGCTCCGTTTGGACCATTCGGATACGGAACCCTAAAAAGTAGTATAAATAAAACACATTTAATTGTTCCTTTATTATACCAGATTGCCAGGCATTGTACCTTTAGTACCTAGAGAACAGTTTTAGTAAGTATGGCTATAAATGTAAATGTAAGTAAATATTTCTTAATATTATCTGAAAGTTATGTGTAAGAATCTTCCTGTGCAGAAAGTATAACTTCATTCTAATATCTTTTATTCTTGAAAGACAAAATATGCTGTAACAGATCAAAGAGACGCCGCATAAGTTCACAAGTTACGAGCCTGAAGCTAATACATGATACCGACGAACCTACGTACATAATTGTATTTAACATTTAACAAAGATTTGACTTCGCGTACGTCGCTACAGCCGGTACCGTACGATGTACAGACATACAGACACAATCACCGACACAAAGCACTCGCTACATTAAAAGCATCCACCCTTCTCTGTTTCACGTTTTACCTCAAGAACTTCCATACATGATTTTGCGTTTTGTGAAACAAAACATAGTGCAATGCATAAACTTTAAACGCAAGATCGACGAGGAGCCGTGGGGACAATAAAACAAAGAAAAGCGTATCTGGCCTGGAGCGGTGCGGAGCGAGGGGCGGCCGCAGCCGGCGACCAATGAGCGCGCGCGCCCGGCCGCCCCATCGGCCCGCCCCGCCAGGCGCGCGCTCTCCGCCGCGGATGAATGAGACGCAGCATCCCTACAAAGATTTTACATCGATTATGGGGGTATGGGAGCAGGCCGTTTCTGTCTCGCCCGTGGGCGGCGACGTGAGTTCCTCTCGCGCAGTCGCGAACAATTAACGCGCGGGCGGCGTGGTCGGAGCGGCGCGACGTGCGACGTCACTATAATGTGGTTAGTCAGTGAGCGTCGGGGCCGAGCCGACGGCGACGGCGACGGCACGGACCACGAGCAGCGCTCGGGAGAGCCGCGCTGGTCGCTGAGCCAGCGCGCCGGCCACAGCACGGTGGAGTTCAAGAGTGCAGCGTGCGCGGGGGCTGGCGAGCCGCCCGCGCCGCTCAGCGCGCTGCCAGACCCGCAGCAGTTCAACATCTTCCCAGCCTTCTTCAGCCGCCAACTCAACTTCAGCGGCGGCGGCGGATGCGGCCAAGGTTCGAAGATCATGGAGGAGTTGCGACCGAACCTGGTCGGGGGTCTTTTGGGTGTGCCGGGGCTTTTGGACGAGCATCAACAGGATGCGAAGTTCCTGCCTACGGGCGGTGAGAGCAAGTACACGCCAGACAAGGGGCGCAAGTGTAGCAACGCGTCGTCGTCGTCTGCGGAGGAGTTCGGCGGGCTGTACGGCGGCGAGCACGCTGCCACGCCGCCAGCGCCGCCGCTCAGCCGCTCCTTACAGGACAACACTGGTATGTACCCACTTTATATATATATATATTGTGAAATTTATGACAAATACAGGGCAAAAGTGGCTTGTAAATTTGTTTTTACATACATTTTGAACTTAATCCTCAGTCGCAAGTTGGCGACTGCCTACGTATACGTTTGGTGTGAGCACAGCCTTACTTTTATAAAATAAGTATGTAACGCTCTCTCTTAGGTTAAATTAGAAAAGTGTTGTTGCACTCGCGATCCGGAAATTCTAATTTGTTTCTTTCGTAGCAAACACAAATGCTGTATACCTCAATATAAATACACTTGTAGCATAGCATAGAGCATATATGGTCTGAAGTAAAATATTTTATTTATTTATTTATAGTCCAGCATGTCAGTCTATAATGTTCCCACTGCTGGGACACAAACCTCCTCTCTGTGAGAGGGTGTGGGCCACCACGCTGGCCCAATGCGGGTTGGTGGATGTCACATGTCTTCGAAATTTTCGTTCTAGGACATGCCAGTTTCCTCACGATGTTTTCCTTCACCGTTTTGAGAGCAGTGGACAGTAGTGATGAAATATTTAACACTAAGTAAAGAGCCTGTCAGGTTTCAAACCCACAACCTACAACTTGAAAGTCGCGGCTGTTACCACTGGGCCACCACTGCTCTTTTAGATAAGTCAAATCTTTATCCAACATAATTAGTTCTTTCAGTTTCTACTGGCCATTCAGATTACTTGCCCATCTCTGAAACCTGAATCCTGTTTTCTAAAATCATACAACTAACTTACATACCTACCTATATGTAGTATTTCTAAGGGGCTTAGAAGTTGTTATATGTAGGTAATAATAATTCTGTGACCCCCTCAAGTGTTTATTTCATGGTTTTTATTTGATACAACTGATTGAACTTAACATTTCGTGGTTTGGTTTTAATAATAAATTGACAAATGAATCATCCCTATTCTGTTATCTAAACCAATTATTTCTGTTGTTTAAAGTGCACTGGTATTTTGATGGACTAATTTTTAATTATTGATTTGTTTGTTTGTTTACGAAGGTGAATTAATTAGAACAACATTTAGTTGTTTGTCCCGTTATTTGTTTGCCTGCGTGCTATTAATTCTGAAGATGGAACAGAGTTCTTGTTGACTTGGTTTAATCACTGGTACCTATCATATTAAAACATGGTATTTTTTTGTAAAAAGTTTTTATTTTCCACTTTTTGGTTGAGGTAATTTTAGAAAATTTTATGTGGTCAAAAGAAAAATACGCTACGTTCATACAAAGCTGCGTTCAGATATCGTTGAATTGTTATTATAAAATATGTGTATAGTTTATATATTATGGTATGAAATTCCTTCACTCTTCAATTTATCTTGGAACCATAGTTTTTACACTCCTAGCACACAACTTGAAACCATTTTCTTCGCTCGCTGCTGTTAGTCTACTAAATCAAATTGCTACAATTGGCTGAATTTGTCTGCAACAATTAGCGCGCGCCAGTGGCATATCTACCTCTTTTTTATGTATAATATCATTGGGGGTACCACATAACATTTTTAGGTAGGTATAGCCAGAGTGCATCTTATGATAATTCCATTAAACCCAAACACGGCTAAGATACATTGTTTTATTACAAATTTACAGTGCCCGTCTTCCAGCTTCATCTGGAAGGACCAGTGTGGTGCTTTCCTCAAAAGCTCATATCAGACAACAACGTACATGGTTCTCATATGATTTGACCAGTACCTACACATTGTATGGATTAGAACACTTAAAAAGAGACTTTGACCTCTGAGTTTGTTTCGGTGTTTCTTCTCAGGGTAGTCAGCTAGGAAACACCGGCCTCATCTAGCTTAAACTGACAAAAAACATCGACGTGTAAAAGTGTTCTTTGTAACCTTTTTAAAAAATAAACATCATTTATCATAAGATCAGTTCGATGGTACTATTTTCATCAGCTACATTTATTTAAATTTGCTTCGTTATAGTCGCGTAACTATTTTAATCGAGATATCTTATTGCCACCCGTGAAATACTTATCATTGAGGAGTTCCGCTAGCCATTGCCCAGTGTGGTCTTGTTCATCAGTTTTTACTGCAGCCGCTGCATATGCAATCATATATTTTCTAGTAAGTATGCATGTAAATCATGTATACACTAGCGACCCGCCCCAGCTTGTCACTAGCAAAATGCTCATTGTATCTCCCAAATATTTTTATTTTTATACAAACTTCCACCCCCTATTTTACCCCTTTACGGGAGGAGTTTCTTAAAATCCTACCGTAAAGGACCGTACCGTATCCTTCTCCTAAGTCCTACTCTTATCTACCTCTATGCCAAATTTTATCTGCAGTAGGTCCAGTAGTTTTTGAGATTTCGTGATTAATCAGTTAGTGAATGAGTGAGTGACCTTTCGCTTTTATATATAGATAAAGATTTATAGATAAATCAAGAGGCCCACACTGACAAAAAAATCAAAAATACTTAGAGAATGTTAGTAACAATTATCTTAAAATGTATAATTACTTTAACTTTGAATAGGTTACTTCTAGGCAAGAATGCTCCATCTTCGACCACATCATCTCTTACCATCAGGTGAGATAGTAGTCAAATGCGAGCGTATTAATGATAAAAAAAACTTTTAGAGTCAAAGTTATTACATTAGTCGCAAGTGTTCGGTGTATAATTATGAAAGTTAGCTGTTTTATAATTATACACCTAAGCACCGACCTATTTTATTGTAAGTACCTGATTGACACACAGGCTTTTTCATTAATAAAAGAATTTTTAATAGCCGCAGATTGATGATAGCTTCTTTCATAAATTGAACCAATAGAGTCTATAATTGAAACTTGAACAGGAGATTGGATTTGTAAGCTTAGACATCTTTGTACATCTGTGTTTTTTCAGTCTGAAAAACGGTGAAGGAAAACGTTGTGAGGAAACCGGCATGTCTTAGAACCAAAAATTCGTAGACATGTGACATCCACCAACCCGCATTGGGCCCGCGTGGTAGATTTAGGCCCATTCCCTCTCTAAGAGAGGAGGCCTGTGTCCCAGCAGTGGGAACCTAAGGCTGATTAATTGATTATGCTATGCTTATGTAATGCGTAGTCTGAAAAGCAATTGTAGTTTTCGTTGATATAATAAAATAAATATAAAACAAAGTATTTTGTTGAAGCTGTAGTTGAAATGAAAGCGATTTTCCTTGCAAGTGAGGTAAGTAGGGCTGTTGGCCTCCTCGGTTACCCTCATAATAATATGTAAGGATAACTTTTACAAGCAAAATGTTACCAAAACACTTTGGCTGATTGGCTCCCAGCGAGTAATTAAGTCCAGTCCTTACAACAGTTCGGGTTTGTGCTACCCGGTTTCTGGGAAGGCTCTACTGAAGTAAATGCTAGCCTTCCTTTCATAGCATTTGTTCAGCAGCCTATTTAGACCAGGGTAGAATTACCCTGGTTTTAGACCAGGGTAATTCTAGGCTGCTGAACAAATTTTAAAATAATAAAAAGTTTAAAAAATAATGGTAGGATGAAACTCATTGGAAAAGGAGGAGAATATTATAAAAATGAAAGGAAAAATAATTTACGGGCGATCTGAGGTCGGGAAGAGGAAGGGGGTAAGTTTTTAAGTGTAAAAAACGGTTTATCTCGATTTCCGGCAAAACTAAAAGTTCTATGGAAAAAAAGTTAAACAGCAAAGTTGTAGGTAATAAAAAGATCTAAAACTTTTGTATTCACACTTTTTTCACATAACCTCAAAATTGGTGTGAAAAGTTCAAAAAACCAAGTTTGTGGTTTTTCATTTATATCTTTTACAAAAAAAAAAATCACGAAATTTGGCGAAAACTGCCCTTTTTACGTCCCAAATACGCTGTAATTTATTTGATTTGAAATATTTATTTTTTCACCTTATTTTGAATTAATATCGAAAAGGCACCCTTTTTTTTTAGAAGCAATTTATATATCATTTAAATAATATAGATTGATGCTATTTGCTTATTTTGTCACTCATGTACACTCAAAATATCACTCTCTCTCTCTCACACACACACACACACACATACACATACCATCACACACACACACACACATACAATTATAATCTGTACTTTTTTTCTTTATAACTATTTGGAGGTTTAATATGTAAGGGTGGAGCGGAACCTTCAAATACAGGCATTTTCTATGCCTAAATTGAGGTTCCTCGACATGTATTGTAAGCCAAATATAATTTGTAAATGAATAAATAAATAAATTGTTAAAAAAAATCCAGTAGTTCCTGAGATTAGCGCGTTCAACCAAACAAACAAACAAACTCTTCAGCTTTATGACAGCGGCTAAACGCGTTTAAGCGAGCTTAAAATTCGAAAACTGGGGGTTTAGAATTTGTGAAATCGGCCCTTAGTATTCGTTTACCATCGTAGTAAAAGGATAAGTCAGCTAGACTCTGCGATCTGCCCGGGGGTGGAGGATAAATTCGAAAGAGTTACCTCGCCCCCGGGCACTCGAGGCAGGGAGGAACAGGGGTGGGTTTTAGTCAGTAAGAGTCTGACACACCCTTCCGCTCCACCCTAGAGCGGAAGAAGTCATTGGATGATTTCCCACCCCCCAAAAAAAAAAAAAAAAAAAAGCTAGACTCTGCGATAGAAGTGAAAACTTGAACAAAAATGCCCAACGCGCCTAAAGAAGTTTTCACTTTAACCGCGTCGTAGTACTCGTAGCGGATCCCGTAGCAGTGTCGGTGTCGGTGGCGAGTTCAATTGTTTTTTCCTATTTCAGAAATGCCCAACGCGCCTAAAGAAGTTTTCACTTCAATCCGCTACGCGATGACGCTACGCGTCGTAGCACTCGTAGCGAGTCGGTGTCGCGCGAGTTCAATAGTTTTTGCCCATCTCAAAAATGCCTAAAGCGCCTTAAGAAGTTTTCACTTTTAAAAAAATGTACGATATATTTAACGCCACTCGGGGAGGCTCCTCCTACACTATGGTGGAACTGATGAACGCTACTGACGCGACGCTGCAATTAATGTAGCCACTTTCTGTGTCCAAAGATGATACCTAAAAAGTTAGGAAACCATCGATTTGAAAGAAGAACAAGAAGAAACGCATATCAAACGATTGGCGGTTGATAATGAGTCACCAATCACAGATGTTGCCACGCGTTTAACAATGTTTCAGGAATTTTTTGTGTTAATTTAATCTTCATTCCTGAAAAACACTTCGTGAACAATTCATATTTCTTAATGCAATCCTTTTTTCTGTCTATTTACCGATTCGTTACCAAATTCCCTGGCACTGAGATTTCTTTATTATTTCAACCTACCCTAAATTGGACAAATGGTTGCAACATGAAAGCTTTCAAGAAGGTGGGTAAGTACTACAGAGTTTACCAATAACTTTCATTAGTCCAGTACCTGCAGGTATTATTATCAGAGCAGTTCATATGTTCATTTGATTTAGATCACTGCGATAATATTTTATCTAGCTGGTCTTGTCTCCTAGGCTCAGCTGAGTTAAGGCCTCCCACAAAGCTTAGCCGGTATTCCTTTTATTTTTTGTTCCCGGGGTGGAAAATCCTCATGGACGTCCTTCGCCTGGGGCAGGCAAAGGGGTCGGTCAGACTCTTACTGACTAAAAACCACCCCGGTGTTCTTTGCCCAGCCCTTGTGGTACTTACTCGTTTAGGTCGTCTAGCGAACTCTTCCTGGCACCGTCTCCTCTGAGACACTACATGCAGACAATTAAATTAACAATTCACATTTTATAATATATACCTTTTTTAAGAAGAACCTGATTCCTGAGTGCATAATGTTTATTTTCATAAATTTTATCTTGGACTATGTTTAATTTAAAAACTTGGTCTGGATATTGGGTTTGTAAGCTTAGATAGATAGCCTGATAAAGACTAATAAGCAACAAAAGTTTAAAATTATGTAAAAAATATATTTGAAACCCTAACACTAAGCCCTTTCATTTAATATGTCGTACGGTCCAGTTTGAATTTTTTTTTTTAATTAATTTTCTAGCTTTTCCTAAAAAGGAGACCACAGGTGAACAAATTATTTATTTACGTTACACGTCTGTATTTGGGAGCTCGTGGCTCAAAGTAATAACAGACGCATGGGTCGATCAATCAGGTTAAGCTACGTTTACCGGGGATGGTCCATGGATGGGTGACCATCTTTACATACCGAGACTCGTCCTTGCCTTGGAAAGTACGTTGTGCCGTTGGTCCCGGCTGTCAATCGTGGATCTTTGACAGTCGTTACGGGTCGTCCGAAGCTCAGTCAAACAACCAGTCTTACCAAGGGGTATCGTATTACCCAGTTACTGGGTTGTGGAGGTCAGATAGGTAGTCGCTCGATGTAAAATACTGGTATTTAGCTGCATCCGGTTAGACTGGAAGCCGACCTCAAGATAGTTGGGAAAACGCTAGGCAGATTGATTGATTGATTTTTATTGTAATTTATATGGTGTACATAATAAAGAGTATTCTATTCTATTCTATTCTATTGATTGTCTGTTTGGGTCATAAAAATGGTTTGTACCGGATTCGCCCCGAAATCATGTCCCTATCAAACAACTGAAACGGTTTAGTAGATTCGGAGCAAATTGGCTGTGACAGACGGAAAGACAAACAGACGCACGAGTGATCCTTTAAGGGTTCCGTTCTAGCCCTTTTTGGGGTGGTAGATAAAAACAACGACAGCACCTTATGTCATAAGTCTCTTACAAAAAAGTTCCTTTCATTTTGATAATACTTAATTTTCATTGCGTTATTTACTTTATAATTTTTCAAACATGAAGCAATGTATCATGAGTTTTTTTCAAAATACTATAATTTTTCAAACATGAAGCAATGCATCATGAGTTTTCTTCAAAATACATAGGTCGAATTTTTTTGCAAGCTGTTTTGCAATTGGGATGGGTAATAGACGGGGAGGCGAGCGATAAAAAACTGCAAGCAGTTTCTAAAGACTGATTTCTGATATTAACGTCACATTTGTGGTGTAGAGAAGAAATCTGACGACAGTCATCCAGGTTTCGTTAACGTCTGGCATGGTGGCAAAAAAAATACCTCGCAAATACTTTCTAAAACTTGAATATTATCTTGTGAGCAGTATATTACTTAAATATAAGTTTTAAGATCGTCAGTCCATGCAAGTCTTGTAACCGGAAAATGAATGTGCTTGAAATGAAAACGCTGCGGTTTTTTGTCGCTCCAAGGTTCAAATCTTCAGACCTATCTCTATATATAATCCTAGTTGTGACAAATTTAATTTAGTCAGATGCGTCCATTTTTGTTTTCTGGCAGGATAGCATTTCTAAGGGAGTAAGTATTCTTCCATTTATCGTCATCATCATCTGCAGCCCAAATTCACCCATTGCTGGGCATTGGCCTCTCTTTGATTGTTTATCCCCACACTCCTGTGGAAGCCTCAAGTTTTTTGTCGCCTGCCATCCGGCTGTCGGACGATCAAAAATTCTTTCAACCAATCTTTATTTATTATTTTGTGACTTTATCTCTCCGGATAATTGTAAACACTATAGGTTATTATGATATTTAAACACAATATTTTCAATACGCCTCCGAATTATTTCTTTCTTTTTTGTGTGATGTTCCTATTCATTTTTGCTTATGGAGAGTTTACACTCTCGCAAGGTTTATTACAATCTTACGAGATTTGCAATTATCCGGTCTTTACCAATTATAAAAAGCGAAGACACAGTACAATCATCCTTGTTTACATATTTTCATTTAGCTCTATGGGCCTTTCTCGCACACTGTCTCTGTTTCTAATCGCGTGTCTGTTCTGTGCAAACTAAATAACAGGGACCTTTATTGTTTACATTTTTTTCTTTACTGTGGAGCCTCTTTTTTCGGCAAATATTGAAACCATTCTTCTTCTTTCTTTTATTTAAAACAAAAACGTTGCCAACTCTAGGAATTACTCTTGTATCGTGAATGCGTTCACAAACAATTAAACTCACATACATAAGACACTCAGACCCGGAACCATCTGTAGGCCATACAAATATTTGTTCTGTGCGTTAATCGAACCCACGACACGCAGCGCAGCAGCCAATCAACCACTGCGCCAACAGTTTCGTGCTATGTTTCAGCGTTAGTGTAGTGTACGATCAACACTTGACATGAACTACTGCTAACTCCACTGTTAATGCTAGTACATAAGGGCTCTGTCAATGTCAAATTATTATCAGGAAAGTGCGGTTGACTGTACAGTTTGGACTAGTCTAAGATGGAGTAAAATTGAATGGCAACCTACACCTTATCAATTTGCATAACTAATCTAACAGCTGAATTGTAATGATTTCTTAAGTCAGCGACAATTTCCAACCGAATCATGATAAACACTCGCTTCTATGAAATCAATTAATGATAGTAGGTATAATCTGGTATGTTTGTAGGTAAGTACTTTTTAGTCTGTGCTGAATTATAAATTTTCTTTCATTCTTTCTTACTTCTTTCTTTATATACGGTTGGGATGGCTGTTGTTTTAACCGACTTCGCAAAAAGAAGGAGGTTCTATGTTCGACTGCATCTTTTTTTTTATTATGTCCACCGATTTCTCTGTCAGTTAAGGACCGATTTTCAAAATTCTTTTTTTTATTTCGAAAGAGTATATATACTCCAGATGTGGTCCCATATAAATTTTATCGAAATTACTTCAGCGCTTTTTGAAAAAATTAACAAAAACAAAAAATGTGCATACGTAGATGACGTTAAAAAAATTCATACAGTCGAACATCCTCCTTTTTCGAAGTCGGTTAAAATATACAAACACTGACTTCCGACATTAAAGTTATATTTTAATTTTAAGTGTAATTTTGTTTTTTGGAAGTCGGTTGTATTTTTTGTAAAAAAGTTTTTTATTTAGTAAACCAGTTACAACAGCTAAATAAAGACTTCACTGCAGATTACCAATAGATAACTTAGGGTCAGCGCTACTATTAGCGCTGACCCTAAGCTCTATAGCAGCAAAATGCTAGGGTAGGTAGTTGTTTGCTTATAAATTCAAAATTAATCAAATCATAAATTAAATATGAGTTCAAAATAGCTTGCATTATTCCCTATAAAGATGATTCCTTCGCGTATACAAGGTGACCGTCCCGTAAGAAAGTATTTCAGTGTATCTTTGCCTGGATATTGTTGTATTTCAGTGTGTCTGTGCCTGGATATTGTTGTATTTCAGTGTGTCTGTACCTGGATTGTATCTGTGCCTGAAATGGATATTGCTTTATTTCAGTGTGTCTGTGCCTGGATATTGTTGTATTTCAGTGTGTCTGTACCTGGATTGTATCTGTGCCTGCAATGGACATTGCTTTATTTCAGTGTGTCTTTGCCTAGATATTGTTGTATTTCAGTGTGTCTGTGCCTGGATTATTTTTTAAATGTTGCCTCACACTTGGAATTACTCCGGTATCGTGGGTGCGTTTACAAACATTTAAACTCACATACACAAGACACCCAGACCCGGAACAATGATCTGTAGGCCATACAAATATTTGTTCCGTGCGGGGATCGAACCCGCGATACGCAGCGCAGCAGCCGAACGCTCCACCATTGCGCCAACCATGCCGTTAGTCTGGCCGACTGTCTGTGCCTGGATATTGTTGTATTTCAGTGTCTGTACCTGGATATTGTTGCGAACAAAAATTCAGCTGCACCATACATTTATGTTTGCATAACTCGACAAAATGTACCAAACAGCAGAATTTTTTCTCAATTCAAGGTTGGTCCCATAGAAAAACGTGTTCATAATTATGAGTATTGTTTGTGTTTTCATTTATTGTCGTATCCGCCTTGTATAGTCATTTTTGTTAACAAAGAACATGATGGAGCCTTTTGCTGTTCTGTTTGAGTTCACCTTTGAACAACTCTTTGTCCAAAATGTCCAGGTGCAGACACACTGAAATAATTTCTACTATTGTTTCGGAAACTTAGCAATAGAGCACGTTGTAAAATAATACAATTCTGTATTTCTGTTCTGTGTTTACGTTAGCGCAGTTTCAATCCTCCAAGCCCATGCCATATCCATTATCGGAAAACAAGACGAACGGCCGTACAGTGATGTGTTATCGGAACATGATGGTAAACATTCCACCTACGCACAAAACGTTTTGGGAATACTTTTATTGTGCGTACAACTTAGGAGTGGAATCCTCTGCCCCTATAAGTTAAGAGTGAATAAACAAATTTTAGGCAATCGTGCTACATCGTCAATCACATCATCGCTTACTACTCATTAGGTGAGATAGTCGTCAAACGCGATTGAATCAATATTAAAAGTGGAAATATTCATATATTTACAATTTATGGCGCTTAGCTGCACACAAGAATTTACAACTCAGCCTCTAATATCGCCTGCCCAGGGGCTGAGGATAAATTCGAAACAGAGTTACCTCGCCCCTGGGTACTCAGGGCAGGGAAGGAACAGGGGTGGGTTTTAGTCAGTAAGATAGACACGCCCTCCCGCTCCTCCCTAGAGCGGGAGATGTCCTTGGATGATTTCCCAACCCACAAAAAAAAAGCCTCTAAGATCAAAAACGAATCCAAAACCCCTTTAGAGTTGGTGTGTGTGACATAACTATATATAATAGAAAATATTGGAATAAGGGGCACCGCCTTGGATCTTTTTCAGGATTATCTGAGAGGAAGGATTCAAAGGGTCAGGGTGGGGCAATTAGTGAGTGATGAAGCTAAACAGACTTTTGGGGTGCCCCAGGGCTCCGTACTGGGGCCAACACTATTCCTCATCTACATAAATGAGCTCTGCAACTTGAACTCCAACAACACAAAAGTCTTTTCATATGCAGACGATACTGCTATGGTAATAACGGGAAAATCCTGGGACATCATAAAGAGGGATGCTGAGGAAGAATTTGCTCACCCTGAATACCTCAAAGACCAACTACATGTGTTTCGCAATCGACAGTAGGACTCAACCTCGCCCAGAGTATAGTCTTAGAATACATAACTGCCTTGGTACTAACAACAGCTGTAACTGCCCTACAATAAACAAGATAGATACCACAAAATACTTGGGAGTCATGATTGACAAAAGGCTGTCTTGGCACTCTCAGATTGACCTAATCGGTGGTAGAATTAGGAAGTTGATCTGGATATTTAAAATTCTTAGACATTCGGCTAGCGTTGAACTACTCAAAAAGGTTCATGTTGCTTTGGCTCAGTCAATCATGATCTACTGCATTCCAGTATGGGGGGGCGCATCTAAAGTGAAATTCCTCGAGGTGGAACGTGCTCAAAGGATACTTTTGAAGGTTATGTTTTTTAAAAAACTTAGGTTCCCAACAGCTACTCTTTACTCAATAGCCAACGTATTAACTATCCGTAAATTGTATATCTTACACCGTACACGCCACTCTAAAAAAACATAAGTCGCTTTCAGTTGATCCAACTTTATTAACAAAAAGACGAAATGATATAGTAACTAAAACAAGCGCATGTAGAACTTACTTTGCTAGACACCAATATTTAAATCAATCTTCGCATCTATATAACACCATTAATAAAATTCTTAAAATATATACAAAAACTACTTTGGAATGTAAACGGATGGTGACTGAGTGGCTAAAAACTCTAGCTTACGAAGAAACTGAGAATATGATTATCCGTATTATTAAGTAATAATGTATTATATTTATGTCATGTTAAGTCTTGTATACACTTGTATGTATTTATATATAAATAAAAAGAACCTGAATAAATAACTAAATAAATAAATACGAATATATGTATGTATATGTATGAAACATCAATAAATAAATATCCCGTTACCTACCCATATTTTTTCACACACTCACACTCACACACACTACACAGTCACAGTCACACGCACAGACAAACTCACCCATAGACACAGTCGCATACACAAGCACAAGCACCATAACTCACGCTTCTACACACATGTGCGCACATTGCATGCGTGCTCACATAGATTTACTTAGTTTTCTTTTGCATACCACATAGATTTAATATTTTAGTTATAAATATATATAAATGTTATCAAGTTAAGGGAGAGCGGCCTTTCCTGGCACAAGTGTATTCACACTTAAAAGGAGAGGTCAACCTCAATACTGTTGAACGAACTTTTTTTGTAATTGAATAAAACATTTTCATTTTCATAACTCTGCTTGACAAATCAGTAGCATAAATATCTACCAGAGTGGCGGGACTAATCGAAAGAATCACCGCAGACCTGGCACATACAACTGAAGGATCACGGGTGGATTTTACTCAATAAGAGTCTGACACGCCCTCCCGCTCCACCCAGAACGGGAGAAGTTATTTGATGACTGCCCACCATACAAAAAAAAAGCAACATAAATAAGAAAACATACAAATGTTCAAGTAACCATGCTCCCGGAATTCGTAATATTGGAAAGCCTGCACAAAGGCGATTAAAAACCTGGTGAAAGCCGAAATCCACAAGATGCGAGAAGGATATTTGACGGGTGGATGTGTCGACGCTTAGGGGAGGCCTGTGTCCAGCAGTGACGTCTTTCAGCTTTAACTAAGATGTTTTTTTTATTTACTGTTGATAGGCACGCGTTTGACCACTATCTCACCTGATGGTAAGCGATGATGTGGTCGAAGATGGAGCACGGTAGCCTAGAAGAAATTTATTCACTCTTGACTTAAAGACTCCCAGATTGTAGCTATCAGGAAACAGACTCCGGCAGGGAATTCCACTCCCTAGCTGTAAGCACAATAAATGTGTTCTCAAAACGTTTGTGGGCGTGGGCTGGGATGTCCACCATGTACCGGTGGTGCATCGCCGTACGTCTTG
The DNA here is from genome assembly GCA_951329385.1 of Polia nebulosa. Classification (NCBI taxonomy): domain Eukaryota; kingdom Metazoa; phylum Arthropoda; class Insecta; order Lepidoptera; family Noctuidae; genus Polia; species Polia nebulosa. The sequence continues at coordinate 12,091,566 of OX589598.1, forward strand.
TGGTTCGATGATGGAACGGGCTTGGCAGAATTAAATTATGCAATTCCGTCGCACACTTCCCAAAATGCAAACAATGATGATGTTGATACAAATGTTCTGGCGTACTGTATGGCTTTATGATTGAACCAAATGCACGAGAGTTTTAGAAAGAGACTGCCATACATGATGAGACAAAAGTGACAAAGCCAAACGTTTATCTAAAATTTGATGTGTCCTATTGCCATGTACTGTTCAGGTCATTTCCACTTCAGTGGAAACAAAACCAGAATGAGCATCCTTATCATTGGACGAGCTCAATGTTTAAGTGTTAGGAACTCTATTTTAAATATTTCCTCTAAAATAAGTTTATTGTAGGTGTATATTTAAAACTTTACTTTAGCTTTATTCGCCGAAGCTAGAGGCGAGCACGTAGGTAGCCTCCACGCGGGATATGTGCGTATAATTACAATTCCAATTAGAGTAATATTGCAAACAATCGGCCCGAGGGTGACGTCATGAATACGAAATGTCACTAACGACCGTCCCCTTCCCCCTCACCTCCCCACACCCCGCCCTCGCACCCGCCAGCGAAGCCTGAATTTTCAAGCGGCTCGGGTTGCCTGAATATACGCTCTGCACGTTAAATGTACGCTGAATAATAATTGTAACATTGACGAAAATGTGCGGTGGTAACACTGTATAGGAAATGATTACTCAAACTTTGTTTACTTTAATAGGTTGAAGTTAAATTATGTCATTTCACTTTTAGATCTACAAGTTAGTTCGTTGAAATGTTGGTGTGATTTACGTTTGTGATTTCTATGGTTCGAAAGCTGCATTTCAATTGCCAATAAAGTCTAAGAATACCAACAGCATTTGGACTATCCATTGTTTTTGGATATGCTCTGCAAGAATATTCAATGCAGCTTCGTCCTCTAATATTTCAAGCACAACAGTTCTTCAGTTGCTAGTAAATGTATATATTCAACAGTGAGCAACACGTACATAATAGAGGCGACATCTACGGACCACCGTACTACAGCTGGTCACGTAGGCAAGCACTAACAATGGTCGTAGGAACGTGCCTCATCGCCCAGCTGCAAATACGAGCGTCCAAATTTCAGCACCCATGCAAAATAGTCACTACAAATGCAGCAAAATCTATTCCAGAAAAAAAACCTGCTATTGACTACGATAATCATATCCATATTCAAACTCGGAATTAGCGATAATTATTATTAAATTTTGGAATAGAATTTAAACTCTATGTCATACTTAACAGAGTTCAAATTCCAATTCAACCCATACTTTTTTTTTGTTTAAAAATTAACTTAACACATACATAACGCTGACGATACTTCGAGTTGGTGGTGATGGATTAAAATAATACAAATTCACAAAAGAAGGAAGTTATTATTTTATTCAGGAAGGTTTACTAGTTTCATATCATCATTCATATTTTAGGTGAAAGACGTCCACTGCTGGACATAGGCCCCCACTAAGTGTCGCCACAAAGATCGGTCCAGTGCGTCTCGCATCCATCTGCTACCCGCGACCCTTACCAGGTCCACCTTGTGAGATGGCCTAGTATCTTATATCAATATCAAACTAACTAAAATAAAGATCTTGATCTTTTGTCAAGTCTCAAAATATATGTAAAACAGGGGCGTGTCGGTAGGTCATTATAAAGAGATAAAATATAGGGTTGATTATAAATAATGTAATTGAATGAGAAGAAGAAGGAATAAATTTAAAGGAAACGAGAAAATAATGTGGGTTGAAAATGAATATTACAGATAAAAATAATAGCTCTGTCGGTATAGATATTCTATCACCAACATTTTTTTTACTGTAGAAAATATGTTCAAACACACGTATGTTTTATTACACAACTTGCAGGCTAGTTAGTACATACATGGAACTCACCGATAAAAGGAAAAGCAATAATAATTATGATGCTATTAATTTGATAAAAGTTAAATCTAACGTACACGATAATGTAATGAAAAGCGAACTGCATATCAACTGTCAATAATTACGAAACAAATTAACGTAAATATTTAAATTAATATAGTAATAACTAAACAGAACCCCATGATTGAAATATAATCATCGAAACAATCAAAATGCTGTACTTCATTTCTCCATTACTTGTATTCATATGCAATGTATGTATGTTCATTTAAACGTATATGTATAACTAAGTAACCATACTTACATTCTGTATTACATGTATTCAAACGTAATATATGTTCATTTAAGCGTATTTATGTATATCTAAGTCGCTAATTAAAATGTTGTTACAATTAGAAGTCAATGAAGTAGACAGTTTCGTTACCACTACTTATTTCATCTTCAGGTCTAACCGGTTGCGCTTGATAATAAAACCTTCTTTTTGTGAGTGTTCTCATAACAGGTCTGACTTTTTGGACGCTTGCGCTAGTTGTGATGCTCTTGAAAACACTTTCTGGCTTCAACAGCGCATTAATGTCGTCTTGGTTATAACTTTTAACTGTTGATGATTGAGGCGTTGGTTCATCGTTTCCAATATTATCATTTTTATTCAAATTTTTGTCGTTACTATTATTTGCAATAACTTTTTTATGTTCATTTGCTTTGTTTTGTTGTTTCAGTTTATTTAGTCTTCTTAACTCATCGAGCAATTTAACCGCATCAGGGAACTTCTGGGCTATCACTTGATCATAATCAATATCCTGGGTTGAACTCTTCGCTGGTAATCCTTTGTTTTTTATGGAATACATTCCAATACCAAACCTATTGCCGATATCCCTGAGATTTTGACTATTTGGGCCGTCAGTTGGGAACCTTGACTTACTTACACCGTCATTTAGTACCTTTGGAATATGTGGGATATCAAATGATAATCCCGAAAAATTACGATCACTCAAAGGTAATTGTGAATTATTTGGACCGCTAGAAATTAATTTTAAATCATACGGAGCGTTGGAAGATATTGTGTAATCATCTTGACTAACGGGCGATAATCTTGAATAACTTTGATGATCAGAAGGTAATTTTGAACTGTCTAAAACATAGGGAGACAATTTTAAATTACTTAAACCATCAGAAGGAATTGAATTATATGGATCTTGAGATGGAAATTCAGAATTATATGGACCTTGAGATGGTAATTTAGAATTATATAGTCCGTTTGAAGGTAATTTAGATTTATATGGACTATCAGATGGTGATTCAGAGTTATATGGCTCTTCAAAGGGTAGTTCAGAATTATATGAACGGTCAGATGGTGATTCAGAATTATATGAACCGTCAGATGGTTGTTCAGAATTATATAGATCGTCAGATTGTAATTCAGATTTATATGAACCGTTAGATGTTGATTCAGAATTATATGAACCATCAGATGATGATTCAGAATTATGTGGACCGTCAAAAGATTGTTCAAAATTATCATCAGAAGGTAATTTTGACTTTCTTAGACTGTGAGCAAGTTTTTCTAAATCAATGTGGTCGACAGAAGGTAATCTGAACTTGCTCAGACTGTTAGAAAGTTTTTCTAAATCATAGGGATCCGCAGACGGTAATCCAGAATTAAGTGGACCGTTGGAAGGTACGTTTGAATTATATGGGTCATCCGAAGGCCATTTTGAACTACCAAGAGAGTCAGAAGGTGGTTTAAAATTACTTGGGACGTTAACAGGCAATTCTGAGTTAAATAAACCGTCAGCAGGTAATTTTGAATTAAATGGGTCATCAGAAGGCCATTTTGAACTACTAAGAGAGTCAGAAGGTGGTTTAAAATTACTTGGAACGTTAACAGGCAATTCTGAGTTAAATAAACCGTCAGCAGGTAATTTTGAATTAAATGGGTCATCAGAAGGCATTTTTGAATTACTTGGATCAACAGATGGTAACCTTGGATCATGAGGACTGTTCGAAGGTAATTTTAAATTACTTTGACCATTAGGAAGCAGTTCTGAATTTAATGGACCGTCAGAAGGTAATTTTATCGCAACTGGATCATCAGTAGGCACTTTTGAATTACTTGGAACAAAAGATGGTAATCCTGAGTTATGATGAACGTTCGAAGGTAATTTTAAATGGCCTAGACCTTCAGATGGCAATCCAGAATATAAAAGACTGCCAGAAGGCAATTTAAAGTTATTTGGACCGACAGATTGTAATCTTGATTTACTACGACCATCAGGAGGTAATTTTAAATTACCTCGGTGAACCGAATGTAATTTTGAATCATGTATACCGTTTGAAAGATGTTTTGAATTATGTGGATCATTTGAAGGTAGTTTTGAATTATGTGGACCGACGAAAGACAATTTCAAATTATTTGGGTGACCAGAGTGTATTCTTGAACTATGTGGGTCATTTGTGGGTACTTTTGAATTAGATGTATCATCAGAAAGCGATTTTGAATAACTCGGATCAAAAGATGGTAATTTTGAATCACTTGGGTGATCAGACTTTAATTTTGAATTCTGTATATCGTTTGAAGATATATTTGAGTTATGTGGATCACCAGAACCTAATTTTGAATTACTTAGATCGTCAGAGAGTAATCCTGAATTATGTGGACCATCACAAGGTAATTCTAATTTATTCGGACCGTTTGAAGGTGAATCTGGATTAAGACCGTCAGAAGGTAGTTTTAAATTTTGAGTTGGACCTACAGTTGGTAATTTTACCTTATTTGGACCGACAGACTGTTTTTTTGAATTATTATTTGGTTCCATTTTATCTTTATATTTTGCTTTAGGTTTCATTAGACATTCGGGTTTTGGGTTATTACATTTCTTCGGACATTCCACAGATGCTTCAGGACAGGACAGGTCAGCAGGTAATTTTGAATTAAATGGGTCATCAGAAGGCATTTTTGAATTACTTGGATCAACAGATGGTAATCCTGAATTATGATGAACGTTCGAAGGTAATTTTAAATGGCCTAGACCTTCAGATGGCAATCCAGAATGTAAAGGACTGCCAGAAGGCAATTTAAAGTTATTTGGACCGATAGATTGTAATCTTGATTTACTACGACCATCGGGAGGTAATTTTAAATTACCTCGGCGAACCGAATGTAATTTTGAATCATGTATACCGTTTGAAAGATGTTTTGAATTATGTGGACCGACGGAAGACAATTTCGAATTATTTGGGTGACCAGAGTGTATTCTTGAACTATGTGGGTCATTTGTGGGTACTTTTGAATTAGATGTATCATCAGAAGGCGATTTTGAATAACTCGGATCAAAAGATGGTAATTTTGAATCACTTTCAGAACCTAATTTTGGATTACTTAGATCGTCAGAGGGTAATCCTGAATTATGTGGACCATCACAAGGTAATTCTAATTTATTCGGACCGTTTGAAGGTGAATCTGGATTAAGACCGTCAGAAGGTAGTTTTAAATTTTGAGTTGGACCTACAGTCGGTAATTTTACCTTATTTGGACCGACAGACTGTTTTCTTGAATTATTATTTGGTTCCATTTTATCTTTATATTTTGCTTTAGGTTTCATTAGACATTCAGGTTTTGGGTTATTACATTTCTTCGGACATTCCACAGGTGCTTCAGGACCTTTTGATTTTTCGTCACATTTAGTTTGTGGTTTCGGCCTATCAGTAGTTGATTTGATGACACCACCAGCATGACCTGGATCTGTATCAAATTCTGTTAGTGGATGGCTTGAATCAGGAGCATTGGTTATTACTGGATCATTTGGATCTAATTCAGTAGAGTCGAGTGTGTAACTGTTGACTCGAAATTGGGAAAACCATTCATCCATTGTTATATCCTGTCTGGGTTGAAAACAGCCTCGGACTGGACTGAATATATTTCTGAAAGGATCTAATATTCCGGCTTCGGCTATCGATGCTGCGTATCCTGGAAAAACACGAACATATTGAACATAGTCTCGACCTTGGAAATACACCCTAGTACATAAGGTTTCTTCTTTCTTGTTTCAGTATAGACAAGTATCCCATTAAATTAAATCTTCACTAAGATTGATACTAACTGCCACATACCTATAATATGACCTTCGACATTCATCAGCGAACGAAACCAGCTGCGAAGAGAGGTTTCAAAGCCTTTGTTCTTTCGCTTCGCAACCTCTCGGTCACCGCTATATCTTTTATTTCATAAAATAACTAGTTACACCCCGGCGTTGCAATGCCACGTTTATTTTTTTTTATTTATGAAGATTTTTTGGGCCACAAACACTTGCGGGTGTCCTCAGAAGGCCCTAACTAAGTTTCATCACAATCTGATCAATAGTTTAAGAACGCCTAAAGGACAAACCTACAAACATTCATTTTTATTTATATCTCCTTAACTAGTAACCAACTTCACCCCATTCCCCATATTGCTTAAATATAACACTGTTTTTGAGATTTCTGTCATGATAACTTCTAACTATAATGAAAACACACTAAAACTTTTTCCCGCGATTTTCCTATAGATACATGACAATCGGCAAAAGTGTAGCTTTCTTAAGAGGGAAATCAATTTAATAATCGGATCAGTGAATACCTTTTACAACCGCATGAGCAAACAAACATATTTAATGTATTTAGTTGTGTAACTGTTTTGGTATACCTACTAAAGTTTATTATATTACCATTTTTAGGGTTTCGTAGTCAACAAGGAACCTTTATAGTTTCGCCATGTCCCTCCGTCCGTCCGTCCGCAGCTTAGTTCAGAGACTCTTAGTACTAGAAAACTATAATTTGGCATGGATATAGGTACATATCAATCACGCCGATAAATTGGTAAAAAGAAATCATGAAAAAAAAATTCTTAGGGTACCTCCTATACACGTAAAGTGGGGATGTATATTTTTTTGTAGTTTATCCCATGGTGTGGGGTACAGTTGGATAGGCCATTCAAAAACATTACGGGTCTGTGAAAACCATTTTTCGATTCAGGGATCAGTTTTCGTAAAATTAAGCTGGGGCCCTGACAGCTAAGGTTGCTTAAGGATATGGGAAAAAATTCACTGCAGTAGTATTTAAAACGAAATTAAAAGGAAAACTGTCACGGCTAAGTTAGCTATGTTAGTCTTAGAGTAATAGTCGCCCAACTTATAAAATGTTTCTCGTTATTAAATTTCGTACAAAATAAAAAATAAAAAATACTTAAAGGTAAAGTACGGTCTACAAAACCCTACCTTGCACGTGGGCCGACACGTTCGTAGCTGGTTTTTTATTTTTATAATAACAAATTTAAATTAGAGTTACAAGGAGAAAATAGGTTTGTTTGTCACAGGTTATCTCTAGAAGCGCATTCCTTTTATTACCTATGGCTAAATCAGAGATTTATTTACTTTCACACACAATTTTTTTTTAGAAATATGAATCCATGTTAAAAAAAAGTGGTCACACAAAGGCCGCACTCCTAGACGCCACTAATAAACCGATCACAGACATAGGAGTGTTGTTACATCCCTTTATCTTTGAGATACTCAAAAAATAATTCATTGTATCACTTACCGAAGATCACAAATACGATACACAGCACTGATTTCATAGTTGTTTTGACAATGTTTTAATCCGTACTGAGGCAAAGGCAATCAATAAGCAGTCTCTTACTTCGTAGGTATAATTAACAAATCAATTAATATCGAAGCAATATTATCGATCGACTTCGTCTTTGTTTGTTTTTGTTGTAAAGAATATACAAAAAAACTAGACGAAATATTCTGCATATAAACTATATACAGGTATATTCCACCTGATTATTAACTGTCTTTAGTACAGAAAATATCAATAATATTTGTATATAAAGCTACTATTTACCTAGTCACAAACACTATAGAAAAGTCGTTTATATAATTAATGACACAAGACATGATTGTGTCAATATGACAGAAATGTTTTCATAATGATGTCGTCAATATATTCAAGAAGGATACCAAAGAATTTTTTTTAAGAAGAGTTTAATGTAAGCAATCTACGTATGGGTTTTAAACACGGGTAAGGTCTTTAGGTGTTAAAAGACACACCAGATCACCAACCCAGCTTATTTTGAACTTAACTAACAATAATTTGGAAATTTTCTCAAGGGAATGTACTAACGAACTAAAAGGCCAGATACTGGCTTAATGCCCTTGATTCTATTAAGAAACGAGCTAAGAGGTTCATCGACAATCATGCACTCGTCGAGTCGAAGCTCCAAAGTCTTGAGCATCGCCGCCGAGTTGCTAGCCTATCGGTTTTTATCGGTTAAATTTCGGGGAGTCTTCGTCGGAATTGCATAGTTTAATTCCGCCAAGCCCATTCCATCTTCGGACTATATACTAGATGTATGGCGGCAGCCCATCCTTAGGTACGCATTAAACGTCTTGAGAACACATTCAGTGTGCGTACAGCTAAGGAGTGGAATTCCCTGCTGGAGTCTGTGCTTCCTGATAGCTAAAACCTTGGCATTAAGTCAAGGGTGAATAGGTTACTTCTAGGCAAGCGTGCTCCAACGCCGACCACATCATCACTCAACATCAGGTGAGATTGTGCTCAAACGCGACCCTATCAACAATAAAAAGGTATCCTCCGTCCTGCTCCAGGACAAGGTCTACCCGCGTCACCGTGTGCAAGGTTCAGCCAAATTCGTTCAGCAGCGATTAACAAAAATCTAAACACACAGACTTTCAATTTGCAATAGTATTACAATTATGCAGTAGGATTATTCACGGCCTATTTCACAACTTTATGAAAAGATTATTTTGCCTCACCTGATCAATAATTTCGCACCAATTTTATTTGTATTCTACTGACTTTCAAAATCTTACGTCAGAAAAAAAAATCAAACTAGGCTGAGAGCCAGCACTTTTTGAACGTCAAAGTTCTACATAAAGACAGTCCACAAAAAAACGCCCGCTTCTCCACCACTTCTCAGTGATTTAGCTGTGAAGAAGAAGTGGTGTAACAAACTCCCCAGCAACACATCTACCGTTAAGTACACATCTACCGTACAGTACACATCTACCGTTTTTATTTTATTTTTTTATTGACATTTTATATTTATTTTTTTTTTTTTTTGACTTGAATACTTTGTTAAGTATTATATTTATTTTTATTTTTTGATTGACATATTATGATTACTATTTTGTTTGACACAAATATTTACTTTGTAAAGTATTATGTTTTTATTTTTATTTTTTTTATTACTTAATTATTGTAAATGTGAGGACTATGTGGGTTATTATTATTATTTTCTCCTCCTTTTTACAGTAATTTTCAACGTTGTCTGACAGTTTGAGTACTTTTGCGGCCTACCCAAATGTCTTTTCTTTGGTATTGTTCGTCATGTCATTGAGCTCCTTAGTGGTTTTTAAGTTGAGCTATTCGACTATTGACAAATGCTTGCACTGACTGGACAGGTCCACTCAAATATGTTTGGTTCTTTCTTCAAAAGACCACTACAGACACTAAGCTGCATGGTCCTCATATAGAATAATGTGAATGCGAGAACTATGTATGTCGTTATATTCATGTAGATTTTATGATTGTCTGGCAGTTTGAGTATTTTTTGCGGCCTACTCAAATGTCCTTACTTTGGTATTGTTCGTCGGTTCGTTGAGCACCTCAGAGTTCTGAGTTGAGCTTCGCGATGACTGACAAATGCTTGCACTGTCTGGACAGGTCCACTCGAATTCGTGTGTTGCTTTCTTCATAAAGCTCATCCCAGACATAAACGTACATGGTTCTCATAGGATCTAACCAGTCCACATTGTATGGATTTGAACACTAAAAGAGACTTTGACCTCTGAGTTTGTTTCGGTGTTTCTTCTCAGGGTAGTCAGCTAGGAAACACCGGCCTCATCTAGCTTAAACTGACAAAAAAACATTGACGTGTAAAAGTGTTCCTTGTAACCTATTTACTGAATAAACATCATTTATCATTTATCATTTATCATTTATCATTAAGTTTCAAGAACTTTACACATTTGTATGAAACAATTAACATAACATATATGTAACATAATGCAGAATATATTATTATATGTATATCGCACAGTGGCAGACACTCAGACAACAAGACACACCATTCATTCACTTTGCCAGAATATCGGCTAACGGTTAATCCTGGTCGCGTGGCGGTCGTGTGCCATTCACACCTGGCTATAAGCTTGTCAACAATCCTTTTACGAGTGAGTAATGGTCAACATTTAGGACGGAAGTGGTCAACCATTTGTAGGAATGCAGATGTTTTAATGTATTGTTGAGAGAGGCGGCACGATTGAATTCAAGTTTTAGGGTTTTATTCTTTAATTCAAGTTCAATACCTACAGCAGTAACGCCCAAACTAACGAAAAAGCAGTCTCTTTTTAGGTAAACTTTAGGAACCACTGAGCTAAACGGTCAACTACCTTATTTTTAACCGACTTTCGAAAAAGGAGGAGGTTCTATGTTCGACTGTATGTGTTTTTTTTTTTTATGTATGTCCGCGCGTTTCTCCGTCAGTTGTGGACCGATTTTCAAAATTCTTTTTTTATCCGAAAGAATATACTCCCGAGGTGGTCCCATATAAATTTTATCGAAATTGCTGTAGCGCTTTTTGAGAAACTGAACAAAAACGAAAAATACGCATATATTGATGACGTTTTTGTGTTCTCCAAATGTTTAAATTCCACGTTCCATGTTATTGGGGTTTTTAGTTCTGGGGTATAACAACTAAAAAGCGAAAAATAAAAAACTTTTTTACAAAAAAAACAACCGACTTCCAAAAAAAAATACACTAAAAATTAAAAAATAACTTTAAATTCGGAAGTCGGTGTCAAATATCGAAGAAATAAAATACAAACACCGACTTCCGAAATTAAAGTTATTTTTTTAAGTTTTAGTGTATTTTTTTTTGGAAGTCGGTTGTTTTTTTTGTAAAAAAGTTTTTTTCATTGTCGAAAATCAATTTTGTTAGATGTCGAATGTCCCGGGATAAAAAGTATCATAGAACATAATATATTAAGTTTAATATAATATATATTCAAGTCATGGTCAGCCTTGTTCCAAGCACGGAGGACCTTAACAAACATTCATCATTACATTCAAATTATATAAGTACAGACTTTCATGTTGATAGTATTAGTAAAAATAAAATCATAACGTTAGCGTTGCACTTTATTTTATTCAACCAGAGAGAAGTTATTTATATTACTCCGTTCATTTAGCCCACCTTTTGACACAAAAAAAAAACACACTGATCACTACAAAAAAAAACTTAACTGTAAATAAAATAAAAGTACTCGTAAATCCCCTAAACAGCTAACCAATATGCGCATAATAATCTCGTTGTAAGGGCCTCTCGACATAATGGAGTGTCGATCGTAAGCGCACGCGCACCCTCGGAACAAATCCGCAAAGCTCATTGTGATCGACGCATCGACCCCTCGGGATCAGCTGGCACTCGAAAAAAGTTATTTAACGGGTTAGAAATGTGTTAGTGTCTGATTGTTTTGACTGAGTTTTGACAGGTTAAGAAATTGAGGCGTTTTAGCTTCGATTCTTATTTTTGTGTTGAGAATCTGAATATATTGTCGTAGTTTTTTGGATGAACTACTTGAGCGGTCCGTATATGGTGAATGTCATTTTTGTATTGAAACCGAAGACTACAATAACATATAGGGTAACTAACTAACTACAATAATATATGATTGAAACTACAGATCACCCAATAGCTACCGTTTGAAGCTGTCAGCACTGACTGCTCCAAGCATTCCGTCTATGGCTGCACTAAGACTGTTTTCTCCCTTATCCCAAATTTCAAATTTCAATATAGAAAACCTCTTACAATTCACGAGATAATGACATCTGAAAATCACTATTTTATCACTGACTGCTTCACTCACTCACTGATCATCAAAAGTTTTTTTTTTTTTGACTAAGTAGTCCTGCAGGTGTATTCGCTAACTCAGTTGACATCAATTTGATTGGCACTATGGAGTTCATTGCTGCTTTATAACAAAAATGTACTCGTACTACGCAGTGCCTATTATAATCGATGTCCACCGAACAAAGCAGCAGTTACTGCATAGTGCCTATCAAATTGATGTCAACTGAGTTAGCGACTACACCTGCAGGTGCCTTGGGAACTTGAAAATTGTTGTGGAGGAAGGTAGTTGTATTTGGATTGAAATTTGCAAAATTCCAATTGCATTGCCATTCAACGTGGCAATGCTGCCAGTCTTATGGTCACGTTTCCGGCTTGCCCAGATGACAATGATGTGGAGGAATACTTCGACGCCTAAGTATAATATATTCTGTTTTTTTTTATATATTATTATATTTTTTATTTTATTTTTTATTGTTGATAGGCACGCGTTTGACCACTATCTCACCTGATGGTAAGCGATGTTGTGGTCGAAGATGGAGCACGCTTGCCTAGAAGTAACCTATTCACTCTTGACTTAAAGACTCCCAGGTTGTAGCTATCAGGAAACAGAGACATGCATAATATATGTAGTTAGGTTGTAAATAGTTAGTTATTAGATAATATTCATTGTAAATTAAATAAGTACTTAAATTAAAGGAATAGATTTGGATTGGATTTTTATATCGGGAAAAAACAAAAATCATCTCTGGGTTCCCAGTAATCTAAGGGTTGGTTTAGAAGACAAAGCTATTAAGCAGCTACTTTTGTTACTAATGCAAGATTTTACTCTAAATAACCATAAAACGTTTGTAAACGTTTGTAAACGTGATATCGGATATATCGGTAACGATATATCGGTGAAAAAAAAAAAAAAAAAAAAAAAAAAAAAAAAAAAAAAAAAAAAAAAAACTGACCAAGTGCCTTAAATCATATTATAGTTCCTGTCATGCACAATGTTCTTCAGTTGCTTTCTTTGTAACTCAATAGTGTAATTACTCTCACACCCATTCACGTTATAAAATGAGTTTTGAAAAAACATACACATCTTCAATTTCCCTCTTTCGTTCATTTTGAATAGTCTGTGGCTCAATGTAAAGCCCTCATTCTAAATCGACAATTAAACAGCAATCTGTAGGATTTGCGGCATTTGTGTCGCTCGCAAGTGCGTTATTGTGCAGAGCATATGGATACTGCCGAGTACGAGAACCCCGCGGTTCGCCCGAGGTGGTCGCCACTGGGGTCCCCTTCACGAAATATGCAATTTTGAAGTAGAAATAAACTTTTTAATGAAAATATTTTTTTGTTGGAATGTTTGATCTACCTACTTTAATCTGAATCAAATCTTACCAATACATTGAATACATTGAAAAACATCTTATTATTATTTTACAGTGATAATTTCAATATTAGGGGCAAGACCTTTACGGAATAATGCTCAAAAGAATGAAAAACTGAGACAATAAATCAGACTATTCTTCGTTGAAGGCCTTTAGTAACTAAAATTATGTTTTTGTTTAAATTGTTAAGCTACAAAGCCATCTTCTCCAGAGGAAGAACAAGCATTGTTCAATAGTTTATCGCTATACGTATGTTGGTTTCAATATTATTTTTTTCTAATTATGCCTAGCGATGTTTTGAGTAGATCAATTATATGTACACTACAGTAATAATTATAATAACTGCACCTACCAAAATTAAATACCTTTATAGATAGAGTTGCCATACGTCCCGTATATGGTTGTTATATGGTATTACAACGATCATTGCACAGTAGATATTTGATTCTTTCAAAACAAGCCATAAGTCAAAATAGCCACATGTTAACAGTACACCGGTTCTTTGTTCTACTTACACCCAGTGCAACAAGTTTCCACTAACATAATCCCCAAGACATGACGCCTCAATTTACACAGAATCTATTATTTGCGACACTTCGCCGTCACCCGACACTGCCGACACTCCGGACGGCCACAGATGGCGCTTTCATGTCAATCGTCATAATTAGGGGATTACCACCCTCTAATGACATGTTACATTGAGTCTCTCTTACGCCCCCGAACAAATGTTCAGCAAATAAATACTGTTCGCTGACTTTGTTGGAAGTCAGGCGCAATTTTTCGATTCTAATTGATAGTACCCCTCGTGCTGATTCGCCGAGATAAAATTATTTGTTGAAATTGGCAGATTTGAGCTGTTTGTTGAATATCAATGTGACTTTTCCTGTCGATCAATTTAATTTAACACACACGTTCCAATAAATTGATAAATAAATTATTGACAGATATAGCCACCACTAATGGAGACGATTAATCATGTCAATCGTCAGCCCATTAAAAGAAACCACACAAAAACAGAACATTTTAACGGAAACATCTAAAATATCCATTTTTAATTTCTATCTCTAATGGCTTAATCGCATCTCGGAAAAATGTCAGGTAAAAAGCGAAACCAATATATTCGCCATCAAAGCCCCTAAAAACACGGAAACGAGTAAAAAAATACAACCTTTTAAACGTTAAAAGGCCCCGTTTACCGCGGACGCAAACACTTAGCTCCATGTTAATTAGTAAGTAGCCAGGAACAGCGTCAAAGGGAATGCATGAATACTTCCAAACCGACCTCCGACGATGCTTTTAAAATCTCCCCCACTTAATTCAGAAGCTCAGAGAAACCGAAGGTAAAGTGATTAAGTCGCCAATATGCGAATTTTTCACAAAAATGAACGTAACGTTTGAAGCATTCCAGCGCAGGGCGGCCATGTGGGAATATACAATTAAAACGAGCTAAGGATCGCTATTTGGAATTCGTTATAAGGATTAACTACTTTAAAATGTGAATTTACTTTTCTCCGCTGTTTGGTTTATATTTTTCCCTGATTTTTCATGACTATTAGGTAATTTTCAATTGTTATTCACACATACAAATCAATTTCCATTTCAGTAGTAGATCACAAGATGAAGTGAAGATTTATAAATGTGCTTAAAATTTAAAAAAAAAACGCCCAAGAATCACTACCTTGGATGTTTATCCTGACCAAAACACCTATTCTTGCATTCCAATGTTTTGTCTCTTTTCATAAAGTACAAAATCTTTAAAGTTTATCGTGCCAAATTCTTACTCTATTCCTCAACAGCATCATAAACTTAAATCCATTTTTACTTCACAAAATCTATTATAAAGACTACGCAAAAATCCCACAGCACAGTTTCACAGCAGTAGTCCAGCTCAAGCGACTGCGGCGAACCTCTGGACGGGAATCATTAGCCTCTTAACAGCGTTAGTCAAACCAACGCAATTACAATTACGCGGGCCGCGTGATCTTGACCTACGGCAACGGGTCGATGCGCTACGCCGGTATGCAAATAAGACCCGTTTCTTTAGATGGATAGAATATACTTTAGTAGTGGAGGTGACGTAATTTGAAATAGAGGGAGGGCAGTCTTTGTGGTAGGTAATCTGGGAAGCTGAGCTGTGAGTGATCATGTTTTGTTTTGAGGTTAATTGGATGATTAGTTTCTTTAGTTATTAGTCAATATCGATTTGGAATTATTTATATAGTCCATTCATTTAAAACTTACGATTTAATAACAACAATTAAGAATTGGGCTTGGATTACCAAGCCATTGCTTATTAGTAGCAATTATGCTATGAATTAATTTTAAAAAAATACGTAATACGTCTCATGCCAATTTCGGCAACGGTGACGGTGACTGCTTTAGTTTAAAATTTGGTAACTACTTGTAGGTTACAAGCATACGACTTAATATTATGAAAGAAACAGAGAGATGGAGCATGCCATTGATATAATGGAAATGATCTCCAAAGTATAATTATTTAAAACAGTTCTTACTCTCGTTGAAGATTCGATGACTGATAATAATATCACTCACCGAATTTTTCAGTAAGATGCATATATTATTTCAATTACAACCAACATTTTCTCCAACAGCGGAAGGCGCCTTCAAGAAATTAAAGCCGGAGCCTGGCGGGGGCAGCGGCGGAGTGTCTGGTGGTGCATCAGCCCTATCTCCAGCCTTAGGTCCTCAGCACGCAGGGCATACTCCTACCACAGCGTCGTGTCCCACACCAGCGCGACGTCGACATAGGACCACCTTCACACAGGTATTTATGACTTTAAAGAAGAACTAGCACTTTTTCAGCGACTACGTCCTCGCCTTTGATTATTACGAAGGTTCATCGAAAATTGGCTTATTCAGTGTCCATATTATAAAGGCCACTTCTGTACAAAAATCTGCTATATACTTACTTACGGTTTGGGCCGAGCCTTGATGAGTCAGTCAGTGAATCAGGACTTTCTTTTATACATAACTAGCTTCTACCAGCGGCTTCGCCCGCGTGGAATTAGTACTTCCCCCGTTATAAACTTTCAACCCTTTTTCACCCCCTTAAGGGTTGAATTTCGAAAAAATATTTTTTTTGTGGATACCTACTATTCGAAAAGAACACACCCTCCAAATTTCATGTCTATATGAGCGGCGGTTTAGGCTGTGCATTGATGTATCAGTAAGTCAGGACTTCGAATTTTATATATACAGGTAGTTGCGTACCCAAGTAGGCCATTGCAAATACAATTTGGCGACATGGGGAATTATTGATCCCTCCGACACCCAGTTCGACTGCGGTGCTCATGTTCAAACTATGACCCATTTGCTGGAGTACCCTAGATGTCCGGTTACATCCACCCTAAAGGACTTATGCAACGCCTCCGACGAATTAATAAACGTTGCTTACTGGACCCAAACAGTAAGATTAATCTAATGTACCGTCGAAACAAAAAGAAGAAGATTATAGTGATACTACGTCTACATACAAACAACGTTAACCTACTCGTACTGTATGCGATTAACATTTACCTATATACAGAAATCGGACAAAAGCCCTCCAGACAAAACATTCGTATGGTCATAGGATCTTTCCTCTTCTATGGGGGACGAGGAACTTATTACCGTTTCTCATATCTGTACATGTTCATTTTCTTCTCCAGCCGTGGTTCCTCAGCAAAGTCTTTTTTTTATTTTAGTGTAGGCAATCATCAGATGACTAGTTGGAGCGGGAGGGCGTGTCAGACTCTGACTAAAACCCACCCACCTGAACAGTTTGCGACCCTGGCAGGAGCAAACAAGTCTTGCACGTACCTACGACTACTAAGCACTAGGTCGTCACCATCGCGGTCGGCTTGATACCACATCCAAGCCGATAATACTGTATATACACCTACAGTACATATATTATACAGTAGTAGATAGAGCGCTATGTTTACCTCCTTTGGCTTTCTAGATCCCCGGCCCTTGCTTAGAACTAATTTCAGTGCCTCAGTGGGTCTACTATTGAAAATTGACTAAAAGGCCACATGCCGTCGGCAAAATGACAGGTTCTTGAATTTTAATATATCAAGCTCCCCTAGGTCCCTTAAATACAGACTAAAATCTGTTACTCAACACGATACCTAACAAGACTGATTTCTAGAAGACTTCGGTTCAGATTTCATGCAAGCTTCTGCAACTACTAATAATCCTGGTCTGCCTGGTGGGAAATAGGCAAGGAACCCGCCGACTTATTATATGTGTCAAGCCTGTACTGTCCCACTGCTGGGCATAGGCCTCCCTCCATTCCTTCCACTGTTCTCGGTTCTGTGTACCTCTATCTCGCCATCTCTTTCGTGGTCTGTCGCGGCCATTTCTTGCGATTTCAGGCCACCAATCTTGAGTTCCCTGGACCCACCGCTCGTTTGGCATGGGGCAGATTTGTACAGCACAATCCCATTTACATTGAGCAGCCTTCTGAGCCACGTCAACAATCTGCCAACTTATTTCCTCAAAATTAACTAAAACAACATCTGAGTCATTACCCTAGATTCTTAACGGGTTGATAACTATAACTAAATTGTTGTTGTTTTATTGCGACAGGAACAATTAGCAGAATTAGAAGCGGCTTTCGCCAAATCACATTACCCGGACATTTACTGTAGAGAGGAGCTGGCGCGGACGACGAAACTCAACGAGGCCAGGATACAGGTCAGTTACCTATTGTTTATTTTAATTGTTATGAGTTTTTTTTAATCATTCATACGTACCCGATTGACCACTATCTCACCTGATGGTAAGCGATGACGTGGTCGACGATGGAGCACGCTTGTTGTAGCTATCAGGAAACACAGACTCCGGCAGGGAATTCCACTCCTTAGTTCCACATACAATGAATGTGCTCCCAAAACGTTTTGTGCGTTTTATTTAACTTAAATGTAACATTACCGACGCCATTTTTTTTTTTTCAAAATTATAGCTGTGTCCGCCTGCTTTGGTCCCGTGGCCTAACCCACAGGGACCGTACATCTTTTTTGGGATAAAACGTAGTCCATGTCACTCAGCAATATTGTAACTTTCTAGTTGCGAAAGAATTTTTCAGTATTTCCAGAGATTAGTTCCTACAAACAAAGTTTTATCTTTATACAGAGTATAATGGATAAAGATGGTCATATTTTAAATACTGCAACTGCGGGAAATGAAAAACTTTCTTCAAGTCATAGTGAATTTCCAAAAGTAAGTCATCATCATCAAAATCAAAATCAAAAAATCAAAAGTCATTTATTCAAACTAGGCTGAGAACCAGCACTTTTTGAACGTCAAAGTTCTACATAAAGACAGTCCCCCAAAAAACGCCCGCCCGTCACCACTTCCTAGTGTTTTAGCTGTGAAGAAGAAGTGGCCAACAAACTCCCCAGCAACACATCTGTCTGTTAAGTTTTAAGAACTTGAATCTATATAATTCTAAGCAACAATCTTAACATTATGTAAAACAGAAAAATAAATATATGCCGTCTAAAATATAATCATAAAATTAAATAAAATAATCCGCCACTTGCCAGCTAGCACACTCAATCATGCCATTAAAAACCAACTCAAGCATAAACACTAAACCAAATTAAAGAAGCCTCCATACATAACTGGTGTGCCTGCTTACAAGAACAAAGATTGAAACTATCAAAGGGCTGTGATTCGAAGCCACAAGTGATGAACTAGGGCCATCACACTAAATTTGGTAGACAATTATTATATGAACTCATATAATCTGTTATAACCATAAGCTAAATATGGAGAAAGAACATCAAGTGTAACATTGTCTTGCGTTCAACACAGCGACCAACTATTATTATCTTCTAAGTAGTCGTTGATGGAATAGTATGCTTTCGAACAGAGACTAGATTTAATTTTAGTTTTAAATGCATTAAAAGGCAAGTCAAGAAAAGAACGGGGTAGCTTATTGTAAAATTCGATACCGAGACCCTCAAACGAACCATGAACCCTACGAACACGGTGGGAAGGAACATGAAGTTTATACTTATTTCTGGTGTTAAAATTGTGGATATCACTGGTCTTTTTGTACAAATGTATATTTTGTCTAATGTATAATATGTTTGCAAAAATGAATTGAGATGGGCCCGTGAGAATTCCAATCTCTTTGAAAATTTCTCGTAAAGAAACTCTTGACCTTAACCTATAGATTGCTCGTACAGCACGTTTTTGTAAAACAAATATATTTTGTATGTCCGCAGCTTTACCCCACAAAAGAATACCATAAGACATAACACTATGGAAATAACTAAAATAGACTAACCGTGTTGTGTCAACGTCAGTATATTGTCTAACTTTTCTGACGGCGTAGGCGGCAGAGCTGAGCCTTCCTGATAGGCCTGATATATGTGCGCCCCATTGAAGTTTGGAATCAACAGTTATACCCAAAAAAACTGCCGAGTCCACAGTTTCAAGCACTTCTTTATTTAAGATGACATTAGGTCCTAGATTTATAACATTAGGTAAGGCAAACTTTATACATTTAGTTTTCTTAGCATTAAGAACCAAGTTATTTGTCGTAAACCAATCCGTAACCATTGAGAGAGCGCTATCTACGTTATCAAAATCATTTCTATTCCTATCTACTTTAAAGATAAGAGAGGTATCATCTGCAAACAGTACTACGTCACAGATACCCTTTAAAAAATATGGTAAATCATTAATATACACCAAAAACAAGAATTGTCCCAATATCGAGCCTTGAGGCACACCTAAATGAACTGGTAGCCCGGAAGACTTAACACCATTGATATCTACACATTGGAACCTATTACATAAATATGAATCAATTACATTTAGAGCTTCGTTTTGGAGACCATAATGACGCAGCTTACGCAAAAGCGTGTCATGGTGTACGCAATCAAAAGCTTTGGAGAGGTCACAGAAAACTCCGATAGCATTTTGCGAGTTCTCCCATGCGTTGAATATGTGTTTTAGGAGAGCAACACCCGCATCTGTAGTCGATCGACCTTTTGTAAAGCCATATTGATCATTATGAAGGAGGCTATTTACATTAAAATATGTTAGCAACTGCTTCAGTATTAACTTTTCAAAAATTTTGCTAAATGCAGGCAGGATGGAAATAGGCCTGAAGTTGCCTATATCATTTTTATTGCCTGATTTAAATAGAGGTATGACTTTACTACACTTCATGAGATCAGGAAAAGTTCCTGAGTCCACGCATTTATTAAAAGTTACAGCAAGATAAGGCGCTACGATGCCTATTATATCACTCAAAAGTTTAATTGAGATGCCCCAGTAATCACCTGTGTTTTTTGATTTTAGAGAGTTAAAAACGTTAACTACGTCAAGTGGTGTTACATGCTCAAAACTAAATGATTGATTGCACTTAGGTACACTACCGTTCAAAAGACTTTCAGCTTTAGACGGGGATGAATTTAAGAAGCGAGTTGTAGTTATAGGTATGTGGGCAAAAAACTCATTAAATGCCTGAGCTACGTCAGCTGGTTTACTAACTAATTTGTTTTCGAATAGAATCTCTAGCTGATTTACTTTTTTATCCGACTTTCCCGTTTCATTATTTATTATTTTCCAAGTGGCTTTTATTTTATTATCAGAATTTTTAATTGTCTCGCTTAAGAATTTTGATTTAGCAGCAACACAAATCTTCTTAAACAATTTAGAGTATTTTTTAACATACTCTAGAAAAGGAGTATCGAACCTATATCTTTTTAAACCGTATAACTCGTATAGTCTCGCTCTACTTTTATATATACCAGCAGTGGCCCATTGGTTGAAGCCAATGGAGGTACCCGTAACGTCTATAGTTTTAGACTTAAAAATGGCTTGGTACTCTTTTTGCACAACATCAAAAAGGGCTCTATAGATTTCATTAGGATTATCGTTGTCTAAAAAAAAAAAAAAAAAGAAAAGATAAAGAAAAGATAAAGATAAAGAGGTAAAGATGGTGTAAGTTTATTTGCTATATTATTTTTAAACTTATTACAACGGCTTACCGTATAAGGCCTGCATTCTATTTTAAGCGGCTTTTTACTTTGTGGCATAGGAAAGCTAACTAATAGTCCACAGTGGTCAGACGTTAAGTCACTTAACACTAAATTTTTTTCTGAATTACAATTACTAAAAAAGTTATCAAGGCAAGTCGATGAGGATGCCGTAATCCTAGTAGGTTCATA
Source organism: Polia nebulosa (assembly GCA_951329385.1). Taxonomy (NCBI): domain Eukaryota; kingdom Metazoa; phylum Arthropoda; class Insecta; order Lepidoptera; family Noctuidae; genus Polia; species Polia nebulosa. Next base: position 12,112,937 of record OX589598.1, read on the forward strand.
AAACAAGTTGTTTAAATTATAAGACCTAAACAGATTGATTAACCTGACACTTAATGAAGTATCATCTAAAATATTAACATTAAAATCTCCACATATCACTATACTTTTATTACTTGATTTTATTTTATTAATTAAATCCTCCATTACCGATTCGAAAAGGCCAAAATCACCAGAAGGGGGTCGATAAACGCAAATTATAACGTATCGCTCAAGTTCAACACAAGACAACTCAACAATGTGCTCGATGGAAAGATTAACTAAATCTAAACGTTGTTTGCATTTCAAGTTATTTGAAACAAGGATTAATGATCCACCGCGAATTATATTTTTTCTTACAAATGCACTTTGTACAGTAAAATAATCATCATTAATAAAAACTACTTCATGTTCTTTCAACCAATGTTCAGTTAAACATAAAACCTGAACGTCATAGTTCTCTATAAATAAACATAACTCTAGTTCTTTGCCGGACAGACCTTGCATGTTTTGATGTACAACATTCAACATATTATGAGGCTTACCCGTTGTCGCATCTAATAGTTTAAAGAACTAGGGGTATCAATTGAAATTTTAGAATTATTACTAACTGTAATCATTGGTACACAACATGTACCTGTGTCACGCTGTATATTGTATGCTAAAAGATTAGCAATTTGTCTCCTACTACTAGGACATCATCATCATCATCAGCCTTTTAATGTCCCCACTGGAGCACAGGTCTCCTCTCCGTGAGAGGGTGTGGGCCCGTAATCTACCACGCATGCCCAATGCGGGTTGGTGGATGTCACATGTCTTTGAATTTTTAGTTCTAGGACATGCCGGTTTCCTAACGACGTTTTCCTTCACCGTTTTGAGAGCAGTGGTGATAGAATATTTTTTTACCACAAAGTAAAGCGCCTGCCTGGGTTTGAACTCATGACCTACAACTTCTAAGTCGCGGCTGTTACCACTGAGCCACCACTGCTCAAAAAGCTTACTCAAGCTCACTGCTTAAAAGTTAGTCCTACAAAGTTATTATCAGCTGATCAAAATTAGTATGGAGGCCCAATTTTTTTTGGAATCGTCTATGACGTTTTTGAAGAAAGTTGTTCATTTCTATGGGCAGAAGCAGTGTTTAAAATATGTCCACCCATTTCCGTTACACCCTGAATAATGTTAGTTTAGATTATTCTGGATTTGTAAGAATTGCTTATGTGAGTAATAGCTCATGGTCAAACCTCTATGGTATCTTTAAGCATTGCATTGCTTGCCGAGCGTAACGATTCGCGGATTGAATTTATATTCGTAGGTAGGTAATCTAAACCGAAATGATTTATTGACTGTCCATATCCGAAATTAAAATTATTTTGCACTTTTTGTTGTTTCTTTTTTTGGAAGTCGGTTCTATTTTTTTGTAAAAAGGTTTTATTTTTCACTTTTAATTGTCCCCATTAAATTGTGTTAATTGTTAAAAAAGATTGAATTTAATTTTTCACTTTTTAGTTGTGATTATAATTAAATTGTAAAAGTGCATATTTATGCAATAGCAGCAATCGTGGTTGATTTGCTGCCATTTTTCAAGAGTTCCGTTGTCTGTCTCCAAAACTCATCATCAGATCTTTATCAAATTTAAATGGGACCATTTCGGAATAAACCCCTTTCCAACAAAAAAAGAATTTTGCAAATCCGTTTCTAAACGACCCCCAAACATACATTTAAAAAAAACATCCGAATTGATAACCTCCTCCTTTTTGAAGTCGGTTAATAAAACCATTAATAAATAAATAACCAAATCAAACCATTCCTGAAGCAATCAACTCCACATAAAAGTCTGAAATATCCATATTCATTTTCCAAAGAAAACACACACGTGGATTTTATATTCAGATGCATTATGCTAAATATTCCACATTCACAATTGAATTAACGGACACAGGAATGTCGGCAAAAACGGACCACCTGCGGTGCGAGCAAAAACGTACGTAAAATATTGCAGCAGAGCAGCACAATAGTATCACGCCAGTCGGTCTTGGATGGAATTGTCGAAATATCAATGATGCGCGAATACTCGGGTAATACAATTTGGAGCGTAGGCCCGAGGCGGATCGAATTAAAGTGGCATCTGTCGGGCTCGGCCGTATGAATACGAAATGCTTACAGTAACCCGCGAGAGATCTTTATCTCAGTTTTAAAATCGCTCAATCCCCCCGGACCCTATATTGATTTGTCCCCCGAGCTCCTAATTTGTCGCTTTAGATGTTTTATTCAGAACATGACTTTTAGCATCCCCTATTAACGTCGCGACTGCCTGTCTACCTATGAATTTTACGTCGACTCTACTCTTATTTTTTACCGCACCTTACAAAGAAATTCTTCTTTCTACAAGTAATCTAATCATCACATATTAACTCTCATGCTTATGAAATAGCTTTCAAGTCATATTTTATTCACTGTCGCTCCATCAAGACGACAATTACTCTTTTCTTTCAAGCGCAACGAATTTCGAAGCTTTTCTTAGAAATGAAAGGTTATGAACGAAACGACATTATTTCATACTTTTATGTCGGTAGCGACGCTAAAAGCACGTGAAATGCGCGTAGGCGAGCGTGCGCCACACTTGTGAGTAGCTACGGGTGAATACGTATGTATGTACAGTCGAGTACGAGCCGATACATGTTGTATGTCTAGCTGTATGCTCGTGCACGCGCGCTCCGTAGGAGGCTATTAACGTTTAGGCGACGCTACATAAGAATGTAAACGTTAAAGACGACGTCGCTCGAGCTCCCTCCTTCTAGAGGAAATTTCGATATAAAAATACAACGTCGCCGGGTGTGCGAGGGTCGCGGGCGGTGGGGGCGGGGCGGGTGGCCCCTGAGGCATTGCAATCCCATCAAATGGATCCGTAACGAAGTTAGCCGCTCATCCTCCCCGCGCGCCTCTCGACATTGTCTCTGCCCTCAAATGAATTCTACAATTGGAAATAAGAAAATGTTTTGTTGGATCCCCGTGCTTTTTCAGTTTAAAGGCGACCGTTTTCTTCGGATAACTCGGTCCTCTGCCACGGTATTAGATAGCTATCTATAGCCTGTTCGGTGCTGAACAAAGTGTCTTAGAGAAGGATCTTTACTAAGTTAACTCTATCTCTAAATTGTTTCTTGTTGATTGGGAGTGTTCTGTTTGGAAATATTTGATGTTTTAGTAATGATGATGTCTTTCTATTCGTTTTGGTTGGAAAGGCATTTTTAACTATAGCAATTGTTGTAGTTTGAACTTATACCTACTACCAATGTAAAGGTAGGTAACCTTTACTTAGCTTTAGTTTGTCTGTCGTCTAATAAATGTTTTTCTTTCTTTCGTTCTTTCTTTTTTCTTTCTTTCTTTCTTTCTTTCATTCTTTCTTTCTTTCTTTCTTTCTTTCTTTATTTCTTTCTTTCTTATAAAACTGAAGGAATTCGGCACTTGTAATTTTTTTATATTTTAGTATTAGTTTTTGCCTCATTGATAAATGTATTGTTTTAATAAGTACTCGTATGTAGGTATGTTAAAGCTGGAACATGACTTAAAACAAACATGAAAATTGTAGGTATTAATAATCACAATTTTTTTTATTTTATTAATACATCAATTTCCGGTTTTTCCACGGCTCTTCCGCCCACATCTGCTGTCATTCCAACTTTGAATGTTGATCGTATTTTGTAAAAACCGTTTTGTGTATTTAGCCAGTATTGTTCATTCCCTTTCTACTTTGATCGTTTCAAAAAATATGTAACTACAAAAGTTTGGATATTACTGCCCTAATCGAATCTATTGATAAAAAGCCACGTTTATTTAAACCGCTAGGAAATCGGTTCGTTTTTCATTACAACGCGCAATGCAGGAAGTCGGGTAGCTTTGCGAAAAAACTAATATCCCATTTACGTTTCCTCCCCCCATCCATACCTACAAAGGGAGTGAATCCCAATCTGTGGGGATCATCCCTTCTAAACGGAAACATAAATATGGAAAGATGTGCGCGTGGTTTTTAGTATAAAACAAAGTTTAGGTTTGGATATTATGTATCTTATTTATAAAAAAAATAAACATGTGATTAGTTTAAACATTGATTATCAGGATCTCAATTCAAAATTTTCTATAGAGAATTCGAAGTTTTGAGATCATTTATTCTCTTAAGAATTATTTTATTCATTTACTTGATAATATTTTAAACTAGACATATCACAAAACAAATACTAAATGTATTACAAAAACTAAGCATCGATTATTATGTTTTGAGGCTAGGTTACAAATATTGAACGGACAAATGATAGCTCTATATACAGGTTCAACTGTCAAAGTAGTAAACAATTTTTCGTATAACACAGAATTTGAATTTAGAATCCGCTAATCAATATTTAAATTAAGCATTATGGTTAGCGAGTTTTATAAATAAATAATTTTCTGTATTAAAAAAAAGAACTAAAAACAACGCTTTATTTTTTATTTTTCATATGTTTTCTCAGAAAACCATCGATCATTCGATACCCATATCATGGGAATGCATACAAAATAACTAGTCCACCATCTTTGGGAGTCAGCCATATTTGATTTAGAATGACGTCACTTAGCTAACCATACAATTGTCGTCGGTCCCTGATAAGTGTGCGAAGCTTCAATTCAATTTGACATTTTGAAGTAGGCGAAAATCACGATCAAAGATTCCGTTACATAGATCATACATACCAAGCTAATAAAAGCGTGTTTAATAAGGCTGTACATGTCTGAAAGCGTGGTGAGTGACTCATGCTCGTGCCTTCTCTGTGTTACAAAAAGGCTTGCAGTTAACGAGTAACAGACTGCTGTTATATATTATTACTTTATTAGATCCGCACTTTCTTGTTAATCAATAAAAACTTTTTTCCAAAAAAATAGAACCGACTCCCAAAAAAAACAAAAAGTGCAAAATAACTTTAATTTCGGAAGTCGATGTTTCTGGTTTTGTTTCTTCGTTTTTTGACACCGACTTCCGAAATTAAAGTTATTTTGCACTTTTTGTTTTTTTTGGGAGTCGGTTCTATTTTTTTGGAAAAAAGTTTTTATTTTTCACTTTTTAGTTGTGTTTCTCCATTAAATTGTGTTTAGAATGAATATTTAGGCGACAGCAGCAATCGCGGTTGATTTGCTGTCATTTTTTGAAGAGTTCCGTTGTCTGTCTCCGAAACACATCATCAGATCTTTATAAAATTTAAATGGGACCATTTTGGAACAAACTCCTTTCAAACAAAAAAAGAATTTTGGAAATCCGTTCATAAATGACGGAGTTATGCACGAAAATACATAAAAAAAAAAAATACAAACATCCGAAGTGATAACCTCCTCCTTTTGGAAGCCGGTTAAAAAATCTTAAAATTGCTTGAAGAAAAAAAATTGATGATTATAATTTTTTTTTTCTCGCCACAATACAACTGTGTATACATTAAATACATTGTTTCTAGGCAACAAGTGGATACAGTAAGTATATTGTGGAAGACTTGTGCCTAAACTAGGCTTGTGGCCTGTGTTTTAGTACACCAGGTCTCCACCCTTTTGGTTATTTAGCATTCAAAGCTTAAGCAAACAGTGGTAGCGAATCCTTTAACAATTAAACATGTAATTTCTATATCTATATAGTGTTAGTATGGTTAGTATTGTGTGGGGATGAAGAAAAGTGTGAGGGTGTTTTTGTGTAGTGAGTGAGGATGTAGAATTTTCTGTTGCCTGGACATATTAAATATTGATGAATATAATATTATACTTTGTTGAGAACCCAGTTAATTAAAAACATTTGCAACCATTGTTAGGCTAGCGCTTGACCAATATCTCACCTGATGGTATGCGATGATGTGGTCGACGATAGAGCACGCCTACCCAGAAGTAACCTATTCACTCTTGTCTTAAAGACCCCCAAGTTATAGCTATCAGGAAACATAGACTCCTCGTAGAAATTCCACTCCTTGGCTATACGCATACCATTTTCAAAAAGCATAAAATCTCTCACTAAATTTCCCTCTATGAATAAAAAGAGTGAAAGTCTGAAACGGCAAAACAAAACATTTAGTAGTTAAGTTATTCGTACAAAAACTGAAACAAATCACAGAAGACAATGTTGAGAACCACCGATACAAAATACCTACATAATGTATATTTTGGATAGGGTGGCTTCACTAACTGTTAGGTATAGGGTATATCGGTTTATTTATATGGAGAGTGCGTACGGAGGGCGCTCCGCCCTCCCGGGCTCGAGGAGGGAGGGAGAGGGGGCACTCCACCCTCTCCCTCTAATCAGCTCTAATCACCATATCAAACGACGCACGCTTTCATTCCCGTTGACAACACACAGATTAGGGGCTCGTGTGTTTTGGCCATTGTTTTAGCTATATAAATCTATAAAGTTTCGACATGTATAACATTGAAAATGTGGAAGTTTTATATAAGTTTATAATCTGGCTTATTGCTGGAATAAGGACGGTACCTATTCTTATAACCTAAGGATAAATCTCTAGTAGGTTCCACTCTAATTAATTCGGTGGGTCTAGATTAGGTCATACTTTTGACAAACTTCATAAGTACCTATTAATCTTACGTTGAAATAGCAGACCACCCCGGCTCCGCACGGTTGCAAATTATATACACAAAACTTACTCGTTTATAGTTCTTTCTTTTAGTAAACAAGCATCATAAACCGTTGTGGGGTTTAGGAGGAGTTAGCACAGAAACAAACAGACGTGGAAAGTGACTTTGTTTTATACTATGTAGAGATGACGTTTGAAAATAACTTAATGCTATTGTATTGTAAAATTATGGTGTCCTAAACTTCTTGTATGTATATACAGGGTGTAAAAAGACATATCACAGAGCCGTTAACTACACATACTATAAGTCTAACAAAGTAGTTTTGTGGAAAAACTATTGCTGGGAAACGACTTTCATTTTTAGGTATGAAAAAAAAAATTATTGCGCGCAATGTAACGCAAACCCAGGCAAGTGGAGTTAAACCCTGCCCCTTCGCTCTAAGCCACATAGGTACTTGTCGGATACGTTTGTTATTCATTGCGTTTTTGTAACTGCAAATGCGTAATTTCGAAACAAAAAATCGAAAATTCAGGTAATGTTTGTTATTAACAAAAGTTTAGTAACAACACTTAAAATTCATTTACGTAAAAAAGTAAAAAAAAATTGAGACCGACCTTCAATATCTCCAGAACCAGTGGATTCCCTAGTAGGTATGGTCTAGTGGAAAAAAAAACAAATAATGGGTAGAATATGTGGCTTTCGGCTTCGGAAACTGTCTTTTTACACCCGTTATATAAGTTCTATCTATTCATACATGAAATCTCTTAAGAGGTCAACGTACTGATTATGAATAACTTTTACTATGAGACTAAACCTGAAATCGCGGTAAATAAATCAGATGTTCCCTACAATTATGTTCACACTCGTCAAAATGTATGGAACCGCAGTTTTTTTTTTCGATTTCGGTGTTGGTCACATAGTAAAAGTTGTTCATAATGATCCCCTTAAGTGATTTCGTGTATGAATAGATAGATCTTAAGTATTATGTTATAGGTAAGCATATTTTACGTAGTACGTAATGATTAAATTTTATAATTGTATGCCGCGGGATCTTCCATTTGAAATCACATTTCCGGCAAGTCACAACTCTTTAAGATTAATAAGACCCTGTACTAATCCCTGTTTAAAGCGGCAACATCGTCAGCTTCCTCATCAAAAATTAAAACCCCTAATCTTCTCCCAAACAGGTGTGGTTTCAAAACCGTCGTGCCAAGTACCGCAAGCAAGAGAAGCAGCTGCAGAAGGCCCTCGCACCAGCAGTACTGCCTGGCTGCAACGGCATGATGAGAAATATCCAGGGCTACCGAGGGTACCAGCCGTACCCACACCCGAATACCATCAACAGATACCCACAGGTAATATGATCAATAGCCTATCATCATTTTCATCTTCCTGAGGAGCTCGTGGCTCAGTAATCTTCAAGGTAAGCAACGCTTGCTGAGGTCGGTCCGTGGATGGGTGACTATCGTAAGCGTAGATCACTATGGGGAAGAACGTGCAACAAACTCCACACGGTTGCATCGTTACTGTTGATATGAGTCGCGGATAAATTCGAAATAGAGTTACTGCGCCCCTGAGCACTCAGGCAAGGAAGGAACAGGGGTGGTTTTTAGTCAGTTAAAGTCTGACACGCCCTCCCGCTCCACCTATAGCGGGAGAAGTCATTGGATGATTTCACACCCGACAAAAATAAAAAAACAACTGTGGATATATAAATTATATGTTGTTATACATATAAGTATATGAGAACGATGTGGAAAGACGTGCACCTTAAAAGCGTCCGGAGTAAATTAAATATGATAGCGGTACGATTTAACCACTTAATAACAAACTATGTTATCATCAAATCACAATATCTATCACAAAATTTGACAGAAATAATTGATCACGTAGGGTTCTATCAGGATTTCACAAACGGATTTTAGCCACATAGTTAATGACGAACTTAAAACACATACATACAGGCTGTGTGTCCGTTTTCGCCACAATTTGGACGCCATTACTATGCGGCGCTAATCAATCTCTGTGATTACGCCATAATGCGATTGAACACCCAGCCCGGCTGACCGACGAAAATAATGCAAATACTGGCCACACGTCCCAATAATTCTGGAAATGTATAAATAAATGTATCACCATGCAGATTCTGGGAATCCACTCGATCGGTTGAATAGTTGATTGAGATTGTGTGGAATGGATTAGGGTTAGCCTCCTAGTTGGAAGTTGATCTGGATTGGCAAACCAACCTGTTATCAAGTCTAATTACGAGTAAACTTTTATCGCGCATTTTTTTATTTTGTTTACTGTTGATGATGGTAAGCGATGATGTGATCGAAGATGGAGCACGCTTGCCTAGAAGTAACCTATTCACTTTTGACTTAAAGACTCCCAGGTTGTAGCTATCAGGAAACACAGACTCCAGCAGGGAATTCCACTCCCTGCCTGTACGCACAATGAATGTGTTCTCAAAGCGTTTGGTGCATGTAGGTGGGATTTCTACCATGTACCGGTGACGCGTTGCCGTACGTCTTGTGATCCGATGATAGAACGAGCTTGGTGGAATTAAATTATGCAATTCCGTCGCACACTCCCCAAAATGCAATCGATAGAAAACCGACAGGCCAGCAACTTGGCGTCTATGCTCAAGACTTTGAAGCTTCGATCCGACGAGCCTATCATTGCCGATGATCCTCTTGGCTCGTTTCTCAATTGTCTGAAGGGCGTCAAGCTGGTATCTAGCAGATCCGTCCCAAAGATGATAGTAGTATTCCACACACGATCGAACTTGCGTTTGATAAAGTTTGAGCAGCTGTTCCGGCGTGAAGTACCGTCTTACCTTTGCTAGAATCGTCAACTTTTTTGCAGCCACTTGAGCCTTTGCCTCTATGAAAGTGCCAAAATTGAGGAAAGATGTCAACGTAAAACCATGGAGGCCAAGTAGGTCGGTTATCGGCACGGTTACACCTCGGAAAGATGGAACTTGGTAAAATTGGCTCTTTTTAGCGGAAAAAAGACACACCTGGCTCTTAGGAGCATTGAACTTGATCAGATTTGCATCGCCCCATTCAGAGACAAAAGCGCATACACAACACTAACCCTTTACTCCGAAGGGCAGAGCTGGTCGGATTATACGCTTCTATTTCAGTCTAGGTGCATGTTCAGATATTTCACATATCTAAATACAAAGTGCTGCAGTGGTGGCCCGAGGGTAATGGTAGGATTCAAACCCAGGCTGGCGCATTACTTTGTGTAAATTATTTCATCACTACTGCGCCCAAAACGGTAAAGGAAAACATCGTAAGGAAAGACATGTGACATCCACCAACCCGCATTGGGCTCGCGTGGTGCCCAATGTGGGTTGGTGGATGTCTTATATTTTTGAAATCGTTTCCTGAAACCCTTTATTTTGATTTCCCACATGACCAGGTCATAAAAAACGACCACATTTACCTAATGGCGGCCGCCATTTTGTTGTCAAGAGCAATCTAATGATACCTCATTTTGTTAAAATCCATCCAGTCGTTTAGGTTACAGGGCGTATAAAAGAAATACACATACAAACAAACATACATACTCTCAAAAAACATTACCCTCTTTCTGTGGCTGTCGGGTAATTTCGGAAGTCGTTGTTTCTGGACTTCCGAAATTAAAGCTATTTTACACTTTTTTTGTTTTTATTTTTTTGGAAGTAGGTTCTATTTTCTTTGTAAAAAAGATTTAATTTAATTTTTCACTTTTTAGTTGTGATTATAATTAAATTGTAAAAATGCATATTTATGCAATAGCAGCAATCACCGTTGATTTGCTGTCATTTTTTGAAGAGTTCCGTTGTCTGTCTCCGAAACTCATCATCAGATCTATATGAAATTTAAACGGGACCATTTCGGAATAAACATCTTTCGAAAAAAATAGAATTTTGCAAATCCGTCTATATATAACGAAGTTATGCCCGAAAATACAAAAAATAAAAAAAATAAAAAAATATAAACATCCGAATTGATAACCTCCTCCTTTTTGAAGACGGTGAACAAACCTACATACTCTCGAAAAACATTACCCACCTTCTAGGGTAGTCGGGTAAAAACAGAAATAAGTCAATATTATAATAATAAGTATATTATAATAAGTTATAAAAGCAGAGCTAACTATCACCGTCGCCTCGCTGACCTAACGTAATTCCGGCCGCTATCCCATTAGCGCAAGTGTTAATCGGTATAAAACATAAAGCCACGGATTAATTTACGCGATTAACATAAAACAGGGCGGGAAAAATCATTATGTTCGCAGCCGCGCGAAGCTGCGTGCCAGTAATGAGATGACGAGATTGTGAATACGTTATATTATAATTGGTTTATAGAGAAATGTTGGTTTGATAGTATTTGAGAAGTAGTTTTTGTTCGGTTTTTTTTTATTTATCGGCAGATTCGGCTTCTATAATAAACAGTTATGATCCAGTGATCCCGAAATCGGTAACCAGACACGTTTAGAAAATAAGAAGATGATAATAAGACGATAACAACTAACTTGTGGACAGAAATAGTAGAAGTAGCAGTACAGCAGCAGAAATAGCTCCTAGCCTACGCACACAGAAAAAAGTTGTACGTAAACCGACGCACACAACCAAGCCAAACCCGCCTTCCTGTGATAGAACAACTATACCTATCCAGTCACAGGGTTGAGGAGTTCAGATAAGCAGTTACTCCGTGTAAAATACTGGTATTCCACTGAATCTGGTTAGACTTTCAGCCGACCCCAGCAGAATTGGGAAATGACTAGGAAAATTATGGCTGATTCTATCAGTATCATAATTGTCTTGTCTTTATCCCAATTTATTTGAGGTCGAGGCCACATGTTCTCTCTCAGTTTCTTTCATACTGCTCTATTAGGCGTCATCTCAGTAGTCCCTGTCCAGCCGTTTATTTTGTTCCTTTATCTTACCTACATAGTCAAAACTGTCTATGCCGAACTAACTAAACGACTTTACAGTTTAAGTAGAAATAACCTCAGAATAATAATACGGATACAAAAAAAAAACATCTTTTTAACATATGCGCCAAGGACAGCCCACTCTGCAGAGGCTGCTTTGATGTCGAGGAATCAACCTCCCACGTCATCCTGGAATGCGAGACCGTGGCTAGTCAAAGTGCACAAATCCTCGGAACAGTGAGGTCGATCCGCGAAGCCTGTGAAGTTCCCAGAAAGCTTCCGAGCCTCTGGGCGGAGCTAGGCTAGCTAAGTTAGCCAGGACCCCAACACAAAATGGACCGAATAGGAGTCTTAGTGCGGACAGCGGAGTCACTATACTATACTACTTACCTTACATTCACATAATTTCAAAGTATAACCGACATGTTTGTCCCACAGCATCACGGCAGTTACGAAGAGTTGCAGAAGGACATATTCTCGTTATCACAGATGGGCGGGGGCTCCTACCCTATGCCGCAAGGCTTCTCCATGGGGCATGGTGCCAACATGAGCGCTGTGGGTATGAGGCAGGACACTATGGGTGAGTTGAAGATTTCTGAAGTTAACTCTGTCGTTTATACTCGTCTTTTCGCTGTCAAAATCTACGGACTTTGTACCTATCAAGAAGCTTCTATAATGATCCACTCAACTCTGATAACCGTGTGTACACGGCCAAGAAACCATAGATTTTTACTGTTCAAAACTTTGTGAGAACAACAGGCCTTATTAGTTTTAAGTATGTTAAATTTAAACAAGTGGAGAAAGAAAAAAAGGTTTAATTGTTCATAAATCTATGATTTGAATCGACTAATTCATGGTTTTGTTTGTTTGTTTGTTCCGAAGAAGCTCCGAAACTACTGGACCGATTTTACCAATAGAAAGCTAAATTATCAGCAAATAACATAAGCTACTTTTTATCCCGCGAAAAAAAGCAGTACCCGCGGGATAGGTCACGGGAGCGAAGCCGCGAGCAAGGTGCTAGTACATAATAAAAAGCTTTTAAAAAACGGTTAATTTTGCCTTCACTAGTTTAGCTTTACAAATTGCTGCTACAATTCGATTTGTGCCGATCAAAACGCTGACAAATATTAACCATTTCTCGCAAAAGCAAGTAGACCCACCAAACCGTCTTACAAAATAACAACCAAGCCAAAAATTTAAAATATTTTCCTACAACAAATTACACTAAGAGCGAAACCAACTAAAATGTAAGTTTGTAGCGTAGAACAAAAAGCGGTAGACGACGAGAGAGCGGCAGCTTTCATCAAGTTCCTATTAGACCCGTCAAGGCAATTATAAAGTTGGCTGGAGCGAAGATGATGCCTCGTTTTTATACAAATATCCTCGTAATAATGGGAAAACTTGCTCGTCGAGTCCTCGCCACACGGCGCCTCCGACAGATGATCGCAAAGATAAAAAACTTGATTACAATTTATTAATATCATCCGGTTGGGTTTTTTATTACTCGGTGGGGTTTGTGATTGCTGGGATACGATTTTAATCTTTTGCAATATATGTTGAAGGAACTGTGTTATCTTTACACGTGTAACTTTATGTTACGATAAGAGTTTGGTATCACAACTTTGTTCGTCACGATATCGTTCGATGTAGCAGTAAATAGTAAATATGCGTTGTTAACTCTGCGCGTCTAGCGGACACATGGTGGGCGAGACACAATTTAAATCTATTGTGTCTACTAATTGGACGCGCCACGGGTTAAGTAAATTTAACGCGATCATAAAACTTTAATCATGTTCCTGTACATAAGTATGTAGAAAACTAAATTTAAAAAAAAAAATATCCGGCTTAAATTACACATACACATAGATTACACAAACACACACACACATCACACACACATTACACACACATATTCATTCACACATACATTTTATAATCATGCCAATCTGTCAGGGAATGTACTTATTCTATTTCATATACAGGGTGTAACGAAAATGCGTGGCCATATTTTAGATATTGCGTCTTCCCGTGGAAATGAACCACTTTGTTCATGGATGTCATAGACGATTCAGAAAAGAAAAATGGACCTCCCATTCTAATTTTGGTCAGCTGACGATAACTTTGCCAGAAACCCATCTTTATTTTGGTATTTTTTATGACATCCTTAACCCATCGCACGTCGAATTTGCAGACACAATAGCATTAATTGTTCTTATGCCCACTTGGTGTCCGCTAGATGCTTGAGAGTTGTTCATTTTCATGGGCAGCACCAGGGTGTCTACTCCGAAGTGTTTTTACGAAGTATCGGCCGAATGTTCGGACATATTTGTGTGAAGTGTTAAAGTGGATGTGCTATACTTAAAATTGTAGCTCTTCTCTGAGAGCTTCTTCCACCATAAACATACGTAATACCGTTTCGCTACAACTTTAGGTATGGCATATTCACTTTAACACTTCACACAAATATGTCCAAACATTCGGCCGATACTTCGTAAAAACACTTCTGAGTAGACCCACAGTATCTAAAATATGACAAAGGATTTCCGAAACATCCTATAAATTTTTAATAACCAGCTCATCCAAAATTACATGAACTTTTCATCCAATCTGCTTAACGATCTACATACTAAGTTTTACTTACAAAATTGTTGTTTCAAATAAACACAAATTTTAGAACAATATCTTAGGTACCTTGTCATCGCCTACAATCACAAATGTCGCCAGTGTTGTTACACACCGTCATACATAATATCGATAGTAATGTAGTATACACACTTAACTATCTAATGTCATAGTGTAGGCCGTCCAACCCAGAACCCGCGTGTTGTATATATAATTGATCGCGTCTTCAGCTGCGGCCGGAGATTGATCGTTTGCCATGCTCAGCTCAAGACGCTATGTGTGACCTAATATCCTAGTACGAGAAACTAATAACTGGACATGGGTAGTTTAGATACCAAACAACTATCCAAAGAATTTAGTGATATTACTCTTATGGATACAAATTTTACTATCCTATAAGCCAACAACCTATAAATCTCGCTATTTCAATATTACATTTTTAATAGGTTGCCGTACTGAAAATCCATTTACTGCACTCTATTTCAAAAATAGAAACGAGAAAAAAAGCCTGAAGCGATAAACCGTGAAATACGAAGCGGCCGCGGGCGCAAAGATTCCTGCGTAAGAAAAAACGAGCAAGTAATCGAGGCGAGGCATCGTACCGTAGATATTCTAATAAGAAAATTTCCACTACATTTACTTTGGCGGGCGTCCTCGCGGCGTCTTGGCAAATATCTTATTTCCTGCGGCGAGATTGCATCTTGAGAAAACGCGAGGGTCGATTCGGTACCTCACTATTCGCTTCCCTGGCCCCCTCTACGTATATCTACTATACATGTACGGGTGCTACGTAGCGACGGGCTGCCACGAGCTACGAACGTGCACGCTACGAACTTGCTACGAACTCTCGTAGACTGCTAATATGTTCTTCGTACTAACAATGTCTAATGTCTTATTGTACGAAGTTAAATATTACTTGAGCTAGTGTTCTAACCTAGTGTTTTGTCTTGTATTATTGGTACGGTTTTCGTTTGGCGTATAATTTTAGATGTAAGTAATGAATTATTTTGTAAAAAGCGCGCTATAAATAGTAATGAAATCACCGTAAATAGTACAAGACAATGTCACTTTTCGTGTCTGTCAGTGGGGCCGCGTTGTTTTTTTTAATCTACGCTACATTTTTTATTCGGTTTTCACCATCATTGTGTTTATAAAATTTAATATAGCACAATTAAATAAAAAAACTTATGTTCCTATACATAAATACGTGCCCGGCACAGATAATTCTTAAATTACCTTTTAGCCATTTTACGGGATATAAAAGAAACTCTTACAACTCGAAACGAAATGAACGCTACCGCAAAATCTCATGTCCATTTATTATTAGGATTGGCAGCCCCATAAACATACAAGTCGTTCAAAAATTAGATTTTACAGAAGATTGTCCTTGTCTTGCTAACTACATAAGTTAATATAATAATACAATTGTAATAAAAATGTGTAGGTACGTTACTAATGATATTTTTTCAACAGGCATGAGCGCTGAAGACGAATGGTACAACAAATCGCTCTCCGCTCTCCGGATGAACTCCGGCCACCACGCGAACCTCGCGGCCGCGCCGATGCTGCAATACCAGACCTAATCGCTGCTGCACGGCGCCGATTACTCGCCGGCGCCGGCGCATGACTACGCACCGCCGTAGTCTGCGCGCAATGGACGCAGAACTCTGTGGCTAGTGGAAACGTCGCATGACTTACGTGATTACTTTGACAAGTGTTTGTGGGGCCGTATCAAAGTGTCAAGTGCGAGAAAAGGATGGCGCTATACGCTCTGTATAGCTTCATCTCTGTGCCATATCAGTGTCAGTCATCAGATGCGAAAAAGGAACAGCGCGTTACGGCTTGTATAGCTCCATCTCTTTCATACAACAACGGCCATCATAGCACCAGTACGAGACGGGGATAGCGCTATACGCTCTGTATAGTGCCATCTCTTTTATTCATACGGCCCCTGATCTCTTTTCAGGATTGTTAATCTATTTTTTTATTAGAAATGGTGGCGGGCATTTGTACTAGCGAGTATGTACGAATTAAAGAATTTTCGGATTTGGTAAAACGCCAAATGTCGACAATTCACGTCATCTATTATATTTTAAATGTATTGTGAAGTTAGCAGTCCTGTAAAATATTGTAAACAAGATGACTAAGGTTTACAAATCTGTGAAAACTCCCGATATCACTTTTTTTTTTAATATTACCCCACACTAGGTTTTACTCCTGTGTCGTGGGTGCGTTCACAAACATGTAGTAAACTCACATACAGAAGACACCTAGACCCAAATAGACTATCAGTAGGCCATACAAATATTTGTTACGTGCGGGAATTGAGCCTGCGACACGTGATTTCAAGAATTTCCACAGCCTTCAAAGAGTTTGCCAAGACATCCATAGTTACTATCAGTACAATAAAAATAATGAATCACCTTTACATTCCGAAGATATTAAACTGTGGTTCGGGAAAGTTCCAAAACTTTCCAGACCCATTTTTAAGTGTTGTAAGAATTAATCTAATAATTTCACATTTTAATACATTTTTGTGTTTGCTTCATAAGTCAGGTTTTTGCAGATACTTAGGTGTTTTATTTTTAGAAAACGTTTTATTTAATCCTGTTCTAAAGTACCAAGTGATGCGTCTGTTTCCACGAAGGAAAATCATACTTTCTAATATGTTTTGGTATATGTCACAAGTTGGTCCGCCAACTAAAACTTCTATCGAATTACTTTCACGCGTGGATTCGTGTTTAGTCTATACATAGGTACAAATAGTGTTTTAATTTATTGAGGCCCGTATTTATAAATCATTCATACTATGAGACCGTCTGTTCTGCGAACAATGTGCCCTACCCACTGCCACTTAAGTTTGGCGATTCTTAAAACACTTCATCATCATTTGTTAAGACGTCTGATGATGTATTCGAATAAATGTATTGCGATCTTTATCACTATTTGAGAGACTACAGTCATCCCCAAGTTAAGGAGTGGAATTCCTTGGCGTCGTCTGTTTCCTGATGGCTACAACCTAAAGGTCTTTAAGTCAAGAGTAAATAGGTTACTTCTAGACAAGCGTGCTACATCATTGCTTACCATCAGGTGAGATGGTGGTCAAACGCGAGCCTATCAATAGTAAAAAAAAATTGTGGAAGTGCCCACACTGCTATGTGTCGGCACTTCCACCTAATTTTTCTATTCTGTGTCTCTAACAGTGATATATTAATACGGGCCTAGAGACGTTTGTTTCACGATATGCGTAAATTGTGTATGCTAGTCATTATTGTACAGACATTTTAAATCGAATAAGATAAGTAACGTATTTTCTTGATTGTTGTATTAATTGAGATAAATACACGACCTTTATATCTTTGATGGCTCTATTTTAAACTGGCAAATAGAATTTTAGATTTAAAATAGAATGTAATCTTAAGAACGCAAGTTATTCAATTACATAAAGGTAAACACACATGTACAGAAATTCGTACAATTTACAGTCTTTAAAAAAAATTATACCCATTTTTTTCTGATTATCTACAATATCTGATGGTTTAACTTACATTATTTTTTATTGAGATCGAATATCCATAATAAGCTTTTTGCCAACTATGAGAAAACTGTGTTTTCCTAGGTTTACTTTGTACCATAGAGCTATCATAGAATAAAGTGTAAACTAACACTGCAATACAGCCTGTGTAAATATAAATCGGTTTGCATGATCATTTCTAAGGTGTTAACAGCTCAACGATATTGTAATGTTAACTAGATATTGTTTAGTCAAATTTATAATAAGAGGCCATTTTCATTACATTTTAAACAGAGTATAAGAGCCCTTTCATACGGTCACAATGTCGCGGCGACACGCCTATTCTCACTAGAATAGATTCAAGTAATCTATGGCGTCTATTACACGCCCATGCAAGCTTCAGTCATTTCCAAAGTCATGAATGATGGTTGAATGATGCAAAAATCAAAGTATGGAGATTTTCAACTATCAGTCACATTAGTCGATCAGATATCTATCTGTCACAACCTTGACTGTGGTAAAACTGACAGCAAAACCTACCGAGTAATAGACGCCTATCCAAGCCGCATCAGTGATTCGCCGTCGCATCGCATTTATATCGCCAGTGTGAAAAGGCTCTAAAGCCAAAGATTGCTAGTCAAACTTATACACATTTATCAAACACCCTTTGATCTCATAGTGAAGTAATGTTAGTAATAAAATAAAATGAAATTACCTATATAATTGTTTCGGCTTTTGTACAAAAAACAAAATCATATCAATTAAGACTGTTTCGCGATTTCCATTCACAGTCAGTGGCCATACTGTGCATTTTAATGTAAATATAATATGTAAGGAAACTTGTCTAATAATGAACATGTGTAAAATGAAATAAATTGTCTAAAATGTAATTGACTGGTTTAATTTAATAAAATAAACAAACATTCATCGAAATATGTAGGTACTCCACCATTAACATTTTTTTTTAAACAGTAAATAATTATAAAAATCTGCTGATAAAATAATACTTCCAAGAATACCAAGCTATAATAATCTATAATACGTATCAATTATTTATTTATTTATTTAAACTTCATGAAATACCTTCTTCCTTTTTCCTTCTTTGAAATACCTTAGCATCTATTCGCTATTCCAACTTTAACTGCATGAAAACCTCGAAATAATATACATGTAAATAGTTATTTCTACAAAAAAAGTTGCTACCATATCCCGTATTAGAAAGATCTTCATTCCAATATTTATAACAATGCTCATAGATGTATCTCTTTTACATAATAAAATGACAAAAAAGCCACATCTTCTTTTTATGTATGTACATTTTCCCCAAAACCTGCCATCTAAGGATCTGCAGATTTGGAAGTGGCGAAGTGAGGGTTAGTAACAGTGTTCTTCTGCAGGTATTGCGATACATGTGCTATAACTATGCGCTCTCCACCGATTTTCTTCCAGAAGTTAGCCGCTTCGGTGCGAACTTGCTTACTCTGACCACATTCCTGTAGAAAACAATATCGAATAAAAATAATTATAGTCTTTATAACATAGGAGTTACAGGCAGTCCACTCTGCAGAACCTGCAAGGAGGAGAACGAGACAGCAGCTCATCTGCTTCTAAGCTGTGTAATGATCGATTGATACAGGGCAAAGTACTTCGGAAGCCCAGGTAGCCCCGTGATATAGTAACACAAGGGTGCTGCTGGCCCTTCTTGAGGAGCTGAGGTGGATCGAATAACAAACCTGTTCCATTCGTAGGTAAGATACGCGTTTTGGACGTGGAGTTTCGGATATCAGCCCGAAATCTTTATATATAAAACAAAGTCGGGTTAGATTCACAAATTATAACTCAAGAACGGCTGGACCGATTTTAATGATTTTTTGAATTGTTGGATTTGTTGGATAATCACACAAAAAAAAAAAAGTAATTTTCCCATAGGTACATTGATATCTCGAGAATGGATTCATTTATTGGATTTTGGGCGGTACGAAGTTCGCCAGGCCAGCTAGTAAAATAAACAATAAAATAACAAATTAATATACGAGTACATACACATTGTGTGCTATTTAAAACAGTTGAAATATTGTTCGGTCTCTACACTAGGAGAATACTAAGCCGTGGCTTCCCAACACACACAAGTACTCGGAACAATGAAATCGCTCCTCGAAACTTGTGAAGCCCCCAAGAGCTTCTGTGCTTCTGGGCGAAGCTAGGCTGGCTATGTCAGCCAGGAGCCTCACGCACAACGAACCGAATAGGAGTCTAAGTACGGAAAATAGAATCCGTATGGTGCCTTCCAGGGTCGAGTGAGTGATCGAAGGAGTCGGAGGAGGGGTGGGTTTTAGTGAGTAAGAGTCTGACACACCCTCCCGCTCCACCCAGAGCTGGAGAAGTTATTTAAAATAATCATCCTATGACTTCTCCCGCTCTGGGTGGAGCGGGAGGTCGTGTCAGTTTTAGTTACTGACTAAAACTCACTCATGTTCCTTGGTCCCTGCCCCGAGTGCCCAGGGTCGCGGTAACTCTGTTTCGAATTTATCCACGACCCTTGGGCAGGCATCGGCCATGACGGGCCCCGTCATATATTGCTGACAACTGTTTGAGGCGCGCGTGGAACACTACGCGCCGTCGACTCTCGGGCCGTCCGCAGGCCCGAGTCGACGGTGGCCGGAGATCGTCTCGCGACGTACATGAGGTCTATACTAATACACTTTCAGCATCACGAATTGAATAAGTAAATCACGGTGGTTCCGTGATCTTTTCTGTATCATAATCGTAACCCACACTGCCTTTCATAAATTCGCAAAATTTTAAGTTAATCATACAGGGTGTAAAAAGACACATCACATAGCCATCAACTACGCATACTGTACGTCTAATAAAGTAGCTTTACGCAAAAAATATTGCTGGGAAACGACTTTTATTTTTAGGTATGAAAAAAAACCTATTTTTTATTGCGCGCAATTTAAAGCTAACCCAGGCAAGTTTAGTGTAGTTAAGCCCAGCCCCTTCGCTCTAAGCCACGTAGGTACTTGTCAGATAAGTTTGATATTCATTGCGTTTTTATAACTGCAAATGCGTAATTTCGAAATTTCGAAAAAAAATATCGAAAATTCAGGTAACGTTTGTTTGGAAAAAAGTTTAGTAATTACACTTGGAATTCATTTTCAAAACAGGAAAAAAGAAATGCGACTTTGACCTTCAAATATCTCCAGAACCAGTGGATTTCCAGGTATGGTCTTGTGGAAAAAAATGATCCAAATAATGGGTAGAATATGTGGCTTTCGGCTTTGGAAACTGTCTTTTTACACCCGATATTATAGTCTGGAATAACACACAGACTATAATTAATAGTGGAGAAGAATTACTAATTCCAGTCGGGCGAAGCCACTGGCAGAATCTAGTACCACTATAATTGACTGTTGTAACTTTGACAGTTCAATCACAACAGGAAACTTGATATCAATCGAAAGAAAAACTATAAGGCTAGCCACTGACTTGTGATTTTTGTCACCATGACTTTTTGTCACTGTCACCTACTGTCACCCACGATGCGCCCACTTGAAAAGTCACTGGGCAACAAAACGCGCTCATTCTTAAAATGGATTTCGTACAGATTTCTGTAATAAGTTCTCTTGAAAGAAGAAGAAGAAAAATGAAACGAAAAAAACGCTACTGGGTGCATCCCTTAGACACTGAAAGATTGTTTCAACGAAAATTTTAACTCTATATTCTAAACTAAGTCAGTATCCTTCAAAATTCAGTCACCTAGGAACTATTTGTCATCGTATTGTCACGTCACCATGATCAGCGCACTCCCATGTATCTTCATACTCGTAGCACTCGACTGGGTAACAATTGTCACGGTGACATAAATCACAAGTCAGCGGCTAGCCTAACGTGACAGGGCTATTCTTAGTTGAGAATGGATAATAGTCACCTGCCGCGAGACAGGACACAAATGGAGACAGGCGTTCTTTGTTCAAACATTGGAACGACGTTAAATGATAATAACCTACCTAGCAAATAAATGAGAAAAAAAATGCTCTAAAAAATTATTAATTAATTTTCTTACCGATGGTATATTGGTCTTCTCAATAAGGGCGTTAGACTGTAAACACAAATTTACTATTATTAAAAACCAGTCATTAGTAGTTATGACAGCGACGATGTGGAGAATTACTTCGACTCCTGAATGTATAGTTCAATAGTTTTTATTTTTTTTGGTTTTGAAGTAATTATATACTAAGTATATATATATATATAATTATACAGGGTGTAACGGAAACATGAGGTCATATTGTAAGAACCGGTTCTGCCCATGGAAATGAACAACTTTCTTTAAGAAAATTTGGAAAATTCCCAAAAAAAAAATTGGACTTTCCATACAAAGTTGTCAGCAGCTGATCGATACTTGTATGGGAATTAAAAAAAAAATTTGAGAATTTCCTCATTTTTCTTGAAGAAAGTTGTTCATATCGATGGGCAGATGCAGTTCATAAAATATGACCACACCTTTCCGTTACACCCTGTATAGCATTCTTTAATGCCTTTTTTAATGTCCCCACTGCTGGGGAACAGGCCTCCTCTCTGTAAAATATTAATAATTACTTCTAAATATTATAGAAGCAATTAATTTTAATAAGAAAAACTTCACACTCGTATAGTACACCCACTTTTCGCCAGTTAGCCAGCTGGAGTCAGCTGGGTACAAATCCAAACTTTGGACTGTTATGCAGAAATTCCTTTGTTCCCAGATCAATCTACTTTTTTTTTTTCTTTTTTATCTTCAAAACAAGAACCAGAGCAAACTGTTGCAGCAGCAGGGTGTTCCGGCTAGGTTTGGTCATATTTTAAGAACTGCATCTGCCCATCGATATGAACAACTTTCTTCAACAAAAATTTATCAGCTGATGATAACTTTGTATTGGTTCAATTTTATTTTTGGGAATTATGTACTTTTTCTTAGAGAAAGTTGCTCATTTCCATGGGCAGAACCGGTTCTTAAACTGGTCATATTTTAAGAACCTTTCCGTTACAGCCTGTATAAAGCTGACGTCACACAAATCCAGTATCGCGCAAGCAATGTTATCCGTGCATACAACAACCATCGAGAAGTTGCCCACCAGACACATCACCCGTCTGATCGGAGGGTCCTCCCTTTTCTATGAGAATGCGGAACTGTCCAGTCTGTTCCGCAAATCTCTAAAAAAACCGGCTAAGTGTTAGTCTGACTCGTGCAAGAAGGGTTCCGTACCATTAACTATAAAAGCAGCAAAAAAAAGATTTTTTAGCCCTTAAATATGTTTTTTAGGATTTTCTGTTATAGCGGCAACAGAAATACATAATCTGTGAAAATTTCAACTGTCTAACTAACACGGTTCTGAGATACAGCCTGGTGACAGACGGACAGACAGACAGACAGACGGACGGACAGCGGAGTATTAGTAATAGGGTCTCGTTTTACCCGTTGGGTACGGAACCCTAAAAACAAAAAATGAATACTTACAAAGGCAGTCCTTGCAACGAATTTATCAATCACAGAACGGAACGTGCCCTGCCGACGAGGATCCTGTAACACCGAAATAATAAATCAATATTTTTTTAAACTCAACTAGATAGTCGACTCTTCACGTGACCAGAGGGCTGGGCTTTTCTTTGGCCAACGAAGCAGCATGCAACGTGGCAATGCTGCCAGAGGTTCTAGGTACTTTTCCCATTGACAGCGATGTGGATGAATTTTTAATACCCAATGAGTTGTTTACATACGCGTTATAAAAAAAAAACTCAACTTGTGTTAAATAATGGAACCTAATTATATTCCAAATTAATTTATTTAGAGTACACGTTCATGTTTGGGTCACAGATATTCATGTGTGTACGTACCAAATTTCAACTCTATCGGTTAAGCAGATTCGGAGCAAATTGGCTGTGATAGACGGACGGACAGACAGACACACGAGTGATCCTATAAGGGTTTCGTTTTTTCATTCGGACTTTCGGAACCCTAAAAGGGAGAAAAAGAGAAGAAAGAGACACGAACACTAAGGTAACCACTGATTGATCTGATGGACGTAAAAGAATCTGCCGCCAGCAATGTTGAATGCATTTCGTTTAGTTCCGGTTCAAACGCGGCGAACTTGGATTTAACCAAATCTTTTACCTGAAAGTAAATTAATTAAAAAAAAACATTACACATAGTGAATTGCAATGCTTACAAAGACAAAGGCACAATTGAGTAAAGTGCCATTTTCCACAACCACAACAAGATCACCATTTCCTAGCCTGGCCATAATCTTAATAAATTAAACAACAAAAACGGGTACATAGGGCACCCCCTAGGCATAGGGGCATAGGGGGGGGGGGTATATAGGGCTTATTTATATAAGTTTATATTGTACACAATCTTACCCTCGAATGTGACCTCACTCTATCACTCAAAGGTTTGCTAGGAGAAAACTCAACTTTGAGTTAAGCTCGGCTTTGTACATGAACTGTGTAATGACTTTATTTTATGTTAAGATTTGGTGTACAATAAAGAATTAAGAAAAACGGCCAAGTGCGAGTCAGACTCGGCCTGAACGGTCTCGTACCATCGTACAATATTATACGCGTATATTTATTCCCATTATATGCGTCTACTTGTTGCTATTATTAAGATCGAGCAAAAAAAGCCAAAAAAATCACGATTGAGTAGGGAAGCCCCCTTTAATTTTTAATTTATTTTTATTATTCGTTGTTAAAGTGGTAACAGAAATACACATTATATGAACATTTCGATTATCTACCTATTACGGATCTTGAGATACAGCCCGCTGACAGACAGACAGACAGACGGATGGACAGCGGAGGCTTAGTAATAGGGTCCCGTTGGTTAACCTTCGGGTACGGAACCCTGAAAACGAACTTTTAAGTTAAGTAACTATCTAATACTCTTCTCCTTCTTCTTCTTCTTCCACGTACGAGTAGCAGGAGGTCGCCCTCTACCTCTTTTCTATTCAGGCAGTTGCAATGCTTTTTAGCGTTCCGTACTCGAAAGATCCAAACGGAGCCCTATACACATTAGGTGTCACTCACGTGTCCGTCTATCCGTCTGTTTATCTGTCCATTGTCTGTCACACAGGTTTTACAGTCAAACGGTTGGAGCTACAGTCTTCAAATTTTTACAGTATAAGCATCTTGTTGACCCAAAGCCATACAAAGAGTCAAAAAAGCGTTTGGTACGGATCTTATACGAATATGTGCGAAATCTGACACGCACTTGACCGGTTTTTTCACTCTGAGCGTCTCGGTTAGTTTTTCTGATATAGGGGTGACTTTGACCACAGATATGCTCGTTTCGCACTTTACCTATCCTCGTCTCACTCAACTGATAAAGACAAAGCATTTCAGGCCCAAAAAAGATGTCTCAGATCAATGCTTAAACTTAAAACTACAGACGGTTGCAAGCGTTATTTTAAGCAGTACAATATCTTGACACTTCCTTGTATTTATATTTTCGAGGTAGCTATGTATGTGAAGCAAAATCCAAGTCGTTTTGAACTTCTAATTAGTGTGTTCCCAAGAAATAGGCGTGACAATAGTAAATTATGTCAATTACCGTGTCGAACTTGTATGATGCGCAGAAGTGTTTATTGTATGGCCCCAATTATTTACAATAAGTTACCAAGTGGTTGGAAAGACTTAACAACAGTGAAAAGAAAAGAAAGAAAGAAAATACGTTTATTTACGGTAAACATGACGCAAAAAACAGAGAAACACAAAAAGAAAAAGAAAAACTGGGGGAAAAAATGCGTCACATCCACGCAAAACGGCCATCGCTCAGCTTAAGTGCTATGACCCTATGCAAGACAGAGCCCCAGCGCTGGTTTTCAGCGACAGCCGGCGCCAACGTCATGACGTCGACCGGTGCAGAAAACAATGAGTAAACCTTCTAAAATATTATACAGCGCAAAAAAAAAAAAAAAAAAAAAATATTAATTAAGCTGCAGTGCTGTTTAAAAGTAGACTGCGTAAATTTTTAATGGATATAAAACGCACGACAGTGTGACTGAGTTTTTATTAGCTTTTTGGCTTTTAGATAATATTGTGAATATTATTAATATTTTGTCTTGTTAATAATAAATCTTGTATTCCTAATCAATCTTAACAATAATCCTGTTAATAATCAATTAATCTTGTTAATTTTATATTATAAATGTTTGCATGCCGAATGGTGAAATATGGCTGTGCTTTAATGTGTAAAAACATCTATTGTGTATTACCCATATTTGCAAAATAAATGTCTATTCTATTCTATTCGTCACACCTCCATACCACCTCAACATCTTCATCTCGGCGGTGTGGAGCTTTTTTACGTGTGTCTTTTACACTGGGCAACATTCCGCTCCGTATATCATAGCCGGCCTCACCGCCATCTTCTAGATCTTGATTATCGAGAGCATCGCATAGAACCACCACTATCTAATACTACAAATGGAAATTTGAAGAAAATAAGAAGAAAAGCTAAAAGAGACTCTGACTCACACACGAGGTTTTCTGTACTATCGTATTTTTTTTTAAGATTTGTGATTTTTTTTTTTTATGTTTGATAGGCTCGCGTTTGATTACAGCAGCAATAGAATTAAACACTGTGACAACTGTCTTCACAGTTCAAATTTTTACAGTGTTCTATAGGTGTTCTATTACGGTTCGTGAGATACCTACAGCTGTCAGATAGACGGACGCAGAGCAGAGGCTTAATAATAGGGTTCCGTGATAGGTACATGAGCACTGGCAGAACTATTTTCAGGGGGTGCATCTTAAGCACATGGCCTCATACAGAGATAGAACTAATATGGGCTACAAAAAACCGGTCAAGTGCGTGTCGAACTTCGTACATTTAGGATGCCGTACCAAATGTATTTTTGACTATTTGTATGGCTTTGGGTCAACAAGATGCTTATACTGTGAAAATTTGAAGACTAGCTCTAACTACGTAAGTGACAGCAATAGGACTCTGTTTGGACCCTTCGGGTACGGAACCCTAAAAAGGATGCAAGAACAAGCGACAAGAGCTCGAAATATTCAGCACTAAGCTTCCAACATGCTAGGAATAATTTCTAGGAGGCTCTATATACCTACGAGTCTATATATATATTGTTATTTGTTTAATTTTGTATAATAAGCCAAGCGAACACTTTTGCAACCTTGCCGTGATATCGCCTGGCGCCAAAAGTAGCTACAGGACAAGTATTTTTTTAATGTCCCTCGGCAATTATCGCATTTCGAATACAAGCGAATGTTACTCGTAATTTCCATGTCTATCAAATAAAAGATTTATCGTGTACTTATTGAAGAATGAAAGAATGTAAAAAAAACAATTGTCTGAGAACTCGAGCCGCCTGGATACTGTGATACAGAGAACTTATTATTTAAATACGAACTCTAGAGTCTAGACAATACTCATGATTTCTAGTAGTACTTTCCGATCCCAAGATGTTACATCGTAGGGCTAGAAATCTCCAAATAGGTGCATAATTCACACAGACTATATGAGAGATAGGATGTTCTAACCTTCATTATTAAAGCACACTCACACACATGCATACACTCACACACACACATTCACACACAAAGAATCATACCAGTATTTTTACCTTTTCTTTCATTTTGTAAAATAATTATATAAAATAGTTTAGTTTGTATAAATACCTAAAGACATGTAGATTGACACTAGGGAAGAGCAGAAACACCCAATACAAGCATTACCACATGCTTCCTGGGTAGTTCTAGCCACTGAATAATATTGTAAGAGACACGTTAAAGAAATAAACTATTTTTTTTTATTAATTTGAATTCAAATCTAAGTAGGTACTTTATTGTTGTTTTGTTTTGATTTCCGTGTGAATCAGTACTTAGTTCTGAATTCAAATAATTATACACGACAAATCTAATAGGTAGTTGATGGACATAGAAATTAGCATTCGTTTGTATTCGGAAATGCGATGATTATTAATGCCGAGGGACATTATGAAAATAGTTGTATTGTACACACTTGATGATCAATCAATCTGCCTAGCCTTTTCCCAACTATCTTGGGGTCGGCTTCCAGTCTAACCGGATCCAGCTGAATACCAGTATTTTACATGGAGCGACTGCCTATCTGACCTCCACACTTGATGATCACACACATTAAAACTTCGAATTTAGAACAACATATTTTTGTGAGCTTCTAACGCCATCTACTGGCCAGACGAAAGAATCTTAAGTACAACTGCACCAAAGCTTCGGAACTCACCCTTCTTGCAAACAATTCAGTGTGATGGTTTAAAATAGACTTAGGGAGAACTTTAGTACACACTTGTACACAAAAGATGGCGTTGATGGTTGAAAAGCTACAAGTACTTCTGCTTCAGGAGGATAAGACTCAGTAGGTATAGTCTGTTGAATTCATAATTCAAGATAATTTTAATCTATCGCCATCAACTTATGTATCGACTTCAACATTCTGTATTTTCATCATTCTTCTGCCCTTATCCTATATATCATACTTCTCTATTAGTCGTCATCTCTGTGTAACCCTCTTTTTACCCATATCCTCTTTCACACAGTCCATTAACCGTTTCTTAACATTCTGTATTTTAAAGACTCTAAAAAAGTAGGTAGGTATGTGAAAATGAAAGAAATTAAAATATAATCTCGCATTCCTAATTCAAATATAGAGACAAATGTTGGTGCAAAGGCAAACTATGTATCTAGCGGTCTTATTTTCAAGTGTTCACCCATCATAGTTCCAGTGCGAGAGGGAGATGGCTTTACACGAGCGATAGCACCATCCCCTTTTGGGAACGGATTTTGGCTCTATACTCGTATGACCAGCCCAAAGCTAGGTTCATCCAAAAGTGAGCCACTTTGCTCGTACTTTGGTGTAGGAAATATTTAAAAAAAACCGACCAAGTGTGTGTCGAAATTCGCACATTTAGGGTTCTGTACTATGTGAGAGAAATCAATATTTTGGTATTTGTTAGTAAAATATACGTAATAAATCACCAAATTTCAAGTTCATGAGTCAATGGGAAGTTAAAAAATTCTTGGGAAAAAAAAATTGTGACAGACGACGGACGGACAGACTGACAGACGGACAGAGGGACACGTGAGTGACAGCAATAGAACTGTGTTTGGACCCTTCGGGTACGGAACCCTAAAAAGCAGGTATCTACATCTACTACTGTGTAGTATGTTATTATTAATAATGAGACCTACAGTGCCAATGTTTTGCTCATTGATATCATCCACGATATCTCTAAATGACTCTTGGTACAGTGTCGACATCCAAGGTTGTTTGAAGAACTTGTAGAAATCTTCTATTTCATTCTTCTGCAAATTAAAGATAATAAATTAAAAAATCAAGTTGCTTTTCGTGCCTGTATGTGGTTGTAACCAGTGTCGCCGCCGCCGCGCCGGCCCGAGGACTCCTGGCACCTTATGCACATATTACCTAGGCGCCAAAGACTGAAACGCCAGGCGCCTAACGACTCCTAATAGTTTTTTTAATGAATTTTTTTTATCCTAAAATTACTTTTCATGTGAAAATATTTGTGTCTTAAGACAAAACATAACACACTATTTTATATGTGTGATGTTTCACAAATAAACGTTATAGTTATGATTATGAAAATGTCGAATCGTAAATACCGTTCGGAGTCGGAACTGGCCGCTAGCATCGTAAAATAGTCAATTATCGTGTCATGAAAGGTTTAAGACAAAGCTTTGTATGATCTCTTACCTGATATCGAGAGAACAGCTTGTTGAATAAGGCCTCATGTTTGCCATACAACTGCTGGTATATTTCTGGACAGAAACTTTTATGCGAGAGGCAGGTGACCCCGTCGATCACGTGGAACACGTTCAGATGGACACGGAAATAGTTCTTGTTCTTGTCCGTTACCAAATTATGGCCCTAAAGGTAGAAGGCGTTTCATGAAAACCATAAACCATACTACTCGTGGTTCTTAATATCTATAGGGTACCAATACATGACGAAAACAAACATGAACCTTGGATAAGCCCGGGTAATGGGTAGCTCACCGTCAGATCAGCACCAGGCTCGTAAGTCGACGGCGCGTAGTGTTCCACGCGCCTCAAAGAGAATTTGTCAGCCACCACTGACGGGACCCATCATGGCTTCTGCCTGACTTGCTGCATGCCTAGGGGTAGCGGATAAATTCGTAACAGAATTACCGATCCCCTGGGCACTCAGGTAGGGAAGGAACAGGGGTGGGTTTTAGTCAGTAAGAGTCTGACACGCCGTCCCGCTCCACCCAGAGCGGGAGATGTCACTGGAAGATTTCCCATACCAAAAAAAAAAACGGGTAAAATGTGAAATGTCGTATGTGCTATTCCAGACTATACACAGATATATATAATCTATATCTGTGCCAAATTTCATACAGATGCGTGATTGAGTAACAAGACGCATTTATAATATTATATCTAATAGTATTATAATGTAATATACAACGTTTTCCTTTTGATGTCTCATAACTCTAAGGTATGGTATATGCCATAAGTAAAAATAATACAAGAAGTCCTAGAACAAGTGTTCCAAAAAACATTGTTTCGAAGTTAACATCAATCATAATTCAATTACTTAAAAATTGTCACCTGTATGACGAATCTTTATTTTGCGAGTAAATCGTTTTCATTCATATTGTTACGTCGACCGTATTACACTGGAACGTTCGAAAATGTGGTCGAAGTTTCCACTAGGTTCGAGAAAATTCCATTGTGGTACTGTGTAGAAGTTCATAGATGTTTCTAGAATATTCCACTATAGGATAGTTCGACAATGTTCTGGAAACTTCCATGACCGTATAAATAGGCCGGACGGCGGGCGAGTGAGTTAGTCTGTTTTCGACTACGGATGCGAACGGAAGCGAATACAAGCGATTACGAAGAGAATAGTGATTATTAGCGATTTAGTGTTTGTGTAAATAAGTTGTTGAGTTAATAAAGAATATTTGGTTAATCAATTTGTGTAAAATAATTTATCCCATACCCAGCTCGTAACAAATTGGTGTCAGAAGTGAGGGATAAATTATGCCAATTTTACCAAAGGACGACACGGAGGGTATTCGTACAAGGAGTCAACGGCAGCAAGACATGGATCAGAGGTGGTTTGGAGATTCCCCGATACAGACCGGTGGTTCTCAGCCTGCGACAGAGCCAGTCGCTGGCCCATGTGGAGTTTCTTCGGCACCAGCGGTGCCAGACTTGTCTGCGATAATGGTGCTAATGCAGGAACAGGCTCGTCGTCAAGAGGAGCAGGCCCGCCGCCAAGAAGAGCAGGCCCGTTGGTTGGAAGAGAAGCTTCAACAAGATAAAGAGGAGCAGGCAAGCCGCCAAGAAGAGCAGGCCCGTCGGTTGGAAGAGAAGCTTCAACACGATAAAGAGGAGCAGGCCCGCCGCCAAGAAGAGCAGGCCCGCCGCCAAGAAGAGCAGGCCCGCCGCCAAGAAGAACAGGCCCGCCGCCAAGAAGAACAGGCCCGTCGGATGGAAGAGAAGCTTCAACAAGATATAGAGGAGCAGGCAAGCCGCCAAGAAGAGCAGGCCCGTCGGTTGGAAGAGAAGCTTCAACACGATAAAGAGGAGCAGGCCCGCCGCCAAGAAGAGCAGGCCCGCCGCCAAGAAGAACAGGCTCGCCGCCAAGAAGAGCAGATGCTCCTCATAAAAGGCCTTCATTCAACACTTGGCAAGGAGCTCCAGGTGATGAAGGAGCAGGTTCAGCAGCATGAGAATCGTATCTCAGAAGCTGAAGTTCAGATTGCTGGGGTGCAGAAGGCTTTAGGTGAACTTAGAGCTGGAGACGGGGTTGTGCCTTCAGTGGTTGCTGCACCTTCGGCACGTGGATTTAAGGTGCCGCCATTCGACGGAACATCTTCATGGTCGGCCTACAAAATTCAATTTGAAGCCGTTATGAAGGCGAATGGGTGGACCAAAGAGCAAGCTATGACCGCGCTCACCTTAGGACTCCGAGACCAGGCCTTAACCATACTTGAGGCTCTTGGCAAGGATGTGACTTACGAACAACTGCTGGAAGCGTTAGAGTCCAGATACGGCGACGCTCACTTGGAGCACGTATTTCGCGCTAAGTTAAGGGATCGCGTTCAACGTAGTGCCGAGAACCTACAGCAGTGGGCCTTGGAAGTTGAAAAGTTGGTTCGGAAAGCATACCAGTCCGCCCCTGCACTCATCAATGGCTATCTGGTACAGGCGTTCGTCGACGGAATACGTGACTTGGAAGTTAGAGCCGCTGTAAGACTTGAGCACCATGAGACACTGAAGGACGCCTTGGCCCATGCCTTGGAAGTAGAGGCAGTGAGGCTAGACCACCGAACACACCGTATCAGGGAGGTTGTGGCATCACCTGTACGCAATCGTCCGCAAGGATATAGCCCTAGATGTTACACTTTTGGAGAAAGGGGTCATCTTCGGTCAAGATGTCCAAAGCGCAGCTCACTGAGAGAAGATCAATCCCAGCAAGAAAGGGCAACTGATACGACTGCCCAGCAACACGCCAGGACTGGGGGCGGGTGCTGGCTGGTATTGAAAGAGCCCCGAGGATCTCGATCTCACAGGCCCATGACGGAAACAGCTTGATCATCAAAGGCGAAGTCAACGGAAAACCATGCAAACTGATGTTGGATACTGGAGCTTCTCACACGGTCGTTTATTCTTACCTAGCAAGTCGGTTCCTTGGGGACTTCTTCAATAACCACGACCGTATACAATTACTGACAGCTACCGGTCAGCACATAATCGTCCGAGGCAGGAAGGAGGTGGAGTCAAAATTAGGTAACAAAATCTATCGGCATAATGTCATCGTAGCCGACATAGTGGACGATTGTATCCTGGGATTAGATTTCATGCGGAAACATCGTTGTGAGATCGACGTTGATCAAGGAGTATTGAAGTGTGGTACAGAGGAAATCTTCATGGAAGTTGTATCATCAGAAAAAGTGTTCCGCTTGAAATTTGACGTGTCAACACTTTTGGAAAACTGCGATTTAACGGAAGTAGAAATGGATAAGGGTAAGAAGATGTTACTTCAGTACGCCGACTCTTTCTCTACAAATGATGCTGACATAGGAAGAACAGGACTAGTTCAGCACAAAATTAATACTGGCATCGAGTTACCAATCCGTCAACGACCAAGAAGATTGCCGGTTGCACGTGAAAAGGAAGTGGAAATGATGATTGAGGGTATGGTGAAGGATGGTGTTATAGAGCCTTCATCGAGTCCATGGTGTTTTCTTGTGGTCCTGGTGAAGAAAAAGGACGGCAACACACGCTTTTGTGTGGACTATCGACGATTGACCGACGTCACAAAAAGGACAGTTACCCACTGCCTAGGATCGACGACACATTGGATACACTGACTGGAATGAGGTGGTTTACCACGCTAGACCTGAAATGTGGCTACTCGCAAGTGGAAATAGACCCCTCGGATAAGGAGAAAACTGCATTTTCAACAGGAAAGGGGCTATGGCAGTTTAAAGTTATGCCATTCGGATTGTGCAATGCTCCTGCGAAGTTTGAAAGGCTAATGGAGCAAGTACTTGCCGGATTGATTGGAGACGCATGTCTTGTCTATTTAGACGACTTCATTATCGTGGGCCGTACATTTAAAGATCACCTTCAAAATCTCAATTGAGTGCTGTTAAAAATCCGGACGGCAAATCTTAAGTTAAGTCCGAAAAAGTGCTCATTTTTCAGACGACAAGTGAACTTTTAGGACACATAGTTTCGGAGGAAGGTGTGCAGACAGATCCGGAGAAAATCGTCCCCGTCAAGGATTGGCCAGTTCCGAAAGACAAGACGCAAGTCAGAGCATTTCTGGGTTTGTGCTCCTACTATCGGCGGTTTGTCAAGAATTTTGCCAACATTGCAAAACCTCTACACGAACTTACTGAGGAGAAGCAACAATTCTGTTGGGACGAGAATTGTGACATCGCATTTCGGGAATTAAAGAAACGTCTGTGTAATACACCTATTCTAGGGTATCCTGACACTGAAAATGACTTCATAGTTGACACAGACGCAAGTAATACTGGAATTGGAGGCGTGTTATCTCAACGGAAAGGAAACCAGGAAGTTGTTATAGCTTACTACAGCAAATCTTTATCCAAACCAGAAAGAAATTACTGCGTCACGAGACGTGAGCTACTCGCAGTAGTAAAGACATTGCAACACTTCAGTAAATATTTGCTGGGACGGAAATTTCAATTGCGAACTGACCATGCTGCATTAAAGTGGCTATTGCAGTTCAAGAATCCAGAGGGACAAGTGGCAAGATGGATCGAACTACTACAAGAGTTTGACTTCGTAACGGAACATCATAGTGGGAGAACTCACGGTAACGCAGATGCACTGTCTAGAAGACCTTGCCCTGAAGACTGTAAGCATTGTACCAAGCAAGAGACTAAGGAAGTAGTTCCCGTGAGGATGCTAAGAATGGATCTCAGCAATGAATGGAAGGAAACCCTACAGCTTGCTCAGCAAAATGGGATGGACCAGACCGAATCGTGACCACGATCAACGATGTTACCTACCGAATACAGAAGGGTCCACGAGTTGCACCTAAGATAGTCCATGTAGACCGATTAGCGCGATACTACGGGACTAATGATGCTCGGGACGAGCATGTCTAAGGAGGGGGCAGTGTTACGTCGACCGTATTACACTGGAACGTTCGAGAATGTGGTCGAAGTTTCCAGAAGTTTCCACTAGGTTCGAGAAAATTCCATTGTGGTACTGTGTAGAAGTTCATAGATGTTTCTAGAATATTCCACTATAGGATAGTTCGACAATGTTCTGGAAACTTCCATGACCGTATAAATAGGCCGGACGGCGGGCGAGTGAGTTAGTCTGTTTTCGACTACGGATGCGAACGGAAGCGAATACAAGCGATTACGAAGAGAATAGTGATTATTAGCGATTTAGTGTTTTTGTAAATAAGTTGTTGAGTTAATAAAGAATATTTGGTTAATCAATTTGTGTAAAATAATTTATCCCATACCCAGCTCGTATCAATATTTAAAGCTAAGAAAATGCGACGTGATCATAATTATTTCACGACAATTTTACATACATAATCGTGACTGTCGAATTATTTTGTATGAAAAATAAAAACGTAAACAAAAATTAATTAATTTGCCAGTTGATTCTTTGACTTTTCTCATTAATACCCTAGAGTCCTAGACTTATGGGATATCTAAAGGAACATCTTGTATAGTAGGATAATTGGAAATACCTGTCGCGGCAAGCACTGTTGAATAGCCATGGGAATCTGTTTGCCAGGCTTCCTTAGCTTCAAGTAGTATAAGGGTCCCGGTAATACCGCATACTGGACCATCGGAGACTCAAACCTCATCACAGGTTGCCATCTGTTAACCAATAACTACATTGTGCATCAACAACAATATAAATAAAAAGTGAGAATATACTATATTGTTCACCAAAATACAAAATATCATCACTGTCAATCTTTTTCCTTAATTTCTTGGGATGCAGTCCAACCAGTTAAGTACCAGTATTTCACATGGAGCAATGCCCCCTCACTCCAGTAACTACGTTACACGACACCTTTTTTATCATCAGTGGTAGCTTTCAAAAGGCGCCTGGCACCTTTCAGAAAAGTACCAGGGAATGTGGGGGTCTTACCTCACTAAATCCACCCTGGTGATATCCACTATCAGCACATGGAATGGGCCCCGTTACCTTTTAAAGGAACACTCCGGCACCTCCTTTGTACAACGCCTGTCAGACCACATCCCTGAGAAGATTCTAAAGGGGTCTCTCCTGAGCCTCGCTGCGCACGGCAGCACATGAACACAGTACCACTGTATTCCCTGTAATCACCCAATGGGCAATCAGAGTCCCCAATCTTCTGAGCGCCCGAGATTTCCAAGCCCCGCCTGCATGATGCAGGTGGGATTTCGGCGTGTTTAAGCGTTGGGGCGGCTGCCTCCCAGACGCCTTCTTCTTCGAGACGATAAATACGGAGGCTAACTTATTCTTGACATTTACAAAACCACTTTTTGGTGTTAAAATAGTGAAAAAACTACCGTCGTGGCTGGGCTGCTGCTCCCGCAAGCCGTGAAAAACTAGTCGTATCACTGGCGGCTCGAGAAAATCTGAAAAATCGCAAGGTAGCTCCATTATAAAACCGTATACAGGCAAAATATAGAATAAAGTTAAGAAGGCTTTGCCGGGGTAGGTACCATAAGACTATTAAGTAAGCACTTTTTTTTATTTAGGTACAAGCCTGCCTCAGTATTCACAACCACTGCAACTCCTGTAAGCCAGAACCAACAGTGACGACCACCAGAAAACTCCGAGGCAATAAAGCTCGATGAGTCCCAGTGAAACGATTAAACTGTCCTGGGTCCTGCGACGTAATTAATCAGAAAAGGACAGTGGAGTCGTAAGAAAAACAAAGTAGGTACTATCAAAAGAAACCTATTTATAGTCATAGCCATAACCACATCGTTTGCTGCCATAAAGCAGCGTTGCTGTGATCCGGTTCGAAAATGTGTCGGTTATTACAGGCTATCGAATGTCCACCTCTAGACACTTAAGGTGTGTCCAAACATTGAGCGGCAAGAGCGCGGCAGCAACACGCGGCGTTTGCAGGACATATTTCTGCCGCGCTCTAGTTAGGACAATCCGACGAATGTTTGCGCGGAAATATGCGAAACACGCCACGCATTTGAATTCAGTCTGAACCTAAACTACAATGAAGGCGGGGTTATCAGTGTTTTAGCTCAGCTTATTATTCGAAATCGTAAAATGAGCCACATATTTCAATCAGTCTATTTGATGTTTCATTGTCCATTTTTGAGAAGCGCAAACACGTCCAGACATGATTACTAACGAACTATATACTGAGCAAAGCAATGTTTGCGCGCGGCAGCTAGATCGCAACGTTCGCGCGCGGCTGTGTCCAAATACAGCGCGGCTGCCGCGCACCCTTGCCGCTCAATGTTTGGACAGACCTCGGTCATTTTTTAAATTTAAAATCTGCTAATCAGTATATAAACCATGGTTTTTTTTTTTTTTTTTTTTTTTTTTTTTTTTTTTTTTTTTTTTTTTTTTTTTTTTTTTTGGGGGGTGGGAAATCATCCAATGACTCCTTCCGCTCTGGGGTGGAGCGGAAGGGCGTGTCAGACTCTTACTGACTAAAACCCACCCCTGTTCCTCCCTGCCCTACGCGCCCGGGGGCGAGGTAACTCTTTCGAATTTATCCTCCACCCCCGGGCAATATAAACCATGGTTAGCGATTGTTATTAACAGGGCTTTTATTGTTGATTTCTCTTAAAAAAAAAATCACAGTCGAAGTATAAGGCGACGTCCTAATAGAATGCATCGCGCAAATTATACGCTTTTGTCGCAGTCATTTGTACAGAAAAACCGGAAAGCGCCCTCATGTCGGCATGATAGCGCTATCAGGTTTGCCATACAAATAAACACGATGATCGCGTATTCGCGCGGTGGTCGGTTTATATTAGGACGATGCCTAAGGAAACAGGTATCTGTATTTTGATTAATTGACAGGATAAGCCAAACAGAGAGAGTTGAAGTTAGTAGGTGAACTGAAGATTTTATTTATTTCGTATCTAGAGTCTTAATAGTCTAGTATAGTTGTTCTATCTCACCAAGGCGGGTTGGTCTTGAATGTGTGTAGGTTCACGTATACTTTTTTTTCTGTGTGTAATAGGGAACGTGCGGGAACTATAGATGGCGCCACATAAATGTCAATGTCAAGTATTTATACAGTAGAAGTTGCCACTAACTAGATGTCAGTCTACATTATGCGTGCTGCATGTGTGCATAATGCGTGTGTGTATACGTATAAGGCACGGAAATGTCAATGACAAGTTTTTAAAGGGTAAAAGTTTCAAATTTACTCCACTAGATGGCACAGACAACGCCGTGCATGTTCCCTGGAGCCAATGACTATAAAGCCTCCTCGGAGCGCTTGGTGTCATATAAAATAGCTTACGCACATAGAAACTTTGTACACGTAAATCTACACACAGACCAACCCACCTTCGTGAGAGAGAATATCTATAGTCGATGTTACAAACATTTGAGATATTTTAGTTTTGCCTCGAGTCGTCATAAAAAAATGTCTTTATATTACCCCAAGACCGAAGAACTGTATCGGGGTAAGATATCATCCGGCGCGTCTTGGAAATTTGGGTCACCCATCATAAATGGATCTAACTTGTTCAGGAATAGTCTTCCCAGCTGAAAATATATAAAAATGCAGATAGAAAATAAAATTTTCAGAAGATCCGTCAGGTTATTACTATAGCAGAGGATCTAGTGGTAGGATCCTAGGTTCGATCGTGCTCCATCTTCGACCTCATCATCGCTTACCATCAGGAGAGATAACGGTCAAACACGTGCCTAAAAATAGTAAAAAAAAAACCTTATGTGGGGGCAAAATTAAAATGGTATCAAACGTAATTAGGGTTCAGTTTTTTTTAATCATATTTAATAAGTTCGCTCGCTCCCTTACATGGGATTTTTACTATAACCCTCTTACTAATCAAATGTTTATAAAAAGGTAAAGTAAAAATCTTTGAAAGGAAACCGGATGTCCAGGGCCCGCAGTCTCGACATAGTTAATAACGACCGAATTCGCTAAGAAATTAATGTTGTAAGAAGGCAAACTTTTATGTCCTTTAATATTTTGACAAGTTAATTTAATTGTTCTATGCGATAAAAGTTATTCGTTAAAATTTAAATAAATTATAAGTTTTCATGAAAAATAATGCTTGCGTTTTCCCGTCTCTGTACAGTCACGAGCAAACACATGTACACCAGCAAACTTTACTTCCGCACGGTTTCCGGTGAGGCGGCGAGCCTCCTTGCCAGACTGTCGCCATGGGATCTCGAGATCGAGGCAAAGGTCCTCGCGCATATCTATGAGTGGTGCGAGGAGGCGAAATGACGGGGCGTAACTCCGCTGCCGCGACACCTCGCGGCTCATGAAGGAGGTCATCATTGTCAAAAACGGCTGTTTTTGGTACGTTTGCCTACTACTTTGGATATGAAACCTTTTGAGACCTGTTTTAATAACGTAAAAATACTTTATCTTCTTTCTAACAAACGTGACGCTGGATTCTTTAATGTTTATTTTCTATGCTACGCTACGATTTTTTATTCAATGAGGGCGCCACTTGGCTGGTAGTAGGGCCTTAAATGGATGGTTTTAAGATACTCGAGCTTACAAGTAAAGTTGGCTTATGTACATTGTGACGACTAAATAATATAGAAGCGGAGGTAGGTCCACGCAGGTAGAAGTGTCACTGGACAGCTGTCACTGTTACCGGCTGGACGT
This sequence comes from Polia nebulosa, assembly GCA_951329385.1. Classification (NCBI taxonomy): domain Eukaryota; kingdom Metazoa; phylum Arthropoda; class Insecta; order Lepidoptera; family Noctuidae; genus Polia; species Polia nebulosa. Next base: position 12,151,948 of record OX589598.1, read on the forward strand.
GCACCCAGCTTGCTATTGCAAGACACCAAACTATTGTTTTATTAAACCATCTGTGCTTACGCCTGTGACAAGTGGACGTCACAAATGGCGACGAGTTTTTGTGTAAGTACACCAATATACAAAAAGAAATAAAACAAGAAAAAGGAGTGAACCAACGGGAAATGTTATCCCTTAATTTAGACATATGCTGAGCGGTGTTTACGTGCAACTTATACGTACTTGGTTAATTATTTAGGATAGGCACAAAATGGCTCAATAAGTGTTTTGCTAATATAATTTTTATTACATAGTTACCTACGGTACATTTTTAATTACAAAACTTAGAAAGGTGTGCCTTTCTAAAATAACACCACTACCCACAATGTTGTAATTTAAATTATGTTTACAAGTTATACGCGTATCTTACAAGTACCTACTCAGTTGATACTATGAAGAATAACGTATCTATTAGCTTATTTGAGACGCATGTAGGTACTTGAACTAATATTACAAAAAAGTATATTGATAGATCCAATTCCAGTTATGCATGTCGGGAAACTAAATAGAGAATAGCTCGTTGTGATTGTGCCAGACTTTATATAATTACTGCAACGTTAACAAAGTATTTATAAAGTATGCTATGTTTGATTATGATCTAGGTTATTATTTTTATACCTACCTAATATTCTAGGCAAGTGGTAATTTGTCATTTTACTCAAGGTTGGTAATTAATTTTACTAATGTGGCAGTGTTTACGACACTGCATTGAGCGATGTGAAATCACCCTTATAGATTTGAGTAGTAAGTCTATTATAGACTGGTACTAAAAACGCCAAAGTAGTAAACTGCATAATGCAGTTGGTAGTAACAAAAAAAAATACAATAATATAATTATGTATTTAGATAATAGGCGAAAGTGGAAATGGTGTTTCCATCATAAGTAGTAGTAGTAGTAGGAAGTCGAATGATCGACTGGAACTAATAAAAAAAATAAAAAAAAATTAAATCAAATTTCTATGAGTAGTAAACTGACGTAGGTATCGAGGAGGTGGTCTGTAACAGGTAAAATTAGAAACCTGTTTCACCTGTTCCAGTTCCAGGGACAAAACAGTTCCAAAAAACCTGTTCCAAAATAACCAGGTCAGTTTCGTTTGTATCTCTCTCTTTCTAATAACGTAAACATCCGTATGGTGTTATAGAAGAGCATACAGACACCAGTTACGGCAATGTTTTAATTTGTTTGGTTTGTTGTAGGTTGTGGAACAGGCAGGAACTGGAACTGTATTTTTGGTTTTGTGGTACCTGTTAAATGTTGTTACTTTTAAAAACCTGTTTTTTTTTTTAACTGTTCCGATAAATACGCCTCACTCCTAGTATCTGCTTGTCAATTGGTACTAACAAAAGCAAATTGGCGTAGGTCGTGCCAAAAATGTCCCACATACCACCCCTGGACGCTTTTGATTGCGAAGCCGATCCTGCTTCCGTACGATGGGAAAAATGGAAAAGGGGGTTTGAATTGTTTTAAATTGCATTAAATATATCAAACCCAGAGAAAAAAGGCCACACTACTATATGTAGGAGGTTTGACACTTCAGGAGATATACTATAATATCCCTGGTAAAGTAATAGACGAAGCAGTGGGAATCAATGTAGATGTTAACAACTGGACTCTTAAGAAACTTGACGACTGCTTTTTACCTCGTCAGAGTAAAATATACGAAAGACATTTTGTTCAGACTTCTAAAACAAGAACAAGGTGAAAAATTCGAAAAGTTTCTAGTAAGTACGGCTTCGTCACCAAAGTAGAAAATGCAAGTTCTCTTGCAAAAGAGACAACTTAATTGATTAAATTGTCGAAAACTGTCGTTTCAAGGAGCTCGTAAAGAAAGTTCTCACTTTAGGTGACTCGGTTAATCTCGTTAAAATTATTTCAGAAGTAAATGCTGTAGAAGCAGTAGAGAGACATCTCAACGACTATGGTCAAGATACACATGCTTCAAGTATCAATAAAATAGACACGAAACAGCAAGTCTCTAGAAATATAGGATGTGTACGGTGTAGTAGTAGTGTGAGTCATAACGGAGACAGTAACCAAAACTAAAACAATGTCTAAAATGTGGTTTCATCGGACACCACAGAAATCAAGGCAAAACTCGAGAATCTAAAAGGAAAAATCTAAACACACAAGTTTCCTAACAAAAAGCCTAACTTGACGAAGAAGACAACGATAAACCTAACGTCATGGAGAATCCTGTGAAAAATAATATTGACTATATTTTTCATTTTGATGATAACACGACGCAAAATTGTCATATTGGAGGTATATGTTATATATGTTAAAGTTTATTTGATTATTTATTCTGGCAGCAAGTGTAACATTTTGAGTGAAACAACTTAGGATTATCTTAAAAAATGTGGAATTACTATCAGTAATCAAATATTGTCAACCTAAATAAAACATTTGTTGCATACGGCAGCAGCACACCGTTGACAGTAATTAAAGCATTTGGTGCAGATATTCAAGTAGCTGACTAACAGCAGACTGCAACATTCTATGTCGTTGAGAACGGCACTCGAGACCTTTTAGGAAAGGACACAGCTATCGCAGTACAAGTATTCAAACTCAGTAAAGGAGTTAATCCGGTAAGCAAACCAAGTTTTCCTAAAAATTAAAGACGTGTAGCTTGAGACTTCAATAGGTAAACGGCAATAGGCAAAACGGTAGCCAGCCCTGCCGGCGAGTACCCATTCCCCTGCAAGAAAAGATTAACAAAAAGATTGACCAATTGATCAAATTGGATATATAATAGAACCCATTACTAAACCTTCGGGATGGGTAGCACCAATATTGCCCGTCCTTAAACCGAAAGGAGGTGTGCGCAGACATGCGATGCGCGAATAAGGCTATCGTGAGGGAAAACCATCCATTGCTGACAGTGGATCAGCTACTAACAAAATTTAACAAGGCAAGGGTTTTTCCAAGCTCGACATTAAAGACGCATATTTCATCAAAGTCGAAATCAGCGAGGACTCAAGAGATATAACAGCTTTTATTTATAACGAGTCAAGGTTTGTATATAAGTGGCTCGTGTTTGACATAATCGTATGCGCCAGAGCATTTTCAAAAAAATTGTAGACAGAATACTTCTTCCCTTTGATGGCGTCGTCAACTTATTGATAACATTGTCATATATGGCAAGGATGACGCAGACCACAATGCATTTGAGCCTATCAAACTTGTCCTGCATTTATTTAAAGAAAAAACATTCTAATAAATCAGAAAAAAAAATGCGTATTTAATGTCAAGAGCATAAAATTTTTGGGTCATAAATTATCTTTGGAAGGGGTTAAGCCCCTTGACAAATACGTTAAGGTTGTAGATAGTTTTAGGGAGCCAAAAAACTATAGAAGAAATACAAAGTTTTTAGGACTAATAAACTATATCAAGAAATAGATCCCAGATATGGCGACTACATCAAAACCCTTTAGGAGGCTTTTAACGCTAAAATTAGGAAAAATGCCGATAGTAGTCACAATAGGGTCCTAACCAAACAGTCGTTCCTTGTGTTAAAAAACTCCTTGATCCATACACTTGAATATTATGACCCAAAAGATAAAACCACAGTCATGGCAGATGCCATGTTGTAGTCCGGTTGGTTATGCTCATTCTGTCTGATAATAACGGACCAACGGGTGATTGCTTATGGCAATAAGAGCCTTACAAAAGTTGACAAACTTTATTTTCCGACTGAAAAAAAGAAGCTCTCGCTCTGGTTTGGACTGTAGAGCACTTTAGAATGTACTTATACGGCAATGAAACTATTGATTTGGAGACTGATCACAAGCCGCTGGAAGTTATATTTGGTAGTAGATCAAAATCAATTAGGCAGGCAGGCATAGAATAATTTCAAGGTAGTTTACACACCTGGAAAAATAAACATCACTGATTGTCTATCGCGATTATGTACAATAAATAAAATCCAGCCGTTTGAGGATAAGCACCACATTCACCAAAGCATACAGTATGCAAGGCCTCGTGCAATAGGGATAAATGTTATTGGTGCCGATTCTCTTGTTCAATATCTAAACTAAAATTAGAGAATCGCTATCTTTAACTAAAAGGCAGTGCGAGAAAAGGAAGGCTATAGCTATAAAATAAGTTAGAGATGTCAAACTAGTTTACGCTTTGCACTTCACCGTGTTTTTAATCGACATATTTTTACGTGTACCCTTAATTTGTATGGAAATATTAGTTCGACTAAATTTGACAGCTCTAATTTACGTCCGTCTCTTTCTTGTTCTATTAGAGAGAAAAAGATAGAACAAAGACAGGACAGGACGTATATACAGGGTGTAAAAAGAAACATCATAGAGCCGTTAACTACGCATACTGTACGTCTAACAAAGTAGTTTTGCGCAAATAGATATTGCTGGGAAACGACTTTTATTTTGAGTTATGAAAAATAAAACAATTTTTTATTCCGCGCAATGTAACGCGAACACAGGCAACAGTAAAACCCCGCCCCTTCGCTCGTTACATACGTTTGATATTCATGGCGTTTTTGTAACCGCAAATTCATAATATCGAAATTTCGAAAAAAATAATCGAAAATTCAGTTAATGTTTGTTTGGAAAAAAGTTTAGTAATAACACTTATTATACATTTACGAAACAAAAAAAGAAAGAAAAGTCAGAGATAGGGTGAATAATAAAAGAAATACTTAAAAAGACAACAAATTGACACCGAATTTTAACCCCACACTACATACAGTTGTAAATTCTAGCGGTTCTAAATATACCGTAAAGAACGATTACACTGGACAAGAATTAAGGAGGAATATTGTCCACCTATAAAGAGTTGAAAGTAAATGGCAATTGTGTGGAGAAAATTCACCTGATTCTGATGATACCAGCGATTGCGATTCAGACAACAAATAGTATAATTATTTGTCAATTTTGTTTGTGTAATTGTAATTAACAATGTATAATTTTCTTTTGTTTGAAACCTCTGTGTAAACTATTGGATTAAAGTTGAAAGTGGACTAATTAATTTAAATTTAAAATTATATTTACGTTAGGTGTAGACTACATTAAGTAGTCTAATTCCAATTGCGTTCTAAATGAGTTTAAGTTTTCAGTTTTCACTTATGTGTATTTATAAAAAATCTGAAAAATTTAATATTTGTAAAAAGGTAAGAGCTGTGACGATTCAGTAATATAGAAGCGGAGGTAGGTCCACGCAGGAAGAAGTGTCACTGGACAGCTGTCACTGTTACCAGCTGGACGTGCACCCAGCTTCCTATTTCATGACACCAAACTATTGTTTTATTAAACCATCTGTGCTTACTCCTGTGACAAGTGGACGTCACATACATATTTTTGCTCGTGACTGTACATATTTCAAGAAAATCAATTATTTTTTCAGGTTATGATCTAAAAATTTTTCTCACAAATGAGGAAGTTTTTTATCGGCTAGTAATTTAGCGATCCGTAGCTAACGTAAGTTTCGCTATCAATGTCGAGACTGTAGGCCCAACAATGAAAAGACATGTGACATCTATCAACCCGCACTGGGCTAGAGTGGTGGATATCGGGGTATGACCTCTTCTTTATGTCCTCTTTATGAAACAGTGGGCTGTTTCATAAAGAAGAGGAGTTAGTCTCAGCCCCAGCTTAGGGAACCTTATTTATTATTATAAACATTTCTGTCTTTTGGGGATAATACAGGCATCATCCCAAATGATTGGGGTTGTCCTTGAGGAATTTGTCAATATAGTAGCATCTGTACCTGTAGGTCTTGTACCTACTTTCAAGAAATACGGGCAGCGTTGTGTTTGCATGCAGAGCTGATTTACAAACTATGTATGCTCCGCTACTTGTCCTGCCTTCTGTGGCCTACATCGTCGCCACATCACGCTACACCGTCGTGGCAAAGTTCTTTTCATTTTTACCTGACTGCCCTAGGAGGGTAATGTTTTTCGAGAGTATGTATTCGTCATCATTCTCCTGCCCTTATCCCAATTTATTTGGGGTCGGCGCAACATGTTTTTTCTTCCATACTCCTCTATTAGTCGTCATCTCTGTAGTCACCCCCTTTTTACCCATATCCTCTTTCACACAGTCCAACCATCGTTTCTTTGGCCTTCCCCTACTCTTATAGCCATCCACATCCATACACAAGACTTTCCTCACGACATTTTCTTCATTCCTCCGCATCACATGCCCAGAGTATGTATGTGTATATTTTTATTTTATTTATTTATTAAACTTAATGCACAAGTAAAATTACTGTACAATAGCGGACTTAATGCCTTAGGCATTTTCTACCAGTCGACCTTAGGGTGGTGCAGAGACGGAACGTGGCAGGTGCAACTTAAGGCAAAGAATAAACGGAAAATAGAAATACAATAATAAATATATACTTAAATACATACATACAACAAAATTAAAAATGTAATTGAGAAAAACGAAAACAACAAATCAGCGTTGTGACGATTTTTCGAACTCCTTGCGAATGTGTTCACGCGCCTTCAACTTAAAAGAGAACCGACTGGTTGCCGTCCTGATGTATATGTGTGTATGTCTATTTCTTTGGCACGCGCTTTACCCTAAACGGCTTGATGGATTTTAACAAATGAGGTATTATTAGATTGGTCTTAAGGCGCAGTTTTGCGACTTTTAATAGTTTTTAATTGAACGTCGCGTCTAAACGAGTAGTCTTATTTCTTTGAAAAAAATATATGTTATTTTAGACAATTTTCGTCGTAATTTGATCTGAGAATATTTGAAATTATATTTTTTTAACATAGTCTAATTAATTTGTAAAGTTATGTCTAACGCAGATAAAAAATTGAGAATCACGCAAAAACTATAAAGCGTATTTTTATGAAACCTTCACTAATTTAAAGATCATTTAATTATTTATAATTTAGTCTAAGTGTTTTAGTTTAATACTTGTTGTTTTATGAGTAATAAATTAATAATGCTTCTAATTTCGGACAGTGTACCTTGATGGGCGAGTCCTATTACTGGGTGGACGTACGACGCGTTACGCGAGCTCAGCACAGAACACGCAAGCTAACCACTCAATGTCATGGCAGTTAATAGCACCTTAAGGCGCAGTTAAACGACTTTTAATGGTTTTTAATTGAAAATCACTTCTTAACGACTTGTCTTATTTCTTTGAAAAAAATATATGTTACTCTAGACTATTTCCTTCGTAATTTGATCTCAGAATATTTGAAATTATATTCTTATAACATAGTGTAATTAATTTGTAAAGTTATGTCTAACGTGGATAAAAAATTAAGAATCACGCAAAATCTACAAAGCGTATTTTCATGAAACCTTCACCATTTTAAAGATCATTTAATTATTTATAATTTAGTCTCAGTGTTTTAGTTTAATACTTGTTGTTTTATGTGTAATAAATTAATAATGCGTCTGATTTTGGACAGCGCTCCTTGATGGGCGAGTCCTATTACTGGGTGGACATACGACGCGTTACGTGAGCTCAGCGCAGAACACGCAAGCTAACCACTCAAGGTCGTTGGCAGCTAATAGCGCCTTAACGGCCGAAGTGACATAGGCCATAAGAATTTTGAAAAAAAAATGGCGATCGCCATTAGGTAAGTGTAGTCGTATTTTTTGTGACCTGCTCATGTGGGGTATCAAATTGAAGAGCTCGATTCCAAAATATAACTATTCAGTGGTTTTAATCAGTCGGATTTTTGAAAATTTTCATTGAGTTTTCTTGTTTAATACACTATCATGTTATCGACGCGAAGAAGAAGGATTTATACAGGATGAAACGGAAATAGGTGGTCATATTTTAAATACTGCTTCTGCCGACAGAAATTAACAACTTTTTACGTCCCAAACTAATTGTGATCAGCTGATGTTAACTTTGCACGGAAAGTCCATATTTTTTTTGGGAATTCCCTATTACTTCCTTGAAGAAATTAATTAATTTCCATGGGCAGCACTAATTTTCTTTACACCCTGTATGATGTTAAGAATGTTACCGCTTCTCCAATATCTTCAGCGCAATGGAACCGATGCATGCTACCGCTGGCGTACAGGCGACGGGAATATCTCACGCATGTCCCCGCTCCAGATATGCACGGGTCGTTCGTCTCGAATGTGGGACCCACCACCAGCCCACCGTCGTACACTAAACCACACTCGTTTATAGCTGAAACATCATTATCAAATCTATAATAGATGATGCAGAAAAAACTGTTTGTCACGTGTTCACGCCTAAATCACTGAACTGATTTTGATGAATTTGGAGGAACGAAAAAGAAAGAACAAGGATTTTTTTTAAACGTTACCCTGCAATAGGGATTAATCCTGTAGCTATAGTGAGTGTGTTCACGAACATTCAAACTCACTTATCTACACAAGACACCCAGACCCGGAACAATCTGTGGGCCATACAAATCTTTGTTCCGTACGGGAAACAAAACCGCGACACGCAGCGTAACAGCGGATCGCTCAATCACTGCGCCAACGGTGCCGTCATTTATCCCGGGAGTATGTCCCCTTGGGATAATTAAGACATTCCCGCGGGCGAACCCGCTTGCAGAAGCTAGTCTATAATGAACAGAGATCGGAATCCTGGGTGTCATTCCAGGGCCGTATCTAGAAAATTAATTAACCAATTGATAGATTTTTCAATTAAAAAAAATTGGTTGTCTGTAAAGTTGGTTTACGGACGATAGTTTAACGTGACAACGTCATAAAAAACATTGATGAAATATAGATGCGGCGCATGCGTACAATGAGCGTAACGGGACACTTTTTCGTGCATGCAGCCGGCGTTCATCGATTTATTAGACGTTGTCACGTCAAAATTTAATCCTACCATATTTTTTTAATAGGTAGTCTTAATCTTGTGGCTTCATAGATGTCGCAACATACATAAGACTACCTATTAAAAAAAAATACTAAGATTCAAATTTATTGAAAAATCTATTCAAGACGGAATGACACCCAAATTCCGATCTCTGATAACGAATGACAAAATGGCACTTCAATTCTGTACAGTCGTACCTTAAGCTGAGAAAAAGCAACTTTGAAACATTTGTTAATTGCCTTTAAAACACTAATCTTATTTATTATATATAGCCTTTTGATCTTACCGCAAGGAAGTAACATTCTCCTTTTTAGTCATACTTAGCTTAAATTATGCTCTACGTGATCAAGGATCATGTAACAAAAACCCTGTTCGATCCTGAAGGGTATCGTACTGCGTACACATATACGTAATCATTTAATGGATACGAGATAATTATTTTTCTCCAATTTTTTTTTTTTTAAACTTATCAAAAGCAACACTGAGCGCTCGACAAGTTTCACCTACTGTTTCGTTTGAAAGATGCCGCCTGAGCGAGACAGAGTGCCTACAGCGCAGCTAGTGCAGGACGGTATCGTTTGATATAAAAATAGGTAAAAATAAAAAGATTTCGCCGGCCGGTGGAGTGTTGTCAACTTATGAAAATTTGCCATATTTAGTGTTAAATTTCGCATATTTTATAAAAATAAGAAATCTATAACTTTTGATTTTTATGAGTTATTTTGTTTGCATTTTTGTCTAGTTGTTTAACATAAGTGAATATGTCTTTATTGGATCGGACAGGGTTTTTGTTACATGCTGTATACTGGCTATGGGATAGGTTCAGTGTCTTATAAAAACTGTTTTTATAGATAGCCAACATACTTCCACAGCTGGGTAAAGGCCTCAATTTCTTCCAGCTTTTATTTTCCTGAGCCACCTTTGTTCCGTACGGGAAACAAAACCGCGACACGCAGCGTAACAGCGGATCGCTCAATCACTGCGCCAACGGTGCCGTCATTTATCCCGGGAGTATGTCCCCTTGGGATAATTAAGACATTCCCGCGGGCGAACCCGCTTGCAGAAGCTAGTCTATAATGAACAGAGATCGGAATCCTGGGTGTCATTCCAGGGCCGTATCTAGAAAATTAATTAACCAATTGATAGATTTTTCAATTAAAAAAAATTGGTTGTCTGTAAAGTTGGTTTACGGACGATAGTTTAACGTGACAACGTCATAAAAAACATTGATGAAATATAGATGCGGCGCATGCGTACAATGAGCGTAACGGGACACTTTTTCGTGCATGCAGCCGGCGTTCATCGATTTATTAGACGTTGTCACGTCAAAATTTAATCCTACCATATTTTTTTAATAGGTAGTCTTAATCTTGTGGCTTCATAGATGTCGCAACATACATAAGACTACCTATTAAAAAAAAATACTAAGATTCAAATTTATTGAAAAATCTATTCAAGACGGAATGACACCCAAATTCCGATCTCTGATAACGAATGACAAAATGGCACTTCAATTCTGTACAGTCGTACCTTAAGCTGAGAAAAAGCAACTTTGAAACATTTGTTAATTGCCTTTAAAACACTAATCTTATTTATTATATATAGCCTTTTGATCTTACCGCAAGGAAGTAACATTCTCCTTTTTAGTCATACTTAGCTTAAATTATGCTCTACGTGATCAAGGATCATGTAACAAAAACCCTGTTCGATCCTGAAGGGTATCGTACTGCGTACACATATACGTAATCATTTAATGGATACGAGATAATTATTTTTCTCCAATTTTTTTTTTTTTTAAACTTATCAAAAGCAACACTGAGCGCTCGACAAGTTTCACCTACTGTTTCGTTTGAAAGATGCCGCCTGAGCGAGACAGAGTGCCTACAGCGCAGCTAGTGCAGGACGGTATCGTTTGATATAAAAATAGGTAAAAATAAAAAGATTTCGCCGGCCGGTGGAGTGTTGTCAACTTATGAAAATTTGCCATATTTAGTGTTAAATTTCGCATATTTTATAAAAATAAGAAATCTATAACTTTTGATTTTTATGAGTTATTTTGTTTGCATTTTTGTCTAGTTGTTTAACATAAGTGAATATGTCTTTATTGGATCGGACAGGGTTTTTGTTACATGCTGTATACTGGCTATGGGATAGGTTCAGTGTCTTATAAAAACTGTTTTTATAGATAGCCAACATACTTCCACAGCTGGGTAAAGGCCTCAATTTCTTCCAGCTTTTATTTTCCTGAGCCACCTTGAATCAAGTCGTATCTAGAGGCCGTCTTTCTAACTGTCCCAGCACCAGCCTCGAAAAAAAATCTATCTCTAAAAAATAATAATAAACTAAATACCCTTAAACGCTTGCAAGTTGATCGCTTTTAATCCATAATAGAAAAGTGCGAAGCATCTTAGCGAGATCGAAGTAAGGGGTGCCATGAAATCAATGGATTCCACCCGGTTGTCTATTTGGTGCCATGCAGCCAGGTGGCACTGGCGTAACACGTGAATGCCAAGCTTATCCAGGCTGGCTTGGACTCTTTTGTCAATCTACAATCAGGGTTTTTACTTTAAGTAACTACAAAATTATAATCCTTTCGTTTAACATAAACGTTTAGTTATGTTAAACGAAAAAAAAACTTTCAGTAGAGATTCCAACAGGAGTTCTCTTAAAATAATACCACGTCATACCCTTACAATACAGCCAATAAATTCAATGGGACAATGTCAACCATTATAATCATCATTCAACCTAAGGTTGTTCGCTGCACCACCTTCATCATAAGTTAACTTTTTAACCGACGAAAAAAAAGGAGGAGGTTCTCAATTCGACCGTATATATTTATATATATTTTTTTTTTTTGTGTATGTTCAGCCCTCATTCCGTCATTTATGAACCGATTTTGATTATTCTTTTTTGTTAGATAGGGTACACCTCAAGGGTGGTCCCATGTCAAGGAAATCAGGATCTGACAGTGGAATCCTGATAAAATTGAGAGAAAACCTCGAAAATTGTGGGCACGTTTAGCGTTTCTGTATGTATGTTCAGCCCTCACTCCGTCATTTATGAACCGATTTTGGTTATTCTTTTTTTGTTAGATAGGGTATACCTCAAGGATGGTTCCATGTGAAGGATATCAGGATCTGATCATGGGATCCTGAAAAAATTGAGGGAGAACCTCGAAAATTGGGCACGAATATTGTTTCTGTTTACTTTTCATAACTGAATCAGGTATTTGCATTTAGGAACCATCACATCATGAAACTGAGCTGATGATGGAAACCATACCTTTCCTAAACAATAGAAGTCAGATATAAAAACTGGTTTTAGTGACAAATACTACTTAATATGCTTTGACGAAAAGACGTCTTTACAATATTGGAGGTAATCTCAACTGTATCCTGGGAACTTCATGGAAGGATTGTTATATCATCAGCTCAGTGGCAAGAGGAATGATGAAGAATTAGAAATTAGCCTCAGAGTGTTAAAAGATGATGCGAGCCACAAAAAATCATAAAATAAAAAACTTTTTAACAAAAAAATTAACCGACGAAAAAGAACTAAAAAGCAAAAAATAAATAAACCTTTTAAGTCTTGAGTAATGAGCTTATTTACCTATATAAAATATCAAATTTTATATGAACTAATTTTGAGTCGGCGCCAATTAATAAAATGATTAATTACCTACTTACAGCCTTCTTCATTTGTAAGTACTTATAAAATTTAGATATTTAATAATCAGATTGTTGTTTGGCGCCGACTCAAAATTAGTTCATATAAAATTTGATATTTTATATAGGTAAATAAGCTCATTACTCAAGACTTAAAAGGTTTATTTATTTTTTGCTTTTTAGTTCTTTTTCGTCGGTTAATTTTTTTGTTAAAAAGTTTTTTGGAGAGCCAACATCATGCTATGGACCGTCGCTAGTTGACGTATTTGAATGTTGATATGCAAACGCGAGATCGGAGGTGCTAAAAGACTTTGAATTTAATTCATTAGTAATCTTTCATGGGGTGAAAATAAACAACTAAAAAACTTTTTAACAAAAAATTCAACCGACGAAAAAGAACTAAAAAGCAAAAAATAAATAAACCATTTAAGTCTTGAGTATTGAGCTTATTTACCTACATAAAATATCAAATTTTATACATATAAACAAATTTTGAGTCGGCGCCTGTAGGTAATTAATAATAAAATGATTAATTATCTACATCTAGCCTTCTTCATTTCTACAGACATAAAAAATTTAGATATTAAATAATCAGATTGTTGTTTGGCGCCGACTCAAAATTAGTTTATATAAAATTTGATATTTTATGTAGGTAAATAAGCTCAATACTCAAGACTTAAATGGTTTATTTATTTTTTGCTTTTTAGTTCTTTTTCGTCGGTTGAATTTTTTGTTAAAAAGTTTTTTATTTTATGATTTTTTGTGACTGGCATCATCTTTTAATACTCTAAGGCTAATTTCTAATCCTTCACCATTCCTCTTGGCACTGAGCTAATGATGTAACCATCCTTCCATGAGGTTCCCAGGATATTGACCAGTTGAGGTTACCTCCAATATTCTAAAGACGTCTTTACTTGAAAGCATATTAAGTGGTGTTTGTCACTAAAACCAGTTTTTATATCAAACTTCTATTGTTTAGGAAAAGTATAGTTTCCATCATCAGCTCAGTTTCATGATGTGATGATTGCTAAATGCAAATACCTGATTAAGTTATGAAAAGTAAACAGAAACAATATTCGTGCCCAATTTTTGAAGCTTTCTCTCAATTTTATCAGGATTCTGTGATCAGATCCTGATGTTTTTGACATGGGACCACCCTTGAAGTATACCCTATCTAAGAAAAAAAGAATCATCAAGATCGGTTCATAAATGACGGAGTGAGTACCGAACATACGTACAGAAACGATAAACGTGCCCACAATTTTCGAGGTTTTCTCTCAATTTTATCAGGATTCCAGTATCAGATCCTGATTTCCTTGAGACCACCCTTAAGGTATACCCTATCTACCAAAAAAATAATCATCAAGATCGGTTCATAAATGACGGAGTGAGGGCTGAAAATACACAAAAAAAAATGCTTATACACTGGACAGCAAATAAACCAAGCCACCCGCTACCTAGGCACTCTAATTCGATTTTCTCAAAAACTAAAAAACCTACAATTATCAAAGTTGTACCTACAGAAAGTGCGTTTCATGGTGATTAAAATGAAAGGAAACTCATTGGGTTTAATCAATATTTCAGTGTTTATTAAGGATTTTACAAAGAGGAGTCGTTTTCCAGTCGTGACAATCGTTAGTAATTATAAAGTGAAAAAAAAAAAATTAAAGCCAAAAACAAAGATAAAATAAAAAAAAAGTTTTTGATCAATATTCCGTATTCCGTCCCCTTGCTCGGATAACTGCCAGCATCCTTGTATTCATCGACCTTATGAGCCTGACGATAAAATCTTGAGGAATTGTATTCCACTCCTCTTCAATTGCGATTCGCAGCTCTGGAAGCCTTGTTGGAGCAGGTACCCGGGCTCGAACCCGACGTTTCAGCTCATCCCATAAGTGTTCTATCGGATTAAAGTCCGGGCTTCGAGCTGGCCAGTCCATCGTACGAATGCTGACGTCGCGTAGATACTGGGTCACCACATGAGCAACATGAGGCCGTGCATTATCATGCATCAATTGCATATCCTGTCCGATATACCTGCGTAAGGTACCACATGGTCTGCGAGGATTTCAGTAATGTAGCGATGAGAAGTCAGTCCACGTGTACGGCCCGTCGGTTCGATGAAAACTAACGCTGTATGTGCTGTTAACGAGATACCGCCCCAGACCATTACAGATCCTCCTCCATAAGCAACAGTTTCCTCGATGCAACACTGAGAATAACGTTCTCCAGGGCGACGATATACTCGTACTCTCTGACGTCGATCACTTCCATCAGTATGTAATGTACTCTTCACTGATGAGACCCTGCTCTAATGTCCAATCCCTATGCTCTCGAGCAAATTCAAGTCGTGCTCGACGGTGTGCTACCGTTAATGCTAGGCCTGTTGCAGCTCTTTTTGGGGTCAGGTTCCGTTCAGCAAGTCTTCTTCTGACGGTATCTGAACTTATGACCACTTGGCGTTCGTCACGCAGACTTTGTTGGACTTGAACTGCGTTGAGGTGGCGATTTCGCAGAACAGTAAGGTGGATATAACGATCATCTGCTGCTGATGTAGCCCTAGGTCTGCCCGTACCTGGACGGCGATCGAATGCTCCAGTCTCTAGGTATCGTCTGTAAACTCGTTGCACCGAAGATCTGCTGATTCGAAGCCTCCGAGCGACTTCACGTTGCGCAATGCCTGCTTGAAGTAATGCTACAGCTTGAACTGCTTCCTGAGGTGTTGTATCCATTATTAATCGAAAAAAGTGGCAAAAACACACGCGTCTGAGCAAACGATGGACAAAAAACTAAAGAAATGATAAGAAATATCCGACTACCCTCATTGTAGAGAAAAAGAACGCTAATTTCAAACTCTGGTGAAAACAGAGCAAATCGTTAGCATTGTGTTTGTTGCTTGATTACAATGTGCGTTGACGGTACTTTCGAATTAATTTGTAGTCATTTTAATCACCATGAAACGCACTTTTTGTAGGTATAACTTTGATAGTTGTAAATTTTATACTTTTTGAGAAAATCGAATTAGAGTTCCTAGGTAGCGGGTGGCTCGGTTTATTTGCTGACCAGTGTATATACAGTCGAATTGAGAACCTCCTCCTTTTTTTTCGTTGGTTAAAAACCACAACAAATCCAAACAACTTTAAATAGTGAAATACGATAATCTTATATATATTTTATGGAATATTATAGTATATTGCGAACATTGTTGTACAAATACAACAGTTTTTTTTCATATCAGCGGTGATCCCATAATAAAAGCTTTTCAAAGAAGTATTGCCTAACTAATGGATACAGATATAGGCTTAACGATACATACCGTCTCATCATTAAAGCAGTTGACTCTTAGAGGGGCAGGCTCCTCGGTGGAAGGGAACGGCTCGACAAAGACAATCTTCTCCGAAGTTAAGCCCAGTTCCAACAGCGCTGCGATACAGCTGTACGCTTCAATATGGTCACCATACACAATCACTTGGTTTTTAGCGCTTACTACTAGTGAATCTTCTGTATAAAAATAAAAAGCTATAGTTTTAGTATTGAGCTAAGGAAGGAATGGAGGCGTTTTCAGCATTTGATATCGTCACGGATGTCGGACCCTGTTAGGGACCTATCTAAGGACTGTAAATAACACACATGCAGTGGACTGTATAAACTGAATATAATCAAGTCACCAGTAGGTACAATGTTGATGAAAACGTGCGCGTATTTTCGTTGGAGACCGGTAGCGAAGTGACAATGATAAATGATAAATGATGTTTATTCAGTAAATAGGTTACAAGGAACACTTTTACACGTCAATGGTTTTTGTCAGTTTAAGCTAGATGAGGCCGGTGTTTCCTAGCTGACTACCCTGAGAAGAAACACCGAAACAAACTCAGAGGTCAAAGTCTCTTTTAAAGTGTGACGGGACCCCAGGCCCCGCGTCGCGCGCGACCTCTCCTCTCGCCGCCTCACGCCGCTGCCCGACGTCAGCCGAAGGTCGCCCGAATATCGTCCCCGGGTTGAAGGAGTCAAGTAAGAGGAAGTGGGCAGACGTTGTTGTAGGCCCGCACCATCGTCCCCATCTTTGTCTTCAGACCCTTTAGCCAATGCGTTGGAGAGCTTACGCAGTTCGTCACGCTTGCCCGGCCTGATGGTAAAAGGCCCTTGCCCAAGAGTGGAGCAGTACAGTCAAGTGATAATAAGTGACTTTTTATCTAGCCCTTTTTTATCGTGTGATACCCTCAAAGATGTTTTCCACTCTGGGGTGGGCGGAGGGATCTGTCAGACTCTTACTGACTAAGACCACATGGTGTTCTGCTACTACCTTTGGGCCGGGGTGCTGGAGTGCTTGTGCATTCGTCACACTCCCCCGGCTAAGTATTGGCCCTCAACGGCCGCGCACGACCACAATTCCACTAGAGAGAGGCGCGCGCAGAACACGGCGCGCCACCGTCTCGGGCCTTTCACTGTTCAGGCAACCAACTTCTCAAGTCTTTTGCCTGCAGGCCACACACCAAGGCGACCAGAGATCGTTCCGCGCCCTCAAGCGCCCGGTACGTCAGCTATATACTGATTGGATTTTTATCTAGCCCTAGCTGTCCCCAAAGTCCTGCCAAACATTTTTCAATCCTGCTTATCATTTTTAGGGTTCCGTACCCAAAGGGTAACCAACGGGACCCTATTACTAAGACGCTGCTATATGTCTGTCTGTCAGCGGGCTGTATCTCATGATCCGTAATAGGTAGACATTTGAAATTTTCACAGAATATGTATTTCTGTAGCCGCCATATACGAGAATAACAAATAATAAAATTCGTACGGAACCCTTCGTATTCGAGTTAAATTCGCACTTAACCGGTTTTAAATTTATTGATGCGTTCAGAAGCCTCAAACAACCTAGGAACGTTTTCTTTTAGCTCCTAAATTTTAAGAAGCTAAATTTCTAGTTGAACATTTTAGCGACGCAGACAAAAAAAATATGCTGCGATAAAGGCAATCCATGTATAGACGATTCAACCTCACAAGGAACGTAAGGAAGGACTTTTTTATTCCTACATTATTTCCGTGTTCATGTTTCTCGTGGCTTCACACATCGGAAATCCTTGATGAAACGTGCGTCCAGTGACGTATTTACCCTTAGGCCAACAGGACCATGGCCCGGGGCGGCAGACTGCCAGGGGCAGTTTTCAAGTTGGACACGCACTAGTATTTCTACTCTTCTAGCCACCCTGTAACTTCTTGTCTATCACAAGAAAATCTTACCAATCCGAATCGTGTAACTTAAATTTTAAAGGAGCAATAGCAAAAAAGAGTATTCCCTTTTTTGTTAACTATAGAGCGGCATAAATATATGGCCTGGGGCGCCAAATATTTGAATAGACCACTGGTGCGTTCGTCAGAGAATGTTCCGTGCACAGACGAGAACAAAACAAAATCATCATCGTCACTTCAACTGGAAAACGTCTACTGCTAGACATAGGCCTCCCCCAAGTGTCGCCACAAGGACTGGTCCTGTGCGTCTCGCATCCATCGGCTACCGACGACCCTCACCAGATCATCCGTCTACGTCGTAGGAGGGCTTCCAACGCTACGTCTTCCGGTACGCGGTCGCCACTCCAGAACTTCTCGGCCCCATCGACCATCTGTTCTGCGAGCAATGTGGCTGCCCACTACTACTTCAGTTTAGCGATTCATACAAAATTTATGCAACCCATTTTAACCGTCCCTGATAGAGGATGGACCCTAATCCGGAAAGGTGTGGATAACTCTCTAAAAAGGGAAGTACTACTAACTAGCTTCGCTGATCATGCGCATGAGTTTCCTGAGGCAGATGTTGGCTTCATACAGCGAGTTGATCAGAAACACGTTCTCTGGCATCTCGGGAGACGTTGGTACAGAATCCCATATATGCATTGGATTATCTAGCAGCATTCTCTCGCAGGGCTTGCCTTTTCTGAACAAAAGAAACGACAATTAGGGGCTTTTTACATAATTATGAAAGTAATGGTTTTCACTTAATCACACGAACCTAGCCAATAAAATCTAAGGACACCAAAAGGAGAAGGAGCTAAGTACCTACAACAAATGGCCGTAGACCGGCCGCATTTTTTTTTTTAAATGTTGTATTTTTCGAAAAAAATGCTCTCAATGTGACAAAGAAAACAAATATGTTGAATTCTTTGTCACTCCTCCTCCTTCTTTTTATTGTTTTGTTTTATTTTGTTCTGTTCTCGGTTTTTTTATTAATAAACGCTAAAAGCGCAGTATGCCCCTTTGAATAGACAAACTTTAAAAAAAATCTTATTATTATTTATTGTTTGGTCGATCTCCAAAGTTAAGCAACGCTTGACGAGGTCAGTCTATTGATGGGTGAACATCTAAACATACTGGGATTCCTGGGTGCCTCCGAAAGCACGTTAAGCCGTTGGTTTCGGCTGTCATTTGTAGATCTTTGACAGTCGTTACGGACATAGTCAGCAGCCAAGGAATCTCACACTAGTCTTGCCAAGGGGTATCGTATTACCCAGTTACTGGGTTGTGAAGGTTAGCTATTCAGTAGCTCCATGTAAACTCTGTATTCAGCTGCATCCGGTTAGACTGGAAGCCGACCCCAACATAATAGGGAATATGCATGTAATTTTTTTTCACCTATGCAATAAAATGCAGTACTATAAACTCATGAAAATTATTTAAAAATAAATACAAGTAGGTACTGCATGTCTCTCAAAAAAAAAAATTTTACTCCTACAATTTTCTACTACACTTCAAACGTTCGTGACTGTCAAAGCTGTACTGTGACGTCACTTACCTCGATACGCCTTGTTTACATCTTATTTTTTGTCTTTAAGTGAATAATTTTACTAATTTCATGTGCTTTAGCCAAGCAGAAATTGCAATTTCAATATAATAAAATGTTAGTGAATTTAAAGTACTTTTTACGAATTAAGTGTTACTTACCCGGGCCTGCGGACGGCGAGTAATGGGTAGCTCGCCGTCCGATCAGCACCAGGCCCGAGAGTCGACGGTGCGTAGTGTTCTAGGAGCGCCTCAAAGAGTTGTCAGCAATAATGACGGGGCCAGTCATGGCCGATGCCTGCCCAGAGGTTGAGGATAAATTCGAAACAGAGTTACCTCGCCCCTGGGCACCTCAGGACAGGGAAGGAACAGGGGTGGGTTTTAGTCAGTAAGAGTCTGACACGCTCTCCCGCTCCACCCTAGAGCGGGAGATGTCATTGGATGATTTCCAAAAAAAAAAAAAGAAAGTTACTTTGACACATATATTTTTTCGTCACTACCAGCATTATTGAGAACGATACGTTTTGAGTTTACGATTACTTTCATCAAAAACATGCAACATAAAATAATGAATTGTAAAATATTTGTGATGAATTAAAAAATCAAACAAGTGCACCACATTGTTCTATGGTCAAATACAATGTATATTTAAAAAATAAAAAAAGGTTTCGAATTACTTGCATATTCCCCTTTATGTAGTTGGGAAAAGGCTAGGCAGATTACTAGTTTATTTAATCAATACTTACGCCACTTCCTTAACCAGCACAAGGGATTCCTTCAAATAATCCGGATGTTGGAACTGTTCGCCGCAAGTCAACACCAATTGATCGTAGTACTTATAACCGCCGCCTCTTAAATAAATGCATTTTCTCTTTCTGCAAAGAAACTGACTATTATAAAATGAATGTATGAAGTAAATGATAGGACTACATGTAGGTGTTCTTTAAAGGCAAACAAAAAGGTTGAACTGGAAAGTTTTGAAGGCAAGGAAGAAACCACGAAAAGCAGAGCAGATTCCAGTTTCAACCACAACAGAGAGCGCGTAGCAATAGATATGACATCCTTCAGCAATAAATGCAAATATATAGAGTGACTGGTAATTAGTGACCGATGATTATACTCATGATAAGAAACAACTTTCCCAAAAAACATTTCTTTTATTCTCATTCACTTTTATCACATTAACACCGTATGAAATTAGCGCGCACGCGCCTGTGACCTATCAGCTGACGCCGTACTGTCTCACTATATGTTTCTTTGGGAAAGTTGTTTGTTATCGTGTGTAAAATCACGCACCACTAATTACCAGTCACCCTATATAATACTTATCAAAACTCGTCATGTAAGTACTAAAATTAGAGCTGACTTTAAAAAGACCATAAAATGTATGCAGCCAACCAAGACAAGAGAATCTGGCTGTGTATTGTAGCAAGCTACATACACTCGATGCTAAAAGGTCACCGAAACGCAGCCAGACAACGGACGCTAATTTGTCTACATCGGGCCCATGTAGGGCTGGGAAAAAGCGTCCGTGAAGTCCTTTACTCTACCATACTCGTACATCCTTGCGATCGTTAGTGTCAAGCACTACAGGTTCGCGCCAGTTCTCGCTAGCCAAGGAAAGCGGGGTGAATATCTTATCCACCTGCCACATCTCGATGCATACTCACGTCGGCTGCTAAGAAATATAAATGAACGAAACTCAAGTCATGTTCTAAAATTAGAGAATACTTTGAAAAGGCTATAGAATGTATCCAGCCAACCACAGGCAAGATAATCTGGTAACAACACATTGTAGCAAGCTACATTAAATGGTATATCAAATCATCCTACAACTTTTGCACACTCTCAGTATGAAAATGTAACTTTTATAAGTTTAAAAATAAATCACCTGTCAATCTTAATCATAACAGCCGTTATTATATCCAAATAAAAGTAGAAGGGTATGCACTTGAGGTATCTGTCGGTGTAGCGGCCGTCTTTCGGGACACAAATGTCCGCTGCCTTGAGGCAGTCGGCCACATCAGGCACGCCATGCTCTGAGATGAGCGTCAAGTTGCTGAACGTTAGGTACTGGGATGATGGCCTGTGGAATAGTGGATGAGCTACAAGTAGAGTTCAAGGTATTTTTTTTTAACCCACGCTGACCATGATGCTGTAAGAAGTTTAGGGTGGCCTTTGCCCAGGAGTGGGTAGGTACTCCTGGACAATAGCCTGCCCCTACACTTAGAAAGTAAACAAAGAAATAAAATACGTTTATTTACGGTAAACTTGACGCAAAAGACAAAGAGACACAACAAAAAAAGAAAAGCTGGGGGAAAATATGCCTCACATCCACGCAAAACGGCCATCGCTCAGCTTAGTGATTTGTCCCTATGCGAGACAGAGCCCCAGCGCTGGTTTTCAGCGACAGCCGGCGCTGATGTCATGACGTCGACCGGTGCAGCAAACAATGAGTAAAACTAAATATTAGACAGCGTAATAAATATTAATATTTAAGTGGCAACATTCCGTTCCCTGCAACATGACGCACGCGCTGCACAGCTTTGATTTTAATCTGTGCCACTCAGCTGTCAGTAAACTATCTTTGACAATGTTAGTATGTAGTATTAGGTTATATAATAAAAAATACTACACTTCTTCCATCTTTCGCGAGACCGCGCGTCTTACTCTCAGTTTGGGCGGAACCTATCCAGTTCGTTCTGTCATCTCCTTTTGGTGGCCTGCCTGTTAAAGGTTTGGTCAAAGTTAAGATGTGATCTATGTTTCAAACTTGCTCGATGCTAATAAAACTTTTCCCATAATTTTCGGTCAGCTCTCCTCGTTCTTGGCCAGACGTGTCTATGTTAGGTCGTCAAGACATACAAACTTTCTGCCTTCAGGTCTTTGCTTACGACACACACACATGTTGGATTATAATTGCATAATTTGATTCCGCCTAGCCCGTTCCATCATCGGACCACAAGACGTACGGCGATGCGACACAGGTACATGGTGAACATTCCATCCACACGCACAAAACGTTTTGAGAATACATTCATTATGCGTACAGCTAGGGAGTGGAATTCCCTGCCGGAGTCTGTTTCCTGATAGCTACAACCTGGGAGTCCTTAAGTCAAGAGTGAATAGGTTACTTCTAGGCAAGCGTGCTCCATCTTCGACCACATCATCGCTTCCCATCAGGTGAGATAGTGGTCAAATACGTGCTTATCACTACATAGTATAAAACAAAGTCGCTTTCTCTGTCCCTATATCCCTATGTATGCTTAAATCTTTAAAACTACGCAACGAATTTTGATGCGGTTTTTTTAAATAGATAGAGTGATTGAAGAGGAAGGTTTATATGTATAATTTGTACCCGAGCGAAGCTGGGGCGGGTCGCTAGTCAACAATAAAAAAATAAGACTTACCCCATGAGCAAAGTCTCAAGAAATGCGAGTCCCGTTCGACTGGCGCCTACCACCACGATGCTGGAGTTGACGTTAACTTTGGGCAGACTTGTCAGGGGACGCTCGCATACCCACAACGCAAAAGGACAGCCTCTGTGGTAAGAAATTGATAGACAGAAGGTACTCTTACTTTAAGGATGAGTGAAGTGCCTCAAATGTCCTTACACCTGCACCATTGAAGACTTAATGGACGCTACTGATGCCGCTATAAACGTAGCCAACTCATCATCATCAGCATTTCAGCCGAAAGACGTCCACTGCTGGATATAGGCCTCCCCCAAGTGTCGCCACAATGACCGGTCCTGTGCGTCTCTCATCCATCGGCTATCTGCGACTCTCACCAGGTCATCGGTCCACCTTGTTGGAGGCCTTTCAACGCTGCGTCTTCCGGTACGCGGTCGCCACTCCAGAACTTTCGGCCTCATCGACCATCTGTTCTGCGAGCAATGTGCACTGCCACTTCAGTTTGGCGATTCTTCGGGCTATGTCGGTAACCTTGGTTCTCTTGCGGATTTCATCATGCCTGATTCGATCACGCAAGGATACTCCGAGCATAGCCCTCTCCATTGCCATTTGGGTGGCTTTAAGCCTTCTGATGAGGCCCATTGTGAGCGACCACGTTTCTGCTCCATATGACATCACTGGCAACACGCACTGGTCATAGACTTTCGTCTTCAGACACTGTGGATCGGAACGTAGCCAACTGCTGGATGCCAACTGTCTATGGGACACCTTCAACATTTTGGAAAAAGTCCTCGTCCTATCAATCGTCAGTCATAATCGAGAACATAATGATGTGTTCTGGGATAAAAAAATACCCTAATGTCCTAATGCACGTCTTGGTCTGTTCGTGAGCTTTAAGACGGATACACAGACGGACATTGAAGTGAACCTTAGGATTCGCTTATTCGTTTTGAAGTACGGAAACCCTACAAACATACAGAATTTGAGATTTATAATGATTTAATATTTAATTTATAAATAGAATTAGGAGCCAGGATATGAAAATTTTAGGGTTGGACGTTGTAAATATGTTCAAGAGATGAAGAAAAAAAACAAAACTTACAATGCTTGGTATACTTTTTGCAGCTCCTGGTCGGCACTTATATTTGGCAATGACGTCCGAGGGTGTACTGGATTCATGTGGCTAGCCAGAGACATCAAATTGCGGGCTGGACACTAAAATAAATTAGATTTTTTAAACAGTGACTCGTGTGTAGATGCCTGTATCATCGATCACTAAAAAAGTAGTGATCAATGGCCTGTACTGTGCCTTGCAAATTACGCCCAGAAGAAACAACTAAGTTATTAATAACGCCGGCCATGGTACGGAGTGAGAGGGAATGGGAAGCAGTCTCCGCCTTCTGCGAAGCAGTAATGCTCGCGAAGTGCGAACGGAGTGGCCCTCACGGCCCCGGCCGCTATCACCGCAGGAGAGGCACTGGGCGTAGGACGTCGCGAGACGATCTCCGGTCACCGTAGACCCGGGCCTGCGGACGGCGAGCATTGGGTAGCTCGCCGTCCGATCAGCACCAGGCCCGTGAGTCGACGGCGCGTAGTGATCCACGCGCGCCTCAAAGAGATGTTGTCAGCCCCCACTGACGGGGCCCATCGTGGCCGGTGCCTGCATGCCTAGGAGTAGCGGATAAATTTTCAACATGAGTTACCGCACCCCTGGGCACTCAGGCAGGGAAGGAACAGGGGTGGGTTTTAGTCAGTAAGCGTCTGACACGCCCTCCCGCTCCACCCAGAGTGGTAGAAGTCATTGGATGATTTCCTATCCCACAAAAAAAAAAGTTATAATAATGCCTAAAAGTTATAAAGAATCAAAGTATTCAAAAATGCCTGTTTTGCCACAGACTACTAAAAAACCAAGTTGAAGAATGGAGACGGACATCATTTATTAAACTAAATAGGTTAGAATCGTTCATTAAATTAAATTATGTAGACACATCAAACGTACCTCGTTGCCTGTAGCGAACAGCTTACAAATCCAGAAAAGAGTGGAATATTTTGATTGTCGTAATAGCTCCCTCAAATACCATCGAGCGTGAGGCTCAAATGCAGGAGAAAATATACCGGCTAATATCTATAATAGAAAATCGAAATAAGGAAACATTACATTACCAATAAAATGAACCAGGAATTGGATTTTTTTCTATTGTTGATAGGCACGCGTTTTACCACTATCTCACTCAATGGTAAGCGATGATTTGGTCGAAGATGGAGCACGCTTGCCTAGAAATAACCTATTCACTCTTGACTTAAAGACTCCCAGGTTGTAGCTATCAGGAAACACAGACCCCGTTAGGGAATTCCACTCCTTAGCTGTACGCACAATCTAAAAGACCGGTCCAACTGTCTTCGCAAAAAAAAAAAGCTTACTAAAAAAATAATGCAACCACAATACAACCAATTAGGGACACCAATGTTAACATGCCAAATCCGAGTTTTGGATACCTCACACCAACTTAAAAATAGACAGAGAAGGTAGGTAGTGCTATCGGGAAAAAAATAGGGTTCATGGTTAGGTTGAAACTTAATTTGAAAGAAAGCAACCACTTTTGCAATTTTAGTGTCTTAGGATAAATAGAAATTTAGGTTAACAAAATCAAAAGTAATTTAAACAAACTAGACTGAGAGCCAGTAAGTACTGTTTGAACGTCTAATTTCTATATAAAAACAGTCCCCCAAAAATGCGCCCGTAACAACTTCCTAGAAAATAACAAGAAATCGCACAAGACGAGGGGTTTGGATGGAGAAATGGGAGGCTTTTGGCCAGCAGTGCCACGACACAATGTAGGCTAACAAAACAAGGAGTAGGTATAGGACCCTTACCGTTGCATCGGTGCCTGTTCGACGAGGCTCCGGTTCTAAGTCGTAATGTGTTCGTAAAGATGCCCCGTTGTCTAATGGACTAAAATCAGGAGAAAATAAACAAAGATCATTATTATCAATCGAAGTCATTAATTAAAAAACATGGTAGGTATTGGTGTCGATTCTCTTGTTTAATAAGTAAACTAAAATTAGAGAATCGCTATCTTTTACTAAAAGGCAGTGCGAGAAAAGGACGGCTATAGCTATGAACTAAGTTAGAGATGTCAAACTAGTTTACGCCTTGCGCTTTACCGTGTTTTTAATCGACATGTTTTTACGTGTACCCTTAATTTGTATGGAAATATTAGTTCAACTAAATTTGACAGCTCTAATTTACGTCCGTCTCTTTCTTGTTTTATTAGAGAGAAAAATATAGGAATAGCCTAAATTAAGTTTAGTTTGTGCAGAACAGAATCCGCACCATTATTGGTTAAGTTTGAAATAAGCCCTAGCTGGAGGCAACCTCATTGTTTGACGTGACGTATCACGAAAAAAAAAAACATTGTCCAAATGCTGGTGAACCATACAGCTCTTTATCAATGAGCTCGTCCACAGAAGAACTTTTACCTATTCTGTTACCCTGTCATGTTGCTGAGCTCGGGTTTGAAGAGACATTTCAGATTTGTCTCAAACAAAGCTGACGCTATGACCACTTACCATCAGGTGGACTATAATAAAAAAAATGGATTCTATATTTAATTTATTATTTTTTATTGCACACAAAAACATAAATAAAAAACACAGTGGGACAGTTAATGACAAGGACGAGCTTAAGCCAACATTTGGGTTTACTTAAAGTAGACCTCAGGGTGATAAATAGATTTACGTAAGACAGTTTAGTGCACAACAAAAACTTAAATTGATTAACTTAATATCCTTACATAAATAAGACGGTGGAATACTGGAGTATCGTGACAACACTCACCCAAGAACTACAACACCAACAGGTTAGTTCTAACTGAGCAGTGTGAAGGACTGCAGGTTATGTGACATTATGCCTAAGGGTAGCGGATAAATTCTTAACAGAGTTAACGCACCCCTGGCCACTCAGGCAGGGAAGGAACAGGGGTGGGTTTTAGTCAGTAAGAGTCTGACACCCCTCCCGCTCCACTCAGAGCGGGAGATGACATTGTATGATTTCCCCACCCACAACAAAAAAAAGCAGCTATGTGACGTCAGCGTTGACTGGAACAGGACTCTGGTCTAACAGCTTGACAATGCGCGGCGCGTTCCCCAATACCTCCTTCAGAGGAGTCAGGTCGCAGGCTACACCTGGACGAAGTGATATTGCGCTGGAAATAGTAGACAGATATCGTACTCACCCCAGAACAACGACGCCAACAGGTTGGTTCTCGCTGAGCAGCGTGAAGGACTGCAGGCTATGTGACGTCAGCGTTGACTGGAACAGGTCTAACAGCTTGTCAATGCGTGGTGCGTTCTCCAATACCTCCTTCAGAGGAGTCAGATCGCAGGCTTCACCAGGACGAACTGACATTGCGCTGGAAATAGTTGTGAGTTATCGTCAGAAGTAGACCAGACGTTGAGAAAAAGGCGAAAAAACTCACCTTGCAGTGTGCGATGATTCACACCAAATACCAGCCTGTAACCGTCCCAACCCACTGCAAGGGAAAGGCCTCTTCTCATACAGAGAAGGCACGAGTATCAATCACCATGCTTGCTAGGCGAGTTGGCGATAAATGGTAAAGAGACTTACAAAATGTAGACTCAAAGTAATTAAAAGTTTTAACTACTAAATCGAATAGGTATATAAATTAAAATCAAATCAAACTGTCTTTCTTTGAAAAGTGTATGAAATGGCTATAACAAGGCTAATTGACGACTAGTGTGTCAATTGAATGAACATTTTATTTCTTTGACTGAACAAAAGTTATTTAGTATTGGAGGATTTGCCCGCCTAAATATCGGCTGACTTTTTAGGGTTCCGCACCACCAAATGAAGAAACTGAACCCTTAGACAGCAAGACTCTAAGGGTTCAGTTTCTAAACAGGTAACAGACAGACGGACAGACAGACGCATGAGTGATCCTCTAACGCTAAGAGCTTAAACGTCTGTGGGTCTCTCTGTTTGACTTTTGGGGTGAGAATTAGAAAATCAGAAAATTAAGTTTTTGAAACTGTACCGTATGACATATGAAATAAAAAGGCTTACTTATTGTAAGGGTCTCAATTTATTTTTTCATAATTTTAAAAATTAATACTTTTTAAATTAAGAAAAAACTTTTTACATAAAAGTACAACCGACTTCCGTAGAAAAAAACACAAAAAAAAAACTTTTTAACAAAAAAATTAACTCAAAATTAGTTTATTTATTTGATATTTTATGTAAATAAGCTAATACACAAGAGGTTTATTTATTATTTGCTTTTTAGTTCTTTTTCGTCGGTTAATTTTTTTGTGTAACCATCCTTCCTTGAGGTTCCCAGAATGTTTACCAGTTGAGGTTACCTCCAATATTTATTAATTTATTTTTTAAAGACGTCTTTTCTTCAAAGCATATTAAGTGGTTTCTGTCACTAAAACCAGTTTTTATATCTAACTTGTACTGTTTAGATATGGTTCCCATCATCAGCTCAGTTTCATGATGTGATGATTCCTAAATGCAAATACCATGATTAAGTTATGAAAAGTAAACAGAAACAGTATTCGTGCCCAATTTTCGAGGGTTTCTCTCAATTTTATCAGGATTTCATCATCAGATCCTTTCTTCCTTGACATAGGACCAGTCTTGAGGTATACCCTATCTAACAAAAAAAAAGATCGGTTCATAAATCTCCTTTTTTTATTTTCGTCGGTTAAACAAATGCAAAATAACTAATTTCGGAAGTTGGTGTTTCCAGTTTTTTTTTTCGTTATTTGCCACAGACTTCCGAAATTAAAGTTATTTTGCATTGTTTTTTTTTTATGGAAGTCGGTTGTATTTTTTTGTAAAAAGTTTTTAATTTTTTAATTGTTGTACCCCCTATCTTAAACTAAATAGTAAAGTTATGCCCGAATTTTATTGATAGCCCCAAAAATATGGACTTTGAACATAATTGGTGAAATGAAGGTGTATCAGGGTGAACCGTACTAATCTATGTATTCCATCAGAGCGTATCATCGTATTCCGCCCCTTATCTTCGAAATTACTAATCCTAAAATTTTGAAATAAAACCAGAAAGTAGTTCATTACTTATACAGGATGTAATGGAAAGGTGTGGTCATATTTTAAGAACTGCATCTGCCCATCGATATGAACAACTTTCTTCAAGAAAATCCGAGGAAATTCTAAAAAAAAATTTTACCTCCCTTACAAATATTGATCAGCTGATGATAACTTTGTTTGGAAAATCCAATTATTTTTTTGGTAATTTTCTATTTTTTCTTGGAGAAAGTTGTTCATTTCCATGGGCAGAACCGGCTCTTAAATAAAATATGACCACACCTTTCCGTTACACCCTGTAGATTACAGGAAAACCTACCTTAAGTCAATGGTTTTAAAAAAACATGCCTGAAAATATGACTTCTTCGGAACCCTTTTCGCGCGAGTCCAACTCACACTTTTTTTTTTCTTAAAACGAAGTTGCTCCACACTAGGAATTTATTCCTGTATCGTGGCGTTCACAAACATGTATAATTCACATAAGACCCGGAACAACTATCTGTAAGCCATACAAATATTTATTCCGTGCGGGAATCGAACCCGCGACACGCAGCACAGCAGCCGATCGCTCAACCACTGCGCCAATCGTGCCGTCAAGTCAACCCGAACGCTCAACCACTTGACCGGTTATTAGAGAAATCTACTAGATTAAATGGTTAAATTTATGGTATCTTGATCAAATAATGTCAAAATGTGTACCCTCGAATTGAATTCACATGTGCTACATATAAAGACTCGTTCATATACTTCAAGTTGCAACTGAATGGAGTCACCAGCTGAAAAATAAACATATTCTTGAAATTCTTTGTTAAATGGATCCTTGAATATACAGGTATGATTTATCAGGGTATAAAATGTTGGATAGAATGAGTTTGGTAGGATAGCAACCTCAAAATTCGTAACATTTGTCTATATTTTACAACCAATTTTTTTGGTAATTTTATTTTCTAGCCGTTTGGGGTTGAAACTCTCTGATCGTGGGGTCCTCACGAATTGTTTAAAGATCTGTCAAAACGCCTCTGACCATCATCTGCCTAACCTTTTCCCAACTATCTTGAGGTCAGCTTCCAGTTTAACCAGATGCAGCTGAATACCAGTATTTTACATGAAGCGACTGCCTATCTGACCTCCACAACCCAGTTACTGGGTAATACGATACCCCTTGGTAAGACTGGTTGTCAGACTTTCGGGCTTCTGACGACCCGTAACGACTGTCAAAGATCCACGAGTGACAGCCGGGACCAACGGCTTAACGTGCATACCGAGACTCCTCCGGTCTCGGTATGTAAAGATGGTCCCACCATGGACCAACCCCGGCAAGCGTAGCTTAACCTGATAAATCGACCCGTGCGGCTGTTATTACTTTAGCCACGAGCTCCTCCACTTTAGCCACGAGCTCCCCCAAAATGCCTCTAAACAAAGAACTTTTTTTTATTATTATCCGATCTGGGTGGAGCGGGAGGGCGTGTCAGACTCTTACTGACTAAAACTCACGCGTGTTCCTTCAGTTGGCTGTACCAGAGGTGACTCCTTCGATCAGTCCCGCGATACTGACGACCCAAGGGCTGGCTTTTACCTTGGACAGGATAAGCATTGCCACACAACGTGGTATTGCTGCAATCTTTGGGCACATTACCAGTCGACAGCGATGCAGAGGATTTTTTCAACGCCATATTTTAAATTAGTTTTAGTTGTTTAATTTTTTTTATTTATTTTTTTGTTTAAGTGTTTATATGTATATACCTCTAAGTAGTTACAGTTAAGTATTTTAAGAATATTTTTATTTCACATAAATAAATAAATTCAATAAAACTACTAAACTTGAAACTGTAGCTGAGTTTCCAAAAGACGCACTCATAAAACATTCACTTGAAAACTTGCCAAATCATCCCGCCATTTACTTAAGTTTTACAAACGTGAGGGCGCTATCGCAAGACACAACAAAATATATACCAACCGTAAAATGCTCTAATAAGGGAAAAGCAGCATGGTTCGTAGGCAGACTCACGACACAATAGTCTCTGCCGGGATACATCTCGTATGCCACTTCTAGCATATCAAAGCCATACCTGGAAACGTCAATATGTATCGTTACGCTTCGCTCTTGACAGGCGGACATGTCTGCAATCGCTTGTGTTGTCTACCTCACGAGTCACGATCTCTCTCCAGAACCAGATGATTCTGTTGCAGCTTGTTCACACAGAAAATGTTGTTTATAGGACCGTTTTTAGCGAATCTGTTTTTCCCTAGCCTTAACTGTGTCCTGAATACCTTCGTGTCTGTGAACTTCTCAAACAAGTATGTTACCGAAATAACAACGGATCTGCTAAAACTGTCCTGTAAACGTTCCTGTGTGAACGAACACTTACATGATATTTGGCGCATTCCTTAACAGTCCTCAACGCGAATTTCATTTCATCGTTGACCCCTATTCCCCTTCCACTCTGCTTTGTGCCACCAGGCAATCAAGGAGTCGTCGTGATTTCGAAGATTAGATTAAAATAAAAATGCGTATTTTATTGTGTTCTTCTTTATCGCATCTGCTCTTCACTTTTGGGCAAAAATCATTTAAGAATAGGTCTTTGAACACATACAGAAATCCTCAAAAACAGCATAAGTTCATACCTCTCGTCATAATCGGGATGCATAGCAAACAACTGGAGAAGAAAGGCATTCGGCTCTCCTGTATACCGAACAGGTGCCGGCATCTCGAAAACTGTGGAACCACTGGGTGCTGTGAATACGTATTGTTATATTATGTATCTAAGCTAGACGTAGACTTATAACGCCTGACTTTTTAGACACTATTCTTTAAAATATTTATATTTTTTCCAAGTATCAAACAAACACAGAGGGAACAGGGCCTGCGAGGAATTCACAAAATAGGTATTTGAAGAAACTATTGCCGTCGTGTGATGCTGCCTCAAGCCTGCCCCCATAGAGTGCGATAGAGACAGCTGCAGCTCAGACCGATTTTATCACAAAATTTTTGACGAGATCGACGTTTAGTATTTTCTCCTCTAAAAATGAGCTGATGCAATAATTTTTGGCACCATTTTTTTAAGAAAGAGTATGTCTAGGTTCCTTTTAAATGTTTTAACCGACTTCGAAAAAGGAGCAGCTTCTATTTACGATTGTATGTATTTTATTTTATGTCCACCGATTTCTCTGTCAGTTGTGGACCGATTTTCTAAATTATTTCTTTATCCGAAAGAATATACTCCCGAGGTGGTCCCATATAAATATCGAAATTGCTTTAGCACTTTTTAAAAAACTGAATAAAAACGAAAAATACGTATACATAGACGACGTAATGGTTTTCTCCAATTACGAGATTGTTTAAATTCCACGTTCCATTTTATTGGAGTTTTTAGTTCTGTGGTATAATAACTAAAAAGTAAAAAATATAAAACCTTTTTACAAAAAAAACAACCGACTTCCAAAAAAGAAAATACACTAAAAATTAAAAAAATGACTTTCGTTGGTCGTTTTTTTTTGTAAAAAGTTTTTAATATGTTAAAACTTTTCGAATTTGTAGTCCTCTAATAACGGCGGCAAAAATAGGACTTTTGTCATTTTTGGAGGGTCATATTTTCTTTACTTCTTAGTTACTGAAAAAAAGGAAATGAACGGGACGTGTCTAAAACAGACCTTGACTTAAAAAAAAATTATTGCTCTAGAGGCATTCAGGCAGAAAAAAGGGAGTACATTTGTATGGAGAATCGCAGCCCCTGTTCCCTCTTAAAAAAGAAAAATAAATCAAGGGCAGATAAGAAAAAACAACCGACTTCCAAAAGAAATACACTAAAAATTAAAAAATAACTAATTTCGGAAGTTATTTTTTATTTCTTCGTTATTGGACACCGACTGCCGAAATTAACGTTATTTTTTAATTTTTAGTGTACTTTTTTTTTGAAAGTTGGTTTATTTATTTAACAATCTATGTACACACAGAGACAAGCTATAAATAAACAACATAATAAAATGAGTACAAAGGTACTGCTTATTTCTAAAGAAATTTCTACCAGCAGACCTGCGAACTGGGCACGCCACCATCGAGGCGGTAGTGCCCCTCTTTGAGGAGTGGCTGGAGAGGCGTCACGGCGCCCTCACCTTCCGCCTGACGCAGGTGCTCACCGGACACGGCTGTTTCGGGAGGTACCTGTGTCGGATCAGGGCGGAGGAGACCCCTGAGTGTTTCCACTGCGAGGATCGCCCAGAGGACACGGTGGAGCATACGGTGGAGGTTTGCCCCGCTTGGGCAGAGCACCGCCGTGTCCTCGTGGATGCGATAGGCGACAGCGACCTCTCGCGCCGTGCCCTGGTTCAGGCCATGGTACGGAGCGAGAGGGAATGGGAGGCCGTCTCCTCCTTCTGCGAAGCAGTAATGCTCGCGAAGAGGGAGGCGGCACACGTTAGGGAGGCTCAGCAACGGCCGAGTCGCCCTAGCGCCCCCAGCCGCGACCGCCGCAGGAGACGCCAGGGGCCGCGAGACGATCTCCGGCCACCGTAGACCCGGGCCTGCGGACGGCGAGTAGTGGGTAACTCGCCGTCCGATCAGCACCAGGCCCGAGAGTCGACGGCGCGTAGTGTTCCACGCGCGCCTCAAAGAGTTGTCAGCCAAGGGAAGGGGCCTGCCACGGCCGGTGCCTGCCCGGGGGTGGAGGATAAATTCGAAAGAGTTACCTCGCCCCCGGGCACTCGAGGCAGGGAGGAACAGGGGTGGGTTTTAGTCAGTAAGAGTCTGACACACCCTTCCGCTCCACCCTAGAGCGGAAGAAGTCATTGGATGATTTCCCACCCCCCAAAAAAAAAAAAAAAAAAGCAGACCTGCGAAAGGAGAAGTGAAAAAGAAATGTAGACAATAGTGTGTAAAAAAACAGAAAAAAGAGTACAAATCTTAAACTGAGGTATTAAATAAACCTACACATATAATGTTAATATTAATATAAATTCACATAAATATATATCTAATAAAATACATATATACACAACACACACATACATATATATATATATAATTATTACAGTAGAGAGGAAAGGTAGTTTAGACGCTTTTTAAAGACAGAAATATTTGTGGTTGTTTTTTTTTGTATAAAAGTTTTTTTTTTATTTTTCACTTTTTAGTTGTTATAGCCCCAGAACTAAAAACCCCAATAACATGGAACATGGAATTTAAACATAGTCGTAATTGGAGAACACCAAAACGTCATCAAGGTATACGTATTTTTCGTTCTTGTTCAGTTTTTCATAAAGCGCTGAAGCAATTTCGATAAAAAATTATATGGTGGTCCCCTCGGGAGTTCTTTCGGATAAAAAAAAGAATTTTGAAAATCAGTCCAAAACTGACGGTGGGATCGGCGGACATACATTAAAAAAAAACAAACATACAGTCGAACATAGAACCTCCTCCTTTTTCGAAAGTCGGTTAAAAAATGCCAAGCTGAGTGATCAAGAGCTGCATGAACTACGGTAAAATATACTTCACAAAAAAAATATGGTATTCCATTTCACACTCGTATGGAGGTACGCTTTTTGTGTAGTATTAAAATATGCGTGCAGCGCTGTATCAGTCAAAACCAAAAGTCATTTATTGTAATCAGGCTGAGAGCCAGCACTTTTTTAACAAGTTCGACATAGAGACAGTCTCCCAAAAACGCCCGCCCGTCGCCACTTACTAGTGTTTTAGCTGTGAAGAAGGAGTGGCGCAACAACTTCACCAGCAACATATTTGTTTGTGAACAGACAAATATGTTGTTTCAAATACAACGTTTTTCGAGCGAGTTCGTTACCGATTCAAAACTGAGCCCGGTTTCGCGAATTGTTACGGCGTATCTATACGTGCTTCGCGCTATGGTGGGATTTTTGTAAAGATACGGAAGGCAAATCAGCGAAAGATAACTTTCTCCTTGTGAAAATAAATAGGTAACTAAACTTACGTCCTCTTTTTAATTTTTCCGGTTTTTTATCTTGGACATCGGTAGTCTTTTTTTGTCCGTCTATGATTTTCAGAACACTGTCGGCAGGCCTGTAAATTAAAAAAAAAACGTGCATAAATGAAATACAAGAAATTAAAACACCGGCCAAGTGCGAGTTGGATTCGCCCAAGAAGGGTACTGTATCGTTAACTAAAAAAAAACTAAAAAGAAACACCAAATCCTAAAAAACAACCGACTTCAAAAAAAAAAATACACTAAAAATTTATAAATAACTTTAATTTCGGAAGTCGGTGTTTGTATTTTTACTTGTTCGTTATTTGACGCTGACAGACGGACGGATAGCGGAGTCTTAGTAATAAAGGGTAACCAAAGGGACCCCCGTTGGTTACCCTTTGGGTACGGATCCCTTAAAAAAACTGGCCAAGTGCGTGTCGGATTTCACACTTTAAGGTTTCTGTACCAAATATTGGTATTCGTTAGTAAATTATACATAATAATAAACATTATCACCATATTTCAAGTTCATAGGTCAATGCAGGAAGTTAAAAAAATATTTTATTCATTGGTAGGATTTTTCAAAATACTATTATAAATGAAATGTGAAAAGTCCAAGTAAAATACTAAATACTATTATAAATAAAAAGTAAAATTTACTCAGGGTCAAAGGTCACAAAAGCGGGTTTTTCGCGATTTTCAGTAAAACAGTAAGTTTTATCATAAAATTAGCTCAGTCAAAAATTGTAGATCAGAAAACTTTTTTACAAAAAATTAACCGACGAAAAAGAACTAAAAAGCAAAAAATAAATAAACCTTTTAAGTCTTGAGTAATGAGCTTATTTACCTACATAAAATATCAAATTTTATAAAAACTAATTTTGAGTCGGCGCCAAACAACAATCTGATTATTAAATATCTAAATTTTATAAGTACTTACAAATGAAGAGGGCTGTAAGTAGGTAATTAATCATTTTATTAATTGGCGCCGACTCAAAATTAGTCTTTATAAAATTTGATATTTTATGTAGGTAAATAAGCTCATTACTCAAGACTTAAAAGGTTTATTTATTTTTTGCTTTTTAGTTCTTTTTCGTCGGTTAATTTTTTTGTTAAAAAGTTTTTTATTTCATGATTTTTTGTGGCTCGCATCATCTTTTAACACTCTGAGGCTAATTTCTAATTCTTCATCATTCCTCTTGCCACTGAGCTGATGATATAACAAGCCTTCCATGAAGTTCCCAGGATATTGACCAGTTGAGGTTACCTCCAATATTGTAAAGACGTCTTTTCGTCAAAGCATATTATTAAGTGGTATTTGTCACTAAAACCAGTTTTTATATCTGACTTCTATTGTTTAGGAAAGGTATGGTTTCCATTATCAGCTCAGTTTCATGATGTGATGGTTCCTAAATACAAATACCTGATTCAGTTATGAAAAGTAAACAGAAACAATATTCGTGCCCAATTTTCGAGGTTCTCTCTCAATTTTTTCAGGATCCCATCACCAAATCCTGATATCCTTGACATGGGATAATCCTTGAGGTATACCCTATCTAAGAAAAAAAGAATCATCAAAATCGGTTCATAAATAACGGAGTGAGGGCCGAACATACATACAGAAACGCCAAACGTGCCCACAATTTTCGAGGTTTTTTCTCAATTTTACCAGGATTCCATTGTCAGATCCTGATTTCCTTGACATGGCACCACCCTTGAGGTATACCCTATCTAACAAAAAAAGAATAATCAAAATCGGTTCATAAATGACGGAGTGAGGGCTGAACACACATACAGAAACGCTAAACGTGCCCACAATTTTCGAGGTTTTCTCTCAATTTTGTCAGGATTCCATTGTCAGATCCTGATTTCCTTGACATGGGACCACCCTTGAGGTGTACCCTATCTAACAAAAAAAGAATAATCAAAATCGGTTCAGAAATGACGGAGTGAGGGCTGAACATACACAAAAAAAAAAAAAAAAAAAAAAAAAAAAAAAACATATATACGGTCGAATTGAGAACCTCCTCCTTTTTTTTCGTCGGTTAAAAAAACAACCGACTTCAAAAAAAAAAATACACTAAAAATTTATAAATAACTTTAATTTCGGAAGTCGGTGTTTGTATTTTTACTTGCTCGTTATTTGACACCGACTTCCGAAATTAAAGTTATTTATAAATTTTTAGTGTATTTTTTTTTTTAAGTCAATTGTTTTTTTTGTAAAAAAGTTTTTTATTTTTCACTTTTTAGTTGTTATACCCCAGAACTAAAAACCCCAATATAATGGAACGTGGAATTTAAACATTTGGAGAACACCAAAACGTCATCGAGGTACACGTATTTTCCGTTTTTAACCGACGAAAAAAAAGGAGGAGGTTCTCAATTCGACCGTATATATGTTTTTTTTTTTTTTTTTTTGTGTATGTTCAGCCCTCACTCCGTCATTTATGAACCGATTTTGATTATTCTTTTTTTGTTAGATAGGGTACACCTCAAGGGTGGTCCCATGTCAAGGAAATCAGGATCTGATAATGGAATCCTGACAAAATTGAGAGAAAACCTCGAAAATTGTGGGCACGTTTAGCGTTTCTGTATGTGTGTTCAGCCCTCACTCCGTCATTTATGAACCGATTTTGATTATTCTTTTTTTGTTAGATAGGGTATACCTCAAGGGTGGTCCCATGTCAAGGAAATTAGGATCTGACAATGGAATCCTGACAAAATTGAGAGAAAACCTCGAAAATTGTGGGCACGTTTAGCGTTTCTGTATGTATGTTCGGCCGTCACTCCGTTATTTATGAACCGATTTTGATGATTCTTTTTTTCTTAGATAGGGTATACCTCAAGGATTGTCCCATGTCAAGGATATCAGGATTTGCTCATGGGATCCTGAAAAAATTGAGAGAGAACCTCGAAAATTGGGCACGAATATTGTTTCTGTTTACTTTTCATAACTGAATCAGGTATTTGCATTTAGGAACCATCACATCATAAAACTGAGCTGATGATGGAAACCATACCTTTCCTAAACAATAGAAGTCAGATATAAAAACTGGTTTTAGTGACAAATACCACTTAATATGCTTTGACGAAAAGACGTCTTTACAATATTGGAGGTAACCTCAACTGGTCAATATCCTGGGAACTTCATGGAAGGATTGTTATATCATCTGCTCAGTGGCAAGAGGAATGATGAAGAATTAGAAATTAGCCTCAGAGTGTTAAAAGATGATGCGAGCCACAAAAAATCATAAAATAAAAAACTTTTTAACAAAAAAATTAACCGACGAAAAAGAACTAAAAAGCAAAAAATAAATAAACCTTTTAAGTCTTGAGTAATGAGCTTATTTACCTACATAAAATATCAAATTTTATATAAACTAATTTTGAGTCGGCGCCAATTAATAAAATGATTAATTACCTACTTACAGCCCTCTTCATTTGTAAGTACTTATAAAATTTAGATATTTAATAATCAGATTGTTGTTTGGCGCCGACTCAAAATTAGTTTATATAAAATTTGATATTTTATGTAGGTAAATAAGCTCATTACTCAAGACTTAAAAGGTTTATTTATTTTTTGCTTTTTAGTTCTTTTTCGTCGGTTAATTTTTTTGTTAAAAAGTTTTTTGTTCAGTTTCTCAAAAAGCGCTGAAGCAATTTCGATAAAATTTATATGGGACCACCTCGGGAGTATTTTCTTTCAGATGAAAAAAGAATTTTGAAAATTGGTTCACAACTGACGGAGAAATCGGGTAACATACATACAAAAAAAAAAAAAAACATACAAACGAATTGAGAACCTCCTCTTTTTGGAAGTCGGTTAATAATTATATAAAAAATGTCTAAATCCTTTTTTTCCTAAGAGCCACCGTTTTTGAGATATAACGATTCAAAAAGTTGAAAGAGTTGTAATCGTCATAATATGTATAAGTACACCACGCCACCTTTGAGGTAGTGTAAGTACTTAGCACGTTTTTTAATGTGGTTTCCCCGGTAGGCCAATAGGCCTAGATCAGATGGATCAATAGATCAATAGATATATATATCAATATCAATAGAATCCTAGATCAATCAAACAGATCAGTGGAATACCACTAATCTGTTTTCACATTTCATTTATAATAGTGTTTTGAACAATCCTAACAATTTTCAGCCAAGTGTGAATTATTGTAATATTGGATGTCTGAATTGACCGTACTATATTGTGGGCATTTGTGAGAACAGAGCATATTATAAGGCTTATTGTATGCGTCATATAAATATTATTAATAAATTAAAAATTACTTTTCTTTAAAATATTTCAGACAGTTTAATAGATAAAATAACGTCTTACCCGATACCCAGAGCATCGTATATGACTATTTCGGGAACCCTCAAAAGATCGGTATCAATATTAATGATATCAAACTCGAATTCTTCATCTTCGTCTTGGAAAAGATTCAGGATATTTTGTTGATCCTTAAGTAAGTCTTCACTCAATACCAGCTGTTAAGGCATAGTTAAATATAGAAAACCGAGGCTCTAGACAAAGTGTCATTCGATCAGCGATAGAGATTGTAGAAATGTCAAAATAAAGGGTTGATGACGCACATTTCGGTAGCGCTTGTCATTCTCACTTTTTTTAGTTTTTGACAATTGCTATCGCCACTCTTAAGGTCCATAGCACACATATCAACTCGGAAAAGGGTCGTCGCCGTATCAACTCGAGCCGTGCAGTATTCTTTTGTTAGGTTAATTTATCTGTGGTTTAAAATAAACTAAGTTTTTTTATTTTTATTTTATTAAAAGGGAGCAGCAAACAGTCACATCATAATATCTTAAAACTAAACAGTAAACATGAATATGGCAATAATGTAACCCACAACGCTGCCCACAGGTAGACATAAGAGTGTGAAGACATTAACAGTTATCGCTAGGGGTATTAGTAGCAGTACATGCAGTTAGTAATAACACAAGGACAGTAAAAAACAATAAAAAAAGAGGTTTTGAGAGCATATACAGAAGAAGAACATTGAATAAAGAATTATAGAAACTTATAAGACATTATTTGAACAAAGTGCTGAAGATGAGGCTTTTAAATCTACTCAATGGACAATTGAAGATATCAATATTTACAAAGGTGCTATTGTAAGAATCAACCATACGACGGACAGGTGAACGCTTGCCAGAATTATTACGGCATGCACGTGTTGCGAAAAGTGTGCCTGCACGCACCTGTCGCCGGTGGAAGGTTCTGGGTACAGTGTAACAGATCATGTTGTTTAGATCTATACAGTTGAATTTATTTTTAACTATTTTATAAAGAGTAATGGCTTCAAGATATTTCCTACGGGAGCTAAGGGATAAAAGTTTGTTAAGTTAACATATCGATTATTGAGATTAATTATTTAAGGTGGCAACACCAAACGAGGACGGTTGTCAAGGGGGAAAAGAAGACACGTTTCAGCAATCGATTCGTTCACTTAGTTATGGGGCGAGCTACGGGTCGGACTAACGGTAGTTAATCGGTTGATATTTAAGAATAATTATTTTTTTAGAATAACTTCAATATTGTGGTAGATTGAATAACATTGTGACAGCTTAGTCGGCACAAGCACAATTAAGCAGTCTGGCGACGAGTGCTATGGGGTCACGCGGGGAGGGGTGTGACCTTTTCCCCTTAAGGGAAACCTGACACAAGTGAGGGATTTAGGAGTTTTGTTACTTTAGGATTTAGGGGAAGTTTACACTTTGTATGAAACTCTCTACTGCAACGCACACTAATCGGAATTGTAACGTAATCGCCTCGCCTCGGAACAAGATCACGAACCGGTGCAGTGCGTGGTTAACTTCCGGTACCCACGCTTACGGCTCGTCTTTCCCGCGCTTACGTCTCTCCATGCCCTCTCGTCATCACGACGA
Organism: Polia nebulosa; assembly: GCA_951329385.1. Lineage (NCBI taxonomy): Eukaryota > Metazoa > Arthropoda > Insecta > Lepidoptera > Noctuidae > Polia > Polia nebulosa. The sequence continues at coordinate 12,192,549 of OX589598.1, forward strand.
GATGAAAGGCGATACGGTGACGATCCTTTTCCGAGTTGATATGTGTAAACTTTACACTGAAAGAATGTCACTTGTCTAGGGTTTAAAGTGAAAATGCCGACCACATGTAACATGGACAAGGAGCAAGCAAATGATGATAGCGCTATTACTTTATGGTAAAACAGAATAAGCTGTGCGGTCTGGGGACAGTATCGGAAAGCCTATTTTTATTCTAAAAACGTACTATGTCAGGACGTAGAAGGAGTACATTTTAAGACACGGAGTTGACTTTCGTCTTGAGGCACTCTGGTAAAGCACATCGCGCAGTACTAATGCATATCGTAAAAGAAAACTTTTTCTTTTTTTTTTTTGGTCTACGAACTTTTTTTTTTTTTTTCAGACTTAGTGCGGCTTCGACCTAACTGGAATAAATCGCTTCTTACTCGAGAGTAAATCAATGTCACGTTTAAAGCTGAATAAACGTTATACGGTACATATTGTGGTTAAGGTCGGATTCGACCAAATCCGACTTTATACACGAGTATACCAGGAATAATCTATTCCACGATTTAATTCTTGAGTAAATCAACAGTCGATTTTCCACGCAATCTAACGTACTATAACTTGAAATAGCTATGCGCGAATAGTAGAGTGAATGTGAACGAATGTAATACCCGGCTAAAAGACGTTGTTCGACAAACGGGACGGTGCAGAAGCAAAACTCATGTCAACTCTCATTTGTCTTAGTATAGCGTGGTAAAGTAGCTGTCAATAGTATCAATGTCCATAAAGTCGTTTTGTTTGAAGTTTTGTTTGTCGGTTCGGCTGTGCTAGACATGCAGGTATAATACTTATAACAACATACATACTAATTAGATTAGTTAGGAGGATTTTAGGTAAGTATAGCAGGTATTAATACACAATAACCGGTCGGAAATGTTCTCCAGTTTATGTTCAATTTTCGTCAGAAAAACAAAGTTGCTTCTTTGCTCAAACGAAATCTTATCGTGAAATGATGATCATCATAGTATTCAAATTAATCTATTCTTTCTTTGATCCACCTTGGACGTCTAGGTATAACTTCCTCATCACTATCACTATCTTAAATGAAATCGTTTAGACGTTGCATTTTATTTTTTTGAAACAACAAAATTCAGTGGGAGTAGCGGGTTTTCCACCCGCTACTCGGATCAAACCAACACTACTTTCCGAGTGTGAGAAATGACAATACTTTTACACAAACTACGGTAGTTTCTAGCAGAGAAAGATTTTTAACACACATAAACAAAGAAACAGAAGGTTTTGGAGATGTCACTCACCCCTTCCATAACAGACGGCATCAATCCAACGCTTTTGAAATGACGGCTATCGTCATCCTCGAATACCCATGTAACCTGCGTGTTCAATAGCAAAAGGTAAACATTTCACATAAAGTATGCGTATGCCTCTCTTTCGTTTACATACCATAATCAGCTTTTTATATTCCCACTTTTGGGGCATAGGCCTCCGCTCTTGTGAAAGGGTATAGGCCGTAATCCACAACGCGGCGTGTTGGTGGTTGTAACATGTCATCGAAGTTTTGGTTCCGTTTTGAGAGCAGTGGTGATGAAATGAGTACTCAAAGTATAGTGCTTGGCTGGGTTCAAACCCACAACTTGCAAGTCGCAGCCGCTAGTCGTTACCACTGGGCCACCACTGCTCACTACTCTTTCGTTTGCTCAGAGACATTTCCGGTATTTTTTTTAAGAACATTCGCATTATCTCTCAAAAATCTAACAAAAACACTCTTATAGTAGGGGAGCCCAATAAGGGATTTGGGATTTATTCGAGGGCGACAGATGAACAAAGGGGATATACCTTGCATCCTGTTGAGTACCTTCACCATATATAAGCCTTTTTTATATACGACACACGACCACAAAGTTTTCAAAAGGAAAACAATAATTCTTCATGAACCACAGACTATAGCTAACTTCAGGATGGCGGTTCTAGCTAACTTCAGGGTGACGGTTCTAGCTAACTTCAGGATGTCAGTTCTAGCTAACTTCAGGGTGACGGTTCTAGCTAACTTCAGGGTGTCGGTTTTATGTGACGGTGTGCGCGCGCATCGTAAAAATTTACTCTCATAATTTTTCCCTAACGCGCCAAAAGAAGTACAAATTCAAAAAAAATCGATCGTCAAAAATACAATCAGGTTCGCTCCGACCATCGCGAGACATCGCTGCATAGTATACTCTCCCGCTCCCAGTGCTACTTACATGTTTTGTTCTTCCTCCTTTAACATATTTAATAAGTAATGACGAAACACAGCACAAGATAAACCGCCGAACGTTGATCGCACAATTATATCAGTGGCTCTTTCTCCACAAAACGTGGTAGGCGCACGAGACACGGATGGCGGCCGGTGCGTAATAGCGTGAGCTAGTGGTGTTCAAAGTTGCTTTTTGGCAATCACTTGCTAAATGCTTTGTGCTAAAAGTTTTAAACAGACTTTGTTAAATGCTTTAATTTAACATGCTTTTTTTATTCGTATCGCGTAGGTATTTGTTGTTACGGCCGGTGACTGTTAACTGAGAATAATGCTTTTTATGAGTATTATTACATCGCATTTATGAATAAACAATGAACTTTCCTTCATACTTTGCAGGCCTAGGACTGTCTATAATTGATTAAGTGTTATTACGAAATAAATTGTTATTATGCAACGGTGTATTTAAAAGTTCATTGATGATCGTCATCATCATCATCATCATCATCATCATCATCGTCATCATCATCACACAATATCTCACTCAATCTCAATCAATCGTCCTTATACAATTATAGATTCAATAATGCGTGTCCTATCACTGTTTATTAACACAAAAAACATTTAGCAAAATAATATACTAACTGATTTATTTAACACGTTAAATTATTACGTGATCGTAAATTCACGCGCAGCGCTTAAAACATTTACGCACGTGAAATAAAATGAAATGAAATGTGAATTATGTTAAAACCAGATAAGCAGATAGCAAAACGCAACAAGTGAGAGCCACGTAAGCATTTGCTTTTCTATTAATTTAAAAAGCACGTTATTTATAATGCTTTCTGATAATATATTAACCACCACTAGCGTGAGCCGGCGCGTGGCCCGACGTAGTGATCGCGACACATCTTTCGGTGTAAAAGGGTAATCGTGATTACAATTCTCGCCCATCCCATCCACGCCTGGCCTGGCCGTTTTAAAACCACCTTTACTGACCAAACCAAAAAACCAAAGCCAACGGGCCGGCAATTAAACTAATCGCGATTAGTTTAAACTAAACTCAGTTCATGCGTTTAATCGAGATTAGAGCTTCATTTTGCGTTTCAGCGAAAACTGGGCGTTTAGAATTTAAACTAAGTTAAGCTTAAACTAGTTTGTAGTGGTGAAACACAAAATGAAGCTCTAATCTCGATTAAACGCATGAACTCAGTTTAGTTTAACTAATTGCGATTAGTTTCATTGGTGAAATCGGCCCTAAAACCCACCCGTATCCCTTCAGTTGGCTGTGCCACTCTTTTGATCACTCCCGCGACCCTGGCAGGTCCCTATCCCTACTTACCGTAGATTTGCTTGATGGATCAGCCACCACCTTATCAAGGCACTTACTTTCCCTTTCGGGGCGGGGTTTCACAGGAGTATCCACATTCTCCACACTGTAAAGACAGTTATTGTTTCATTCAGTAAATAGTCAGTGGTATTAGATAGACCTGTTTGGCGAAGTTTGATAGAACAAAACGTTTGAAGACCAGCGGAAGACAGATCTCGACAGGCGAGAGGTCATCAAAAATAAGCCGCCCTCCAACATCCAATACCATTACGACAAATGTTGCTTTAACGAGTCCGCATTGCACGCACCTTCACAAATTCACAACCAAGATAGGCTGTATTAGAGCGGTTGCGCACTACGTCCGATACTTATCCGATACTTATACGTGAAAAGACGGTCCGGCGTGGTCGTAGAACAATTTGTATGATAGGTTACGCACTACCGATCCGAGTTCGGTCCGAGTTTTCTATCGATCTGTATTTTAACGGATAAGTATCGGACGTAGTGCGCAACCGCTCTGAGGCTAGTATTTCACTTATCAAATATCTTTGTCCAATGTACACACACCAAAAGAGATAAATATAACCAGGCACGCACACTACAAAACTATATAGCTACTGTTAAAACAATTCATTACGCTGCTCACAAAGACAGCCACGCACACATCGCAATCGTAGAGTGACGCCTACTTAAAATTATTTGCCAGTTTAGAAGCTAACTACCCACTTTAAAATATATTCCTGCCTAATAAGAACATTATTAAAAATCAACGGGTGCATCACTTCGCCCACCCAATAGTGCTTGCTTCACAATATAATTATATGAAGCATAAATACGAGTATAACAATATAGTCAACCAGACTCGTGGCCAAGGTGCACAAATGAGGTCGCCAGTATCGCACCTGTGGCAACCTGGAATACTACTACTCAACAGTTTTGGATATTTGTTATTTTTGGGGATATGATTTCAATCCCAAGTTGGTGGTTCAGTCCCTCGGACGCTACGCAAACAACATGGAAGGCTTCAATGTCCAGTTTCAAAGTTTCAGCTGTCACCGCGTCAGACTCTTTTTTGCCAAGCTGTAACAATCCTCTCCGTGGCACATTGGTCTAGCGTGCGGTTTTTACGCCGCTGGCGCCGTAGGATCGAATCCGACTATTAACGGCTCAATGTTTTTGTATATTTCAATAAAAAAAATTACAATGGTTTGTTGGATTCATTGCTTTACTATTAGCAAGTCTTCTTTATATTTGAGTTGGAATATATTAATCTACCCTCTAAAAACATATAAATGTTAGTAGTTTAAGTTCATCGTTATAATTTTCTTTATATTAAAGTGTAGTCTGTGGTTATCATTTTTATTTTATTAAAAGGGAGCAGCAAACAGTCACATTATAATATCTTAAAATTAAAGAAAGTAAACATGATTATGGCAATAATGTAACCCACAACGCTGCCCACAGGTAGACATAAGAGTAAGAAGACATTAACAGTTATCGCTAGGGGTGTTAGTAGCAGTACATGCAGTTAGTAATAATACATGGACAGTAAAATATAAAAAAGAGGTTTAAGAAAATATACAGAAGAACATTGAATAAAGAATTATAGTTTATAGGATATTATTTGAACAAAGTGCTGAAGATGAGGCTTTAAATTAAATCTACTCAAAGGTCAATTGAAGATATCAATATTGTCAAAGTTGCTATTGTAAGAATCAACCATACGGCGGACAGGTGAACGCTTGCCAGAATTATTACGGCATGCACGTGTTGCGAAAAGTGTGCCTGCACGCGCCTATCGCCGGTGAAAGGTTCTGGGTACAGTGTAACCGATCATGTTGTTTAGATCTATACAGTTGAATTTATTTCTAACTATTTTGTAAAGAGTAATGGCTTCAAGATATTTCCTACGGGAGCTAAGGGTTAAGAGTTTGTACTTGCTGAGTAACTGGGCATAAGGTAGATAGGATCTGTGACATCTATATTGCATGGCACGTAAAAATTTATGTTGTACTTTTTCAACCATTTCAATGTATTTTATATAGAAGGGGTTCCATACTGACACTGCATACTCTAATTGAGAACGAACAAGTGCTTTATACAAGCATAGGTATGTCGAAGTTCTTTTGAAATCAAGGGTTAATCGCATAATGAATCCAAACATTTGGTAGGATTTGCTTACAATTTTATCTATGTGTGAATCTAGACAGAGTTTAGAGTCGAGTATAACACCTAGATCACGTATGCGAGAGGTGTGTGACACAGAGTGTACGCAAAGTAAACTACCTTTTTGTTTTTGGTGACAGAAAGGCAATTACATTTAGGTATGCTTAACTTTAGCTTGTTTTTGTGACAGTAGTCTGTAAGTCTGTCTAGGGCGTGCTGGAAAAGAATGCAGTCTTTGACAGTTTTGATGGAATTGTATACCTTGAGATCGTCTGCATACAGAAGAAACTTTGTATTGTGGAAGCAACTACCTATGTCGTTCACAAATATATTAAACAATAAAAGTCCAAGAATAGAGCCTTGTGGAACACCTGATGTCAGTTCAGTGGTGTTTGATTTAAACCCGTTGATCACCACCCGTTGACAGCGGTTTGATATGTATGAGCCAAACCAACGAAGTAAGTTGCCACGGATTTCGTTGAAAGCAATCTTGTCGAGTAACAGTTTATGATCCACCTTGTCAAAGGCCTTGCAGAAATCTGTGTATACTGCGTCTACTTGCAAGCCATTATCAACACTATCAAACAGGAAGCTTGAGAAGCATAATAGGTTTGTGGTGGTAGATCGCTATTGTATAAAGCCATGTTGCTGTGATATAATGGAAGGGTACAGTACTCGGTATATTTCATTATGGACAAGTCTCTCAAAAACCTTTGACAATGTAGAGAGAATAGAGATTGGACAATAGTTTTCGACATCACCTTTTGATCCACCAATATATAATGCTATTGACTATCGGGTTCTCGTTATGTTTTTAGACATTATACCCTGCTTGTTTTGATAATTATTGCTTTTATTTGTGTGAATCAATACGAATCACTTAACTACACTTTTAAGAGCTGAGATAATTATTTTGCATGAACAAAACGTTTCAATTAGTCAATGATGCTCATGCGAGGCGTTTAATGACAACGGTGAGTAACAAAATGTTATCACGAATCTGCATATCGATGGACCCACAATTGCACAGTTCTTCTCTGTGAACAATAATAAAATATTGCTACAAAAAACAACAATCAATAACATGTGGATTAGTTTAAATAGTCCACATGTTATTGATTGCTGTTTTTTGTAGAAAAAAGTAAGTAAGAAAGGCTGCATTTGCATACACAGATATGCGCGGCACCGTATATTACATACATATTCTCACTACTCGTTCCACGGCGACTAAACATGAAGTAACATTAAAAACTGTACAAAACCACTTGACAACACGTGCAGCTGATGTGAAATGTCGTAGGCCAGCCACGAAAATTTAACTGACAGGTATTCACAGGCAAAACCGGGTAAGCTTCGCAAAAGAAAATTTGGATTTCGATTGGTCCAAGAACCAATATAGTTATATTTAGCGATGAAAAATGTTTTAAGTCAGGTAGGGTCGCAAAATATTGTGGCGAAAAGATCGTGAGCGCTATAATAAAAAAAAATATATTCTTGGAAGATTTTTTTTTGTTACATGGCCGCATTACTTTTGGATATTGGGGATGGATGTCATCAATAGGTCCCGGTGAATTAGTGCAATCGGGTATTAAAAACCCATCACGGGGTAATTTTGTTATAGGTGAGATGTTATTGTTAGTGAGTTTACAATTTAGGATACCTGTATCATGATATCTAACTTACTATTATGTTTATTGATATCACAAATAGATATAACGTTAAATGTAACGTTGAAAAATAACGTTAATTCTTGTCCGACTTAGAATATTTGTCATGCACAAAGCAATTTTTCTAATTATAATTTTAAAAAACCTAGTCAATAAATATTGTTGACTTAGCACGATTGAATCTGACCAGATTGGCATCACCCCATTCTGAGACAGCCTGTAAGGATAAGTTCAAGCGCCCAACCATAGCCTCTCGGAGAGACCGGACCTGAGGCTCACTAGCTCTTGCATCGGCCACGTATCTCGGCAACAGTGCTGTCGTCTGCATACCCAAAGATACCGGGTTTTAGCAGATCGTTAATATGCAGCAAAAACAATGTTCAGCACCGACCCCTGAGGAACACCGGCATTAATAGCCAACAGTCCGGACGAGCAGCCATCTATCACCACTCGGATAAACCGATCCCTCTGCAGGAAATCTGCAATCCAATCACACAATCCGGCGGGCAGACCGAAGGAAAGAAGCTTGCCAATAAGGCTTTCGTGCCAGACCCTATCGAAGGCCTTCGAGATGTCAAGAGAGACCGCAAGGGCTTCCCGTAAATCTTGAGTCTTTTATACGTAAAAAACGCTTATTAGTTCAGCAGTCACCTCGTGATCGAGACACAATTAAAATCTATTGCGTCTGCTAATTTGGACGCGCAAAGGGATGAATGTTTGTCCTCGACTTGTAATTATTTCATTATCTTGAATGCTTTTTTCTCTTCGCCTTTCGATCCATGGCTTCACCCAAAGCTTTTTTATTTTGTTTTACCTTTTTTATTGATCTAATGATAATTGCAGTAGGTACATAAAGTCGCTCCAGGTTCCTCCATTTTCTCAGACTACGCACAATCTTGGACAAAGTAATTGGACAAGTGGAATGGGCATCCCTCAAAGAAATTTAATTAAATATTGGACAAAGATATTTGATGAGTGGAATACCACCCTTAGCCATATCTTTTAGAGCACATGGGCGCAACCCATAATCGCACAGAAGTTAGTCACCGTAGCATAAATCAGCATGGGATATACAGTATGTAACAAAAACCCTGTCCGATCCTGAAGGGTATTTATTACTTGGTATCGTACTGCGTACGCATATACGTAATCATTTAATGGATACGAGATAATTATTTTTCCCCAATAAAAATAATTCATTTAAAAATAAAACTTATCAAAGGCAACACTGAGCGCTCGACAAAGTTCACCTACTGTTTCGTTTCAAACATGCCGCCTGAGCGAGACAGAGTGCCTATAGCGCGGCTAGTGCAGCGGTATCGTTTGAAATAAAAATAGATAAAAATGAAAAGATTTCGCCGGCCAGTGGAGTGTTGTCAACTTATGAAAATTTGCCATATACGAGGGCGGGTCAATAAGTCCGTGACTTTTTGAATTTCTGACCTCTTTACTGAAAAAGCAACACTACTCCTGTCAACAGGCATCTGTCAGTTGATTCCTGTCAAAATTTGAACTTGCTGCGTCAGTTAGTTTGTGTTTGACAGCTATCTTTATCAGACTACCCAGTAATTTGAGGAAAAAATGGAAAAAAGTGAATTTCGTGTGCTTATTAAGCATTATTTTTTGCGAAAAAAACCATTACCGAGACCAAGGCTAAGCTTGATAAATACTATGGGGACTCTGCACCATCGATTTCAATGGTAAAAAAGTGGTTTACTGAATTTCGTTATGGCCGTACAAGCACTGAAGATGCCGAACGTCCTAGACGCCCAGTTGAGGTCTCTTCACCCGAAACAATCGAAAAAATTCACGATATGGTGTTGGCCGACCAAAGAATGAAAGTGCAAGAGATTGTGGAAGCCGTAGGGATCTCGCATGGCTCAGTGGTTTCAATTTTGAATGATCACTTGGGCATGAGAAAGCTTTCCGCAAGATGGGTGCCGCGTTTGCTCACAGTCGACCACAAACGCAATCGTGTAACAACTTCACAGGAAGGTTTGGCGTTGTTTAATCGCAATATGGAGGAGTTTTTGCTCCGTTTTGTAACCGTGGACGAAACATTGATCCATCACAACACACCAGAGACCAAACAACAGTCAAAACAGGGGGTTTCTAAGGGTGAATCGGCGGCAAAGAAGGCCAAGGTGGGTTTGTCAGCCAATAAAGTTATAGCGACTGTTTTTTGGGATGCACGCGGGATAATCCACATTGACTACCTTCAAAAGGGAAGAACAATCAATGGGGAATATTATGCCAACTTATTGGACCGATTCAATGACGATTTGAAAAAAAACCGACCTCATTTGGCCAAGAAAAAAGTTCTTTTCCACCAAGACAATGCAAGGGTGCACACATGTGCAGTTGCCATGGCAAAAATCCATAAATTGGGCTATGCATTGCTCCCTCATCCGCCCTATTCTCCAGATTTGGCTCCGAGTGACTACTTCTTGTTCCCAAACCTGAAGAAATGGCTTGGTGGAAAAAGATTTGACTCCAATGATGAAGTCATCTCGCAAACAAAGGCCTATTTTGAGGACCTCGACAAATCTACACGTGCAGCCTGTGGGCCGACTATACTCAAAAGTCTTACAGTGCCCTCCGAGTTCAATTTAATAATGCATTCAGGGTGCTGATGGGGCTGCGGCGATTCTGTAGTGCATCAGGGATGTTTGCGGAACATCGTGTAGACTGCTTTTACGCTACGATGCGTAAAAGATGCGCATCCCTGGTGCGTAGAGTACGCGGCAGCGCCAACAGCATCCTTAGCATGATTGCTAGTCGTCTGGACTGCGATTACATCGGTCATTGCTGCGCCATTTGTCATGGAATGGCGAGGTAGTGATAGATGGGTTTACTGTCTTTTTTTTGTGTTTGGTTGTGGGTAATTTTAAGTATTATTAACACTAGTCTATAAGAACATTGTTACTAACAAAATGGACATCATCTCTGGTCTGAAATAAAAAATTATATTATTATATTATTATTATATTTTTTGGAAGGGATAAAAAAATTGGAGAAGCGTTGGACAAAGTGTCTATAGCTCAAGGTAGACTACGTTGAAAAATAAAATGATTTATTTATCATAAAATCTGTGTTTTATTCCAAAAGTCACGGACTTATTGACCCGTCCTCGTATGGTATTAAATTTCGCATATTTTATAAAAATAAAACATCTATAACTTTTGGTTTTTATGAGTTACATTTTTTTTACAACTTTTTCTAGTACGTATGTTAAACCAGGAATACGCCTTTATTGGATCGGACAGGGTTTTTGTTACATGCTGTATGTATATACATACCTATAATATATAGCCAGCCTATACATATTATATAATTCCGTAGGTAAACTTAGAACTCTGACTTAAGGTGAATGCTCCAGGGTAACCCGCGAAATTCAAATTTTCTTTCCAAATGTAAGTATTTCATGAAATCATGACATTTGGCATCAATTCTAACTGAAGGAGATGTATTGATGATTTTAATGATTAAAATTCTATAAAGACATACTTGCTACGGCCGCAAATCAAATTTTGACCAAGATATAACCTAACACTGACCTGCAAATTGCAAAAACGTAAGAAAATTTGAATTTCGCGGGTTGGCCGGAGCTTCCACCTTAAACATGCTTTTGTGAAAGAAAAACCGGTCAAGTGCGAGTCGTACTCGCACACGAAGGGTTTCGTACCATAAACTGAAAAAAAGCCAAAAGAACACGATTCTAGTAGAGGAGCCCCCATTAATTGTTAGTCATTTTTTATTATTTGTTGTTAAAGCGGCACTAGAAATACACATTCTGTGAAAATTCCAACTGTCTGTCTATTACGGATCATTAGATACCTACAGCCCGCTGACAGAGAGACGGACGGACGGACAGCGGAGGCTTAGTAAAGGGTCCCATTGGTTACCCTTCGGGTACGGAACCCTAAAAACTTCTTAAAAAAATTATAGTCAAACTAATAATCTAGCAAACGAAAATGTGCCAGTGAACATCATAAGTACCGTAAAATTTTAATTTATTTGGAATTGTATTAAAAATTTAACATTTTTGTTAAAGCAGTTACTAAGCACGACTATACCTAAAAGACATTTACCAGGAATTAGAATCTTGCGTTTTAGTACGCACGCAACACGGGGGGGGCTTTTTCACATGCTTAAGACCGGCAAACGGCAATAGCACATAGGCATTCTCCAAAGCTTCGTAGTTGATGTTTGTGCCAAGACACATCACTCCTACTGCTAATTCTTTATGCTAGAAAAAAAAACGTTATTTTTACTATAGATTACGAAGAACTTGGAGACGGTTTCATCAACATTATCATCAGCAGTCCACCGCTGGATTCTGCTGCTACCAGTCTTCCCTGCTTAAATAGGTATATATAAAAATCTGAGCTACTCGTATTTATCAACTGCCTAGGTAGGAGATTTTAAATTCATATGCTTAGAGAAAATTTGAATTAAACATCTGCTAATCAGTCGCTGAACAGTTCAAAGACTTTTATAAATAAGGGTCACACAGCCTTATTAGCAGATTAATAAAAAAAAAAAAACTTGAGAGGTGTCAAGGGACACCCGGATGGAACGAAGTTCCTTTCGATTAATTAGTGAAGGAATTGTAATATAATTTTATTTTTTTTAATTTATAATATATTTTTTATTATTAACTACGCACACACGCACGCACGTAAGAAGTTATACTTCATCATCTCATCTCATCTCATCTCATCTCATCGCAGCTCAGCTCAGCTCAGCTCAGCTCAGATCAGCTAAGCTCAGCTAAGCTCAGCTCAGCTCAGCTCAGCTCAGCTCACCTCAGCTCAGCTCAGCTCAGCTCAGCTCAGCTAAGCTCAGCTTCTGCTTGCAAACTTTGTACCTACCCACCAAAAATACAAGAAGTTTTTATTAGATTGTTTTTCCAACACAATCTTTTTGGATGGACAGCCTCATTAGTGTCGTGACAACTTTTCGTAAGAATTTTTTCCGTCTAGCCCCCTTTCACAACGCGCGATAAGGAACTTCGTTCCAAAAATCTATAGAACATAGAATTTCGAGTCTGCTAATCAGTATTTTTATTTTAAATACTGATTTGCAGTCTCCAAGAAACGTTTTTTACAAAGAAACCAATTGACTTCCAAAAAAATATAAGTACCTACACTAAAAATTAAAAAATAACTTTAATTTCGGAAGTCGATCTTTGTATTTTATTTCTTCGTTTTTTGACACCGACTTCCGAAATTTTAATTTATTTTTTAGCGTATTTTCTTTTTTTGAAGTCGGTTGTTTTTTTTTGTAATTTTTATTTGTATTTTTCACTTTTTAGTTGTTAGACCCCAGAACTAAAAACCGCAATAAAATGGAACATGGAATTTAAACATACTCGTGATTGGTGAAAACCAAAACGTCATCTATGTATACGTACGAGTATTTTTCATTTTTGTTTAGTTTTTCCAAAAGCGCTGAAGCAATTTCGATAAAATTTATATGGGAATATATTCTTTCGGATAAAAAAAAATTGAAAATCGATCCACAACTGACAGAGAACACATAGCAACTGACACACATACAGTCGAACATATAGAACCTCCTCCTTTTTTCGAAGTCGGTTAAAAAATTGCATCATTCCACATTCTGTGAAATCGCATACATGTGAATGGCTACCGACTACGGTTGTAGGTAATCATACAGCCCAGCCACCATCTACGTAGTGGCGTAATGGCTCAATTAAAAACTTATAAAACAAGGATCGTGAATGAAATCACCTCACAAACGAGCAACACGTTCTCAGACTCCGGGTGTCTGGCTATCAGCTCGCTGATGTAGAAGTCTCCGTAAAGCTCTCGCAATCTCTCCGAATGCTCCTCGAGGATCGGCACTAAATCGTCGTTGTCTTCTTCGCTGTATGTCGTCAAAGCAAAAAAATTATACGTCTTATTAAGACCTGTCAGAGCTTCTAAATGAAAGACAGCCTGGCCAAAGCTGATGGAGGGACATGATTGAAACATCCAGATCCAGACAAAGATCACTAATATTCAGAGAGCAGCGCCACGCCAAAGCCCAAAACTCTTCGTGATACCTATGTTCGACCAGGGGCCTTACTATGTTATGTGTTAAAACCTGCCAGTGTGAGACAGAGAGCTATACTAGACAAATAGCCTTATCTCTTTTTCACAACGTAATCATGAAGCCCCCGATATTAATTAGTTTTTTTTTTATGTAAATTTTAAAAGCACTATAGACGTAAGCACGCCAGTCTCCCGTCATGTTATGAAGATGAGGCGCTACTTACACAGCTCTTCTAATCCTGAGCCGCGGACACACCTCCGAGCGATCGGCGACATACAACACTGGCATTTTGTCTCCTGCCAAACCGCGCTCCAACACGGTTACACGCCTGAAAGACGCTTCAGACCGATTCTGGCCGGGAATCAAATCTACAAATATCTTCTAGATTATAATCAGCCTATAATATATTTTTTTGCTGAAGAATTTGTGGCGCCACTTGTTGTTCCCAGCTAAACCACTAGTTACTACTACCAGTTTTGGGGGATTGTCTTTATGTAGAACTTTGACGTTCAAAAAGTAGTTTCAATAAATGGGGCATGTTACATTATTTAAAAGTATTATAGGCCGTATCGCAGTATCGTGATATTATCACAGATTATCCAGAAATTCTGAAATCCGGGATACTAAGGAGGCGTGGTTACAATAATATTGAAATGGAAGCACTTCGCGTTATAGGCCGTATCACAGTATCGTGATATTATCACAGATTATCCAGAAATTCTGAAAGCCGCGACACTAAGGGGGCGTGGTTACAATAACGAGTATATTGAAATGGAAGCACTTTGCGATATTTTTTTCTGTCAGTAATTCGCTGGCAGCCATGGAGGAACGACGTCCAAGTAGTGACGGTGACGAATTATTACGCTCTGTCGTTGATGATAACGAGCAAAAAAATCCTTTGAAAGAGTTTATTCCTGTACTAGCTGTGTTCGCGACGTCGTCCGCGTGGGCTTAGATCTATGTAAGGCTATTATCTTACTTCTTACTACGCGGAGGCTTAGTTATATTTTCCAGGCACCGGCCACGATGGGCCCCGTCAGTGGTGGCTGACACTAATCTCTTTGAGGCGCGCGTGGAACGCTACGCGCCGTCGACTCACGGGCCTGGTGCTGATCGGACGGCGAGCTACCCACTGCTCGCCGTCCGCAGGCCCGGGTCTACGGTGGCCGGAGATCGTCTCGTGACGTCCTACACCCAGTACCTCTCCTGCGGTGGTAGCGGCCGGGGCCGTGAGGGGCACTCCGTTGAGCTTCCCTCACGCGTCCCGCCTCCGCCTTCGCGAGCATTACTGCTTTGCAGAAGGTGGAGACTGCTTCCCATTCCCTCTCGCTCCGTACCATGGCCTGAACCAGGGCCGGGCGCGAGAAGTTGCCGCCACCTATCGCATCCACGAGGACACGGCGGTGCTCTGCCCAAGCGGGACAGACCTCCACCGTATGCTCCACCGTGTCCTCTGGGCGATCCGCACAGTGATAACACCCGGGCGTTTCCTCCCGCCTGATTTGATGCAGGAACCTTCCGAAACAACTATGTCCGGTGAGGACCTGCGTCAGGCGGAAGGTGAGGACGCCGTAACGCCTCTCCAGCCACTCCTCAAAGAAGGGCACTACCGCCGCAATGGTGGCGTGCCCAGCGCTGGGTTGCGATATTCGCTGTCTCCATGTCGCCATGAGATCCTGCCGGAGCTCCGTCCGCCGAGCCGCGAGGTGTCGCGGCAGCAGAGTTTCGCCCCGGCGTTTGGCCTCCTCGCACCACTCCCAGAGCAGCACGAGGACCCTAGCCTCCAGATCCCATGGCGACAGTCCGGCAAGGAGACTCGCCGCCTCACAGGAGACCGTGCGATATTCTCGGATGAGCCGAATGGCCATAAACGGTTGAACCCTATGGGACGCGTTCAACCGGCGAGCTGTTCGCCGCCTCAGGGAACACGTCCTCACCGGTGACCCGTAGAGTTGCAAAGACCTTGGAGCCCTTATTCCGCTCTATCGCGTCTTCAATACGCTCGGTATTAAAGCGGCGAAGGTCGCTTTTCAAGGACTTTGAGATCCGTCTGTTGAACTTGCACGCATCGTATGAAGACTGCAGAATCATCTCCCGCCTCTCCGTCATGAGCTTCAGAGTAAGATCAGAGAGCCTCTTGTTCTAATCTGTACGGCGAGACTTGAAGAACTTAGACCCGACCGTATGGACAGTTTCCACGAACCCATCGTTGTATTCGTCTACGGAGCTCCCTAGGCACTCGAAACGATTTTTAAGTTCAAGCTGAAAGCTCTCGAAGTTTTGGATATGGTTCTGTGCTGGGCGGAGCGTAGCCTTCATCAGTCAAGATCTTTCCAGCTTTATATTTAGATTCAATGTGCCTCTTACTATGCGGTGATCACTTCCGGTTTTCACCGCGTTGATCACAGTTAACATCATTGAATATCTGCTTCTTCGTCGACATAATGAAGTCAATCTCATT
Organism: Polia nebulosa; assembly: GCA_951329385.1. NCBI lineage: Eukaryota > Metazoa > Arthropoda > Insecta > Lepidoptera > Noctuidae > Polia > Polia nebulosa. The sequence goes on from OX589598.1 coordinate 12,208,460, forward strand.
TTTAGTTGCACCGTCGGGGCCCTGCCAGGTCCACTTCCTGTGCTCACGCTTTCTGAAGAAGGAGTTCATCATATAGAGGCCCTCCTTCTCCATTAAATTGGCCAGTAAATGTGCCCGGTGGTTCCGACGTCCAAATCCAAATTGCCCCACTCGCAGCTCGTCACCGTCTCGATTGCCCAGTTTCGAATTGAAGTCCTCCATGACCACGGTGAAGTGAGTTTTATAACCATGCATGGCTCTGGATATATCCTCATACATGGTCTCAACTTCGTCGTCGGGGTGTGTCAAGGTCGGGGCGTAAACCTGTACGACCTTCAACGAATATCTTGACGATATTCTGAGTATAAGGTACGCCACCCTGGTCGACACACTCTCGATTCTCACCACATTGTTCACAAGGGACCCGTAGACGACAAAACCGACACCACCCTGAGACTTCTGGTCACCCTCCCGCAAATAGAGCAGGTTACCGGATTTGAAAATTATCGTATCCTCCCCCTCTCTTCGGACTACAGATAATCCCATAATACTCCATCGCAACCTACTCAATTCCTCCTCAAGTTCGGTGATCTTCTCGTCAGTCCGCAGTGTTCTCGTGTTCAGTGTTGCCAGGTCCAGTCGTCGTTTGTTGGGGTAGCCGGATCCACTCCGTAGATTCTTAGCACCACTTGCCTCGCCGTTGCCTTGACCGCTACCGGAGTCAAGGGTAGACGGGCTGCCGGGCACTAAGGGCCAGTTTTTCGTTGTGCTTTTCATATGGGGGGGGCTTTTCCATAATCACCACGCTTGGCAGGCGGGTTGGCGATCGCAGTATGGCTGTTTCAATGCACAGAGAATGCTGCTGCCCATTCTCTGGTGAGTCCCTTATTCGCCTCTTACCACACCCACGGGAAATGATGGGATGGTACTATTCTTAACGTCCGACACTATACGGAACTCCGACACCACCAAAGAGCATCCCCCTCCTAAAATAAAATGGCATATGCTAGAGAAAAATGATTGTACGAAGGAATTTAGAGAGCGAGTAGTAGACAAAATGATAGAAATGGGAGACATGAATGATCGAAGTGTAAATCAAAGCTGGAATGAGATAGCTGGGTGTATTAGGGATGCAGCGAAGGATATCTTGGGAGAGACAAAAGGAAGGGGCACAATAGAGAGGGATACATGGTGGTGGTCTACAGAAATACAGGAAGTGTTGAAGGAAAAAAATAAAACATTTAAGGAATGATAGAGTGTAGAACTGGAAAGCGTTAGTTTGAAAGCTGAAAAAAGAGCGGTGCAGTGGGCACTACTGACAGTTTCAGTGTAAAGGTCGGTTTGCACCAGGGGTCGGCTCTCAGCCCTTACCTCTTCCTGATGATAATGGACGCTCTGACGTCGGACATCCAGGAAGAGGCTCCCTGGTATATGCTGTTTGCTGATGGCATTGTGTTGGTTTCCGAAAGCGGCTTAGAGGTCCAGAGCCGATTGGAGTCGTGGTGGCAAAGACTGGAGAGTGTGGGCCTGAAATTGAGCATAACCAAAACAGAATGTCTGTTCTGCGATTTCGGCGTTCTCTCCAGTCCTATGCCTGAAGCTCTCAACGGAACGCCTATACCGATCTGCCGATTTTCGGTACCTCGTGTCGCTTGTTCAGGGGGATGGCGATATAGGCCGAGTCGTAACGCACAGGATCAACTCAGGATGGATGAAAGGGCGACAGGTCACTGGAACAACTTGCGACCGACGGATGCCCCTTAAGTTAAAGGGGAAAATCTATAATTCCGTGATTAGACCAATCGTACTGTATGGATTAGAATGTTGGGCTGTGAAAAAGACGGATGAAAAAAGTTTGCATGTGGCGGAGATGAGAATGTTGAGATGGATGTATGGAGTTACGAAAAGTGAGAAATGAGTACATTACAGGTAGTTTAAAAGTGGCACCAGTCACAGAAAAGTTGAAAGGGAACCGCATATCTTGGTATGGTCATGTGAAGAGGAGGGATGAAACATGTCACTAAAAGAGTTATGAATATAAATGTAGATGGATGGAGAGGGAGGCCAACGAAAAAAAAGGAGAGGGAGATGGAGGGATTGTGTGAGGAGAGATATGAAAGAAAAGGGAGTTAGTGATAGCGTGACGGCTGACAGGACAGAATGGAAGAAAAAAACGTGTTGCGCCGACGCCAAGTAACATGGGATAAGGGCAGGAAGATAATGTCATATTTTAATACTTTGAGGCTAATTTCTAATCATTCCTCTTGCCACTGAGCTGATGATGTAACCATTATTTCTTGAGGATACCAGGATATTGACCAATTGAGGTTACCTCCAATATTGTAAAGACGTATTTTCTTCAGAGCATATGAAGTGGTTTCTGTCAATAAAACCACAGTTTTTATATTTAACTTCTAATTCTTTAGGAAAGGTATAGTTTCCATCATCAGCTCAGCTTCATGATATGATGATTCCTAAACGCAAATACAAGTAAACAGAAACACTTCGTGAACACAATTTTCGAGGTTTTCTCTCAATTTTATCAGGATAACATCATCAGATCCTGTCTTCCTTGATATGGAACCACCCTTGAGTCCTATACCCTATCTAACAAAAAAAGAATCCTCAAGATCGGTTCATAAATAACGCTGAACATACCTACCTATAAAAATATATCTACAGCATGTAACAAAAACCCTGTCTGATCCTGAAGGGTATTACTTGGTATCGTACTGCGTACACATATACGTAATCATTTAATGGATTCGAGATTATTATTTTTCCCCAATGAAAATAATAAATTAAAAAAAAAGAAAAACTTATCAAAGGCAAGAGCTCGAGTTTACCTAGAGTTTTGTGTCAAAAAAGCCGCCCGAGCGAGACGGGTGTGCCTACAGCTGCAGCGCGGCTAGTGCAGGGCGCTACCGCCCTGCACTAGCCGCGCTGTTGTAATGTATGTGTGCTCCGTTTGAAAATAAAATAAGTAAAAATGAAAAGATTTCGTCGCCCGGTGGAGTGTTGTCAACTTATGAAAATTTGCCTTAATTAGTGTTAAATTTCGCATATTTTATAAAAATAAAAAATAATATTACTTTTGGTTTTTATGAGTTACATTTTTTACTATTTTTTCTAGTACGTATGTTAAATAAGGCATACGCCTTTATTGGATCGGACAGAGTTTTTGTTACATGCTGTATATTTATACAGTCGAATTGAGAACCTTCTTTTTTTTCGATAGTTAATAAAATGTTCACTTTTATTTTGCTACGTATTTATAAGTTTCAAAAATAACTCAACAACATGTTTTGCTCAATAGACGGCGCTGTGAGTATCTGCATCCCGTAATGAAAACTTTAATACTTTTCTTGAATACTATAAACTAATTGTGACGAAACAAAAACAAAGTTGTACTTAGAGTTACGCAAATTTTTTATACATAAAACTTTTGTACATTGGTTTTGTAGTTTTTACGTGATACGTGCACTTAGTGCTCTATGAAGTTTCATACTAAACTTAAAAACACAATCTTTTGATTTTGTGAGACGATTTTGATGAAATAAACGCTAAATGTAACACGTGTTGTTCCACTAAATACTTTAAAAAGCTAGCGTTCGAATCCAATCAATGGTTTTTGCGTGATGCTCGAACAAACATACAGACAAACAGGCAAATATTTCAATAACTGCATTTTTGCGTTTTATGTCTTTTTCCTAACATTTCTAAGTTATTTTCATTCAAAAATATTAAATGTACAGACACGGCAAGTCTACGATTTTATTATATGTATAGATTTGAAACAACAGTACGGCACAACAGTTGCACGAAAGGCCATACGTTACAACAAAAATAAAAATAAATTATTATGACAATATTATGTTACGCTAGATGTGAATTAAGTCGACTATAAGTTATAGAATAGAAGTTTATGAATAGAATCTATACAAATAAATAAAATTAAAGTGTCTGTTTGTAATATAGGTAAACATTACAGGTTTTTACTAAATGCATATGAAAGTATAGTAAAAAACCAATTTTTAAGTTTTTTTTTGTCTGAATGTTTTTTTAATAATAATTATTATTTATTTAATTAAAGACAACATTGGCCCAATGGTTAGTAAAAAAAACTTATCATCTACGTGTTAGTAAACTCAAAATTCAAATTCAAATTTAAAAAATACAATCATGTCATTAATTAAAATTTAAAAATACAATAATAATTCAATAAAGTCATAAATTAAAATTCCAAAAATAAAATAATATAATACTGTCCTATTCCGTCACTGTTGCAATTTGATGTCTCAGAATAGGGCAGTCAAACTTGTCTGGTGCAATAACCGCCAGAATGCCATTACCGCTAGCACGAATCCTGCTCAATAGAGAGGCGACGTTTTTACGCAAAATGACTGCGAACCCATCTGTCCGAGCCTCCATAAAATAAACATCCCAGACGCGCTGCAAAAACGTGGGAGCCGCAATAGCATTCTGAAGGCGTTATTATATTGGACACGCAAGGTGTTGAGTTTTTCGCGAATACGTTGTCCATAAACTGCTGCCTTATAAGTTTTGGCAGTATGCCTTAAACATTGTTACTTTAAACTTGCTTCGAGCAAGTCGCAAATCTTCTGACCAACATATTCGCCCTCACCGTCAATGCCCTGCGCGTTGCGTTGCTGCTTTTGTTTGTTCCCGCTAATCTACGAAACGGCTGAACCGATTTTGATGGGACTTTCACTGGCAGATAGCTGATGTTCTAAGGCATAATATACTTTTATTTTAGAAAAAGGTTTAGGGTTGTAGCCAGTTACTAAGTACCACAATGTTACGGCAAGTTTTTCTCTTCAGGATATAGCTCGTCACATCTGTGCGTCTTATTTAGTAACACCAAGATTAAAAGTTTCTCAAACAATTCATTTATCATTTATCATTCATTTATCATTATCATTTACGCTTTCTCTTCCGTTTACTTTTCAACGCGCATGCGAGTACCTACTATGGCTATAGCTGCCTTTTGTACGAAACACGAATTCAGTAGGTAAGTTCAATGGAATATTGATGATGATATTTTTGACAAGTGTAATAGCCCATTTCAATACTTGCGATATTGCGATACTAGGATCATAATAATACTGATAATGTAACATGCGCCATAGACTTTTGATTGATTAATATAATGTTCCAACTGCTAGGACGCAAAACTCCTCTCACAGAGAGGGAGCGGAATGGCTACAGCCCACTCTCTCTGGCTTACTCACGGTGTTTATTTCACCATTTTGAGAGCAGTAGCGATGAAATAAATTGCGTAAAGTGCCTGCCCGGGTTCGAACACAAGACACCACAATACATCTACATGGTTAACAATCGCACGAACGCAAATATTTTCTTTAGAGACTGGAATTCATACACCGACTACACGCTGAACGCACGAATAGCCCTACGCGGAAATGCATTGTACGTTGTGACAATACGCATAAAGTATAAAATCCAAAGTTTCTGAAGAAAGATGGCGCGTGAGCGATGCGCATGCGGTTCCCACAAATGTGATCTTGCCACCCATATTACGCCAGTTTTAAATTCATCGAAAAACCCGTATAGCTAAGAAATTGCTGGAAAACCCGCTACCTATTTGAGTAATTATTCAAATCCAATAAACATTTCAACAGTAGTTTTCGTGAACTCATAATCACAACTAGATACGTTTTGATACGATTAAGATACTTACTTGGTATATTGATCAAAGTTTTAATCATAGCAATGTGGTAAATGTAGGCATCATGCATGAATATGGTCCTAAGCATGTTGTCGACTAAATCGCGGCCGAAGTACTGGTTCCAGCACAACAAGTGGATAAACAAAGTGTTTCGGGCATTCATTTTGTTTTCCCTAAAAAAAAAAAGTCACTGTCAGGTAGACGTAAAACGATGCTCATTGATTGCATACCTAGTCGAAATGGGTCTTTTTAGCACGGACGCTTCAGTTTGGTTAGGATCTGTGTTATAAATACGAGTATATTTGAATGTTTTGTAACTTTAAATTAAAGGTAGGTACACCGCCTCGCACATCGCACCCTTGATCTCATATAAAGTAGAGAGAGAAAAGATAAAAACGTGGCAACGCTTGTAACAAGAATGTATATTGTACAGACTGTGTGTACGTGTCACTAGAAATAGGACCCTGTACATTTTCTTGAAATTTATATGAAGGTACCTGTCGCTGTCACCTTTCATTTTGGGATGGCAAATCGTCAGATGACTTCTCCCGCTCTGGGAGGAGCGGGAGGGAGTGTCAGACTCTTACTGACCTCTCCCTCAGCCCTCACGCGTTCCGCCTCCTCCTTCGCTTGCACTACCTACTGCTTCATAGAAGGAGGTGACTCTTATCGCTGTCGCTTGTCGCCGGTAACAGGCTCAAGCCTTAATAGATGAGGGGCTAAGGTTAGTTAGGTACTACTTAATAGGTAAATGTAATACATACTTGTATTTGGTCCACACATACTCTTCCCAAGCAGATGGATGCACTGATGGCAACTTAGGGTAATCCTTTGCCGCCAAGAATCCAATAACATCTTTTTGCAGGTCCAGCTGGCATATACATAATACACTATTCTCACTGAAAAAACAATTAAGTTACCAAGTATCGACACTATTCAAAAGGGAAAATTTTAAGATCATAAATATAAACAGGGTGTAAAAAGACACCTCAAAGAGCCATCAACTACGTACTATGTAGTAAAAAAGTAGCTTTGCGCAAAAGTTATTGCTAGGAAACGACTTTTATTTTTAGGTATGAAAAAAAAACTATTTCTATTGCGCGCAATGTAACGCGAACCTAGGCAAGTGGAGTTAAGGCGGCACCTCTAAAATAATTGATAGTTCGATATGCACTGAAATCCCCGCACTTACCGCAAACCTCCTCGCGAAAAGTTAAAAAAATCGAATATGTGGCGCTATATTCGATTTTTAAGTAAAACTAATTCAAACTGTCAATTGATTCAGAGTTGCCCGCATGCATACTTCGTTCATTTCTAGCGTCAGAATATTGACTTACATCGGTACTCTTCTATACAACCTTTATAAATATAGAATAAAATAAATATTCAAAGTAGAAAAATAATTATTCGTTTAAATATTATCCTTGACAGTTGTGGGTAAATTATATCACTAGAGAATTTTTAGCACTCGGAAAGGTATGGAGTAAATAAAACATTAATATTTTTTAAACTTTTATTATGTATTAAAGTACAATTGAAATTAGAAACAGTTTATTAGTTTTTTCCCGCTGAATTTTTTACAGAAAACGTGAATTTTTCGTGACTAAATAACCAAACCAATAAGCACTCAGTTTTGTATTTGTACAAAAATATTAAAAGGATATGTTCGAACATACGAATTTCTCTCCGACGACTTGGAAACCGGAAATTAATACTGTATTTTTATTAAAATTAGTCAGTGGCATACTGCAATAACATTACATGAAATTAGCACTTCGCTCGCGACTTTTTTCTTTATTCTTTATGGACACGCGTTTGACCACTATCTCACCTGATGGTAAGCGATGACGTCACTCGCGACTGTCCGCGCGAATTAAGTACTTACGAAATTTACGAGTAGCTCTTCTCCCCCTCTTTAAAAGGAAGTTGTAGAAATTAACCATCCTCGTTCTAATTATTTACCAAAACAATTTAAAAAAAAAACTATTTATTTCCACATGCATTCATAAAATTATTACATATACAAAATACTGCTCAATCTTTTTGAAGCAAGATTATGTGCGCTATCCATTTAACTATTTATATGTTTTGAGTGTGTGGATGGCAAGAGTAGAGGAAAACTAAAGAAACGATGGATGGATTGTGTGAAGGATGACAAATTTCTAGAGAGGGCAAGCGACTACTGATATGACGACTAAGAGAGAGGTATGAAAGAAGAAGAGGTGGCGCACATATAACTTATTGTTAGAAACATAGAAGGTAGGACATGGTTGAGGGCGATGACGGCCATTTCAGCTGCTAAGACAAAAGTACCAGCGCATGTGCTTCGCGGAGCGTCCTAGGTCCAATCCTCAGGTCAAATAATATGTGGGGTTTTCCGTTATGATTTTATATTGCAGCTTGAGCGCCATTTGATTTTAAGATTTTTCCAAACAAAATTCAGCACCATCTTGCCAGGGCCCGGTTGTTTAGAAGGGGTGCGAGGGGCCGAAGCTAACTTGCAGAGGGCTGTGCGATAATCTAAATGTTTAGATAATACACATCAAATTATATTATCAATATCTACTAAGTAGAAGTAATTTTCGCACCGGAGCGCTCTTGTATGCCGCCTGGGCATCAGAGGTTAACCCTTTAATCCCCGCTCCTTCGCTCTAAGCCACGTAGGTACTTGTCGGATACGTTTGATATTCATTGCGTTTTTATAACTGCAAATACGTAATTTCGAAAAAAATACGAACATTTAGTTAGGTACTTAATGTTTGTTTGGAAAAAAGTTTAATAATAACACTTGGAATTCATTTTCCAAAAAAGTTTTAAAAAAATTACTACTTTGACCTTCAATATCTCCAGAACCAGTGAATTCCCAGGTATGGCCTAGTGGAAAAAAAAATGATCCAAATAATGGGTAGAATATGTGGCTTTCGGCTCCAGGAAACTGTCTTTTTACACCCGATCTATGAAACCATTCAAGAATAGACTATTTTTGAATGGGAACACTAAGTGTTGGTATCTAACCGCGGTGACTGGGAATCGAATTCCTGCAACGGACGAAGAATCACGTGTGGTCATCTGATCTCGCATCACTTGTGACCTTGTGATACGTGGTCTTCGTCATCTTTTTAAGCCTAAAGCAGGCAACAGTTTTAATTGACTCATTTATTCAACGTTATTAAATTATGTGTATTCGTAACCCCATATTGGGGTCCAAAGTTCTGACTGACTATCTCCCGGATTTTTAATGCTTGGATATTGAGGCATCCCAAGCTCCATCTTCCCGCATATCAGAGCATCATCGGGCTCCCCGCCGGGTCTTAATTTACCCGCGTGGCTGCGTCGAGCTCGCTACGGATCTGGCACACCACCCGCCGACCTTCACCACTCCTGACGTCTGCAGCGTGGCACACCGCTGTGGTCTTCTTCCAACAGGCTGAGGCGGAGAGTACAGCGCTACTCCCAAGGGAAATTAGGTAAATCTTGGTGACCAGACCATACCTAAACCTACCTACCCCCTTTCTCTCTGTATTTCTTTTTAACCGACGAAATAAAAAAGGAGGAGGTTCTCAATTCTACCATATATATATAGGTATATTTGTTATTATATTTTTATATTGACGGGTTTACGTCTGGACTTTTTCTTTTCTCCACCACGCCAACCTTTTCCGTCACATTGGCCTTACAGATTAACTTTCTCAATTAAACATTGTATATTTTGTCCAACAGGAGCTACGAAGGAACAAATGAACATCCACACACCATATATGTACCCGGGCCTGCGGACGGACCCGGGCCTGCGGACAACAACAACAGCAACGCAGCAGCCCGAGAGTCGACGGCGCGTAGTGTTCCACGCGCGCCTCAAAGAGTTGTCAGCAAGAGACGGGGCCCGTCATGGCCGATACCTGCCCAGGGGTTGAGGATAAATTCGAAACAGAGTTACCTCGCCCCTGGGCACTCAAAGGCAGGAAGGAACAGGGGTGGGTTTTATTCAGTAAGAGTCTGACACGCCCTCCCGCTCCACCCAGAGCGGGAGAAGTCATAGGATGATTTCCCACTCCAAAAAAAAAAAACTTTAATTTCGGAACTCGGTGTCAAAAAACGAAGACACAAAACAGGAACACCGACTTCCGAAATTAAAGTTATTTTGCACTTTTTTTGGAAGTCGGTTCTATTTTTTTGTAAAAAAGTTTTTTGGAAGTCAGTTCTATTTTTTTGTAAAAAAGTTTTTATTGAGATGTCAGGTCAGAAATATGTTATGTAGTGAGTGAATTAAGGTATTTCTGTTTCACAAAACTATGTCGGTCCCTGGATGGGTGACCATTCAACCAATCAAAAACCAAAAAAAAATTGAAAAAAAAAACAACAGAATCAAAATGGGTCAAAATGGGTGACCTGAGAAAGCACGTTACTGTTTGACAATTCAAATTCAATTCAAATTCGATTCAAATTCGATTCAAACTCGATTCAAATTCGATGCAAATTCGATTCAAATTCAATTGAAATTCAATTGAAATTCGATTTAATTTCGATTCAAATTCGATTTAAAATCGATTCAAATTCGATTCAAATTCGATTCAAATTCAAATTCAAATTGAAATTCGATTTAACTTGGATTCAATTTCGATACAAATTCGATTCGATTCAACTTCGATTCAAATTCAATTCAAATTCGATTCAAATTCGATTCAAAATCGATTTAAATTCGATTCAAATTCGATTCAGCTTCGATTCAAATTCAATTGAAATTCGATTCAAATTCGATTCAAATTCGATTTAAATTCGATTCAAATTCGATTCAAAATCGATTCAAATTCAATTGAAATTCGATTTAACTTCGATTCAAATTCGATACAAATTCAATTCAAATTCGATTCAACTTCGATTCAAATTCAATTCAAATTCGATTCAAATTCGATTCAAATTCAATTCAAATTCGATTTAAATTCGGTTCAAATTCGATTCAAAATCGATTCAAATTCAATTGAAATTCGATTTAACTTCGATTCAAATTCGATACAAATTCGATTCAAATTCGATTCAACTTCGATTCAAATTCAATTCAAATTCGATTCAAATTCGATTCAAAATCGATTCAAATTCGATTTAAATTCGATTCAAATTCAATTCAAATTCGATTTAAATTCGATTCAAATTCGATTCAAAATCGATTCAAATTCAATTGAAATTCGATTTAACCTCGATTCAAATTCGATACAAATTCGATTCAAATTCGATTCAACTTCGATTCAAATTCAATTCAAATTCGATTCAAATTCGATTCAAAATCGATTCAAATTGAATTGAAATTCGATTTAACTTCGATTCAAATTCGATACAAATTCGATTCAAAATCGATTCAAAGTCGATTCAAATTCGATTCAAATTCGATTCAAATTCGATTCAAATTCGATTTAACTTCGATTCAAATTCGATACAAATTCGATTCAAATTCGATACAAATTCGATTCAAAATCGATTCAAAATCGATTCAAATTCGATTCAAATTCGATTCAACTTCGATTCAAATTCGATACAAATTCGATTCAAATTCGATTTAAATTCGATTCAAATTCAATTCAAATTCGATTTAACTTCGATTCAAATTCGATTCAAATTCGATTCAAATTCAATTCAAGTTCAATTCAAATCAAATAAATCATTTACAGGCACTTTTGAATTGTCAATAAGTCGGTCAGTCAGAAAGATGAAGCTAATTGTACATTCATTCATTCTCTATGGAGAAGAACGTGCAAGAAACTCCATGGATACTCTTTAGAACCATGTTATGTATTTAAGTTAAAAAAAAAACTTGAGAGGTGTCAAGGGACACCCGGATGGAACGAAGTTCCTTTCGATTAATTAGTGAAGGAATTGTAATATAATTTTATTTTTTTTAATTTATAATATTTCTTTTATTATTAACTACGCACACACGCACGCACGTAAGAAGTTATACTTCATCATCTCATCTCATCTCATCTCATCTCATCGCAGCTCAGCTCAGCTCAGCTCTTTTTTTTCTTTTTTTTTTAAAGTTTGACAGGAGTGGGAAATCCTCATGGACGCCCAGGCTGCCTCGCAAGCGAGCCAGTCTGGGCAGTGTCAGAATCTTACTGACTAAAACCACACTCCTGCCATGCTACTTGTCCCCGGACGTGGTCAGAGACTTTTTATTTTCGTGATTTTAAATTTATTTTATATTAAAACAAAATTTTGAATTATATCATGAAATAATGCCTTTAATTTTGAAAATTAAACTTTGGTGGAATGTTATCTGTATTAATATTATAACTAATTATTTCCGTTTTTTGTTTCTTTATGCTACACATGCTATATAGACGTATATAGTGTTAGCATAGTTTCTTATTTTTCTTTGTTTCTATCTATTACCCTTATTGCGATTTTTACACAGTATTCTATTATTAATTTTCAAAATTTTACAGTTTTTATTAATTCTCCTATATTATTTAAATTTATTTTAGTCTCGAGTTCCTGTTCCAGCTCAAACCTTTTTTTTTTTATGTTTGATAGGCTCGCGTTTAACCACTTTCTTTACCAAACGCGGGACACTGGAAGATTATATGCTGGACTGATTCCACCTCGTTCGGGTCACAGATACACGATGGGCTCTCCTTACACTTAAAGCGATACAGGTATTCGGAGAACCCACCGTGCCCCGTCATAACCTGCGTGACAACCCCTGTCGGCTTCAAACTGGTTATCGTCTTGAAGGCCTCAACTGCGTCCGGGAGGAAAATCCTTGTAACCGAGGCGGTTTCGCCTCTTTTGTACCTCCGGTTCCATTCGTCCAGCGACTCCATGCGGATCTGCCGCTTGACGAATGAAACCGGGCAGAGGTCGTAGTCTGGCCTCTTTTTGGACTTCAGCACCGCTTCTTTAGCGAGATGGTCTGCACGTTCATTTCCTTCTAGCCCGGCGTGTGCCTTGATCCAGAACAAGGAAACATCTTTGTTCTGGGTCAAGGCTTTGCTAAGGTTCGCTCTCGCCTCCACCGCAAGCGCGTGGAGGGAACCCTGGTTCGTGACTGATTGAAGTGCTGCCGTTGAGTCACTATAGATTCCAAAGGTTCCCTCTTTGCGCCGCAATATCTCCCTTGTAGCCACGCATATGGCCAGAAGTTCCGCCTGGTAGACCGTACAGCATGACGGCAAGCTAAGTTTGACGGACTTGATCTCGGCTTCCCCGTTCCATAGTGACAGGGCCGCTCCGACCTTGCCCGCAATCCTGCTGCCGTCAGTAAAGACCCGTATGTCTTGGCTGTTGTGGGACTCCACAAGTGATTGGTCCACCAGGCTCACGAACTCCATGGCCACATGCTTCGCCGGGTGCGGAGTCTCTGCAAATGCCACCACACGCTCTACCTCCCGGCCCACCAGCGCCGGCCGGGGCACCCCCCTCTTTGCCTCATACAGAGCGGCTGCTTCCTGAATTCGGAGGTCGAGTGGGAGTATCCCAGCCAGCACAAGCGCCGAGTTCAGCGAGACCGTGCGGTAGGATCTGCAGAGTTTTTGAGCGAAACTGCGCTGTACGGAGTTTAATTGCTTTTGCACGCAGACTTTCTTCGTCGCTGGCGCCCATGCGCTAGCTGCGTACATTATCACCGGCTCCACCGCCGCGGTGTAGATGCTGCGTATGACCTCTGGGTGCAGACCCCAGCTCACCTTGGCCGCTCTAGACAATTGTTTGTAGATATTTATTGCCTTCTTACAAACATTCGCAGCGTGGGTGTTAAAGGTGAGCTTGTGGTCGATGGTAAGCCCCAGGATCTTAATTTCTTGTGACATGCCAATGTCGACCCCGCCCATGCTCAGGAGTGGGATATCGTACTTTAGCTTTCTTGTGATCACCATTGCGCAAGTTTTATGTGGTGCGAACTTTAACTTATTTCTGATTCCCCACTCCCGAACATATTCGAGGGCGGCATTGGCATGTCTCTGCACCTCTAGTGCCGTATCCCCGTCAAAAATCAACGCAACATCGTCGGCAAACGCCAGGCAGTAAACTCCCCGCTCCTCGAGTCCCTTTAGAAGAGGGTCCAGCACCAGGTTCCACAGGATCGGACCGCCGATCGACCCTTGTACGCAACCTTTGTGGGTGTTCCTCTGGCACTCTACACCAGCGTACCTTACGCGGACCTTTCTGCCATCCAAGTAGCTATCTAGCATCCGTCGGATATTCACCGGGCAATTTTCCTCAGCCAGTCTGGTTCTGATGGCCGACCACCATGCGCTGTCGAAGGCTCCCTCTATATCAAGTGAGACAACAGTGATCAGCTTCTTTCTGTTCAGCTTTTCCTTGATATGTTGAATCATGTATAGAGGGAGTCCTCGGTGCTCTTCTGGGGCATGAATCCAAACTGGCGAGTACTAAACCGCGGGATCAGATGCCACTTTAGCCTAGCTACCATCATCTTTTCGAGGATCTTTCCCAGTACAGGTAGGAGGCCAATCGGCCTGTAGGACTTAGGGCTGGTGTAGGTGTCTTTTCCTGGCTTCCGAAGTATCACCACTGTTGCCACTTTCCAGGCTCCAGGGAAGTGGTCCTGCCCCAGGCACTTGTTGGCCAGGGCAAGAAACATCCCCGGGTCCCGGTTTATCGCCTGGGCACAGATTTCGGCCGTGAGACCATCCGCCCCAGGTGCCTTCTTAGGGTTGAAACTATCCACCGCGGATCTTAGCTCCTGAAGTGTAAACGGTGGGTCATGTTGTTCATCATGCGTCCACTCGTTTACACGACCGGACGCCTTTCGTATCCGACGGTGGTCTTCGTTGTCTTCCTCTTCCAGGTCTTCGGGGTAGAAGGTATCAGCCAGCAGTGAGGCTGATTCTTCGGGATCCAGTGATACACCGTCCTTCACCAGCGGTAAGTCCTCACGCCTTTTGGCGGTCCGTCCGATAATCCTGTAGATCCCCTCCCACATTCCTTCCTTGTCTTGCCTCTCGCAGAACCCCTTCCAGCTTTCAGTCTGTGCTCTTTTAGCTTTCAACTCATAAGCTTCTTTCGCCTGCAGGTACTCGTCAACAACTTTTTGTCGTCGGACAGGAGCAGCGCAACGGATGCGGCGTCTCCTGGTGCTGACCTCTCTCTTCATGTCCGTGAGCTCTTTAGACCACCATGGTAAGTTGTACGTGTGTTTTGTGCTTATTTTCGGTATTGTTTGTTCGCTTGATTTTATAACTGACTCTATGTAACTATTTACGCTAATTTCTAAACCTACTCTACTACTATTTTTTTCTATTTCTGCTATGTTTAATTTATTATCTATTTTTAATTGGGCCAATTTCTCATGAAATTGGCTCCAATTCGCTTTTTTCGTGTTATATATTCTTGTTGTTCTATTGATGTTGATTCCTTTCGACTTTTCTAGATTGATTTTAAAAACAATACCATTGTGGTCTGAGCTTGTCATACCGACCTCAACTCTCCAGTCGTCGACCAGATGCAACAAATCCGCTGAGCAAGCAGTTACATCCACGAAACTGGTGTACAACTTTTTTCCCCTTATGGTGTCGAAGGTCGAAGGCAGGCTCAGCTCAGCTCAGCTTAGATCAGCTAAGCTCAGCTCAGCTCAGATCAGCTAAGCTCAGCTCAGCTCAGCTCAACTCAACTCAACTCTTTAGCAATAACAACAACTATAACAAAAGTAATTTTAATAATTGTAATAAAATTTTATTTTTTTTACTTTAGCAAAAAGTGTCGTGACAACTTTTCGTAAGAATTTTTTCCGTCTAGCCCCCTTTCACAACGCGCGATAAGGAACTTCGTTCCAAAAAAAAGAAAAACACCATATATGTATACACACGTAGGTAGGTACATAGATTGCCATACCCATAACCTTCCCCGCAGTCGGGTAGAAAATAACGGTTAACTTACATGAGAAGAGTGATATCATAAATACAAGTGACCCTAAAGGTCTCAGCTATTGAGTCGCACAGCAACTCCACTATTTTTGGTGCATCAGCAGCATTAGCCAATCGCACAGAGCCCAAAGGCGGAGGTTTGGACGTCTTTCCATTTGTGTTTGCCATTTTTTCTTACACTTGAAAAACGTAACCAAAGCTTTCTAAAACTTCACAGCACTGAAATCCTAACGGATTCACGAAATTTCAACTTCTGACAGCTGACAGATTAAGAAGAGAAATAAAATTCATAGAATAATGATGACCAGTAAAATCAGTAAGTTTTTCGTTATTTAGGCAGTTGTCCCACCGGCGAGGCGAGGAAGCGACTAAAAAGTGTATCATCTATGGACTAACTATCGACTATTTTGACGCTCAAGAAACGTACATTAGTCTGATATACATTCCGTGTAAACAAAAGAGATGATATATATATATAACATGATATGATATATATGTAACATGCATGGCCTTATGATGCTATCTGTGAACGTGCTCATAAACGCGGCGACGGGAATATCCACCGTCGCCTACGACTCCTCGACACCCGCCACGATCCCGCCAAGGGCAGTGGACGAAAGAGCGCGAAGACAAAAACAACAGTCGCGATACGCTCCCTAAATTTTTATTGTTTTTACCATTTTTACCTGTTTGTGCCAGTTACTGTTTTGTTTTAAATTTCTAATATACATTTAATAAACCTCATAACGTGCGAACTTATTAAATAGCCCATTCACCAACCCCGAGAAGAAATCTACTTTACATAATATTAGTTGATAGCAGACTGTTCACACTGCCGGCGAAGACTCGCTCAACAAGTTTGTCGCTGAGCGACAAGCTTGTTGCTCAGCGATGCTCGCTTGGCGGTCAAAACTCA
Source organism: Polia nebulosa (assembly GCA_951329385.1). Classification (NCBI taxonomy): domain Eukaryota; kingdom Metazoa; phylum Arthropoda; class Insecta; order Lepidoptera; family Noctuidae; genus Polia; species Polia nebulosa. Next base: position 12,224,940 of record OX589598.1, read on the forward strand.
CGCCGAGAACCAACCAGCGGTCTTTTCTTCCTAGCGCGTGCAGTGTTGCGAACTATTACTCGCTTCGAGACCGACGTGCGATTACTCGCACCGTGCGAGTAATCGCCCGTCGCACTCGTACACTCGCAACAAAACTATCGGAATTACACACTCGCTACTCGCTGCTCGCCAACTCGTTTTTAGTTTGAAGCTCTACTCGCTACTCCCTCATCGTTGGCGGTGGGACAAGTGGCTTAGTTTGTTATTTTTTCCAAATCCTCGTAGGTTCGAGTACCTATCGTAGGAATAAGAACCAAGGCACATTGTCTTGAGAGATAGGAATCAACATGCCCATCCCCAAATTCTGCGTTTGAAGTTCCATGGGCAATAAGCTTAAAAAAAACTAGTCGCTGTCAGTGATGTGAGAGTCGAGTTATTTGAATCGAGTAACTCGAATCAAATCGTAAACAAGTCAATTCGGCTGAATTAACTCGGTCGATCGAACGCACGTCGTTCCCCGCACGGAGCGTGGCGCGCGGTGCGAGTTCTCTTTCTAAAAGAAAGAGAAAGACGACACCAAGTCAACTCGAGTTGTAAATCGACTCGAGTAGCCATATCAAATCAACAGTTCAACATTATTATTACCTATCAGCCTCGAGTCGAGCTTCGAGCCCCCTCTAACTCTCGTCAGACAGAAGGCACTGAGTCGATTTAACTATATAGAGTTGCGACTCGAGTCAGTAGCCATATCAACTCGATTTAAAAAAAAATCCAACTCGTCACATAGCTACTCGCTGTGATTACTATTATAGACAAGAAAATCACTAGACATCAAGACATTACTTTGAATCTTGAACATGATCAGATGTAGGTTTAACGAAAACTTTGTTAATGGTCAGTGCAGTGGCCACTGAGCGTCGGCAAAATGGACTATGTAGCAATGCTCGAGCACGAGTATAGATGCAAACAGACTACAGGATATTATTACTGTCACGATATTTTGAACTCTATTTTTATTGCATTTTCAAAGAAACAGCTCGAGTATTTAGAACTCTTCTTCTGCGTTGAACATTAGGCTGTATGTTAAGTCGCCGTTCTTTCAGGTCGAGGTTTTGTGTTAGTACATGAAGGATTAATGAAAATAAAAAGCACACCTTCTTACATACTTATATTTATTTATTATTCTTAAAATGAAAACTCCCATAACTTCGGTAATAGCTACTAAATAATTTGTGGAGACCACTGTCAAGTGATGGGACAAAACAATAAAGTTTGAGCATTACTTAATTAATAAAAACACAATGTCAATTGATTTAAGTTCTTAATATACAGAAAACATAATCCTAATAAAAATAATTTAAATTCAGTAACAATCTTCCTACTAGCCCTAATTAGCATCAATAAATAAGATGACTTCATTTTGTGGATCTCTTTGGAGTGATTAAGGTTTTACGCCGTTCGTAAATATGCTAAGGATTTGAAACTAAATCTATAGTTAAGGTGGATGCTCCAGGGTAGCCCGCGAAATTCAAATTTTCTTACGTTTTTTGCAATTTGCAGGTTAATGTCAGGTTGTATCTTGGTCAAAATTTGATTCGCGGCCGTAGCAAGTATGTATTTATAGAACTAATCATTAAAATCATCAATACAACTCTTTCAGTTAGTATTAGTACCAAATGTCATGATTTCATGAAACTACATTTAGCACTATTGATGATTTGAATAATTATAATTGTAGAAATACATACTTGCTATGGCCGCGAACGATTTTGACCAAGATACAACCTGACACTGACCTGCAAATTACAAAAAACTTAAGAAAATTTGAATTTCGCGGGCTAGGGTGGAGCTTTCACCTTAAACCAGTTTTTTTCTGACCACAAATTAGTTACAAATTATATATAAATCGAGGAACTTATATTTACAGGCGTTATTTAAAAACCCATTTCCCATTAATAAAATTATTACCTACAGACTTATCTGTAGGTATCCTGTTAATTAAATATGCTAAACAGCAATTAGAAATAATTATTGAATTAAAAAAATATTGCTTACGTCAATGTTAGGCGGACATTGAATTTAACAAAAGAAGAAGTGGAACCAAATCTCATCTCAGTTGTTTGAAACATAATTTTACTACCAAGTACACGGTCTGAAGGTAATTAGTAAATAATACTACATAATTATGTACAGCCAAGTTTAGCCACACTGAATAAGAAAACTGATATTTCGGTAACGATTTCTCTTCGGTATCGTAGCAACCGGTGCGAATAGCTCATCTCATTTGTGATGTACATTTTTTTTCAAACTATTTAGTAAATTATGCTAAAAACGACGCAGTAGTCCATTACACTAAATAATACCTAAAATAAGTAAAAAATTAAAGTAAATACCATCATCAAAAAACATCAATTAATCAAACTAAAACATTCTAATCATCGGGAGGCCTTTACTAGTACAAAAATATCATCAATATTCTCTATATTCGCTCTATTTAAATGTATGGAAAAGTATATTTAATTAATCTTTATAACATAGCTATTCTACGTGTGCATAAGAAATCTTGTATTATTCGATATATTGCTTTCATTGAACCAAGCAGTAATATATGGCGTTTTAATGGAACTTCAAACTTTCGCAACTATACTTGTAAATGCCACCTTAGTTTACCTATTATATGAGTATCCATAGTAAGAAATCTGTGTGACGCCTAAATCATTCTTGGTTTTTTTCCTATAAAACTACAGCTGGACATCATAATTTAAGATTGATAGTATCCTTATCGATAAAATAATAAGTCTTACATGAAAATATCTAGCTACTATTATCTCTTAGAATCATTTACATAAAAAACCATTACAATACCACAGTAGTCTGTTGTTAGAACTGAAACAATTCCTGTGGTAAGTCATAAACATGCGAGTACATGAGATAAACTTATTACATAAGGCAAGTGATTAATATGTTATTTCTATAATAAATCTATCACACTCGAGAAATCTGAAGAAATATTGGACAAAGCACGATCACTCATCATCTAAGCACAGCTCTTGGGCGTCAGTCATTAAGAAACCAGAGACAGGAACACACTTATGATTATATTTTTACACGAGCTTCCTAAACTGGAAACTAACCTATTAGCATACATTATAAAATTATTTACACAAATCGAATGCTTCCCTAAAGCGTATACAAACATTTCTGCCCCTATTGCATCAAATTTCAAAGATTTATAGACTTATAATCAACCAGACATTGTGATTAGTACGTCTAATTGATAATAATCATCTGCACCATTAAAAATACATTAATAGTAAGTTTCGAGTTATGCAAGCCAATTGGAGTTATGTGAATGCTGAAAACAGCATTTTATGTACAGAAAGTGAAAAATACCGTTTTGTTTTAAGTATGAACAAGTTATAACGCTGTCTTAGTTTGATAAAAATGGGATGGTAAGCGGTTGTGAGTTCCGACACGTAATATCGTATGGAATGGGGTGTGATACCCGAATGTCTGGTGGGGGGTCATAGGTAGCACGGGTGTGGCGCAGGGCCCGCGCATCACTTGGCGGGCTTGTGCTTGGGCGGTGTCGTGGGAGGCCCGCCTGCCTCCGCTGACGCGCCGATGGCTACGCCTTCGCTGTCTACCTCCGTCTTCAACAAAAAAACAACAAATGTCAATTGTGGATACAAAACATTCAATTAATAGCTAGTCAACACATTCCAATCCATACTCAAAGGATTTTGGGACCATCTAAAGAAAATTCTTCACAAGTTGTTCCTGTTTAAAATACTAAGGTTCATTCTCTTAATTTATATTTTAACAATTTATTTGGTTATAAATAATAAAGGTGCATTACTCACTTTTTCATCTTTGTTTATGGACTGAGGAGAGTCTGTGCCATTGTTAACATTTTCACCGGCTTCCGCTGATTCTGTACTTGTGGTACCTGTAATTGGAAAATAAAATTAAACTATCTAATTTGAGTGTACAAGTAGCGGCACGTAAGTCTAGCGCTGAACGATAATTGCTGCGCATGGGTGGGTGGCGCGGGTGGCGCGCGGGGAACAGAATGCGACTGGAGAGCCAATCGGCGCTACGCACGCTCGCCCTTCATCCCGCTAGCCCCCTCAGGTACCTTAATTTTTACTTCTGCGCAATAACGGTCAGCGCTAAAGTTTCGTGCCGCTACTTGTACTCATAAAATATGCAGGTCCTTATTTCTTCATTTTTGCAACAGCTAGGAGTAAGCATACGCACCAGCTTGTATGTGATGAGCGTTTCCACGTTCAGCTTCATGTTCGCGCACCATAGCATCCAAGTTGTATCGTCGCCGGTACGAAATGAAGAACGAACGTATGTGCGCCTCCGTTTTCGTGCCCAGCGTCTCAGCGATCGCTTGGAAGTCCCTACCTGCGTATCAGAGAAAATCCCGTATTATGTAGTCTCAGAGCGGTTGCGCACTACGTCCGATACTTATCCGATACTTCATCATTCTCCTGCCCTTATCCCAATTTATTTGGGGTCGGCGCAACTTGTTTTTTTTTTCCATACTCCTCTATTAGTCGTCATCTCTGTAGCCACCCCCTTTTTACCTATATCATCTTTCACACAGTCCTATCATCGTTTCTTTGGCCTTCCTCTACTCTTATAGCCATCCACATCCGTACACAAGACTTTCCTTACGACATTTTTTTCATTCCTCCGCATCACATGCCCATACCACGACAACCGATTTCCACACAACTTTTCAGTCAGCGGTGCCACTTTCAGACTTCCTCTTATATACTCATTCCTAATTCTATCCATGCGCGTAACACCACACATCGCTCTTAGCATTCTCATCTCAGCCGCATGCAATTGCTTTTCATTCATCCCTTTTGTGGCCCAACATTCTGAACCATACAAAATATAAAATATGAGAGCGGTTGCGCACTACGTCCGATACTTATCCGTGAAAATACGGTCCGGTGTGGTCGTAGAACAATTTGTATGGTAGGTGGGAGGAGGACTATACATCTGTATTTTGACGGATAAGTATCGGACGTAGTGCGCAACCGCTCTCATATTTTAAACAAAACTTATTTTCCTACTTTAGTTACAATTTCTTTTCATTATAAGGACAAATGTATCAAAATGATAACAGGCGTCCGCCAGAATGATAACTATGGGTATGAACAAGAAATCACTTGACTTAATTACGTCACAATTTTTGAGGAAAAAGCGTGTGGTATATCCTTAAAAATTGTGACGTAATCAGTTAGCGGGAATCCCTTACCATATTTCCTAACGGCAGTCACCGCCATGAGTAACTCGTCGTTGGTCCAGCGCGAGTTGATCTTGGCGGGCGGCTCGCCGGGTCTGAGCTCTTCTACGCCCGAGTCACCCACCTTGCGCTTCATCGCACTCAACTGCTGTTTGTTTTGTTGCACCTGTTTCAAAAATTATTCTCACTTTACCCACACCATCATATCCACACTTTTACGTCAGACAAAACACAATTTTAGAACTAAGAAATTTAGAACTTAAGATATAAAGTGCATATCTGGATTATCCAAGAAACTACATAGTAGGACTTGGGATTTGGACGTACAGCAACATATGAAGCGCAGTACGTAACTTGGGGGTTTAATGGTTTTAAATCAATAAAACTTGAAAAAAATGTTGATCAACTAATCTATGTGTGCAGAATACATTTTCCCACAATACTACCTAATACAGTATTGTAGTATAATTAGCATGAAATACTACAAAATTATTGACTATTGAATTAATAAAATTAGTTGAATTATCACATTCTCACATTACATCACACAAACGCTTAGTCACATCCATGCTCTATCTGGACTAATGACTAAAACCATCGTATTTAGAAGAGTACAGAGTGTCGACGTAAGGGTGAGAATGTGTCTCGCAACGACACTACATAGCGACATCGTAGCGGGTATCATCTTACTTGTCTCTTTAGAGATATAACTTCTCTGTCCATAGCTTTGAGCATGGCTTCGCCATGATTGATAAGTCCGGGCTGCGGGGGGTCGCCTGGCTGAGGCCCGGTAGCCATGGCGACGAGATCGTCGTGATTGATGTAAATGCCACGTGGCAGCCGGTGCTTGTACCGCTGCTGTTTGGACCCCGGCCCGCGTCTCCCGGACGGTCCGCACAGCGGTCTCATCGTTCCGGTGCGTCTGTTACATCACCGCCAATATTCAAACAACCATCCCTATTATACACTTAATTAAACCACACTCGGAAAATTATTGAGCTGCATTGTGTAACATGCAAGTGATTGTAACGAGCGGAAAATCTAATAAAACTGTAGTATGAATAGTATCGTTACCGACCTGGCGTGCACGAGGCATGCCTGACACAACTTCTGCGAGTTGTGCGCCGTGATCTGGTTGCACAGAATGCCGCACACAGTGCACCACTTGCCCGCGCTCTCGCCGCCGCCCTCGCCCTAAACCCCAATTAACATTTTACATTCCTGTCACATTACGACTACCACCAGCTACACGAAAATGATGAGCTCTCGTGTAAGGACAGACAAAGACGTACACAATGACTTCTCACACACTTCTTTTAAAACCCATTAGAATATTAAATGATATTCTGCACACATTAGATTTATTAAACAAGTAGTCCTTCATTGTTCGGGGCTATTAAAGGAAGCATGCGGGAATATCATAGGAAACTGGAAGGAGGGGAGGAAGGCAGGCTACATGTTAGAAATTAGTACAATGCGGAAATACAGTGGGTACACAGTTATAACACTAATATAGATGGATGATAGTCTTAAGGTCCATCAAGATTCACAACACAAGTACATTTGATGCGTCATTCAACAGCAGACAATTATTTTAACATACATTCTCCTTTTTTCAGTAATGCATATTATCGTATTCCGTACCAAAAAAATATTGCAAGAAAAGAAAGACAAATAAACTTAATCCACTTGCATACAATGTACATAAATAAAATAGTTAAGTGCTACAGCTCAATAGTTTAGAAGTATGTTGATAAAGAATGTGTAATACATAATAATATTATCTGTAAAATACTTGTGTGTTTGCTATGTAGTTTTGATGTATCATGAATACATATAAAATATTATAAATGGATAAATGAATGTTGCATATAATGAGTGATAGCAATCATAGTTTGTAAATAAAAATGCAGAGCGACAAAATTAAAATGAACAAGCATTATCAGAATACATAAAGCATTTGGACATAATTTAAAATTATGATAATTAGAATAATGACAGTTGAATACAATATTTAACAGTTATTTGAAGCAACCATATATAAACAAAAATTCTTATTGATTGGCTCCAACTATTCAAATAACTGCTGTATAATATATAGACAAGTACACAAGCTCATGTTGCCACAATCAAAACTTGCATGATAATAAAGTGATGCTATGATGTGCAATGCTATAACATGGCATGACTAAAACAGACATTTAATGGAATTAGATTTTGAAACAGGGAATCAACATTTCTCAAGTAGAAGATATCAACATCAAATAATGAATGACAAACACCAATTGAATAAAACATATATGTGAGAGGATGGAAGAAGACACTGAACATCAAGTTTCCATGGTGACAGCAAAGTTATACTCATTGTGGGGAAACAAAGCACCCACCTGGGCGCCCTGCTGGCCGGCGGCGCGTTGTGGAGCCCCGCCTGCCGCGAGGGACTTCCCTCCTCGGACAATACCACGGTGGAAAGTCCACTTCTGTCACATTGAACACAAGTCCATAACTCAGAATAATATGTACCTATCAAGCACCCAACATGTTGCTATACTATGTGTATTTCTACTTATAATAATGGTGAATTATTTCTTTTGAACAACATTACACCCATTATGAAATGTCCACATGGCGAGCAAATAATTTACTGTGACACAAATTATTTACTCAGTAAATATATTTTATGGAATAAAGAAAGTAATTTGTCACAGCTATAAAATATAACCATGGTTATATATAGTCCTGTGAAAGTTAATTTCTGCCACTCTGCGATTTTATTTACTATAAGAATTTGCCACTTAGAAGTTGTACACAATTAATAATTTGGACAATCCAGATATACTATCACATTATGGTAGTTTAAAATTGTGAAGAATATGATAAGTACGGTTTTTTTCTGTAATTAGGTACATTGGTAATACAATGACATTGCACACAATAAAAAAGGAGCAAATTATATTTGATTCAACTTTACAACAAGCCATGAAACCTAACACACAAGCAGTACATACCTTTTCATCATTGTCTGACTCTTTGTCAGAGCCTCCAGGTTCAGAACCAGCACCTGATTCTCGCTTGCCAGTTCCTGAGCTGGTAGCATTGCGGCCTTCACCGACAACATCCATCAATGAAGTGCGTGCTCTTGTTTTCTTCCAGGAATAGTAGTACTTAACTAATGATGCAATTGATTTGTCTGGCAACTATAGAAAACAAAAGTAAGGATTATAGAAATTTTTAATATTAGCTTAAACACCGAATGAATCATTTATATTTGAGAGACCTACCATTTGTCTTATTCTGTGAAAGCTTTTACCATGAAACTGAAAAGCTTGTTCAAAGAGCACCTTATCTTCAACAGTCCACTCATCAGGAAAAGGAGTGAAGTTTGCTAGGTCCATTGAAGCCCTGTTGAGGTCATGTTTGTGCCAGAATAACATCCCTAGTGCTTGTTCACCATTATACCCATATTTCTCCTTTGCCGTAGTAATATATTCATCCACTAAAAGTATAGAAAAATGTTCAAATGTTGAAAACAAAATAAATATTGCAACATGAAGATTTCAAAAACCAGTTTTCACTTACATTTGATGTCAGATATGTCACAAGTGGGTGACCAAACCAACAAAGCTCTGTCAGAAATAAGTTCAGGTCTGCGTTGGTCTACTGGTTCCAGTTCAGGGCACACAGCCTGATAATCTCTTCCCACTCTGATTTTCTCAGCTGCAAACGGTATTACTGCTTGGTTTCGTGATACGATTATTGTGGATGAGATGAACGCAGCAGGAAGGCGATGACGGTAAGCATAAAAAATAAAGCACGAATGTCATGATAATGATTAATGTCACCACCGCAAGAACGTATTGCACAAGCAGTTAAACATTTAAGTATTAATATTCACATCGAGACCACAATTGAGTAAGTACTTAACATAGAGTGCGTATTGCACAAAACGTAAGTTACCAATCAACATGCTAAAAGCTCCCAGATTTTCCGTAAAAAACTATAATCCAAAGCAATAAGCGATATGAAATTTCAAATATCTCGTACCATTCTCGTCTTCAGAACTGGAATCTGGACTTCCATGGCCATTGGGGCTTGGCCCCCTTGACCGCTTCCCGTTTCGAACATCATTGTTACTTCTTTCAGCCAAAACCATGATTTCACACTTGATACCACAGATTTCACTTAATTAACACACAATTTAGAAAATCATTTACGGGGTTTTGTTGTTGAGTTAAAGAAAATAATAGAATTAAGAGCTTCGTACTTAAATTCAAACGTGATTCAAACCACCGCATCAATAATTTGACAAACCAGCCACGGAACGTAATGGTTCATTTAGTGGCGTCTGTAGTTCGCTGAGCATTCACTTTATTTTATTCTGATGAAATACTAAATCGTAACATTTTAATTTAAAAAACATTTCTAGTGTATGAATTATTTAAATATGCATTAAAAAATAATAAAATATAACAAAAAAGTCAAATCGCACTCCAGTAAAGTCCGTTTCAATATTTTTTACACTAGTAACTTTTTTGTACAGACTTTTGTGAATGAAACAAAACATATTCCGTAAATTAATTAGTTTTAAAAGCAATTATCCTCATTTTTATAATTGATATAGTTTCACTTTTAATTTATTAAATGCTAGTTCATCTTAACCGCCAACTTTTATCTTCATAAATATTACTCTTCAAGAAAAACGCCTACAACCAAGTTGGATTAAATATGACCAAACTGTTTATGTTTTTGAAATAAGAGATGGCGCTATTCAGTATCAGTGGGTCCACTGTTGGGCAGATGGCCGATTCTTGAGAGCTGTAACTTGAGATTTACAAGTACCAATTTCAAAAATAAATAAACTTATTCTTTTTATGGCTTTCCTACTCGCTGGAGTTTTTTTTTTATCATTAGCTAAAATCATAGTCTAAATACAGCTGAATACCAGTATTTTACATAGAGCGACTGCCTATCTCCTATCTCCGCAACCCAGTAACTGGGTAATACGATACCCCTTGGTAAGACTGGTTGACTGGTTGTCTGACTTTCGGGCTTCTGCTGACGACCAATATACATAAAGTACCTACTCTTTGCCGTAACGACTGTCAAAGATCCACGATTGCCATCAGGGCTGCCATTAGATATTTTTAATCGGCAATGTTTCTGAAATTATACAAAATTGAATGTGAGGATACAAACAGTGCTATTTTTTTTTTAACATACACAATAACTATTAATCACATGAACTTACTCTGCGTTATTTATCGTGTTACACTCAGATAATAGAATCTAGGCTTTCTGTATCCAATTATACATGAGGGTCCAGGATACAAAGAGGATACAATCAGTACCCAAATTATACAGTTTTTGTATCCAATTATACAATCTGGCAGCCCTGATTGACATCCGGGACCAATGCGGAGGGAGGAGTCTCGGTACGGTATGTAAAGATGGCCACCAATCCATGGACCAACCTCGGCAAGCGTAGTTTAACCTGATGAATAGACCCGTGCGGCTGTAGCCACGAGTACATCAATTAAATATTTTTACATCAAAATATATTGTAAATCGAATATTGATTGCACTTCAAATTAACTAGAAAGTTTACCATTGCGACGTATACGTTGTCCAAGAGTGAGCGAAGCGAGCTCGGGAACTAACGCGGTAGCCCGCGAAATTAGAAATGTTCTTACGTTTTTTGCAATTTGCAGGTCAGTGTCAGATTGTATCTTGTCAAAATATGATTCGCGGCAGTAGCAAGTTTGTATTTACAGAACTGTAATAATTAAAATCATCGATACAACTCTTTCAGTTAGAATTGATGTCAAATCTAATATTTCATGAAATCATGAGTCATGACATTTAATTTTGGCATCAACTCTAACTGAGAGAGTTCTGTGTGTGTGAAAAAAGAATAGAAAAAAGTGTGCGCCCCACGGCTGCGCCAGATAGGTCCAGTTCAGCATAAGTAAGCCAGACAGCTAGTGCCTGACGTAGGAAAGTTATAGAATTTTGCACCATTTGACTTATTTATATTTGAAGTGCTCAAGCATCCCGAAATCCAAAAATACATTTTCACAAAGTTAAATGTTATTTTTCACTTCTATAATGTGATTATTTTCTAATCGTTTCCTTAGATGATTTGGATTTGCGCCACCAGGTGGCAGAGTCTTCGTCGTGCACGTTCCCTATTACACTATCCAATTTCAAGGGAGCCAATTTAGGAAATCGTAAGGTTTACTTGAAATAAGAACAGTTAGAGTCCGATTTAAGGCTCAATCATACTATCCAATTTCAAGGCAAGCCAATTTTTGAAATCGGAAGATGTAATAGCAGATATGAGTCCAATTTAGTGCAGTGTGATCGCTAGTTTCCAACTTCCTAGTTGTATTGTTCCTAAATTGGCTCCCTTGAAATTGGATAGCCTACTCTATTAGTATTACAGATCATGAAATAGAGTACAATACTCTATTTTAGAGTACCTACGGTTGGCAACCCTACCGTCCACCTACCTTTTTTTTTTTTTTGGGGGGTGTTGGGAAATCATCCAATGACTTCTTCCGCTCTGGGTGGAGCGGGAGGGGGTGTCAGACTCTTACTGACTAAAGGCTCAATTACACTTTCCGATTTCAAGGGACCCAATTTAGGAACAAACTAACTAGGAAGCAGGAAGCGAGCGATTACACTATCCTAAATTGAACTCCTAAGTCGGCAGTGTTGCCAACTCTTACAAATTCGAGTCCATAAACAGAATATCAAAAGTCGCTCTAAAGTCTCTTAAAAACTGATTCTACCAGGAGCGGACTTAAAAATAAAAAGAGCGGACACAGATTTTTTTTCTGGAAAAGGGACTTTGTGAAATTTAATTTTAAACACAAACAAAAATACTACTATCCCATTTGTAGCGACAGTCTCTAAATTGGCAACACTTAGCTCTAAATCGGGGTGATGCGATTACACTATCCTAAATCGTACACAATTTAGGAAATCAAATCGGGACCTTTCAATCTCACTAAATCGGACACTAACTGCTATTACACCTTCCTGTTTCCTAAATTGGGTCCCTTGAAATCGGAAGGTGTAATTGTGCCATAAAACCCACCCCTGTTCCTTCCCTGCCTGAGTGCCCAGGGGTGCGGTAACTCATTTTCAGAATTTATCCGCTACCCCTTGGCATGCAGGCACCGGCCACGATGGGCCCCGTCAGTGGTGGCTTACAACATCTCTTTGAGCCGCGCGTGGAACACTACGCGCCGTCGACACGGGCCTGGTGCTGATCGGACGGCGAGCTACCCACTGCTCGCCGTCTGCAGGCCCGGGTCTACGGTGGCCGGAAATCGTCTCGCGACGTCCTACGCCCAGTACCGGCCGTGAGGGCCACCCCGTTGAGCTTCCCTTACGCGTCCCGCCTCCGCCTTCACGAGCATTACTGCTTCGCAGAAGGCGGAGACTGCCTCCCATTCCCTCTCGCTCCGTACCATGGCCTGAACCAGGGCCGGGCGCGAGAGGTCGCCGCCACCTATCACATCCACAAGGACACGGCGGTGCTCCGCCCAAGCGGGGCAGACCTCCACTGTATGCTCCACCGTGTCCTCTGGGTGATCCGCGCAGTGGTAACACCCGGGCGTTTCCTCCCGCCCGATCTGATGCAGGAACCTCCCGAAACAACCGTGTCCGGTGAGGACCTGCGTCAGGTCTAAACCCAGACCACGAGCAGTAACTTTATAGTTTGCTCAAGAAAGAACATTTGCCTCTATATTATATAACTCTTTGAAGAACATATAGGAAGGAGTAGCAGTAAAATATGCAATACTTAATCAGATAAGTAACTGAATATGCAATAGACTGCAGTAAAATGTTTTTCTATCAGCACAAAAGTAGATTTCTATCTAACAAAGTTCAGTGCTGCACTGCAAGCTGCAATGTTACGTTCGTTTTAGGAACGGCATATTATTGATTTAATAAATTTGATCATGCGCAAAGATAAATTGCTCTGCATCGGTCGTGTCGTCGCATAGGTCGCATTACGGGAAATTCCAACTACTACTACTTGTTGAATCTGTTTATTTAGGTACTTTCAGAGACCGTATTAAACTAAAGTACCATGAATAGGCTTGACGTACGTCGATAATTATTATTAATCGACGTACGTCAAGCCTATTCAAGTATTTATGATACTTTTGCGTCGTGCATCGTGCATGGCCTTGGGGCGGGACGTACAGCAAGATGGATCATGAATAAAGCGAGTTCTAAATTTCATGAAGGAGACAGTTGAAAATCTTCATCTGTTTTATTATTCTTCCTTCGAAATGCAGCTTTGTGATTCAGCTTTGGCGAAAAAAAATTTGCTCATAAGTTTTAATCACCAAAGCGGAATCACAAAGTTGCATTTGCAGTCTATAGGAAAAGAAAACTACATAAATAATTGCCTCATTTTAAATATTACGAGTAGTTAAAATAAGGAGGCAATTAAGCAGTTTTCTTTTATATTTTTAAGGTTCCGTACTCGAAGGGTCCAAACGGAGACATATTGCTGTCATTCATGTGTCCGTCTGTCCGTCTGTCTGTGAGGTTTTACAGCCAGACGGTTACAGTCTTTAAATTTTCACAGTACAAGCATCTTGTTGACCCAAAGCCATACAAACAGTCAAAAATACATTTGGTACGGAACCCTAAATGCCGTTTTTTCTATCTGAGATAGTAGCATCAAAAAGTTGAAAAAAAATAGACCAGCGCGGTGTAAGAAAAGGAGACAACAATTTCATGTCAAACAAAATGTTTATGACAGATTTCAGAACGAAACGCAGTTTGACAGATGCTGTTGCCGAGGTTTTTGGGAACATTTTAATTTTGCTTTACGTTTCAAGAATGTTATCAAAATAGATAACGATTATGTTGCGTTGTAATTCCTTTACGAACAGGTGGTAAAGTCGCGTCAGAGATAGTAGGAAGAAGTACTCTCTAACGAGGCGTCGAGAGAAATGCCACTGTCGTGATCAGGACCGACCGCGTTTTGTTCTTTATTTTGCCAAAAAGGGCGCACAATTATTGTGAACGTTATGTAATGTGTACTGTAGTGTTATCGTGAGTGCTTATATTACTGTGGGGAAGATGAGGACGGTGGCGTTGATCAGCGGGGGTAAGGACAGCTGCTACAACATGATGCAGTGTGTCGGCGCCGGGCACACGATCGTCGCGCTGGCCAACCTCCAACCTGTACATAAAGGTTAATTTCATCCCGTTTACAGATTTAGATGCGTATATTTACTATGCTGAACGCTTAACGATTGTTGTTGTACTTCTACCACTGAAAATAGCTATGAAATAACAATAAAAAATGCATGAATGAAAAGTCCCACATTTTGTAACATATGTCTTAAAATAAAAACATCTGAAGTTATTTTAAGCCTACTTGTGATTTGGCATCAATTGTTTTTATTATCACTTTACCTGTGCAGGGCTATCAAATTGATGTGATGCAGTTTCAATTAATATGCTTTGAAGTTTGAACATAGCACAAAAGTACTAAAGTTTGTAGAATTTTAATAGCTCAATCATTATTGGAATCATTTTAATCAAATCAGAAATTATATTCTAGATGAGATGGACAGCTATATGTACCAAACAGTGGGGCACCAAGGTATAGACCTGTATGCTGAGGCTATGGGTCTGCCCCTATACAGGGAAGCAATAACTGGCAATGCAGTCAACCAGGGCAAGAATTATCACCCCACAGAAAATGATGAGGTGGAGGACTTGTACAGACTCCTTGCTAAAGTTAAGGTAAGTTGGGCTCTACCTCTGACTCTGACTTTATTTGATTTTAAATAAAGCAAGAAAAATACAGACATTCAGTGCAGAATGCACTCTTCTGCAAAAATCTCTCAAGTTCAAGTAAATAATTTTAATTTACTATAAAACATATCTGATACACTTGTATCAGATAAGTTTTATAGTACATACATACTTATGTACAAAGAAGGTCAAATAAGTACATGATTTAAACATGTACAACTTATATCTACATACATAGTTACGTAAACAAGTCATGCAACAGGTTTTAAATTACCACTTTAAGTGAATACAGAACCTGCTCATTCAATGATTGTAATAGCCAATTGTGAATCATGTATTATGCCGGCTGTACACGCTCGTCGAGTCGCGTCGCGTCTCGCGGCCCTCATTCGCTCTCGGAAGCGTGCCGGTTTTTGCAGATAGGTCAAAGAGTCTTGGAGTTTTGCAATGAAAATCAGCTGATACAACGAGTATGTACATGGTGTGCTTTTGTGACGAGTCAGATGCTTTGTTACAACTTTATGGCACTGTATGCTTCTACACTTAAGTTGTTTTTATGGAGCAACATTTTGCAATATGAAAAGTCTTTGTCATGATATTGTTACAAAATGTTGTTCCACAAAAAGAACCGTTGGTGTGGACACATCATTATGCTTCAACTGACTTCAGAAAAGAGGATTCTAGGATGACCTGTGTGATTGTGTCTTAATATGATCATAAGTTTTCTATTAGGTTGTGGAAGTCAAATGTATACAGCATGTAAAAAAAACCCTGTCCGATCCTGAAGGGTATCGTACTGCGTACACTTATACATAATCATTTAATGGATACGAGATTATTATTTTTCCCCAATGAAAATAATTGATTTAAATAAAAAGAAACACTTATCAGAGGCCACTAAGCGCTCGACAAAGTTCACCTACAGTTTTATGTCTAAGTGTCTACAGCGCGGCTCGTGCAGGGCGGTATCGTTTGAATTAAAAATATGTAAAAATGAAAAGATTTCGCCGGCCCGTGGAGTGTTCTCAACTTATGAAAATTTGCCATATTTAGTGTTAAATTTCGCATATTTTATAAAAATAAAAAATCTATAACTTTTGGTTTTTAGGAGTTACATTTTTTTTACTACATATGTTATACCAGGAATACGCTGCTATTGGATCGGACAGGGTTTTTGTTACATGCTGTATGTAGAGTAAAAAAATACAGATAGATAGAATACTCCTTATTATGTAACAGAAAAGAACAATAAAGGTGCCATTTCATAGGGAGTGTTTAAACGTGACATTGCAGACAAAAAGTGTTTATCAATGTTCCTGGAACATAAATATAATACATATTTGTCATAGTTCATATAGGTTATGTAATAAACAGATAATGCTACTTTCATAAAGCAGTATTAAACTACTTATCAATCATTGAGACTGAGTGAAAGCTATTATTACTAGCAATTCATTGCAAAAAATATGCATTACTAGCTTCTGCTAGCGGCATCGTGGAGTTAGTACTTCCCTCATTATAAATTATAGCCTACAGTCTTTAAGTCAAGAGTGAATAAGTTACTTCTAGGCAAGCTTGCTCCATCTTCGACCACATCATCGCTTACCATCAGGTGAGATAGTGGTCAAACACGTGCCTATCAACAATAAAAAAAGAACATGCTATTCTAGACTATAACCTATCTCTGTACCAAATTTCACCCAGATCCATTCAGCCATTCGGGTGGGATTGAGTAACAAACATCCAAACTTTTGCATTTATATTAAATTAACACTTCGCCCGCGACTTCGTCCGCGTGGATTTCAAAAATTTGTAGGCTATGACACTCACAAATAACATGGCTTTCTATTGGTAAAAGAATTTTCAAAATTACCCCCAACAACTTCACAAACTTTATCTCTATATAATATTAGTATAGATAAAGTGTATAGTATATAATAGTATAAATAAGTAGGAAGTAGGATTACAATATTCTGGCAAATGAAGTATCAATGATGATTTATTGTCCCACTAATTTGATCATACTTATTACATATCACTTTTCTTTGAGTCATTCCTAATTCTTTCCTGTAAATAGTAAAATAATGCATCCTGTTTCAAACAGTCTTGTGGTGACGCAAACATGATACATTTGCTGGGGGTATTATCAGCACAAATAAAAGCAAATAGACAAGTGATTCATTATACTTGTCAAGAAAATATGTGACTTTGAAGGAAGTTCCATTGACATTGTACTGTAAACATGTCTTAATATAATATTTATAAGCTACAGAGAGTTATGTTCACAGAGTAATCTCTATGTACATAAAATCTGCAGTGATAAGTAAGTTGTTTTCTGTTTTATGAAAGTATTTTATTTTATGATATTAATTGTTTCAGAATGATTTAGATGTAGAGGCGGTCGCCGTTGGTGCCATATTATCAGATTACCAAAGAATTAGGGTTGAAAATGTGTAAGTATTGCTGATTTATTGTTTTAGTACCAAAAAAATTCCCAACAAATATCATAACATGAATTAGAGGAAGAAAATTGAAATAAAATACAAGAGTCCTTAATATTCGTAATATACTAGCGACCCGCCCCGGCATCGCACGGGTGCTTTTTTTTTTCTCCAAATTTTCTTTCATACAAACTTTGTCCTGACAATTAAAAATAAGTACAACAAAAAAAGAATTATTCAATTTGGTGCAGTCGTTCGGCAGTTATGCGCGTATCTTTATAAATAAAAATGAATCGCCAAAATGTGTATTTCGGCGATTCATTTTTATTTATACAGATAAATATATATCTTTAAATGCTAGGTCACTGAAATATTTGCCAGTGCAAGGCTACACCAGCACACATGAATGAAAATCTAGTCATGTCATATCTATTTGTGGGCCTCCAAACAAAAAGGCTCCAGTTCTCGGCATTTAGTTTCCGAAATATACGCAGTTTTGTAAAGTTGGGTGAAAAATTGCATGTCATAATTTTAAATGATTAAATATTGCACAATTATCAACAAGTTCATAGATCATAATTGAAATGTCTTTCATGTTGTGCATTAAAACTTTTAGAAATACATTATTTTAACGGTAAAATCACGTAAATCAGCGAAATCGGCAAAATTTCGTGTACAGCCTCTTATCTCAATATCCGGACCCTTTTTGCTTGGACGTCCACATTATATATTGTGCTTAGTAAATATTATGTGGACTTTGAATGTCTACAACATTTTTAATTGCTTAGATTGTAAGATGGAATTGCCATTATGATAATATTAATAATTTATTCATAGTTAAATTGTTCATTACACTGAATTTAAATAACCGACTAATGTAGCCTCTCCACTCAAACTTTATAATTCGAAAAATATAATTATGTTACAGTCAATAATAATAATTTTGTCTGGCTTCAGTCAAAAGCCTTAGTACAACGCGTTAGATTAAAACGTTTTAGTTATCTATAAGCACTTAGAATCATAGTCCGGTCAATTTAGACATTCGAAGGTACATAAAGTCCCAACAAGCTGAAAATCAGTAAAATTGTTCAAAACATAATTATAAACAATGTTTAAAAGTTCCCCATCATTCCCGTGTATGGAAAAAAAGTTATTCAAGGTCAAAGGTAAAAAAAATGAGTTTTTCGCGATTTTCAGCAAAACGGTAAGTTTTATCATAAAAGTACCTCAGACAAAAATTGTAGATCATAATTTTATCTATAAAAAATGCATCAATACTTTTTTCTTACGAGCCACCGTTTCTGAGATATAACGATTCAAAAAGTTATAAAAATTGTTATCGTCATAATATGCACACGTTTCCACGCCACCTATAAGGTAGTGTACTTAGCGCGTTTTTTTTAACGGTGTTTCCCCAGTAGGCCTACTCCACGGGTCAGTTGTGATCCTGTTTAATGTAAAACTATTGCAAAATAACGGAAATTTTCAAAGATTGGAAAACATAAAAGCGATGTAAATTAAAAAAAAAAAGTTCATTCGCCTGATTCGTGAGTTTCAAATTCTTCTTGTTCTTCTTCTCCTGCTTCTTCTTCATCTTCATTTTGGATGCAAGTAAATTGCGTCAATAGCGATGTATCGCATGACACTTCGTCGGAATCAAACGAATCCTCCATTGTTTGTGATTCAATATTAGAGCACGACCGGCCTTGACAATTTGTGCATGCCAAAGAACAAAACATGTAATGGAGCTCCTAAAAAAACTACCTGTTTAGATAAGCATCGATATGCATGTTTCGTTAAAAATACTAAAAATAAAAAACAAGTTCAATTAGCTTGTCTTCCTATAACCTCAGTTGCTGCTCATTAGTGCTCATCAACATCTTTTTCGGGTATATTACCAAGTTCAAGTGTGGCTTGGTTATCAGCTAGACCCTACAGACTGGGGTTGGAAGTTGGTCAACAATATATTAGAGCCAGATCAAACTTTACTTCCACCTGCGCCGAAAAAACTGCTGAACATAATTTTTTGCAACTGCAAAAAGGGATGCAGTGCTAAATGTGGTTGCAAAAAAGTCGGACTGTTTTGTTCTTTGGCATGCACAAATTGTCAAGGCCGGTCGTGCTCTAATATTGAATCACAAACAATGGAGGATTCGTTTGATTCCGACGAAGTGTCATGCGATACATCGCTATTGACGCAATTTACTTGCATCCAAAATGAAGATGAAGAAGAAGCAGGAGAAGAAGAACAAGAAGAATTTGAAACTCACGAATCAGGCGAATGAACTTTTTTTTTTTAATTTACATCGCTTTTATGTTTTCCAATCTTTGAAAATTTCCGTTATTTTGCAATAGTTTTACATTAAACAGGATCACAACTGACCCGTGGAGTAGGCCTACTGGGGAAACACCGTTAAAAAAAACGCGCTAAGTACACTACCTTATAGGTGGCGTGGAAACGTGTGCATATTATGACGATAACAATTTTTATAACTTTTTGAATCGTTATATCTCAGAAACGGTGGCTCGTAAGAAAAAAGTATTGATGCATTTTTTATAGATAAAATTATGATCTACAATTTTTGTCTGAGGTACTTTTATGATAAAACTTACCGTTTTGCTGAAAATCGCGAAAAACTCATTTTTTTTACCTTTGACCTTGAATAAAATTTTTTCCTTACACGGGAATGATGGGGAACTTTTAAACATTGTTTATAATTATGTTTTGAACAATTTTACTCATTTTCAGCTTGTTGGGACTTTATGTACCTTCACTCTCATTTTTTGGTCTAGATTGACCGGACTATCACTACAAAAATATTTTTAAAATGGTACCAAAAAAACCTACCAACCTATCAAGTTTTTGAGTAAATTTTAAAATATATTTAACTGGCCAAAAGTACTTCTGACCAATTCTTGCAGTTAAAAGTGTTTTTGACTAATCAACAGTTTTGACTGACTTACATTATGTTATTAAATATTAAACTAACATTATTGACATTTCTTTACATTACTGGATTTGCTCGTCAACATTTTTACAGTGTAAGATTTTTTTGCGATTTTAATTAGCAAATCATGAAAGCTATTAAATAACACAAGACTTGTAAATATCCATTTAGTTGCTACATAATGCAATGATTTTGTTTTGTTTGTTATTCGACCTAGCTTCAAATAGTTTTAAATTTATGTCAGCATTAAAACTAATGAGCGTATAGTAAATTTTAATAGGTTTTTAAGTGTTTTACCCTCGATAATTTATAAATGATTGCACTTTGGTAATGACATGAAGAATTATTGAAGACCTGTGCTCAAAATGCGTTACCATTTTGTAGGAAGATATTTTCCGCTCAAAATAATGGTACTCGTATAAATATTTAATAATAAATCATCATCATCATTTTAGCCGAAAGACGTCCACTGCTGGACATAGGCCTCCCGCAAGTGTCGCCACAATGATCGGTCCTGTGCGACTCTCATCCATCGGCTACACGGGACCCTCACCAGGTTATCGGTCCACCTTGTGGGAGGCCTTCCAACGCTGCGTCTTCCGGTACGCGGTCGCCATTCCAGAACTTTTCGGCCCCATCGACCATCTGTTCTGCGAGCAATTTGTCCTGCCCACTGCCACTTTAGTTTGGCGATTCTTCGGGCTATATCGGTAACCTTAGTTTTCTTGCGGATATCATCATTTCTGATTCTATCACGCAAGGAAACTCCGAGCATTGCCCTCTCCATTGCCGTTTGAATGACTTCTACTTCTTCTGATGAGGCCCATTGTGAGCGACCACGTTTCGGTTCCATAAGTTATCACTGGTAACACGCACTGGTCATAGACTTTCGTCTTGAGACACTGGTATGTGAGACGAGAAGATACCTCGACGGTTGACCTCTTTCTCGAAGTTAGCCCTGCCTAACTGGACCGTTTGCCCCAGGTAGACGTACTCGTCTACAACTTCGAGTGTAGTCTCCGATCTTGATAGGAGTGGGTGCTACATGGGTATTTACCATGACCTTGGTGTTGTCCATGTTCATTTTAAGACCCACTCTTTCGGAAGCTCTACTGAGGTCATCGAGCATTGTACTGAGGTCCTCCATAGTCTCAGCCATGACGACTATTTCGTCAGCAAATCGAAGATGAGTGATGTACTCACTATTGGCATTAATGCCTAGCCCTCTCCAGTCCAGAACCTTGAAGACATCCTCCATTGCGGCCGTGAACAGTTTCGGAGAAATGACGTCTCCCTGCCTCACACCCCGCTGTAGGAGGATAGGTTTCGAGGTCTGGTCCTGAAGTCGGACTGACATGGTTTCGTTTTCGTACAAACACTTCAACACCTCGATGTACCGATAGTCGATCTGGCACCTTTCGAGAGACTGCAACACAGCCAGTAGTCCAGAAACGCTAAGCAGAGGGGCAGATGATACTCTTCGGTCTTCTGTATAACCTGCCGCAGCGTATGTACGAGTATGTGGTCTACGGTGCTGAAGCATTTTCGGAATCCGGCTTGCTCGGGAGGCTGGAAGTCGTCAAACCTGCGCGTGAGATGGTTCGTGATGACTGGAGAACTGCTTGTAGCTGTAGTTAATAATAAATAAAATGAATTATTTTATATTTATTGCTTAAAAAGTGGTAGGTAGGTACAAGAGATGTTAGTATAGTAAACTAAATGCAAAAACACTTTCCGCCATTTAGTGATGGCATGCAAATATTTAGTCGAGTGTTTTAGTAACATTTAGAGACAGTATCATACAACTATAGACAGTTTTTTAGGCATTGAATGCAAAATTTGTGTATAGAGAACGATTTTAGGATAAACTATGTTAATTACTGTTATGTACAAGCATGGGTTAAGGTGATTTTTTTCCACTTCACCAAGTAACCCTTAGTTGACCCAATTAAATATATCTAGTTATTAGAAATTTGTGCTTATAAATAAAGCGCCTTTGTCATTGCTCAGTGAATCGTCGACGCAAACAATTACCTATTCATAAATTTTGCCTGATGATCCACATGGTCAAATTAAATTATTTAGCGAAACTTTCTAATAAAACAAAAATTCTAAACTTATCATTTCCAATACCTACCAATGGTCGTTGACCCAGTTGTCAGCTGAAATTAATCCGTCAGGTCAGACAATAGGTTTTTAATTGTGTCTGCTAATGAGGGGCTTGACGGGTAGTAGGTATATCATCGTGTTTATTAAATTCATAGAGCAGTGGTGGTCGAGTGTAACGGTTCCAACTTACGTGTCGGGTCGTGAGTTCGAACCCAGGCAGGCACTTTACTTTGTGTAAATTAATTTCATCATAAATGCTTTCAAAACGGTGAAGGAAAACCTCCCACTATACTCCTACTCCCACGGCAGGGCCTATGTCTTAGCAGTGGGAACGTTGAAAGGTTGAATATGCGATTTATTTTATCTTTATCGTCATAACCATCACATCTGCGGAGTTTCGCTAATTAATTTAGTTCGACCCTGTATAATTTTTTTTATTTTTTTTTTTATTTAAGATGGGTTTACTCTTGAGTCTAGATCAGTCATAATCTCATTGCACTTCAAACTAGTTTGTCTTTTTTACAGATGTCACCGGCTAGGTCTAGTCTCCCTTGCGTACTTGTGGAGGCGAAACCAAAAGGAACTGTTGCAGGAGATGATAGCTAGCGGCGTTGAAGCTATCATTATTAAGGTCAGTTTTGAAGTTCTACACAGACGGACTGCATTTCAACTGCACTCCGACTGCAAATATGCAGTTTGTGCACTGTGTGCAGTTGGCGTGCAGTTCCAACGCAACTGCAAACCGACTGCACGCCAACTGAACACTGACTGCAATCGGAATGCACGGTTGGTTTGCAGTTTTATTGCAGTCGTACTAACTGCAGTCAAACTGCAAATTTGCAGACGGAGTGCAGTTGAAATGCAGCCCGTCCGTCTAGAGCCTTAATCATCAATCTTATCTATTTTATGTCAAAGGTTTTATATTTTTTGGTGCTTTTGTAATGTAATGATCAGGGGATTCGTGTAAACTTTCAGGAACGGGCTATTGATAAATATTCGATAGATAAAGTAAACTTTATTGTAGGTATACCAAAAAAGTTGCATAACTTTATACACGAACTTAAATCTATGGATACAATAGCGGTCTTATCGCTGTCAGCGATATTTACCAGACAACCTTTGGATGAAATGAAAGAACTAAAAAAAAACGGCCAAGTGCGAGTCGGACGCGAGCATGAAGGGTTCCGTACCATCGTACAAGATTATACGCGTCTACTTGTTGCCATTATTAAGATCGAACAAAAAAAGCTAAAAGAAACACGTTTCTAAAATAAATTAAAAATTAAAGGAGGCTCGCCCTTTAATTTCTAATTTATTTTTATTATTTGTTGATAAAGCGGCAACAGAAATACACATTCTGTAAAAATTTTAACTGTCTACCTATTA
Source organism: Polia nebulosa (assembly GCA_951329385.1). NCBI lineage: Eukaryota > Metazoa > Arthropoda > Insecta > Lepidoptera > Noctuidae > Polia > Polia nebulosa. The sequence continues at coordinate 12,248,861 of OX589598.1, forward strand.
CGGATCGTGAGATACAACCCGCTGACAGACAGACGGACGGACGGACAGCGGAGGCTTAGTAATAGGATCCCGTTGCCCTTCGTTACCCTTTGGATACTTCGAACCCAAATAAAAAGGGGGTATATTTATAATTTTGTCGATTGAAAGTGCTTCCCTTCTACGTTCACTATTAACACATATAATATTGCTAGCTAGTTTACAGACATCACTTATAATAAAATCTGGTACAAATTCAAGCAAAACAAACTATCATCATGAGCTAATCTTTACAGTCCTTGCTATTCAGACACATTCATGCAAACGACATACTTAGAGTGTCAATACCCTCTGCGATATCAGTGTCAAGGAAATGTGATTCGCAACCGTTGCAATCATGTCACAGATAAAAAATGTAGGTATAATATTGTTTGAGCATGCACTTGAATTATATTGAAAACGGGGTCATTCAAACCACTTTACTTGAAAAGGTGCGATTAAATAGTTGTTGTATTATATTTAACACCATAGACATAACTACTTGTTAGTATCCGACTGAAACACGATTTTTAACAGTAACCGAATGTTCTACCCTCTTTTGCAGCAAACCGAAACTTGAATTGAAAATTCAGTCTTAACATTCATAAAACACTAAGGGCCGATTTCACCATTCGCTCTAAAAACTAAGTTTTACTGAACTAAGCTTAGCGTAAAAAATAAAAACTATAAAAAAGATTATAGTGAGTTAATCATAAAATATAGACATATGCTGTCGCGGACTTTTTTTTGAGAACTTTAAAAGGAAAACAATTCCGTCATACATAATTTTTGCGTAACTTTAACCGTTTACGCAGCGCACGCAACTGAAGCTCTCAAAAGGTTTTTTTGATGCTCTGCTCTTGTTGGTCGCAGCGGGATGTTATAAATATAGCCTCCCTTGTTAAATGGACTATTCAACTCAAAAATAATTTTTCAATTCGCTCCAGTAGTTCCTAAGATTAGCAAACAAACTCTTCAGCTTTATGACAGCGGCTAAACGCGTTTAAGGTCGCTTTAACGCGTTTAACTGGGCGTTTAGAATTGGTGAAATGGGCCCTAAATTAAAACGATAATTTACACACAAATGATTACAGTCAGATTTTAGATCTCTATCACAATCTTCAGCTCAAAGACGCTAGTTTTTGTCAAGCCGTGTTTGGCCAATTTTTGGCCGATACTGAAACCGAATCTTTGGTCAGACACTACTTTGCATTGTGTGGTTTCCGATGAAGTAAAGTCATGACTCTAGTTGTCTATCTATACAGTCGACTGAAAGCTAATTTCAAGATGTGTAACAGCGTCATCCTGTCTGCTACTTCTTTTGTTTCGCCATAAACTATCTCTCTCTAACTCTCTCTCTCTCTCTCTGTAAAATACAAGCAAGTTGGTAGCAGGGCTTACAATCATAGACCCGAAAGATCAAGCGCAAATTGTAACCACTGATGTGCGGTCATTGGTTAATTGACTGTACATTTTATCTCTCTCCAGAAGACTATTTGAATTTTGAATACATCCCTTCCTGTCTTGTAGCAGACAAGAACCGCCACCGTGCACCGCCAACACATGCTTGTGCAGTAGAGACGGGTATATGTAGTGCTTGTCGCAGTGGGAACACTGGAAACGCTTCGACTTGTCCTGACGGGCGCCTGCAAATGATCACATCATCACTACATACATATACACTCAACACAATAGTACTCCTCTCTCTCGTACACCGCCAACACATGCTTGTGCAGTAGAGATAGGGTTGCCAACTTTTTAAAAGAAATAGAGTATATCTGATTTCAGAGAGGGTAAATAAGGAGTACCAACTTAGAAATAAAAAACTTTTTTACAAAAAAATAGAGTCGGGTGTTGTGTTGATACCGACTTCCGAAATTGAAGTTATTTTGCACTTTTTTGGAAGTCGGTTCTATTTTTTTGTAAACGTTTTTTATTTTTCACTTTTTAGTTGTGGTTCCCCATTACACTGTGTTTTCACAATTTATAGACATACGATCGCAGCAATTGCGGTTGATTTGCTGTCAATTTTTGAAGAGTTCTGTTGTCTGTCTCCGAAACCCATCATCAGATCTATATGAAAGATTGGGACTATTTCGGAACAAACCCCTTTCGAACAAAAAAATAGTTTTGTAAATCTGTCAATACATGACGGAGTCAGCAAGCTGTATCTCATGATCCTGTATCATTAATAGGTAGACAGTTGAAAATGTCACAGAATGTGTATTTCTATTATAATAAGTAATAAATTAAAAGGGGGTTCCCCTTCTAGAAACGTGTTTGTTTTTTACTTTTTTGCTCTATCTTAATAACAAGTAGTAATCTTGTACGATGGTACGGAACCCTTCATGCGCGAGTCCGACACGCACTTGGCCGGTTTTTAAATAATTGTATGAATCCAAACATTCTAAATCTAAGTTAATGTAGATCAGGAGCTCATTTTTTATTAACTTCAATGAATATAATTATTAACAGTAAAAAGTATAATTTTTGGGTTATGACAATGAGTATGCATGACTGGTATTATAGGTATAGTAAAGATTGTATAAAAAAGAGTATTTTAGCGTACTCTATTAGTATTACGATTATAAAGTACACCTACATGAAATAGAGTACAATACTCTATTTTAGAGTACGGTTGGCAACCCTAAGTTGGACGGGTATATGAAGTGCAGTGATATCCGAATTATTCGTATAGTCATTGATCGTAGGCATAAACACTGTTCTTTATTAAGTCTCAGGAATACTAATATTAGTTTCCGAAGTATTGTTTACAATAATGATTGGTCAAAAATAACTTCCTTACACATGAGGCCGTACGTCATTCATCAAAGATAGTTTTATTCAATTTATTTGACGTAATTGACGTTGATCCATTAGAATGTCATTCATTTTAACATGTTGAAGATACGATAGGGACTCATCATCAGGCACACTTGTCTGTCTAAATTGAATTTAAATGAAATGCCAATTAATAAAATAATCTTCGCTAAGCTTCTTTGATCAAATTGTTATTTATATGATTCGTTTCTATTTTTAGTCAGGTATTTATATACCAAGCATTCATACCTCTATAGAATGCTCAGTAACTGCAGTGCATGCGCATGCGCACCACCCAGAGCGGGAGTAGTTATTTGATGATTTCCCACCCTATAAAAAAAAACTTATCGAATCTAGTGACGTTTGTGGCAGCCTGAGGTTGATTCTTTGTGGCTAACCCTGCTCACTAAGTAACGTCTTTACCATTTCACCACAGCATTAACTACTGTCCCATAGCTCATGTGCATACGGAAGAGGAAACTATAGTTCTTCTTCCGCTGATCTTTCCGAGACTGTTATCTAGTGACGTTTGTGGCAGCCTGAGGTTGATTCTTTGTGGCTAACCCTGCTCACTAAGTAACGTCTTTACCATTTCACCACAGCATTAACTACTGTCCCATAGTTCATGTGCATACGGAAGAGGAAACTATAGTTCTTCTTCCGATGATCTTTCCGAGACTGTTATCTAGTGACGTTTGTGGCAGCCTGAGGTTGATTCTTTGTTGCTAACCCTGCTCACTAAGTAACGTCTTTACCATTTCACCACAGCATTAACTACTGTCCCATAGCTCATGTGCATACGGAAGAGGAAACTATAGTTCTTCTTCCGCTGATCTTTCCGAGACTGTTATCTAGTGACGTTTGTAGCAGCCTGAGGTTGATTCTTTGTTGCTAACCCTGCTCACTAAGTAACGTCTTTACCATTTCACCACAGCATTAACTACTGTCCCATAGCTCATGTGCATACGGAAGTGGAAACTATAGTTCTTCCGCTGATCTTTCCGAGACTTATCTAGTGACGTTTGTGGCAGCCTGAGGTTGATTCTTTGTTCCTAACCCTGCTCACTAAGTAACGTGTTTACCATTTCGCCACAGCATTAACTACTGTCCTATAGCTCATGTGCATACGGAAGAGGAAACTATAGTTCTTCTTCCGCTGATCTTTCCGAGACTGTTAAGGTGAATGCTCCAGGGTAGCCCGCGAATTTCAAATTTTCTTACGTTTTTTGCAATTTGCAGATCAGGGTCAGGTTGTATCTTGGTCAACATTTGATTCGCGGCCGTAGCAAGTATGTATTTATATAATTGCATCAATTCTAACTGAGAGAGATGTATTGATGATTTGAATGATCTGCAAATTGCAAAAAACGTAAGAAAATTTGAATTTTGCGGGCTACCTTGGAGCTATCACCTTAACAGTCTCGGAAAGATCAGCGGAAGAAGAACTATAGTTTCCTTTTCCGTATGCACTTGAGCTATGGGACAGTAGTTAATGCTGTGGCGAAATGGTAAAGACGTTACTTCTTCGAGCTTCATTACCTCGGCGATTTTCTGGTAATCGCCATTGTAGACACTCACATCAGTTGCAGTACCTTGTAGGGTGTAATGCTGGGGCTGAGCTGATACTCGACCATGGAGGACCAAAGAGGACAATGTACAGTCATTGGATTGGTCGCACTAGGTGATGGGGCCCGTTAGGCATGGCAGGCCGATACCAGTTGGAGGTGCGTGTGAATTTCACACCAATATAATAAGCTTGCTTCATTTCATGTCCAGGCAATTAGTGTCCATTGCAGGTTGCCTGGAAAAGATCGCGGTTGCTATAAGGCCGCCCATTTTGTGTTTTAGTTTTTACTTTCTTTTTTTAACTGACTTCGAAAAAAGGAAGAGGTTTTATGTTCGACTGTATGTAAGTTTCTTTTTTATGATTTCTGGTGATTTCTCTGTCAGTTGTGGACACATTTTCAAAATTATTTTTTTATCCGTAAGAGTATACTCCAGAGGTGCTCCGATATAAATTTTATCGAAATAACTTCAGCGCTTTTTGAAAAAATCAACAAAAACAAAAAATATGTATACATAGATGACGTTTTGGTCTCTTCCAATTAAAATAAAATTCCATGTTCCATGTTATTGGGGTTATTAACTATGGGGTAACTTTAATATTTAGTTTTAGTTCTAGGGTATAACAACCAAATAGTGAATAACAAAAAACTTTTTTTACAAAAAATACAATCGACTTCCAAAAATGAAAATACACTAAAAATTTCAGAAGTCGGTGTCAAATAACGACGAAATAAAATACAAACACCGACTTCCGAAATTAAAGTTATTTTTAGTGTTTTTTCATTTTTGGAAGTCTGTTGTATTTACAGGGTGTAACAGTAATGCCTGGTCATATTTTAGAGACTGCTTCTACCCATAGAAAATAACAACTTAATGCAAGAAAGTCATAATAAATTCCCAAAAATATTGAACTTTCCGTACAAAGATCAGCTGATCAAAATTAATATGGGATTTTTTTTCGCAATTGATTAAGACTTTCTTGCATTAAGTTGTTATTTTCTATGGGTAAAAGTAGTATTTAAAATATGACCACGCATTTCCGTTCACCATCATCATCATCATCAGCCCTTTTTTTTAACCGACTTCGCAAAAAGGTGGAGGTTCTATGTTCGACTGTATGTATGTTTTTTTATGTATGTCCACCACTTTTTCTGTCAGTTGTGGACCGATTTTGAAAATTCTTTTTTTATCCGAAAGAGTATACTCCAGAGGTGGTCTCATATAAATTTTATCGAAACTGCTTTAGCGTTTTTTGAAAAAATTAACAAAAATAAAAAAATGTGTAAGTATACATAGATGACGTTTTGGTCTCCTCCAATTATGAGTATGTTCAAATGCCATGTTCCATGTTATTGGGGCTATCAATTCGGACGTAACTTTAATATTTTATTTTAGTTCTGGGGTATAACAACTACAAAGTGAAGAAATAATACAACCGACTTCCGAAATTAAAGTTATTTTTCAATCTTAAGTGTATTTTCTTTTTTGGAAGTCGGTTTTATTTTTTGTAAAAACGTTTTTTTAATGTACCCACTACTGGAGCACAGGCCTCCTCTCTTTGAGAGGGTGTGGGCCGTAATCCACCACGCGGGCCCAATACGGATTGGTGGATGTCACAATCATGTCTTCGATTCTGCATTTCCGTTACACCCTGTATAATAAATAAATAACCCTCAGTTCTTCCCACACGAGTGCGATGTGGTGGGCTTGTCCTAAAAAGTTGACATATGGGCAGAGCATATGTCAACTGTTACTTATAGTAAGTGTTATTGTTTGACAGGTGGCAGCACTAGGTCTAGACCCGCGGGTGCACCTAGGCCTGTCCCTTCGCGACATCCAGCCGCATCTTCTAGTCATGCAGGACAAGTACGGGCTCAACATGTGCGGCGAAGGTGGCGAGTACGAGACCTTCACGCTAGACTGCCCTTTGTTTAAGAAGAAATTAGTTATGTGAGTATAATATTTGCTTAGACCTTTACTCAGTAGTGGGCAAATTAAAAAAAAGAAGTTTATATCCCACCGTGTGGATTTTCACATTCGAAGTTCAGTTCTACGTGTCACATAGTCGAGTACACGCCTGTGTTATGCCCTTTTTTTGGGGGGAGGGGGGAGGGGGGGCGGGAAATCATCCGATGACTTCTTCCGCTCTAGGGTGGAGCGGAAGGGCGTGTCAGACTCTTACCGACTAAAACCCACCCCTGTTCCTCCCTGCCCTGAATGCCCAGGGGCGAGGTAACTCTTTCGAATTTATCCTCAACCCCCGGGCAGGCATCGGCCACGACGGGCCCCGTCGTGTTTGCTGACAACTCTATGAGGCGCGCGTGGAACACTACGCGCCGTCGACTCTCGGCCCTGGTGCTGATCGGGCGGCGAGTTACCCACTACTCGCCGTCCGCAGGCCACATAGTCGAGTACACGCCTGTGTTATGCCCTTAAGGTGAAATTTACAGGGTAAAGAGTTACCTCGCCCCTGGGCATTCAGGGCAGGGAAGGAACAGGGGTGGGTTTTAGTCATTAAGAGTCTGACATGCCCTCCCGCTCTACCCTAGAGTGGGAGATGTCATTGGATGAATTCCCACAAAAAGAAAAAAAAACAGGTGAATTTGCAATTTGCAGGTCAGTGTCAAGTTGAATGTAGGTCAAAATATAATTCACGGCCGTAGCAAGTATGTAGGTATACAATGTGTTCCTTTTGATGTCACATACATAACTCTAAGGTTATATGCTCTAAGTAAAAATAAAACAAAAATCCTAGAACAAGTGTTCCCAAAATACATACTTAGTTTCGAAGTTAACATCGATCGTAATTCAATTAGTTAAAAATTGTCACCGTAAGACGAATCTTTATTTGGCGAGTAAATCATTTTCATTCTAACCTATCATTCACATTTAAAGCTAAGAAAATGCGACGGGATCATAATTATTTCACGTAAGGGTGTTTTACATACATTTTGTATGAAAAATAAAAACGAAAAAGAACAAATTATGCCAGTTGATTCTTTGACATGGTCTCATTAATACCCTAGAGTTAGGGGATATCAAAAGGAACACCTTGTATATAGAATTCTAATCATTAGAATCATCAATACAACTCTCTAAGTTAGAATTGTTGTCGAATGTCATGATTTCATGATTTTCAACTTAAAAAGACCACCTTTTAAGTTGAAAACCATGAAATCATGACATTCGACAACAATACCAATTGATTATTATAATGATTACAGTTCTGTGCTCGTAAATACGTACTTGCTACGGCCGCGCATCATATTTTGATCAAGATACACCCTAAGACTTACTTGCAAATTGTAAAAAATGTAAGAAAATTTTCGCGAAACGTTAGACTTTGGCGCCGTATTTTGACGTCATAAATATAATATTTTAAATTGTGCGTGGCTAAAGTAATAACACCCGCACGGGTCGATCCATCTGATTAAGCTACGCTTGTCGGGGTTGGTCCCTGGATGGGGACCATCTTTACATACCGAGACTCCTCCGTATTCCGGAAAGCACGTTAAGCCGTTGGTCCCGGCTATCAATCGTGGATTTTTGACAGTCGTTACGGGTCGTCAGGAGCCCGAAAGTCTGATAACCAGTCTTAGGGGTATTGTATTACCCAGTAACTGGGTTGTGGATGTCAGATAGGCAGTCGCTCCATGTAAAATACTGGTATTCAGCAGCATCCGATTAGACTGGAAGCCGACCCCAAGATAGTTGGGAATGAACTGCACAGAATGAGGTATTAAAACATTTGTATGATACTATTATTAACATCGCCTGCGTCTTAGTTTGTAAACTCACACTCATATTTTAATAACTATTGTTATATTATGACAGTATCATAAATTGTCTGTGGATAAAGTCTATCAATATAATATAACTTTTGATTTCGTAACTAGAACTTTACGATATGAGAGTATCTATACTGACAAATAATAACCGCTATCTGTGGGCCTTGTTTGATTAGCTTAGGCCGGCCGTAATCAATAAATAGACTGCAGACTCTTATCGATCACGTCACATGCGGGTGACGAATGTTATACCCACAGAGCATGGCAACGTTTAGAGATGGCATCATCATTTTCCTGTCCTTGTCCCATATTACTTTTATAAACGGGGTTGACAGACTCTTACTGACTAAAACGCACCCGTGTTCCTTCAGTTGCTTGTGCCAGAGCCCGGTGACTTTTTCGATCACTTACCCGCTCTGGGTGGAGCGGGAAGGCATGTCAGACTTACTGACTAAAAGCCACCCCTGTTCCTTCCTTACCTGAGTGCCCAAGGGAGCGGTAACTCGGTTACGAATTTATCCGCTACCCTTTGGCATGCAGGCACCGGCCATGATGGGCCCCGTCAGTGGTGGCTGACATATTCTCTTAGAGACGCGCGTGGAACACAACGCGCCGTCGACTCACGGGCCTAGTGCTGATCGGACGCCGAGCTATGACTTACGCGACCCTGGCAGGATCTTTTCAGGTTTTCTTTTCCCATACTGTCCTTTCAAACGTCACGCTATCACGTCTAGACACGACAGTACTACTACAAAATTCTTGACCTAGCACTTCTTTTGGCGTCGGATGCAACTTTTGTCACGGTGGCGGTATTCAAAGCCGTTTCTATGTTTAGGTCATTTGTATCGTAGTGTGAGTAAATGGTGACACGAGGGGCAAATCCCTTTTAACACGCTTTTATTAGCTTCATCTGTAAATTAAGTATGTAAAAAGATCTTGAAAATTAGCAATCATAATCATTTATTTATTTGCAAAAACATGAGTACAATACATACAACACAAATGTCAGCATGCAAGAGATGTTAGTATAAATATAAAAACAGATCATCACGTTTGCCTTAAACAATGGCATGCAAATATTAATACAATAATCAAACTATAATGTCACTCCGATTCAAATTATTCAAAAATGTCAAGATAAAATAAAAAATAATAGATATGTGAACTATAATCAAAATTTCTCTTCCAAAAACTCATTCAAATTATAATAAGCCTTATCTGCTAGAAAGTTAATAACTTTCTTTTTGAATGCTACATCAAGCAGCAACAAGCTGCAATTTTGCATGAACATTTGGTTTGGATGACAATGCATGGTTAGCTATGAACTCATTGTAAATACAATATGGCGGACTAGTTAATTTATAGGCATTCTCAAAAAAAAATAAAAAATTGGGTACTTATCAAATAAAAGGGTTTGCTGAGATGAATACGAAAAATAAAATGACGTCACTCTAAGCGTGTTTTATTTTAATTGCATTTTTATCTTTCTGTCAATCTATCAAAAACATCTCTATTTATAGCCGTCTTCAAAAAAGGAGGTTCTGTTTTCAACCCGTATGTATGTTTGCCCGCGATTTTATCGAAAACTACTGATCCTATTTGGATGCGGTTTTCGTTATTGAAATGTTTATTTTTTAGGAAGGTGTCGTGGTTGGGGTTGGGGTTCATTAGGATTCGATGAAGATCTTCTGTCTCTTAACTAACAGCAAATCACTCGCGATCACTGCAATCTTGTCTATGTAAATTAAAAAATCTTTTACAAAAAATAGAACCGACATCCAAAAAAAGTGCAAAATAACTTTAATTACGGAGGACGGTGTTTCTGGTTTAGGCAATTTTTTTTTTCGAAGTCTTAAATTTTTTGTAAAAAAGTTTTTTTCCTACATTTTGACATGTTTTTTACATTAAGATGAAATTGCGGAAATGAATGTGTCGTATTGTGGCGCGGGATACACCAATCAAACGAATCTGTTCAAGCTTACGTCATAATAATATCACAACGAGTTTTGTAGCCAATTAACTGCGTCAAAAGGCGACACAACACACTAATGTGCAACCCAGCTTTATTGTTGCGCTTGGTTTGTGTGAAAACGTCATTTATGCTGTCAAGTCACAATGCTGCCTCCAGGATCGGCCGTCAAGGATTTTCCGTGCTCTGTGTTCCTATCTTATACAAATTAGAGATTTGCCACCATGACGCCATTATAGTAGTCACTGACTTTAGATAACAATAATTTACCAAACTAAGGATTACCGGGATTTAATAAGAATGGTTTCAAGGTTGATTTATGAGTGTTACATTTATCTGTAGTATGATGGTCTTGTTTCGTATTAGCCCACTTCTGAAAGACCTATCCCAAGTTTCTATTAGTGAACTTATACTTGCTGCTCGAATTTTCTTTCCGGGGCAGCCGGGTATTGTAACAAGGCAGTGTTAAAGCCTTGTTTATTTTTCGACCTCTATTCCAAAATTACGTTCTTTGCTAACTTTTTTAATTTCAAATTCAAAAATTACTTGTTTTCTATGTCAATAGTCTGTTTTTAACCGACTTCAAAAAAAGGAGGAGGTTCTCAATTCGACTGTATTTTTTTTTTTTTTTTTTTTTTTTTTTTTTTTTTTTTTTTTTTATGTGTGTTACCTCATAACTTCTAACGACGTGAACCGATTTTGAAGATTTTTTTTTATTTGAAAGCTGTTGCTTCACATTTGGTCCCATTTTAATTTGGTGAAGATCTGATGAAGGACTTCGGAGATACACAATGGAACTCTTCAATAAATGATAGCAAACCTTCCAGAATTGCTGCAATCGCATGTCTGTATATTGTTTTCACCACCCCACAACATTACATCACGCTGATGCGCTCTGAAGGGGTATACAGATTTGTACAGTTCACCCTGATACACCCTAATTTCACCAACTACGTTCAAATTCCCTATTTTTGGGGCTATCAATTCGGGCATAACTTTACTCTATTAATTTAGTTTTAGAATGGGGTAAAACAACTAAAAAGTGAAAAATAAAAAACTTTTTACAAAAAAAATACAACCGACTTCCATAAATAATACAAAAAAATGTAAAATAACTTTAATTTCGGAAGTCGGTGTCAAATAACGAAGAAACCAAACTAGAAACACCGACTTCCGAAATTAAAGTTATTTTACATTTTTTTGTATTATTTATGGAAGTCGGTTGTATTTTTTTTGTAAAAAGTTTTTTATATTAAAAGTCAGTTCTAATTCTGGAGCCGAGCTAGTAGAAGCTCCTCATTATTTTCCGACTCTTCAAGTGTCAGTTACCAGTTTCCTAGAATTGTGCATTAATACAATTTATTTACGTAACTAGTCACAGTGTATGTGTTCGTAATATTATAATAAAGCCCACTGTTGTAAATAACAGATATAATGTGTTAACTCGTCGTGTTATTATTCATTGAACTCCTCCTCTGCGTGTCACTCCTACGTCCTCCTCTGCGTGTCACTCACACCACCACTCCGGTCCCGCAACGTGACTCCACCGCCGTACCGTGACAGAGCCTTATATACAGGGTGTAACGGAAAGCTCCATCTGCCCATCGATATAAACAACTTTTTTCAAGAAAACCTAAGGAAATCCTCAAAAAAAATTTTTACCTCCCATACAAATTTTAATCAGCTGATGATAACTTTGTATGAAAAGTCCAATTTTTTTTTGGGAATTTTCTGTTTTTTCTTAGAGAATCTTATTCATACTCATGGGCTGAGCCGGTTCTCAAAATATGACCACACCTTTCCGTTACACCCTGTAGAAGAATATGAATATAAATGTGGATGGATGGCTCTCCATCCATGGAGAGGGAGGCCAAAAAAAGATGGATAGATTGTGTGAGGTGATATGAAAGAAAAGGGAGTCAGTGATAGCGTGACGGCTGACAGGACAGAATGGAAGAAAAAAACGTGTTGCGCCGACCTCAAGTAACATGGTACTAGCTTATTTATATAAAAATACACTATTTTAAACTGATCAGCAAATTCTTATTTCAATATTTTCTACCCGGAACAAGGGTAAATCTGGGCGGCCAAGTGCTAACTAATCACTTAAAGATTTTGTCCTATACATAATAGAATTGAATTTGATGGATGAGACGTAAGTTATCTTGAGTTTGGAATTCGCTAATCAATGTTTAAACTAACCTTATGGTTAGTTACTTTTATAAATAAGTTTGTTATTGTTTTAATATTATTTGAATTAAATGATTACAGATTGTAAACATATTTTTCTCTCTTAATATTTATCTTGTTGTTTAACTACGACTTTGCATATCGACATTTATTTATTAATCAATTATTGAGTCAGCTGTATCAACATATGTTTTAATTCCAACAGAGACGATAAAGAACTGGTGATGCACACGGATGACCCCGTCGCTCCGGTCGGCTATCTAAATTTAAAACTACATCTAGCGCCAAAAGAAAACTTCGATGAAGCAATCAAACTACCTCCCACTGTTAAAAACCCGTTAGATTTTATAAACGATTTAAGCGACTCGGTGTTTAGCGATATTAGCGATATTGAACTGAGTGAGACAGAGTTAGAGTCTATTGAAAAGTTAGAAAAGGAGGAGAAGAAGAAACAGAATGAACTGAATCCTTTGCTCACGTATTCTGGTGATAAGGTTACTAGTGTAGAGGTGGAATATCAGAACGATGAAGAGAGTATAGAGGTGCCAGCTGGGTATACTTACGAGCAGGCTCACAGTAAGCATGAGAGCCTGCCGATCTTAGACCATAGGAGTATATATGGGAACAAACACGGATGGTACTTCATCGGTGGCATTGTGGGCGAGGGCGTCGATACGAGGATCGCTACGGAGAACGCTATGAAGAAACTCATTAGTAGGTAAACTTGTGCACGAGCTTTTTTTATGTAGATTTATTTATGTTGTGTGTGTAGTTTTTTTGTTCAATTTTTTACTTCTCAGTTTTGAAATTAAACTTTACAAGCTTCTATCCATCATAAGGTAAATTACTGAAGATGAGAATAATCAAACCTAAACTGACTATACCATAAATATTCCAGACCAGAGTAAAGAAGTGATTTACCTACGAACGGGGTGAATAGGAACAAAATTTTGATTAGTATTTTCACTATGATACCCTAATATTGGTGTCTAGTAAAGCATCTATTTAGTTTTTATAACAATTCATAAATAAATCGGAGTACTTAAATGGTACAGACTGTTGTCAGCATTATCTGACCCACCCTAAAATCAAACGACTTTGGACCCTCTGCATGTAACATTAAGGTTTATTTAATTTATGTGAGCTTATCAGACAACTGCTCGAGAATTTGATGAAGACACGCAAATTTGATCATTAAAACGTTAGCATTAGGTAATATTTTATAACTATTTGTTATAATATGATAAGTGTAACAGCTTATTTTAATGATTGAGTTCAAGTAATTCTGGTCTCGTGGTCTGTGTATAAGACTGAGAAAAACAAGGTTCGAGATCAAATCCTGCGACAAAGATATTGTTTTGCTTTCAATATAGAATTTATATTCCAAAAGTATTTCTTGTATTATTGTAAAGAACTACAGACTATACATAAACTTTTTAAAATGGTAATATTTTCACATAACTTGTAATAAGGGGGTAGTTGAAAAATAAATATTCGTATTCATTATAAAGAACTGTGAACTTAATGTTTTTTAAATTACCCACCCGTTTACAAGATAAGTTATTAGGCGAAAATCATATTGGTCGTTCTTTAATATTGCAAGCAATATTGTAGAAATGAAAACAAATTAAAAAAGAAACTGATTATAGGTGGACTGTGTTTTCGAACCCACGTGCTGTTCGTCGTCAATCCAGCATCAAACCGCTAAGCCACAAGAACTTGTTGGGAATACGCGAAATTAAAGATTGGGTTGTAATTATGTAGTGTGATTTAAAAGCTTTTCAACTTGAATGTTAACGAGATAATGATTAAAATAGCTTAACAAAAACATATATAATGCCGGTGGCTCCGACTATGTTGGGTGGGTTTACCTTAACGTTACGTGTTAAAGATCAAATTTGAGTGTCTGTGTTATTATTGTATTTTTGTTCATCGAGTCCTCGTGAACTTGTGTGATAAGCTCATATAAATTAAATAAACCTTAATGTTACAGGCAGAGAGTCCAAAGTCGTTTGATTTTAGGGTGGGTCAGATAATGTTGACAACAGTCTGTACAAACAATTTCTAAATAACGTGAAAATCCCCTTCAAAGTTTTGTTTCTATTCACCCCGGTGTTCCTATTCACCCCGTTTGACGGTACTTGATTTTCTTAATAAGTATCATAACTTTTCTGACATGTTTATTGTTTTTATTCTAAAACAGTCCTAATATTATATAAAAATAATCCTTATAATTTATGCCCGTCCCACATTTCAGGCTTGCTGGATACCGAGTCACTGCGTCTAAACGACGTGTGCTCAGTCAACATCTATATGAGGGACATGGAAGAGTATGCCGCGTTGAACGAAGTCTACGCCAACACGTTTAGCTTCCCTAATCCCCCGACGCGTGTGTGCGTGCAGTGCCCGTTGCCAACCGATGTTGGACTAATTTTTGATGCTGTAAGTGAAATTCGAATTAATTTTTACAAGTCTATTGAACGGGCAATGTTTGTAGGTAAGTTGTCCGCTACAAAATCTGCAAACCATTTTTTCGACCATTTTGGTTTGCGATAGAACTGTTATTTGTCAAAAGTACGGTGACAATGCAATATTATGATACCATCAACTACGATGAAACTGAACATGTGATATCAATCTATTAGCTAACTTAAACCACATATTCACACATATACCCTCAGAAACTCATAACCCATGCGCACACATACACACACTACTTCTAACCATCACTTGCACCAACTTCTCATCAAATCAAAACTCAAACACACTCACACACATACACTCTCAGGATGCCATAATCGCTGTCAGCAGCTGTAACATTTTTAATATAATTATTATAGTTTTTACTTTTTCGCTATAAAATATACGGAATCCAGAACCAGTATAAACACACTGTATACTGTTTCTTAGACGAAAGAGACTGAACCCCACGACACAGGGTATCCTAGTGTGGGGTTTCAGTGTCATGTAAATGATGGATGTTTACTCTTTTTATAAACATTAAAAATGTATTATTATTATCTAGCTGATCTAACGTGAATGGGGGTCTTAAGCTAGTTTTTTTTTTTTTTAATCTTTTAATTTATTATTTATTCAGTCAATAGGGAATCAAATTCGGTCCAGAACAACCCATGCGTGTGTTTCGGACGATATGAATGATTTAATGTATTAAACAAAATTCAACTTTGTAGTACAATATAGTTTAAAATTCTATTCTACAGATGATGTTGAGTAATGTAATGATTTTGGTAGAAAAGTAATACCTTCTACTTTACGTCATAGTGTGTATGTAATGACGATCAATTAAACCACGTGTGCGTTCAATGCCCGTTGCCTGATAATATAGGACTAACACATTACGTTGTAAGTAAGTTTCAACCTTATTGGCTACTACATTAAAGTCACAATTCAATGTAGACTAATCGACTCACGATTGCATGCAATGACCGCTACTTGATGATATTGGGTTAATATTTGGCAAAAATCTACCTTATGGTATGTTAAATAGTGGATATAATGCACTGTGGAACTACCCACGACTCATCCCATTCTTGATTACACTGTATAAACAAGAGATTAGTGCGGTATTCGCACCAACAACAACAAGGTGAAATGGTTAATTTTTTCAAGATCATTAATGTGTTGCATTATTTCTTGACTAACTCAAAGCATTTATTTCCATTTACTGTCACTTATAAACTGACTTCAAAAAAAGGCGGCGGTTCTATGTTCGACTGTATGTATTTTTTTAATGTATGTTCACAAATTTCTCTGTCAATTGTGAACCGATTTTCAAAATAATTATTTTTACTCGAAAAATCGAAATTCGAATCAAACTCGAATCGATCGTTCGATTTCGATCGAATTTTATCGAAATTCATAAAGCGCTTTTTGAAAAAATCAACTACTTAAAACAAAAAATACGTGTACACAAATAACGTTTTCGTTTCCTCCAATTATGTTCAAATTCCATGTTATTGGTGTTATCAATTCGGGCATAACTTTAGTATTTAGTTTTAGTTCTGGGGTACAACTAAAAAGTGAAAAATAAAAAACTTTTTTACAAAAAATACAACAGACTTCCAAAAAATAAAATATGTACCTACACTAAAAATTGTTTTAATTTCGGAAGTCAGTGTCAAAGAACGAAGAAACAAATACAAACACCACAAGATGAAGCCATTTGAACGTTCCAAAGCGTATACAATATGTCCAGGTTTGTTATAAAAAAACTTTAAGGCTTACTTGCCTTTTTTTTTACACATAAAAGGTTAAAACAACCCACATAAGGGGTGTAATCTCTTCACCCTCAAAGATACAGCAATTTTAGTATCGGTCTTACTTATTTCTATATCCACATAGTCTAACAACCATAACTTTGGACCTAGGTTTCACAGAGGCGTACATTTAATATTATTTTTACGGCCATAGCATAGAACTTCTAAAAAAATATTCAACAAGTTTTTTTTGCATTTCCTTAAATTCTACATTTTTTTTTGACATTTACACAAAAGAAAACATAAAAGACACGTGTTAATCCCTATACAATTTGTAGAATTTTAGGAAAATATGCAAAAAAAACGTGTGAAACTGAAATTACGTTCAAAAATCGTATTTTATGGCTCAATACAAAAATATCTTATCTTTTGTGTGTTAGTTGAATACTTTTTTAGATTCTCTATGTTACCGCCATAAAAATAACATTAAATGTACGCGTCTATGAAACCTAGGTCCAAAGTTTTAGTTGTTAGTTGACTATGTGGATATCGAAATAAGTAAGACAGTTTACGGTTTTTTGGCGGGATTTTCTCGCAAATTGAATCCTAGTGGATATTGTGATGTTAAATTAGTGTGGTTTTGTTTCTCAAGTTTGTACGCAACTGGACAATATGTGGAATCATTGAAACAGGCGCTATCTCGGTAAAATAAAACTGAGAATTTTGTCGTAGTATTGACTAACTCAGCGAAGTTTGCCGAGAAGGCTGACTTGACACATTTGTTGCCAATTACTGCAAAAAACATTAGAATGTGTTACATCTGCATTCTAATGGGAAAAAAGTGACAGTATGCTGTATCTAAAACTAAATACTTTCTGAACTTGACACTGGCTAAATGCACAAACCGTGCGAAGTCAAAATTAAAGGAAAAAAAAGACAGTTTACCGATAAAATTAAATGTATAATATACCGACCTTAATGTTTTATTACTACAAACCCGGACATATCGTATATTATCTCAATCTAGAAGAACGTGGAAGGAACTCTACAAAAACTCTTCTAAATACCAAATGTTGCCATTTGATGTTTTTTTTTTTTTTTTGATGGACATCTTGCAGGTCAGCCTAGGAGGCTGTCGTCTGCTTAACCGAACTTGCCTGTGAAGGCTCTAATTTATTAAAGCCTCCAGCCAGGACTTATAATTTCTTACATACTAAGTGACTACGCTAAGGGCACTCCCTGCGGAGTACGGGCCTCGGCTTAGGGCGTCACTGGGGGAGGGACAGCAAGGGAAGGCTGGATCAAGTTTCCATTATTTGGGGAATCAGTTGGCTCAGCGGCGCGTGCTGGCAAGAGACTGGGAGGGCATTGACTGGGTCTTCGCGACGGACCTCGACGGCGATGTAATCCTTTCGGAGATTTTATAGTGGACAAGCGTGTGCGCAATCACAGGTGCACTCTCTGTTCCTTTACTCTTGTAGTCCTATGGACGCTCAGCAGTCGCGCCACACGATTTTCTATAATATGAGATACGAAGGTAGGTTAAAGAATTTTAAGGAACGTTCGTAATCTGTCAAAAACACGTCTAATTTCCCTACATTATGACAAGATTGTGACATTGATTGAGACAGATGATATACGACTTGAATTATAACGGTTTTTAAGTACAATTGCCCTTCAGATCTCCTAGATTACCTTTTCATTCACATTTCAATAAATTACTTCCGTGGCATTTTATCCATAATACTCTGTACTTAAGGCGCTATTAACTGCTAATGACCTTGAGTGGGTTAGCTTGCGTGTTCTGTGCTGAGCTCACGTATCGCGTCGTACGTCCACCCAGTAATAGGACTCGCCCATCAAGGAGCGCTTCCGAAATTAGACGCATTACTTTATTACACATAAAACAACCGGTATTAAACTAAATACTTTGACTAAATTATAAATAATTAAATGATCATTAAAATGGTGATGGTTTCATAAAAATACGTTTTATAGTTTTTGCGCGATTCTCAATTTATTATCCGCTTTAGACATAACTTTATAAATTTATTACACTATGTTATAAAAATATAATTTCAAATATTCTCAGATCAAAATAAGACGGAAATTGCCTAGAGTAACATACATTTTTTTTGTTCAAAGAAATAAGACTATTCGTTTAGACGTGATGTTCAATTAAAAACCAATAAAAGTCGTATTACGTCTTTATCTTAAACGAGCTGACCCGACGAACTTCGTACCGCCTCAGAATCAATAAATGAATCCGTTCTGATGTCGAATCCGATGATATCTCGTATCATCAAACAAGCCGTTCCAAACAAAATGTATGAGAAAATTAATTTTTTCATAATTTATTTTTCGTGAATTTATTCAATGTTTTAATAGTCGCCGCTATACGGGGCGGAGAAAAATCAAAGATCATATAAATGATAAATGAATGATAAATGATAAATGATGTTTATTCAGTAAATAGGTTACAAGGAACACTTTTACACGTCAATGTTTTTTGTCAGTTTAAGCTAGATGAGGCCGGTGTTTCCTAGCTGACTACCCTGAGAAGAAACACCGAAACAAACTCAGAGGTCAAAGTCTCTTTTAGTGTTCAAATCCATACAATGTGGACTGGTTAGATCATATGAGAACCATGTACGTTTATGTCTGGGATGAGCTTTATGAAGAAAGAAACACACGAATTCGAGTGGACCTGTCCAGACAGTGCAAGCATTTGTCAGTCATCGCGAAGCTCAACTCAGAACTCTGAGGTGCTCAACGAACCGACGAACAATACCAAAGTAAGGACATTTGAGTAGGCCGCAAAAAATACTCAAACTGCCAGACAATCATAAAATCTACATGAATATAACGACATACATAGTTCTCGCATTCACATTATTCTATATGAGGACCATGCAGCTTAGTGTCTGTAGTGGTCTTTTGAAGAAAGAACCAAACATATTTGAGTGGACCTGTCCAGTCAGTGCAAGCATTTGTCAATAGTCGAATAGCTCAACTTAAAAACCACTAAGGAGCTCAATGACATGACGAACAATACCAAAGAAAAGACATTTGGGTAGGCCGCAAAAGTACTCAAACTGTCAGACAACGTTGAAAATTACTGTAAAAAGGAGGAGAAAATAATAATAATAACCCACATAGTCCTCACATTTACAATAATTAAGTAATCAAAAAAAAAATTAAAATATAATTCTTTACAAAGTAAATATTTGTGTCAAACAAAATAGTAATCATAATATGTCAATCAAAAAAATAAAAATAAATATAATACTTAACAAAGTATACAAGTCAAAAAAAAAAAAAAATAATAATAAAATGTCAATAAAAAAATAAAATAAAAAATATAATACAATACTATACAAGTATTCATGTCAAAACGAATATTAAAAAAAAAAAATATATATATAAAAATTTTCAAATCGGTTTTTATAAATCGGTCCAGCCGTTCTTGAGTTATGGTTTAACTAACCCGACTTTGTTTTATTTTAATTATCTTACTTATACAGCATGTAACAAGAACCCTGTCCGATCCTGAGGGGTATTATTTGGTATCGTACTGCGTACACATATACGTAATCATTTAATGGATACGAGATAATTATTATTCCCCAATGAAAAGAAAAACATAAATAAATAATAACTTATCAAAGGCAACAGCGCTCGACAAAGTTCACCTACTGTTTCGTTTCAAAGATGCCGCCTGAGCGAGACAGAGTGCCTACAGCGCGGCTAGTGCAGGGCAATGTCGTGTAGTGTTTGAAATAAAAATAGGTAAAAATAAAAGGCTTTCGCTGGCCGGTGGAGTGTTGTCAACTTATGAAAATTTGCCGTATTTAGTGTTAAATTTCGCATATTTTATAAAAATAAAAATCATTTTGGTTTTTTACAATTTTTCTAGTACGTTTGTTAAACCAGGAATTCGCCTTTATTGGATCGGACAGGGTTTTTGTTACATACTGTATAATAATAAGTAATACAATAAATCAATGCAAATAGCGCCTGCCTACCTACCACAACACAGTCTTTAACAATCTGAGAACGTAATTTCGCACATTATTCAACTATAGTATTCGTCAAACTTAATGGCATTTGCGAAGTTGGCTGGGAGTGCAATTGTAGTGCAAGTACAGTCAATTCGACAATAATTTAGGACATTTAATGATTTTTATAACTGTGTGGAAGCTGTGTGAATATTTTTTATGGTACCTACTTATTTGTAGGTTTGGAAGTAGGTGGTATATTCGCCATACTTAATGGCGTGTTCCCACACGCCATTAAGTTTGGCGAATACTATACCATCTTGAACTTTGTTAAAAATGCCGCATTATGTAATAGATAAAAACTGATATAAACACAATCACATAGAATTAACAAGATAACACAGATTGTGATTTGGTATTTGTCTGATAATGAAGGGTTCGTTGGAGTTCAAGTTCAAGGGGAATTGCATTCATCAAACCTTTTTTACAAGTTTCTAATTAACTTGCAATGTGTTGATAAGTTAACCGCTTCAAAATTTTCTAGCTAGTTTTGGGCACTAGTTAGGTTTCCGATAGAGCTGAAATTTGGCATTCTTATGTAAATCGGTGACAATGCAATATTATTACTATTGAGCTGATCTGATGATGGCACCAGGATGTAGGGACTGGAACTCCGGGTAGGACAGTTGAATTTAGGCTAGTATGTTTTATTAGCATGAGTACTTTCCATTACACATGATGACAAAGGTCTCAAACTAGTTTCATTTTTTTTTTTTGTAGGAAACTTGTGAGGTTGTAAGGGGTAATCTCTGGATCTACTGAACCGATTTTGAAAATTTTTTAACTAATAGAAAGCCACGTTATTTGTGAGTGTCATAGGCTATAAACTTTTGAAATCCACGCGGACGAAGTGCTAGTGTCTTATAAAATTACATCATTCATCACTTCGGACTTAGTTTTTCTCTTAAACTAGCTCTGATTATTAATGTGTATTAATAAAACAAGAAATAGATTGTTGTTTATCGTCTTGTATAATGTAAATAAATACTTTTGTAGCACTGCCAAATTATTTGTTTACAGTAATGACCACATGTGTTTTTCTTCCTGCCCTGACTTTGAAATATTTCTCAGCATATTTTACCACTCAACCATAGACTTCAATCTGAACATCTGTCTTTCTCCCCAGGTGGCCCACAAGTCAACGTTCAACAACACTCATGACTGCGAAGGTCATATCACAAAGGAGCGCATCACTATGCACGTGCAAGGCATATCGCACTGGGCTCCTGCTAATATTGGACCTTATAGTCAGGCGGTTAAGGTATGTAAATACTGCTAAGTAAATATAGTATATTTCTTTCTAAATAATAAGCCATTCCGTGAGCCGTGAGTGTCTTTAAAAACAAGAGCATGTCGTCCAGTAGAGGACTGTTATAAAATAAATTGCTGGACGATATTGGCTTCATCAATGACCCGCCTCATCCAGCAGCTACCCTACAAAGATCATCGCTCCACCTAGCCTGAAGGCGTCGTTTACCTTAAGTTTTCATGCCCGCGGTTTCGCCCGCGTGTATGTCGGTTATCGCGACCCTAAAGTAATCATGAAATTTTGATCCCGTTCCCGGTCAGCGATTGCATCAAGCGAAGCGAGGCGCTTGAATTTTATTCTCGCGTCCGTAATTTTTTTGCGATTACTCCTAAGATATTCGTTTAAATTATATGGTATAAAAGAGTAAAATAATGTGCATGAAATGCTTAAAGCCTCCAACTTATTTAAAAAGATAAAGATTAATACCGTATTTGTGTAAATAGCTTTCCATACCGCTTTATAATTGACCATTTTTTAAAGTATTAAAATGGATATAGTATGTTATCCTTAAGAGATAGATATATGCCATGGTGGACTTTTCTGTAGATCTATATAAGATACACAATTCCACCATACATCATTTTGTTATATCTCAAAGGCAGCGTTTTCGTTGAAAGCTTCCAGACGGCTTATTTTTTTCCGACAGCTCCAACAAATATCAATTATATTTTAGCCAATGTATACAAAAACTTTACAAATCATATACTAAAACCTTCCTCGAGAACCACTCTATCCATTGGTGCAAAACAGCATGAAAATTGGTGCAGTAGTTTTTGAGTTTATCGTGAACAGACAGACAGACAGACGCGGCGGAGGACTTTACGACACTAGTTAATTTAGAGGGCAGCAAGAGACAAAGGTCTTTGAGCTGTTAAAAAACCTATTGCTGTTACTTTTTTTTGTGGGGTTCGGAAATCATCCAATGACTTCTCCCGCTCTAGGTGGAGCGGAAGGGCGTGTTAGACTTTTACTGACTAAAACCCACCCCTGTTCCTTCAGTTGCCTGAGTGCCAAGGGGCAAGGGGAACACTATTTCGAATTTATCCGCGACGTATAATAATTACATGAAAATTTTGTTTATATGCACCCAGGTGGGCGAAGTAATGGGCACATGCGGTCAGATCGCACTCGTACCGGGCACGCTGCGCCTGGCGGGCGGCGGGCCGCGCACGCAGAGCGCGCTGTCGCTCCGGCACCTCACTCGGGTGCTGCGGGCCTTGCACCCCAGGGCGCATATACGTAGCGTTGTACAGGTAAGTAATGGGCACATGCGGTCAGATCGCACTCGTACCGGGCACGCTGCGCCTGGCGGGCGGCGGGCCGCGCACGCAGAGCGCGCTGTCGCTCCGGCACCTCACTCGGGTGCTGCGGGCCTTGCACCCCAGGGCGCATATACGTAGCGTTGTACAGGTAAGTAATGGGCACATGCGGTCAGATCGCACTCGTACCGGGCACGCTGCGCCTGGCGGGCGGTGGGCCGCGCACATAATCTACCCATTATTTGGATAATTTTTGCCACTAGACCATACCTGGAAATCCACTGGTTCTGGAGATATTGAAGGTCAAAGTTGCAATTTTTTTTACGAAAATTAATTCCACGTGTTATTACTAAACTTTTTTCCAAACGAACATTATCTGAATTTTCGATTTTTTTTTCGAAATTACGCATTTGCAGTTACAAAAACGCAATGAATATCAAACGTATCTGACAAGTACCTACGTGGTTTAAAGCGAAGGGGCGGGGTTTAACTCCACTTGCCTGGGTTCGCGTTATATTGCGCGCAATAAAAAATAGTTTCTTTTTTCATACCTTAAAATAAATGGCGTTTCCCAGCAATAATTTTTGCGCAAAACTACTTGGCTAGACGTACAGTATGCGTAGTTAACGGCTTTGTAAAGTGTCTTTTTACACCCTGTATATTGATGAGTTTTACGTTATGTTCGACCCTTGTCCCTCAGAGCGTGTGCTACGTGACGCACGGCAGCGCAGTGAGCGAGGCGCGGCGGCAGCTGGAGCGCCGCACGGCCGGCGCCATCGTGCAGTACGCCGTGGTGCAGGCGCTGCCGCGACACGCGCAGGTGGAGTGGCACGCCTGGGCGCACACCGACAACAACCGCTTCGAGTGTAAGTGTAACTGCACGACGACGAGAACTCTATGCCGCCCCCTCAGGCCCTGCGCGCGTCAAATGTCAACAACTGTCAAGCCCCGTTGACAGTCGGCCATCTTGTAACTACAGACTATAGTCATGTTGCGGGTGTGTAAACCTTGCCACAGATCTAAAGACCTTGGGTAATAGTAATAATAGCGGATTCAAACGCGTGAATCGGGTTTTTTGCAATTTTTTTGGTAAGGCAAACGGAATTTCCCCACTGGCACACCGGTGTGCCGCTAGACACTGAAATGTTGCGGCGTCGCAACGTCTCTAATCCCCTTTGAACATACAAACTGCACTACTCCTGATTTCTTGTATCTGATCTTTGATTTATATGTTAAACGACTAAGCCTAGGTTCACATGGCATTTTACTGCATTTTTTTTTGCAGTCTAATGCACAGTGAACTTAGGTTTTGTGTCAACACATGTCGTATAGTGTAGCGACTTTTGTTATTATCAATACGTTTGGGGGTTAGTCTTGCGGTACTTCATAGATTCTGAATATTAAATTAAATATTTCAAAAGACGTACGACACTACGACTAACTTAAAAAACCGGCCAAGAGCGAGTCGAACTCGCGGGCAAATCATGTTTTTTTTTACAGTTTGTACCTCCTTTTCCTGCAATCTATAAGTCTAAAACTACTGTCTGTATTTTTTTGTCGACTATCGATTGATTGGTGTAATATTTGGATACACGTTCATGTTGTGCGATATTCATGTGTGTACCAAATTTCAACTCTATAGGTCCAGTAGATTCGGAGCAAATAGGCTGTAGACAGACACAAGAGTGATCCTGTATGGGTTCCGTTTTTTCATTCGGACTTTTGAAACCCTAATAATGCATCATTATTATTTGCAGATGAGGAGACTGGATGCAACATTGGTGACTACAAAGTTGCGATCACGAGGAGGTGGAACTACGAAAATACCGTCGCCGCCTTCGTTTGTTATGTTGCTACAGGTAACACTCCTATTTATTATTTAATTAATTTCAAGCAAGGTGGCCTGATGACCAGGCGAGGGTCCATGGAGTCCTGATTAGTTTACCTATCATTGATTGTGGAAAGTGGAATATGTCTTGTTTTTCTTACTCCTCCAGTTCTTTTCTGATTAATTTCGTTTCGGGATCCAAAAATCAAATTTTTCTGGTGGTCGCCACTGTTGAATCATTGTTTAAAAAGTCAAAGTGTATGCTGAAATACGACTCTGTAATCTCTAGGCGGTATCTCGCAGGGACATATCGTCCGTCATTTACGTGGTATGTCTGCGACTTGTGGGATAAAGCCCCTCGACATTTGCCTTGTCCACACCAATTTTATTGAGAATGTTGGTATAGCTCGATGAGGGTTAGTACTATCTCGTTGGTCTACATTGCTGCCATGTCAGCAACACAGCAATACGCGTCCTCGCTACGCAAATACTGTCGAGTGCCTGTCGGGAAACACGAACCTCGCGCGTATGCGTATCAACACTCCGAGAGCGTTGTGTTAGCGACATGTTCCCACGACTTGTAGGTGTCGCCAGCGATGTAAATACGACACTGCGCGACACTAAGTCGCACGGCAATGTCGGACAAATGTCCCCTAGTGAAAACGGAGCTATAATGTTCTCATCTCGCCAAAGTACTATTTACTATAGCGAACGTGCAGGAACTACAGATGGCGGCACATAAATGTCAATGTAAAGTATTAATAGAGTAAATGTTGCGGCTTTCTCTCACTAGATGCCAGTCCACGTTATGCGTGGTGCATGAGGCGTGTGTGTATACATTATAATGGCACGGAAATTTCAATGACAAGTTTTTAAAGTGTAATAGTTTCGAATTTAATCCACTAGATGGCACAGACTACGCTGTGCACGTTCCCTATAAAGTGCTACATTAGTTATATTTCCTTTTCAGGATCATCGCCATCAACTTGCCAGCTATCATTCCCCAGCGAGGAGGTGTGCACGACGCACCGCGTGCGCGCCGCCTCCATGACGCAGCAGCAGATAGAGGAGGTGCTGGAGTACGCGCTACGCAAGCTCACGCAGGAGAGGGACATGGACGCCCGCCATGCCGTCAAGATGAGGATACTCTATCAGGTATGGGATTATACGAGTAGATACGTATTCAAACTATGAGCTAGCACAGAGTTGCAGACAAACAGCAACACTGTACATGGCAATATCGATCAATGTAACGCCCAGTACTAGTGTGGTGCTCCTGATCAGACTTTCCCATTTGCTGGGATGTCTAAAATAAATGTCCGTTCACCTCAAACACCTTGGGAATTCGAGTAATACGCGGTGACAAGCAGAAATTTATTTTTGGGTTGCCACTACCTGCCCCCCCTAGCCATATCACTTTTCTATTATCGTTTACGCTAACGCTTACAACACAAACAAACAATAATAGAAAAGTAATATGGCTGCTCTTTCAAGAAGTCCTTGTAGATTTATTCGCTCACGTTCGAAAACACCCTTTTAAGCTATGAGTGAAAGTGGGCGTGTGATACGCCTAGTTTTACACTTACTCAGTTTTATTTCATTTTCTACACCCTAAATTCGAGCACAACACTTACAATCATCATCTGAACAATGTTCCAGGTATGGAGTGCCCCAGCGATGTCAATAATAACGGAGGCGGTGTCGGCGGTGCGCACGCGCACGGGCGTGAGCGCGGCCGTGACGGCGGTGCCGGTGCTGGCGCTGCACAACGCCTTCACCTTCCTGTCCATCAGCGGCCTGCGCCTCGACGAGTGACGCGTATGTGCGAGTGCTCAATCTTGCATACACTTGCATGCTGATCATATTTTTCTTTGATGATTCTGCGATTACAAGAGATCAGTGTAGCCTATTTTGAGAAAGGTCTGCTCAAACAGGCGAAACTCGATCGGGACGCGATAGGAAGTTATGAGACTATTCGTGCCAGTTTGAACAACACACAAGCACAGATAATATAATACTAGCGTACAGATGCCTCATACAAAGAAACGGAACCGCCGTAACTACGGATTTTCGTCTGGCACAAGTAACTTTTGGTCGTCGTTCGGGCCCGTCCTCTACACCTCGCTAGATGGTGTTAGCAGCGACGGCTTGCAAGCTGAATAAATTTACTTAAAGTTTTACCAATATTTTCTCACACATTGAGGAATTATTTTAAAGTATTTTTTGCAATTTTACTGTTTCAAAATGTGTCACTATTAAAATTTTAAAGAGGCGAATGGATAAACTCTAAACTAAACAGCGCCATCTATTGGTACAAGAAATATGAGATGTCAAAGGATTCGTTCCAATAATCGTCTAAATTTGAATTACAAGCCAATTATTCCACAATTTTATGCTTAGGGCAGTTTATTAAATAAGAAAATACAATTTTAACCATATTTATTTTCAACTTCAATAAGAAATCGATGCGCAATACGCCATCTTTTGAGATTTATTTGAACTAAATTTTCTTTGTTCGAGATGAAACCCCGTGCGTGACACAAGTTACATTCGGTGTGAGTGAACTTCGTCCCACATCTCACACGGGATCGGCCTCAGTTTGACCAGAGCTTTGCTTTAAGCCATTCTTGGTAAACAAGAAGTTCTATAACTCATTATGTGTGGTTAAAAATATTTCACACATTCTGTGTGTGATGTCGTTAGCAATTGTTTCTAAAACAAAAACATGTCGCTAGAAAGCATACATTAGGCTCGTGCTGCAATTCTGCAAATTAACACTATTGCTATGCTGTTCTATAAATTAAATAGTAAAGTGAGTATGACTTTAATTATCTTAAAATTAATGTGTTACTTTTTTTGTCCA
Organism: Polia nebulosa; assembly: GCA_951329385.1. Classification (NCBI taxonomy): domain Eukaryota; kingdom Metazoa; phylum Arthropoda; class Insecta; order Lepidoptera; family Noctuidae; genus Polia; species Polia nebulosa. Next base: position 12,276,743 of record OX589598.1, read on the forward strand.
CAGGTTTCATCGAAATATAAGGATACAGATGCTTTATTGCCAGTTTATAAAATATATTTGCTGAATATTTTCAGTGTTTATAAAATTTTGTTAATTATGCTACCGAGTTTACCATACTGTAAGTCAAATTATATATACATTATTTTTTATTGCACATTTGTCTTTTATTTTCCTTTTTTCGTACATTGCAATAAAAAAAAAACAAAAGTTCAAATTAAAATTTATTTTTCCTTTTTTTTACAAAATTGACCGAACAGTGCGAGATTTCTATAACGTTTACACTTGCATTAAGTAGACATAAAGTTATCATTATTCTCTTACAAGTAAGTCTTACAAATTCACCTGTGTCGTATAAAGCAATGCGAATTACGGCGTGAAACACCAGGATCAGTTGTGTATATTGTATAAAAGGTTTATATCATGATTTCGGGGACATAAATTTTACCTTATAAGTCATCACTAATAAGTAAATTATGATTAATATTAACCAAAGCATAATTAAAAACTAAAACATTGATACATTAATGTCAGTAGTCAATGAAGTTACTAAGGTCACCTGCACTTACACAATATAATTCTAATACAAGATATAATACACAACGTTATGGGGATAATTGCACACAGCAGTGGTTAAAAGACGATAGCGCGCAGAAATTGTATCGTAAGTACAGCAAATGCATACACTTGTGAATCGAATGTTACGTATACCGAAAACGAATACCTGTGGCTGCGAACACAAACCTTACGAGTGTCCAACCAGACATTTCCGGATTCGTCCTGGAAATGAATACCACCCAATTCAGCTATATTTAATACTATCTTTGTATCCATAGTTATAAATAAATAATTTCCTCATAATGAAAAATAAACATACTATACTCTGAGTTAAATAATTTATTTGATCTTTCTATAAAACTATATTTATTCATTGGGTTCATATTGCGTTCCAGAACGAGTGCATGTAATAGTACATAAAGGTAGCTATGTGTTTTGTACTTTGAAATTAAGTAAGGAAAACAATCAGTTGTCACTTGAAAGAAGAGCTGCTGAATTTCATTCGTACATAATTAAACTACAGAAACGATAAAAATCTTATAAAATAATCTAAACAGTGTAATTAATCAACAACTTTCATAAAGTGCGTATTAGGGGGAAACATTTCTTAAATCATACCCAATCGATTCATAAATAATATTCAGGCAACAGAACCTATCATAACGATCGTGATGAATTCAATAACTCCCGTTCATGTAACAATCCTCCACGAATATTATCTGGGACATAAGATTGTATACAGCTGTATCCATATAAAAGTACAACTAAAATAAATACCTTATCAAGCAAAATTAACGATAATCTAAAAATTATACTATATCAAAAATAAACAAAATGCGCACTGTCTTCAATAGCGTGAGGATCAATTCATAAACAGCAGTGACAAAAAAAATAATAATTTAGAAACAAAAATAAAAAAATGCATTAAAAGGCAGATTTCTATTGTATGCATTTATTATTATTTTGTATTCCTGAGAACTAATTAATTCGTAAATGACAAAAGATACGTCCTTCCGTTCACAGTTCTAATATAGATTCACACACAGAAACGGTCCTGATTGACACAATGAAACCACCTCCAACCATCCTCATAAAGTATAACAATAGCACAACTACACAATCTCACGTAATCTAATCACTTTCAACATAACCAATTGTGGACGAATACACAATACAATACATGATTTATTTTGTCTTGCAGATACTTTTAAACAAATCTATGATATTAAAAATAGTATGATTGCCCAGCTACCCATATAGTGAAGTTAGTATTAAATTACTGTACAGTTTACATGTTAAGAGTCCTGCGGTCTACAGCTATCTATCTAACCACTTTTATGATCTTTATCTTCTGTTAAATCAAACCGTCTAACTCCCACTAGGGATATAATAATATACATAATATTTCGACAAGCCGGCTCCTCCGGGATCGTAATCGCAAACATTCAGCGTACAGAACAAAACGCAGCGATAACACAAAGAGACATTACACCTAGTATCTCCTCACTATCCGACAACTTACACGTACATAGCCTACCGGTTAATCGTTATATTAATCAGATTTTTTTATGTAACAGTTTACCTTACAACCGTAGTACCGAAGCGAATAAGAGTTACATATGAACTAAGAACAGCTACATAATATATTACAGGGTTTGTTTTTACACAGTTCACCGTTTCACTACGCGACAGTGTTCAGGCGTCGAGCGTGGCGTCGAGCGGGTCGCTAGTGTCGCCGGCATCGGCGCCGGGCTCGGACGCGTCGCTATCGCGCTCCACGTCCACGCGCAGCGGCGCCGGCTCCTCGGGCAGCGAGCGCTCGTCCGGCAGCTCCGGCAGTTCGGGCAGCTCCGGCAGCTCGGGCAGCTCCGGCTCCTCGGGCAGCTCCGCCCCGTCGCGCAGCGCCGCCTCACGCTGGCGGCTCTCCATGTACTGGCGGTGCGCGTACTTGTTGAAGCGCCGCTTGGCCATGAACAGCGTGGCGATGGTGCGCGGAGCCAGACGCACCGCCGCCGCGCGCGACGTGATGCCGCCGCGACGGCACTCCGCGCACGTGTAGTCCAGCACATTCAGACTCGAAACCGTTTGTCTAACGCATTCTGTGACGGAATGAGTGTTCATGTCAGAATTAAGTCGCGGCTTCGCCGTTATACCGGAGCTCCCGTGCCTTCCATATACCACCCGAAAATGTGCAAATATTTTACTGTGGAGTTGTCAATTACCAAGAGAGAATTGACTCTCAAAGTGCGCTGCTTTTCAATTAATTTTAGTTTATGATCAAGATATAAAAAACTTCAGTATAATATGCTAAGTACAGTTGGTAATATGATGGACGACATTGAAACTTGAACAGCACGTCGGTATATGTTCGCACGGTAACTCCGGGGCTGCCTGACCGCCCACGTTTTACCATTTAAGGTTGGTCACACCACGCACACAAAGCTGGAGAACTTGACTTTAAATAATCCCAAAAGTAAAAAGAAAATTAATTTAATAAGTTAACATAACATCACGATTATATGCCCTGAATAAACTTCAGGGCGTCATTCAGTGGTGTACTTATAGATATCTACAGGAAATGTCTTCGACTACCTGAAAAACATATTTATTTATAGTGCTGGTGGGATCAACCTTTCATACTTACTCAGGGAGAACTAAATAACTTAATAAAATCGTGGGCGGTCAGCATAACAGGGCGTTAATAAATATACTTGTTAACGTGTACTTCAGTACTTTTAATACATACCTAAGCCATAATTATTTGTCCCTTTCATCCCCATGCCGGTGGCTCGCAATCGAGCCGATACCTACACCTAGTACACGACAATGCATTGCACACACAATTCGGTAAGTTTCTGTAACCTTTCGTGTTTTGCGACCCATTATACTTTCAGCTATGTTCTAATTTAGGCAGACCATTGCTTACTGTGTATTATACATCATGCTTTCACCTATACGTTGTCATCTAAACACATCTAACAAAAACAAAAGCTTCCTATCGGTATATTATTTCGTATGTTTATGATTGGACGGCGAACCGTGTTATTACGTATATATCAGGATATATTGTACAAGTTGTTCTGTAGGCAATCATAACAGGTAGCACAAATATTGGACTGTTATAGGATATAGCGATATAGATAGAAAAATAAGCATAAATATACATACTGTAAGGCTACGTAATGTCTATGGAAACGGAACTATGTATCATGACAACAATGAAGGACTGAGTGGAAGCTTTGTGAGATAACATCTTTCACATACTACTACAGAACATGCACGGCGCATTCACAAACAGTAGTACATGCGCTAGTATATAAATAAACGGTTTTCGGACAATGAACATAAAAATTGTATCCTCACTTTCAGAAAACCGCGACGGGTTAGACATGACCGTACATTGCGGGGCAAATATCAAACTATATTTACCCTACCGTATAATAAAACAGGGTGAAAATAAAAATAAATCTTCTAAATAAGACTCGTAAGGTTATTATCGCTGTAAGGGCTCGATTTCGGACCTGAACGAAGTTCAACTGTAGAATAGAAACGCTATCTATGATTTACTTTGAAACCATTGCTCCATGATTACAATTTAGAGGTTCTAATCTCTATCTACTGTTGAACTTGGTTTGGACCCAAGGTCAAACTCAAAGAACGGGAATAAGCTTAGTATCATGCATGGCATACAAATCATGTCTAACCAGTGGAGCGGGCGGGCAAGCGTATGCGTCTACACGTTCGGTGGTTATGACGTACCTTGATGCAGTTGCCTATCGCAGAGCTTACATATGACGAGCTGCATGGTCCCCTTCGGGCCGATGAAGGAGCGCTCGCAGAGCGGGCAGTAGCGACCGATGCGATACGCCCTACGCACGCACACACACATACGGACCGTACGCGCACAAGCACCGGAACACAGAAACACGCCATTAGTATTAAACACCGAAACCCCGCGCCGAGTGGACGGTCTCGCTTCATTCGCACGTTTGTTGCTTGTCCTCGTAACGATTGGTTTGATGTGCGGAATTTATGCTTAATGTGCATTGTATAAGGGACTATTTTTCAATCATTTGAATAGCAATGTGATACCGGTAATTTCTGTATTTTTTACACTTATTTAAAATAGAAGGTTTACGTAGCAATGCCATATAAAAAACACATAGAGAGTAAATGCGCAAATATTAACAAAATAACTAATTTACTGGCTACAAAACATACATTTTACAGCCTGTATATTAGAATCACTAGCTACAATTATAGATAATTATAATAAAAGTGTATCGAGTCCGAAGACGAGCAACAAACATAAAGTCGAGTTAGTGAACGCCGGGGAGTGATGGTACTACGCCCTTGTTAGTTAACAGTATGGATGTGAGTTAGTCGCAGCCGACTGCAGGATGACTGATGAGATGTCGACACCCATTGTCATTGATGATACAAGGCTAATTGACGCAGTACAACCATCAAAACAACAATATACTTACAGAAATACAAAAAAAATTTAGCTACCTAATGTGTATTGCATCAATTATGGAACAAATGAGAGTATTAAAATAATCAAAAAATAGGAGGAACAGTAAAGTCGGCAGATTTCTCAAAAAGACAAGCCCAGAATTTTGTTCAACTGTCTATTTAGCGTTTGCAAATAAAGCAACTTTGTATATAATGACAGTGCCAGAGAAAGTGATTCCCTCATACCAATTGGCGGTGCTTCGCATGAATGGTCCACTTTGCTGTTCTTTCTGTGAAGACTGTTTGCTTGCAAATGATTAGACTTTAATACAATAAATATACAAAGTTAAAGAAATTATTAATAGATTATAACAATCAACAAACATTCTTCAAATATGCATAAATAATAAACTTATGTCTATGGGAATGGCATGCAACTTATATGATACTGGGATGTGCTGAGTAAGAACGCTGCGTTGGGGCTAAAGTAAACATTCTGCGGGGGCCAAAATGCTACGATACCAGAGACAAAGCGGATGTCGACAGAGTGAAGGCGAACGTCGAGACGACACTATGACCAGCACGTGTTAGTCCACATCAAACACGCATGAAATGACGTGAGGACACATCAACTACCAAGACCAATTAATACGTAAACATATACACATAAACTCATTTAATGAAGTTTGTATGAAACTTTGTACTTTGTATCTGCATCCCTCGATATATACTCTTCTTTTGCGAAAGTTCAGGTTTTGTTGTGGCCCCTCTTGGCATTACTTGAAAAATAATATGAAATTATTTTTATGTTTTGTTTTCTTCATAAACAAAAATTAGCCTAACAAAAAGTTTACTCTATAGTCAAAGTACGAAAGGTAAGACGGTAATCGATTCTCCTCAAACCTTTACAGATAATCAAAATCAACTCATACTGTGGTCATTCGTTAATAGACTTTATGAATTGGCATCTAAAATCGCATCAGTTTCATGGTATTTCGAAAGATTAATGGCGATACTACATAATGATATTTCTATTTTATAATAGGTATCTCGAGTGATAAATAGTAATTATACTGTTAGCTAATTTTTTCGGTCAAAAAGTTTAGTTTGTCTCTATGATAGGTTGGTGTTTATGGTACTGGTAAAGCATTATATAATATTCATAGGATAGGAATTTTATGTACACACTTAAAATTCTATAATAATGTAATACTGCATAGAATATGGAAATTCATCCTATTATGTATTATATGACTATTTCCGGCTTTTACTATTTTTTAAGCTCTAAGATGTTTATTTGCTACGTTAGTGGTAGGTAGGTAAATACTATCTGGAGTAAAACGAAGGCTATGTCCGTAATGACAAGTTGGTTCACAGAATTCATTCCATAAAACCTTTTTTTTTTTTGTGTATTATGGAATTTTGTTCTTTTTGAGTCAATAGTATTTTTTTTAGATAGTTTGGGTGTGTAGGTGGCCACGTGAATTGCCGTGTCAGTGGCATTCAGTAAGCCCTCAAAAGTACAAGTGTACGGGCACTTGGGGCACTTATATGGAATTGATGTTTATAATGTTGATTCAATATTATAAACAGTTTTCAGATTAGTTCTTGTAAATTATTTCAATTGTTGCTAGTTTTGTCACCTTAAATTACACTTTTGTACTGTACTTCTCTAGAAATATTAAATCAACTGTCAGAACGGCAGGTAGCTTCAGAAAAGGACAAACATCTATAGTCAGAGCACATCATATTAGCTTCCATAACCAACTTTTATTTATCAGCCAGTGTAGGTCGCAGTTGACATGTAAATAGCGCGTAGTTGTGCACTATTATTATTTATTTAAACTTTATGTACATTAGTGGTACATAGGCGGACTTAATGCAATAAGGCATTCTCTACCAGACAACCTGTGGGGTGACAGACAGACTGGATTTTTTTTTGTTCTTTATTTAAAAGTGTGTGGTTGTGTACTGACCTGGCGCAGGGCGTGCACAGCGAGTGCGAGTACACCTTGTGTCCGCCCGGCCCGCGCCGCGTCTGGTGGTGCCACTCTGCCGGCCCGGGCGCCGCCGCCCCGCCGCCCCCCGCGCCGCCCAGGCCGCCCGGGGACCGCGAGCCGCACGACTTGCATACAGCACACTCTACGCAATGCCATCGACCTGGAAAGTGTGAAATAGACAATGAATTATACCGTCATCAACTGCGAGTGCTGGCCCAGTGGTAACAGCCGCGACTTACAACTTGTAGGTCGTGGGTTCGAAACCAGGCAGGTGCCTTACTTGAGTAAATTATTGTATCACCATTGCTCTCAAAACGGTGAAGGAAAACATTGTTAGGCATGTCCTAAAACCAAAACTTCAATGTCATGTGAGCGACCCGCATTGGGCCCGCGGATGGATTACGCCCCACACTCGCCGAAAGGAGGCCTGTGTCCTAGCGGTAAGAACATTATAGGCTGATTATGCTATTATATGCAAATGCATAGCCTTTGCCCAACTACAAAGAAAAGTTGTATAATATTCTGCACAATATAAAACGCACACACAATATAAAGAAGCCGAATTCGACAACTGAAAAAGCTTTTTCTTATCCTTGAATTCAGGGAAGTTCACAATAATGATAATATGGTTATTATATTGACGTCGTCTTCACATCTAACCTGATGCAGCTGAATAAAAGTATTGTACATCGAACAACTGCCTATCAGATCTCCACATACAGTTACATGGAAACACAATACCACACTTTCCCCCCCCCCCCCCCCCCCAAAAAAAAAGTGTGGTATTGTGTTTCCAACGTGTTGGGAAATCATCCAATGGCTTCTCCCGCTCTAATACCACACGGTAAGACTGATTTTCAGATATAAGGGGTACACCTTACATTAAGGATTGACAAATGCAGATGTAATTAATGTATGCAGAAAATTTCAATAAAATTCAAAGAATGTCAGTGAGTGCTCAACAGACATGAATCTAAATAAAATGCAAGTTATCTCAGTTTTCTTAAGTTAGTCTAATTGAACACTAAACTGTACAAAAATACGTCATGTATCTTCTGCTGTACGTCAATGCGCTCCCAAAATGTAGATCGCACTCACAGTACAAATATGCGAGCCTAGTAAGCTAACTTATTACTTGCTAAAATATTTTAAAATCATGTGTAGACACTTATGAGCTTCTGACTACCCATTACAGAAGACTTACTTCTGTACAGTGATTAATTTATTACTATTATAACCTAATAAGATATGCAAATACATAGAATATTAAATACGTCAGTATAAAACGCAACGAAAAAAATCCATATCTATTTTGGTGCCGTTTCGTGCAGTGCCAGACCTATCCCACTACGCTTTGGCGTTGTTAGTAAACAAACAAATTACGCTACCCAAACACGTGATACAATCAGTTAGATAACTGTTATCACACTTCCGAAAATAATGATAAGTTCCATTCATTGTTAGTAGTCGGTGCATTTGCGTATCTTTTTGTAACAAATGCAATAACAATATAACCCAGTTACGATGCTCGAAAAGGAGTTGATAATGCGCCTGATCTCCTCGGACGTGCTAGATTGCCGTCCTATTGGAGTATAATTTGTTCTATTCAAAACTTAAGAGGGAACAGGGCCTGCGATTCTCCATACAAATGTATTCCCCTTTTTTCTTCCTGAATAATGCCTCTAGAGCAATCATTTTTTTTTTCATAAAGTCAAGGTCTGCTGTTGACACGTCCCTGTCATTTTTCTTTTTTTCAGCAACTAATAAGTGAAGAAAATATGACCCTCCAAAATTGACAAAAAATGGCCCTATTTTTACCGCCGTTCATAGAGGACTACCAGACAAATGCGAAAAGTTTTAACATAAAAACTTTAATAGGGACCTAGACAGACATATTCTTTCTTAAAAATTTGGTGCCAAAAATAATTGAATCAGCTCGGTTTTCGAGGAGAAAAAAAGAGAATACGAAACGTCGATTTCGTCAAAAATTTTGTGATAAAATCGGTCTGAGTTGCAGCTGTCCCTATCGCACTCTACGGGGGCACGCTTGATGGAGCACGATGTCAATAGTTTCTTCCAATACCTCGTTTGTAAATTCCTCGCAGGCCCTGTTCCCTCTTAATGGCGGCTCGGAATACGAGGCGAGTCACTGCGTAGTAGTAAACTCATGCCATGCACAGCGTAGCAGTGGCCGGGAAGATAATTTTTATGACATACCGCTAGGCACAGTGTCCAGTCCGACGCAGTAGATGTGGAAGCCTCTGTCGCACAGGTCACAGAACAGCATCTTGTCGTCGTCTGCGGGCTGGCGGCAGGAGCAGCACGTCTTGCACTCGGCGCACTGCCACGCGTACTCGCGGCACTTGCGTATCGTGTCCGCACTCAGTTCCAGGCAAGAGGGGTGAACTGGGAATATTAAACATTATATTAGTAGTGTCTCAAGCAGTGGTTTGTAATTGGCAAGCTAAAGGATTTATAGGCTTCTTTCCTAACAGACCCCGTCAGTTAGTGCTGACATTCTTTGTGGTCCTTATCGGACGGCGAGCTACCTATTGCTCGCCGTCCGCAAGCCCGACTCCCGACGCCCAGAGCGCCTCCTACGGCGCTTACGGGCGTGAGGGCGAGAGTTGCTTCTCCTTCACACATCCTTCGTCCTCCTTCGCGAGCATTACTGCTTCGCAGAAGGTGACAGCTTCCCATACCCTTTCGCTCCGTACCATGGCCTGGATCATGGCCGGACGCGCGAGATCTCCACCGCCAATCGCCTCCACGAGGACACGGTGGTGCTCCGCCCAAGCGAGGCAGACTTCCACCGTGTCCTGCTGGCAATCTACACAATGGTGACACCCGGGTGTATCCTCCCGCCTAATCCGGAACAGCAGCCTCCCGAAACAGCAGTGTCCGGTGAGGACCTGCGTCAGGCACTGTACTCACGCTTAGCGTTGCAGTGCGCACACGTAAGGAAGCGCTCGTGCGGATGCTTGCGGTTGGCCTCGAGGCGCAGCTTGCACACGCGGCACAGCTCCACCTCCTCAATCGGCTCCTCCTTGCTACAGCTGGCTACCTCCGTCTGACTGCTGCGCTTCGTCTTTGTCAGCTTCTTGCGCTAAAATTTAGATCGTTTAAAATTTAAATATTGAAATAACACAGATTACGTAAAAAATAAGCATCTTTAAGACTCAATGACGCGCGACATTCCTATTCCGGAGTGAATCCTGATCAAAAAACCAAATTCATTTATACATAAGGTAAATGTTGATTGCCAATCTGTGGTCTGGTCAATATTTATAGGTATAACAGGACAGAGTAGACCAGAACTACTAAGTAAATACCTAACAAAAACGTGGATGAGGCGTTTCTACTATCCGTTGATGATGTATACCTTAGCAGCGTGGTGTGTGGGCACGTCGGAGTCGTCGGAGGAGGACAGCCGGCCGCCCCAGTCGGGCTCGGACTCCGAGCTCCACTCCTCCTCCACCGGCGCAGGCGGCGCTGCCAGCACCGTGTTCAGTGGAAAGTACCTGTGGGGAACATATGTGTTTAGTTACTTTTGTAAATGAAATATGTATGTATGTTTTTTTTTCGAAACTGGGTTTTTACTGGCAGAGCGAGTGATTTTGCAATATTGCGTAAAAGAACGCGTAGGTATTTAGAGAGAGCTAGGTAAGCCAAAATGTAACATAACACACGTTTAATACGCGGCTTTGGCTAATGATCAACTGTTGATTTGATAATATGCTTCAAATAAAACCATGAATTCGGCCAAATGTAACGTCCTATCGTCGTGGCGACGAGATGGTCCGTCACGCTCACGGACTCTAGGTTTTGTTAAGAGTGGTTTAAATGAGCAGCAAGACGTGCGGGTAGACGCCCGCGAAGTGCCGCAGGTTGACGCGCTCGGGCTGTGAGAGTGTTACTGTACCTCAGCTGATCGGGCGTGTAGATCCGATACGAGTGCTGGTACTGGCCCGGCAGCAAGGCGTGCGGGTATAAGCCCGCGGGGGGGCGCAGCTGCGCGCTCGTGCTGTGAGAGTGTTACTGTACCTCAGCTGATCGGGCGTGTCGATCTGATACGAGTGCTGGTACTGACCCGGCAGCAAGGCGTGCGGGTAGAAGCCCGCGGAGGGCCGCAGGTGGACGCGCTCGTGCTGTGAGTGTTACTGTACCTCAGCTGATCGGGCGTGTAGATCCGATACGAGTGCTGGTACTGACCCGGCAGCAAGGCGTGCGGGTAGAAGCCCGCGGAGGGCCGCAGGTGGACGCGCTCGTGCTGTGAGAGTGTTACTGTACCTCAGCTGATCGGGCGTGTAGATCCGATACGAGTGCTGGTACTGGCCCGGCAGCAAGGCGTGCGGGTAGAAGCCGGCGGGGGGCCGCAGGTGGGCGCGGGGGGGCGCCTGCAGGGGCACTCGCGCCCGCTGCACGGTGAGGGACTGCAGGTCGGCGCACGCACCGCGACGTAACGCGTTAGTTCGCGCGTTCCACTCGCTTGCTGACGCTATCGCTGCTGCTGCCATGTCCTGCGAAAGCAAAGCGTTGGTAATAGGGCTTCGAAGAACAGGTGATTTATTTGGCGGATATCACATTGCGACGCGCTCTGCGGGGTCGAGCGGATCTCTATTGTCTATCGTTATACTTGGTTTTATATGTAAATACGCGTTGCCCGCCTTGATCTAGTGAACTGTTATAGTTTCGAATAATGAGGGAATACAAGGTACAAACAAAGGTCTCCAATAAAAAAAAAATGTTTACATATAATATGGGATAAGAATTGGGAAACGCAAAAAATGTTGATTCTTTTACTGTCTTGGGCAGACCGTTAGTAGGCATTATACTCATTAATTAAGGCGTATATATCCGTCAAGTGGCGCCCTCATTGAATAAAAAATCGTAGCAAAGCGTAGAAAGTAAATATTAAAGAATCCTATGTTGTGTTTACTAAAAGAGGATAAACATTTTTAGTTCTGTTATAACAACGTAAAAATACCTTATTCTCTTTGTAACAAACGCAACATAGGATTCTTTCATCTTTATTTTCTATGCTAAGATATGATTTTTTATTCAATGAAGAATGAGTTTTTACTTATGCGGAGGTAGGCCCTTAATAGCTATCCAACTGGAACCTACCTGTCTAGTCTTCTCGGGGTCAACTTTCGGCAGTTCAGGCTTATTTTCCACTATTTTCTCAGCCTTCATCTCCACCTTGATTATCCTCTCTTCAGGTTTAACGTCTTCCGACGGTTCCTCGGCGTGAAGCTGCCTCTGCCGCTGGTGCGACCGATACTCTTCATATTTGTGAGGGTAGTCTGACAACATTATGTCTAGGACATCGCTGGCGTCTACAGCGGTGATACCTGTTGAAGGGAAATGAATGAGATATGCAGTAAAAATTGAAATTAGGTTGATTAAGAAATAACAGAATGAGACTAGTCTTCATCTTTGAGCAATTTACATAATAATAAGTAATTGTAGTAAGAATCAATGTTACCATGTCAATGCTTGGAAGAAGCCTATGTCCAATTGAGTGAGAGACGCCAGACCGTGGAAAGTCTAAGACCAGACATAGTGAACTATTGAGGGAGTTTAATATTCTAGTTAAAAAAAATAAGTTATGGTTACTTACCGAGGTCGCACAAAGCTTCAGTCACGAGACCTTTACTGAGAACGTAGTCTCGTTCCTCGCCAGTGATTGTTCGCCTCTTCAGTTCCGCGTAGCGCCGCTTGAAGCTCTTCACTCCTAAGAACATCGCCACTTGCTCTTGTATCATCATCACCTGTAACATTAAATACAGAATATTAAAACTACTGATCCGATTTGGATGAGGGTTTCGTTATTCAAATGCATATTTTTCAAGGCAGGTTTTATATTAGGATCGTTTAGAAGGTTTTACATGAGGATCTGATGAAGAACTTCGGAGATAGACAGTGGAACTCTTCAATAACTGACAGCAAATGACTCGCGATTACTGCGATCGTTTGTCTATGTATTGTTTACACAATTTAATGGGGAACCACAACTAAAAAGTGAAAAATAAAAAACATTTTTGACAAAAAATAGTTCAGGATAAATTTATTATTTACTATTCTGGGTTCTTTCACATTGTTTTTAGTATATTTTATGAAGTCGTATTAATTTAGTACCTTATGTTCAACATCAGCCTTATCAGGAGGCGGCCACGTGTATTCCTTTACATCCGCTGCCGTCCACACCTTATTACTGTAAAGAACATTAAACACGTATTACAATATTGTCTTACTAAACACAATAAAATTAAGAAAAAATTTAAATTGTTTCCGCTAATTACCTGTCAAACAAATCGGCGAACTTCGATTTCTTCAATTTACTGCTCTCATTCGTCGAACTCTTCACTGAACTTTGAGAATCTTCATCAAGCAAGTGCGAAGGTCTAAAAAAAGAGTCTTTATTTGAACGATAAAACTTCACAATGTTGCCAGTATTGCCTTTTTCATGATCTTTTAGGAGTCTGACCCGAAACACCTGATAACTACAACTTCAGTAAATAAAAAACTCAATATCTTTTTTGTTGTTTTTGATATATGTTGTTGTTGACATATTTTTGTTGTTGATATTTATTTTTTATTATTGCTTAGGTTAGTATAGCGTGGGAACCCCTTCAGCTAGATAGACCCAATGAACTTAGAAAAGATGCTGGGGCAGACTCGATGGGGAGTCAAAGGATCGAGTGTTGTAGCGTAGATAGGAAGAGACCAATGTACATCAGTGGACTGTGATATACAGAGATGATTGTTGAAAATCAACCCATTCTACAGGAAAAGGTATTTTGTTTTATCTAGACGATATAATCGTACTCACTTGGCGGGCGTGGCGTTGTCGTCCATCATGCATGTCTCCTCCTCGAAGAGCTGCACTGTCGTGGTTGCGGGCCCACACACACGTCCGTAGATGCCCAACGTTTCCTGAAACATAGCATATTGCTAAAGATACAAGACAAACACACCGATCCTATAACATTGACTTAGCTGGCATTGTACTGAACAAGCTAATTCATGCTAAGTCTATGTAGACAGACTTATCCATAAAAATCTCTGAACAGTTTAGCAAATTCAGAATCTGCTTGACAGATGCTAAACAGGTAGATTTTTATGAATAAGACAAAATGTGCAAGAGTAGCAAAATTTCAACCAAGCATCTGTCGACTTTTATGGCGCGCTCTCCCCAGCTAGGACGTGGCCTACCTTCATGTACATGGCGCCTCGGCCTCCGCCCCGGCCCCGGCCGCGGCCGCGGGGCGTGCGCCCCCGGCCCCCGCGCGCGCCGCGGCCACCGCGCCCCTTCCCCGAGCCGCCAGCCTCCGGTGTTTTCCCTGAGTCCTCTGACTTCGAACTCTCAAGCTCAACCTTCACATCCGGGGTTTCACCGGTCGAAAAATTCCCTGACGAAATCCGTCTTCTACTTGATAATGGCGTTACGCAGACACTTGGCATTTTGTCGAGAGCCTCCGTCATGCGTGGAAGTTTGATTCTAGAGCTGGTGGGGTCGATCTCGACGGCGGCGGGCCGGTCTTCGGGCTCGTCGGCAGGCTCGATCACCACGATGGTTTCGAGCTCTGTGGGCGGCGTGGCATCAGCGCGGCGACCACCGCGACCTCTACCTCGGCCGCGCGGCTTCTGCAGTATCGTCGGCCTGTCCCTGGAAACATTTGTAAATAACGTTATTTATATCGTAATGTTTTATGGGATAATAGAAAAAGAAAAATTATTCATGGTTAGAAAAATATATATTCACCTCATAAGACGAAGCGACCGCTGCGGCCGCTCCTCAAGGGCGGGAACAGGCAATTTGACGGCGGGTTTCGCACCTTCTGATACGGGCAATTTCCGTGGTCGTCCACGTTTCTTAGGCTGTGGTGTTAACTCCACTGGTTTAGGAACTTCAATGATCTCTGGAGGTTCTTCAGAAGGCTTCACTTCTAGAGGATCCTGAGAAACCTCTTCTGCAGCAGTTCCAAAATCACGGTAGTCCGAGTTCTCGTTTATTATCATCTCCTGTAGTTCTGGATGGGAGTTTTCTACGGGAGCAATTTCAACTGCATCAGAATTACTCCCTGAGGCATTTAATTCTATATCTGTAGCCACAGCTTGAGCTTTCTCTGAGCAATTTGTATTATTATGCAATGTTTGCATTTGTTTTGCTTGTAAATTAGACAAAATATTGTGTAATTTTGAGTTGCCATTCTTTGAACAGTTTTCGTTGTTTAGTAGTGAATGATTTACAGTCCTTACTCCTTGTTTTAGATCTAAACTACTCTTTGTAGGTGATGGTGGAGAAGCTTTTGAAACAGGAGTAATAGTTAAGGATTTATTGGACAGAAGCTGCCCTAATTTTAATCTCTTTGTTTGTAAAAGAGATATATCAGATTCTTTATTTTGAGGAGGGCTAGTTTCTGTGGTTGAGGGTCTCTTGCCCACATTTCGCCGAACAATAGGGGTCTTCTCAGTATTTTCTACTATCCTTGAGCTTCGTAATCGTTTTCCTGTTGATAAATTTAATGAAGTATCCACAGCTTGCTTTCTTCTGTTATTTACATATTTTTTCGGACTTTGCTTATCATTAATAATATCTTGAGTATTCTCAGTGTAGTTTTGTTGTGTGTCCGGCCTTTTTACATCTTCAGTAATTATTTTAGCTGAGGAACCATGGTCAGTCTTATTTATTTTTAATATTATTCTTGGAGAATCTTGACCAGAGCTTTGACTTGTACCTTTATCAGATATGGTGATTTCTAATGGTTTAGTAATGCTCTCATTTGCTTTATCACTATGGTCCTGTATTGTACTCAAACCCGAATCTAATGATTTATTTGAATCATTGATCTTATCAGGAGTAGAACTTCTTTTCTCTAATTTTACAATATTTGTTTTATCTGAACTTGTATTTCCAGACCCAACCAAGTGATCACTATTTACAATACTTTTATCATTTTTCTCAGCTGGCAAAGCATAATTCACTATTGGAGACACTTCAAGACTCTTATCTAAACTATTTTTTGTATTTTCTAAAAGTTTTTTCAGCAAGGTACAATTTTGTACTGATGTAAATTTCTGTCTTCCTAGTGCTTGCATCATACTGGACTCTGTATATGCAGTAGTAGTTCCATAGTTCATATTCTTGTGGTCTTGGCTGGTGGGACTTGCTTTTACATCATTAGGCTCCTTTTGAGTACTTGTCTCAGGAACTAGAGATGCTGTACCACTTTCAGGCGTTGACTCTGATTGTGTATGCTTTTCTTTTTCTAACAAGACCGGTGCCTTAATTACGGATGGTTTTTCATCGCCTTCTTTACCCTTTTCAATTGAATCTGGTATGCAGTTTTGTTTGGCCTTTTCTTCAGCAGAATGGTCCTTTACTGAAGATAATAAATCATTGACAGGTCCACCACTTTTTTTAAGATTCTTGTTGTCCAGGCATATTTCTGATTTCATTTCTAATGCATTAGCTACCTTCTTTTTTGGCGACAAAGATAATCTTTCTTCACTTATATTGTTACAAGCATGTTCATGATTGTAATTCTCTGACATGGTTTTCATATTTATTTTCATAACCAATGGAGGCTTCTTTGTTACTGTCTTTTCCCCAGAGTCATCCTTAGGTTTTGAAAGTTCAGCTTCTTCAGGTCTCACAACAGGTTTTATGTTCAATTTGGTTACAACTGGTATTATGGGACTGTGGCCATCAATCTTTAAATGTTCTTTTTTAGGGGATGAGGGTGAGATACTTTCTCCTGGTTTTACTAATGGTTTAATATTTAGTTTAGTTATAACAGGAATGCTTTGTTCACTTGATGAAACTGCCTTAGATGATTCGTCCAAGCTATCAGGTTTTATGATAGGTTTAATATTAATTTTTGTAACCACAGGTATGTGATCTCCATTATCATCACTAGAGTTCCCAGTCTCTGATGATTGATTTTCTGAATCTTTTAATGTTTCTTCATTTTGGGGCTTAATTATAGGCTTAATATTAATTTTAGTAACAACAGGTATACTATTTTCATCAAGGTCAGCATTCAATTCATCACAGTCTTTTTTCTCTGAAGAATTCTCTTCAGGATTCTTTATTGGTTTAATATTTAATTTAGTTATTTTAGGTACTTCATCTACACTAGAATCTACATCATTATCTTTAGGCTTTATTACAGGTTTTATATTTAATTTTGAAACTACAGGAACTTTATTATCAAAGTCCTCGGAGGACTCTCCACTGTCCGTAGGTTTCAAAATAGGCTTGATATTCAATTTTGTTACTACAGGGATATGTTCAGGGCTGTCAGACATTACTGAAGACCTTGTTACAGGTTTTATTGTAATTTTAGGCACATGCTGACTTTCTTTGCCTTCAGCTGATAAAGAAAATGATTCAGTGGATATCTTAATCTTAGGTACTTCACCTTCTCTATTAGGTGTTTCTGGGGGTTTCAACGGTTTTATAGTCAGCTTTGGACTCAGTGGCTGACTTTCTGATTTTGATACTGTTTTAATTGTCAATTTTGGAATTTTCTCAGGTTGCATGTCTGAAGATACTTCAGATTGGCTAATTACCATCTTCAATTTAGGTTCTTGTTCCTCTTTTTCATCCTGTTGAAAACCTTTTATTGTAACCTTAGGAACATTTTTTTCAGTATAAAATTTACCTTCACTTTCAGTGCCAGGCTTTCCTAGTTTTATAGTAACCTTTGGAACTACATCTGAAGGCCCATGATCTGAAGTAGATGCTTGGTCTGATGTACTAGTTTCATCATTTTCAGAATATTCTGATTCTGAAATTTCACTACTGCTGGATTTTCTGTGGATGTCATTTATTTTCTCTGGTGGTTTAAGAATTGGCTTGATATTTAATTTTGTTATACAAGGTAACTGTTCTTTTGCATTTGATCTAGCATCCCCATCTACTGCATGTTGTGACCTCGTTAATTTTTCATTAATATTTTCTGGTGGTTTAAGAATGGGTTTAATGTTTATTTTAGTCACACTAGGTATGTGCTGAATTTTGTCAGTGTTATCATCTGAACCTTGTTCTACAGGTGGTCTAATAGGTTTTATTGTTAGTTTTGGTACAGGTGATTTCATTTCATCTGGTTGTTTTAATTTGATGGTTAATTTTGGAACCTGTTTAACCTCTTCTTCATGACCTACACTGTTTTTACTAATACTGCTGTGTTCTGTCTCTAATTTTGATTCAGGCAAACTTGACATGGATAAGTTAAGCTTAAAAGGTGGAACCTTCTTTTGATCTTCTTGCACCTCTTTACTCCTTTTTTCTGGTTCAGAATTCACAGAGGTTGATACAATTGATGCACTTGCGGGTATACTTTCTTGTGTGGGTAAGACTTCATTTTGAGGACGTTCAAAATCTTTTGTGTCCTTGTGTTTGTCTTTGTCAACATCACTGATAATATCTTCTATATCATTTACTTTGATGTTGGTTTCAGGCTCAACTGAACTTTGTGTTGGCTTACTACTTATTTCCTGTAGTGTATTACTAGAATTGGCATCAATATTAGTATTGGCATCAGCTTCTGGTTGTATAGGTAGAACTTGATCACTATCATCATGCTTTTCCACCTCCTCTTGTTTTGGTGGATGACAATGTTCTACACTGGATTGGGAATGTTCTTCAGAGCATACTGCTTGTTCAGGAGATTTAACTGGCTTCTCAGGTACACAGTTACTGACAGATTGTTGCATCAATGTTTCATTGTTTTCTTGAGATTGTGAGATACTAAAGGTATTTGAAGATTCTTTATGAGGCTCAGGCAGGGGTAATGAGTGGTTATCAGATGAAGTTGACTGACACTGATCCTTATCTGATTGGATAGCTGACTGATTAATAGAAGGCTCTCTAATACTAATATCAGTATTAACTTTTTGTCTAATAAGCTTAATTCTTTTATGAGGACTGACAGATGTTTCTGCTTTGCAGAAATTAATTTCACTTACATTTCTAATCTCTTCTGGTTTTACTTTACCATGTATTGTGGGCACAGCATCAGAGGAACTTGTCACATCCTTGGTGATATTTTCACTACTAGTTTGTTCAGTAGCAGGTGAATTTACAAATTGAGAATCAACTGTCGAGGACACTGTAGAGTCAGGTCGTCGGTCACTTGGTGCTGGCCTTATGAGCCGCCGTCTGAGTGGTGACCGTACCTGTGGTTCCACGAGTACTGCTCTACCTTCACTAACACTACTATCACTAGACGTTGATTCTGCACTTTCTACAGTCACATTGTCCCTGTTATCACTGGATGACACCAACTTCACTGTTCGTTCCTGTGTTTCACACTCACTAATGTCTGAAATGTTTTGCACAGTCTTTTCTTTACTGCTGGAAGGAATATTAGGTGGAGGGCAACTAGCAGGTGCCTCAGGTACCACATTTGACACAGCACTTTCTTCTGGTTGAGAAGACACTGTAGGTTCATTATCCTCGGGCAATGATGAACTTTCTGGTTCGTCTTGTGCCTCGGGTATCACATTTGGCACAGCACTATCTTCTGGTTGTGTAGACACTGCAGGCTCATCCGGTTCAGGCATAGAGGAACTTTCTGGTAATGACGTTGCCTCAGATACCACAATTGACTCAACACTGTTTTCAGGTTGAGTAGGCACTACAGGTTCATCATTTTCAGGCAAAGATGAACTTGCTGGTACTGATGTTTCACAACTCTCAGAAACCTCAGGTGCCTTATTTGACACAGCACTATCTTCCACTTGTGTAGACACTGCAGATGAATCATTTTCAGGCAAAGATGAACTTTCTGGTATTGACGTTTCACAACTCTCAGAAGCCTCAGGTGCCTTATTTAACTCAGCATCTTCCACTGGTGTAGACACTGGAGGCTCATTACTCTTGGGTAAAGATGAACTTTCTGGTATTGATGTTTCACAACTCTCAGAAGCCTCAGGTGCCTTATTTGACACAGCACTATCTTCCACTTGTGTCGACACTGTAAGCTTATCACTCATAGGCAAAGATGAAATTTCTGGTACTGATGCTTCACAACGCTCAGAAGCCTCAAGTGCCTTATTTGGCACAACACTATCTTTCACTTGTGTAGACACTGCAAGTTCATCACTCATAGGCAAAGATGAACTCTCTGGTATTGATGTTTCACAACTCTCAGAAGCCTCAGGTGCCTTATTTGAAACAGCACTATCTTCCACTTGTGTAGACACTGCAGGCTCATTATACTTAAGCAAAGAGAAACTTTCTGGTAATGATGATACACCACTAACAGGTGCCACATTTGACACATCACTGTTTTCAGATATGGTGGATACTGCAGGTTCATCTCTCTCAGGCAAAGAGGAACTTTCTGGTATTGATGTTTCACAAGTCACAGATGGCTCAGTTTCTTTATTAGACACAACACTATATTCCTTCTGTGTAGACACTGCAGGCTCTTTACACTGAGGCAAAGATGAACTTTCTGGTACTGAATCATCACAACTAATAGATGCCTCAAGAACCACATTTGACACAGTAATGTTTTCAGGTTTTGTTGACACTGCGGGCTTATCACCTTGAGACACAGGTGAACTTTCTGGTAATGAATCAACACTGTCTGGTTTTGGAACACCATATGATGTATCACTGAGAGATGGGGATTCTGGTTGCGAATCACTGGCAGCTTGAAGCGATAGTTCACTTTCGGCACTGTCGACAGATACTACGACGGCCAGGGGAGAGTTGTTGTCGCGATTCTTAGATGATTCTTGTATGATATTCGAGTGTTCACTTGTGAGTTCGAGCTCGTCAAATTGCGTGTCAACAGATTCTTCAGCTAGCGGTATCCGCTTCGGTGCGCCCGGTCCATCGACGATTTCATCTATCATATCCAATATCGCTTCGGTGCTTGTGTTGACATCTTGCGCCGACGGCGACGGAACGCTGTCGCCGTCGAAGTTGTCCTCCGACATCGCGGGAGTTTGGCACGACGGCCGTGCTTCGGATTGCTCCTGCTGGAAACTACTAGTTGCATTGACTTCCTCGGCCACTCCGACGTCCTTTTCCCGCGCCGATGCACGGCGGGAAGCGTTCGTCGCTGTGCCCGCATCATCTTCTGAACTCTCCATTATCTACTGTTTTGCGACGCTGACATAACTGAAATATAAAACGCTCGCTGTGTGATATTTACGTTACGAACGGATAACCTGGCGACGTGCGAGATTGACAAGCCACAGCACGGAGCCACAGGCACCATTCTAATTCACCATAACGCTACAAAATTTCGTTCACGGGGTCCACAGCGTTGATTATATACCTACACATGTACTTTAATTTCATATTCACGACGTTTAGATGTTATCCGAGTACGCGTTAGGTCTTGGAAAGTATTCAACAGCGTAAACCGGCAAACAAAAAGCTTGTATACGCCATTTTTAAAACCAAAGACATGGCAGGTTGGGACGTACGGGCCAATAAAAAATATCCTATACGGACAATTCGGCCATTGTCGTGTTGGTAAACTGCATGAAGCCCATAGATCGCTCCACTTGAGCTTTTAGCTTGTAAAAGAGTAATAAATATGTCTTTCCACATGTGTTAAAACGAGTCAGACAATAATTTTCTTTAGTTCCAGGAGAATTATTTATGGTGGCAACAATGTCATACATCTTTCTATTGAATGTTGAGCAACACGAATACACGATACGCGTTTTGCGCGTCATGTTGTTATGCGTTGAGTTATTTTAGTGTTAATTTATTTTTTATTATATTAAGTACGTGTCAAACAATAATTGACATTTTTCGATATCTAGTTTTAGTATAGGCAAGCTAGTTTAAAACGTGTATTTTCATTCAACTATAAACAGAAATCATTTTCAAATGAAATTAGTAGTTAGTTTAGTTAGTCGATATAGAATCGATACAAACGTAGTGTTGCATAGTCTTTGATCGATACTTTGTGCTCAAAGTTCAGCCAAATAGTACCTAGGTACGTACGTACGACTTTTTAGTCTTGGAACAGCTTTGATTTCAAGGCAGGCCATGGGCAGACCAAGTTCAGCCGTCTCAATAAATGCTATACATGATACCTGGGAGCGTGCGGGAACTTTATATGGCGGCACATAAATGTCAATGTCAAGTATTTATGCAGTAAAAGTTGCGGATTTCACTCACTAGATGCCAGTCTACGTTATGCATGCTGCATGTGTGCATAGTGCGTGTGTGTATACATAAAAGGCACGGAAATGTCAATGACAAGTTTTTAAAGTGTATAAGTTTTGGATTTACTCCACTAGATGGCACAGATTACGCCGTGCACGTTCCCTATTACTAAGCCTCTGCTGTCCATCCGTCCATCCGTCTGTCTGTCAGTGGGCTGTATCTCATGATCCGTAATAGGTAGTTGCAATTTCCACAGAATGTGTATTTCTGTTGCTGGTAAAAATACAAATAATCAAAATAAATTAAAAATGAAAGGGACCTACTAGAAATGTGTTTTTTTTAATGCTTTTTTGCTCGATTTTAATGGCAACAAGTAGACGCGTATAACCTTGTACGATGGTACGGCCGGAACCCTTCATGCGTGAGTCCGACTCGCACTTAGTCGGTTTTTTTTATATTTAGAGCTGATTTATCACTAGTTAGATAACGTTTACTTATAAATAATAACTAAGACGGTTTGACATATTTTCAATACAAAAGCTGGCAAACGGCAATTTTTATACCTCGTATAAAAAAGAAATCACATTAGAATAAACGAGCTCGTATCGTAACCAAGAAAAGCCCTTTTTATTTAGCCGTTTATTATAAATTTCTTACGTAAACCATGGCAAATAGCGGATAGCGTTTCCTGCTATCCTGCATGGGATTATTATGTTTAGGCAAATGTATTCTATTCTATTCTATATTTTTATATGGCAAGCAAAGCCGATGTCGACTATTCTGCCAATGTCCAAAGTTAAATGGAAGAGCAAGTATGTTATAATAATAAGTAATTTACAGAACTGGAACTTTAGACAACAACTAAATTCTTCGATTACAGTTGACACTTGTTGGGTTAGTACTGGACTGAAACAAACAACAAAAATAAAAAATACATAAATAATATAATTGTTAACACATAAAAGATACGTTGCATGCCACATACAGATAGACGGTGCTTTGAAGACTCATAATTTTATATTATTGTGACGAATGAAAATCATAAGCGCCACAAGGAGTTCTGGAGAGGAAAAAGTCAAAAGAGAGGGGAAATTTATTGGGAGAGGGATCTTAAATTTAAGGAGACGACGGTATAAATCAAGCGAGGGTAAATTATTTGTACATTCAAAAAAAATGTAATCCAAGGTACCCTCGCTTAATCCGCACTCGCAGAGAGAGGAGTCACGTACACGGATTTTATGAAGAAAGACGGGGGTACAGCAGAAACCTAAACGGATTCTACAGATTACGGAAATAGCAGTTTTGGAAACCTTTCTGAAGCCAAAGAACCATGGTTTTGGATTTACGACCGGTTGGACAGCATGGAAAAATTTGCCTTTCTTCCTACTAGATATATCCCAATGCTCCTGCCATGAACTCAGGAGATTCAATTTTGGAAGGGACAACAAGTCATAGCTCAGGTGCGTATTATGTGAGAGATCAGCCGTTACAGATGAACAGGCATTTTTAGCCAATACATCAACACATTCATTACCCTTAATGCCACAATGACTAGGTATCCAAACTAACTGAACATCCCTTTGACTACTAGCACACGCCAGTAAAGCTTTTTTAATTTTTAAAATCAAAGGATTATGTAATTTACTTTTAAACGGACTTTGTGCTAAGGCCTGCAAACAAGTTCAGTGGCTGTTTTAATTATTCGTTTATTGATTCCTAGTGGATATTGTGATGTAAAATTGGTGTAGTTTTGTGTCTCAAGTGTTTACGCCACTGGACAATATGTGGAATCATTGAAACAGGCCCGATCTCGGTAAAATAGAGCTGAGAATTTTATTGTAGTATTGACTACCTCAGTGAAGTTTGCCGAGAAGGCTGTCTCAACACATTTGTTGCCAATTACTGCAAAAAACATTAGAATGTGTTACATTTGCATTCTAATGGGAAAAAAGTAAAAATACACTACTAAAGACAAGGCGGTATGGTTTATGACCTTAGCCTAAAAAAAAAAGCCTGCCCGACAAAGGGAAGGGAGGGCGAAAAAAAAAAAATTGTTGACAATTTGACATTTATATTTTATTGTGGTCCCATATATTAAATTACTCTTTGGTGGTCCCATGCCATTATTATACTCTTTGTCCCATGCTCCCATGTTCATTATTGGGAAAGTTTATACTCTTTGATTATTGGAGTAAAGAAAATGTGCGTGATTTGATTGACTAGCGAATACTTAATTGTGTTCCACTCTACAACGCTACTTTAAAATTATTTTGAGTGTATTTGTTTGTAGCCGATTTAATAACACGCACTATGACTACAATCAGACCATTTACGTGTGAAGATATGTTAAAATTTAACAATGTGTAAGTGTGTAAATTCCAAATAATTATTTTACTGTTTATTTTTTTATTAAATTGACCAATCAAAATAAAAAAAAATATTCTTAGAATATAACACACTACGTTATTAACCACTTGATTGTTAACTCTTCATAGGAATTTGGATCCTCTGACCGAAACATATGGGTTATCATTTTATACTCAGTATTTGGCACACTGGCCCGAATATTTCCAAGTTGTAGAGGCACCAAGTGGAGAAATAATGGGATACAGTAAGTGATAGTGTCACAGTCTTTAGAAGTTGAGAACTATTTTTTTATTGTGTAAATATTTGTAGCATCGTAGGACTCATTATTTTATACTTTCAGTAATGGGAAAAGCTGAGGGTCATGGTGACAATTGGCATGGTCATGTGACAGCCTTGACTGTTGGTCCTGAGTACAGAAGACTAGGCCTTGCTGCAACTCTTATGAATATCTTGGAAGATGTGTCTGAGAAGTAAGTTTCCCTAAAATATTTGTAGCAGTTTTTTATTATTACATATATTTATAGGTTCACGTTTGACCACTATCTCACCTGATGGTCAAATGGAGCATGCTTAGAAGTAACCTATTCAAGTAGTTACCATAATGGAGATCCGCCAAAAAAGCCCCAGGACCGGTGCAAAATAAATGTGTCTCAGATTTTAGTGTAATAATAGTAGAAATACTGTAAAGTATCGCTGTTGCCAAATTCGGTGGCTAACATAGTTTTTTTGGCTGGTGAAGTTTCTTCTGTGCTAGATGTAAATTTTAAGGAAAAACCTTTCTGTGTTCCGTCCTTAACTGTTGATATTCACAACCTGAGTATGTTTTTTTATATGTGGCATACTTATGTGTAAACAATAAATGAAATATAATGATAAAAGATTTAATTTTTGTAAGTAGATTTTAACAACACTTTTACACATCAACATTTTTTTTTGTCAGTTTATGCTAGATGAGGCCTGTGTTTCCTAGGTGACTACCCTGAGAAAGAAACTCCGAAACAAACTCAGAAGTCAAAGTATCTTTTAAAGTGTTCAAATACCTACAATATGGGTACTGGTCAAATCATATGAGAACCAAGTATGTTAATGTCTGAAATGAGCTTTTGAAGAAAGCAACACTGCAAGCATTTGTCAGCTATTGTGAAGCTCAACTCAGAACTTTGAGGAGCTCAATGAACCGACAAACAATACCAAAGTAAGGAAATTTGAATAGGCTGCAAAAATAGGTACTCTAACTACCAGACAATCATAAAATCTACGTGAATATAGATTTACATAATTCTCGCATTCACATTATGCTGTATGAGGATGAGGACCATGCAGCTTATTGTCTGTAATGGTCTTTTGAAGAAAGAACCACACATATTTGAGTGGATCAGGGCCTCAATTCTGTAACTTTGAGTTAAGCAACACGCCATCGACACTATCGACACACAACAGACATTATTTTGCCACTGTTGCAAATTTAGTATTCTGCAAAAACTTTAAAATGATATTGACACATTATAGTAGACCAGACTACCAATTATTACAATAGTCTTATTATGGCGTTTCAATGGCACTACAGTGGCAAATCAAAGACCATAAATAATTTATAGAAAACCAAATGTCAATGACTATTCTATTGAGACACCACTGACACACTATTGACAAGTTAGTTTTTTACAGTATTGGCACCCTGAGCCTTTATACAAAATACTTTTCTGTTAATGTTAACGCTAATGCTTCCTGCAAAATGTATGGCAAAAACATTACTGGGCGTGAGTCACGTGACAGTTCTCTGTCTAACACTAAGTGCAAAACGTCATTGCCATTCATTTTGCACAAAGCGTTAGCGTTAACGTTAACAGAAAAGTATTTTGTCTAACCCCCCTGTCCAGTCAGTGCAAGCAATAGTCGAATAGTTCAACTTAGAACTACTAAGGAGCTCAATGACTCAATGTACCATACCAAAGAAAGGACATTTCGGTAGGCCGCACAAGTACTCAAACTGTCAGACAACATTAAAAATTACTGGAAAAAGGAGGGAGGAGGGGGGTTATTAGATTAAATATATATGTATGTTTATTATTGCATGTAGCTGAGATGAGAATGCTAAGAGCGATGTGTGGTGTTACGCGCATGGATAGAATTAGGAATGAGTATATAAGAGGAAGTCTGAAAGTGGCACCGCTGACTGAAAAGTTGTGTGGAAATCGGTTGTCGTGGTATGGGCATGTGATGCGGAGGAATGAAGAAAATGTCGTGAGGAAAGTCTTGTGTATGGATGTGGATGGCTATAAGAGTAGGGGAAGGCCAAAGAAACGATGGTTGGACTGTGTGAAAGAGGATATGGGTAAAAAAGGGGTGACTACAGAGATGACGACTAATAGAGGAGTATGGAAGAAAAAGACATGTTGCGCCGACCCCAAATAAATTGGGATAAGGGCAGGAGAATGATGATGATGTTTATTATTAATATATATATTTTCGTTCACGTTTTTTTTTTTAATATTTCTACTTGGTATTGCTTTGTTTGTTTTTTTTTCTATGCACCTGCCATATTATCTCTCCACCACCCTTGGTTGACTGGTAGAGAATGCCTAAGGCATTAAGTCCGCCTTTGTACTTTAGTTGCATGAAGTGTAAATAAATAATAAAAATAATAATAACCCACATAGTCCTTACATTTGCAATGAATAAGTAATAAACAAAATATATATAATACTGTTACGTCGAACGTATTTCACTGGAACGTTCGAGAATGTAGTCGAAGTTTCCAGAAGTTTCCACTACGTTCGAGAACATTCCATTGTGGTACTGTGCAGAAGTTCATAGATGTTTCTAGAATATTCCAGTATAGGATAGTTCGACAATGTTCTAGAAACTTCCATGACTGTATAAATAGGCCGGACGGCGGGCGAATGAGTCAGTCTGTTTTCGACTACGGATGCGAACGGAAGTGAATACAAGCGATTACGAAGAGAATAGTGATTATTAGCGATTTAGTGTTTATGTAAATAAGTTGTTGAGTTAATAAAGAATATTTGGTTAATCAATTGGTGTAAAATAATTTATCCCATACCCAGGTCGTAACAAATTGGTGTCAGAAGTGAGGGATAAATTATGCCGATTTTACCAAAGGACGACACGGAGGGTATTTGTACAAGGAGTCAACGACAGCAAGACATGGATCAGAGGCGGTTTGGAGATTCCCCGATACAGAGGTGGTGCTCAGCCTGCGACAGAGCCAGTCGCTGGCCCATGTGGAGTTCTTCAGCACCAGCGGTGCCAGACTTGTCTGCGCTAATGGTGCTGTTGCAGGAACAGGCTCGCCGTCAAGAGGAGCAGGTCCGCCGCCAAGAAGAGCAGGCCCGTCGGTTGGAGGAGAAGCTTCATCAAGATAAAGGTGAGCAGGCCCGCCGCCAAGAAGAACAGGCCCGTCGAATGGAAGAGAAGCTTCAACAAAATAAAGAGGAGCAGGCCCGCCGCCAAGAAGAGCAGATGCTCCTCATTAAAGACCTTCACTCAACACTTGGCAAAGAGTTCAAGGTGATGAAGGAGCAGGTTCACCAGCATGATAATCGCATCTCAGAAGCTGAAGTTCAGATTGCCGGGGTGAAGAAGGCTTTAGGTGAACTTAGGGCTGGAGACGGGGTTGTGCCTTCAGTGGTTGCTGCACCTTCGGCACGTGGATTTAAGGTGCCGCCTTTCGACGGAACATCTTCATGGTCGGCCTACAAAATTCAATTTGAGGCCGTTATGAAAGCGAATGGGTGGACCAAAGACCAAGCTATGACCGCGCTCACCTTAGGCCTCCGAGACCAGGCCCTAGCCATACTTGAGGCTCTTGGCAAGGATGTGACCTACGAGCAGCTGCTGGAAGCGTTAGAGTCCAGATACGGCGACGCGCACTTAGAGCACGTATTTCGCGCTAAGTTAAGGGATCGCGTTCAACATAGTGCCGAGAAACTACAGCAGTGGGCCTTGGAAGTTGAAAAGTTGGTTCGGAAAGCATACCAGTCCGACCCTGCACTCATCAATGGCTATCTGGTACAGGCGTTCGTCGACGGAATACGTGACTTGGAAGTTAGAGCCGCTGTAAGACTTGGGCACCATGAGACACTGAAGGACGCCTTGGCCCATGCCTTGGAAGTAGAGGCAGTGAGGCAAGACCATCGAACACACCGTATCAGGGAGGTTGTGGCATCACCTGTACGCGATCGTCCGCAAGGATATAGCCCTAGATGTTACACTTGTGGAGAAAGGGGTCATCATCGGTCAAGATGTCCAAAGCGCAGCTCACTGAGAGAAGATCAATCCCAGCAAGAAAGGGCAACTGATACGACTGCCCAGCAACAGCAGGTAAACGAGTAAACGCCAGGACTGTGGGGCGGGTGTTGGCTGGTATTGAAAGAGCCCCGAGGATCTCGATCTCACAGGCCCATGACGGAAACAGCCTGATCATCAAAGGCGAAGTCAACGGAAAACCATGCAAAGTGACGTTGGATACTGGAGCTTCTCACACGGTCGTCAATTCTCACCTAGCAAGTCGGTTCCTTGGGGACTTCTTCAATAACCACGACCGTATACAATTACTGACAGCTACCGGTCAGCACATAATCGTCCGAGGCAGGAAGGAGGTGGAGTTAAAAATAGGTAACAAAATCTATCGGCATAATGTCATCGTGGCCGACATAGTAGACGATTGTATCCTGGGATTAGACTTCATGCGGAAACATCGTTGTGAGATCGACGTTGATCAAGGAGTATTGAAGTGTGGTAAAGAGGAAATCTTCATGGAAGGTGTACCATCAGGAAAAGTGTTCCGCTTGAAATTTGACGTGTCAACACTTTTGGAAAACTGCGATTTAACGGAAGTAGAAATGGATAAGGCTAAGAAGATGTTACTTCAGTACGCCGACTCTTTCTCTACAAATGATGCTGACATAGGAAGAACAGGACTGGTTCAGCACAAAATTAATACTGGCATCGAGTTACCAATCCGTCAACGACCAAGCAGATTGCTGGTTGCACGTGAAAAGGAAGTGGAAATGATGATTGAGGGTATGGTGAAGGACGGTGTTATAGAGCCTTCATCGAGTCATTGGTGTTCTTCTGTGGTCCTGGTGAAGAAAAAGGACGGCAACACGCTTTTGTGTGGACTATCGACGATTGAACGACGTCACGAAAAAGGACAGTTACCCACTACCTAGGATCGACGACACATTGGATACACTGACTGGAATGAGGTGGTTTACCACGCTAGACCTGGAAAGTGGCTACTGGCAAGTGGAAATAGACCCTAAGGATAAGGAGAAAACTGCATTTTCAACAGGAAAGGGGCTATGGCAGTTTAAAGTTATGCCATTCGGATTGTGCAATGCTCCTGCGACATTTGAAAGGCTAATGGAGCAAGTACTTGCTGGATTGATCGGAGACGCATGTCTTGTCTATTTAGACGACATCATTATCGTGGGCCGTACATTTGAAGATAATCTTCAAAACCTCAATCGAGTGTTGTCAAAAATCCGAACGGCAAATCTTAAGTTAAGTCCGAAAAAGTGCTCATTTTTTAGACGACAAGTAAACTTTTTAGGACACATAGTTTCGGAGGAAGGTGTTCAGACAGATCCGGAGAAAATCGTCGCCGTCAAGGATTGGCCAGTTCCGAAAGACAAGACGCAAGTCAGAGCATTTCTGGGTTTGTGCTCTTACTATCGACGGTTTGTCAAAAATTTTGCCGACATTGCAAAACCTCTACACAAACTCACTGAGGAGAAGCAGCAATTCTGTTGGGACGAGATAACATCGCATTTCAGGAATTAAAGAAACGTCTGTGCAATACACCTATTCTGGGATATCCTGACACTGAAAATGACTTCATAGTTGACACAGACGCAAGTAATACTGGAATTGGAGGCGTGTTGTCTCAACGGATAGGAAACCAAGAAGTTGTTATAGCTTACTACAGCAAATCTTTATCCAAACCGGAAAGAAATTACTGCGTTACGAGACGGGAGCTACTCGCCGTAGTAAGGACATTGCAGCACTTCAGTAAATATTTGCTTGGACGGAAATTCCAATTGCGAACTGACCATGCTGCATTAAAGTGGTTATTACAATTCAAGAATCCAGAAGGACAAGTGGCAAGATGGATCGAACTACTACAAGAGTTTGACTTCGTTACTGAACATCGTAGTGGGAGAACTCACGGTAACGCAGATGCACTGTCTAGAAGACCTTGCCCAGAAGATTGTAAGCACTGTACCAGGCAAGAGACTAAGGAGGTAGTGCCCGTGAGGATGCTAAGAGTGGATCTTAGTAATGAATGGAAGGAAACCCTACAGCTTGCTCAGGAAAATGACACGGACCTCAAACCGATCTTCGACTGGATTAAAGCTGGTGCTCCTAAACCCAAGTGGAGTGATGTTGCGGTGTTGAGTTCACACAATGGGCACAATGGAACAGCTTGGTTATACAGGATGAAGTCTTGTGCCGTAAATGGGAAAACGCTCGAGGAGACAACTGTCATCTACAAATTGTTGTCCCCGAAGCCAAAGTACCGGATGTTTTACGGCTATACCATGATGTATGTTCAGGAGGACATATAGGGATAAAAAGAACTCTACTGAAAATACGAGAGCGATTTTACTGGATCCATTGTCGAGAAGATGTTGAGGACTGGTGTCGCAAATGTACCAGTTTTGCGGCTGTGAAAGGACCTCAGACACGCAGCAGAGGTGCTTTAAAAGTATACAACGTGGGAGCCCCCTGGGAACGGATAGCACTAGACGTTGCAGGACCATTTCCGGAAAGTGAAAACGGAAAATGAAAATGGTTGTCATGGATTACTTCACAAAGTGGCCAGAAGTCTTCGCCATTCCCAACCAGGAAGCAATAACAGTCGCAGATAAATTGGTTCAGGAAGCCTTCTGTCGTTTTGGAGTACCCTTGGAAATTCACAGCGACCAAGGGAGGAATTTTGAATCACAAGTTTTCCAGGAGACTTGTCGACTGATGGGTACTCACAAGACCAGAACCACTTCTTACCATCCGCAATCTGATAGAATGGTAGAACGTTTCAACCAAACGTTGGAGAGATATCTGGCAAAAGTTGTGGAAAGCAGGCAAAGGGATTGGGACAAGCACATACAGCCATTTCTTCTGTCCTACCGTAGTGCAGTTCACGAAAGTACGACTGTGACACCAGCCTTCGCGAACTTTGGAAGGGAATTACGGTTGCCTGCAGATTTAATCACCGGAACCCCCCCTGATGCCCCGCGCAGTGTAACCGATTATGCGAATGACTTGCGTACCAAGTTGAGTGAGGTATATGAGCATATCAGACAATCCGGCCAACAAATGTCTGATAAGATGAAGACCCGATACGACCGGAAGGCAAACAATAGAGGTTTTGACGAGGGTTCACTGGTGTGGTTGCATAACCCAGCGCGCAGCAAAGGGAAGTCTCCTAAATTGCAAGTAAAATGGGATGTACCATACCGAATCGTGACCAGGATCAACGATGTCACCTACCGAATACAGAAGGGTCAACGAGGTGCGCCTAAGATTGTCCATGTAGACAGTTTGTCGCGATACTACGGGACTAATGATGCTCGGGACGAGCATGTCTAAGGAGGGGGCAGTGTTACGTCGAACGTATTTCACTGGAACGTTCGAGAATGTAGTCGAAGTTTCAAGAAATTACCACTACGTTCGAGAACATTCCATTGTGGTACTGTGTAGAAGTTCATAGATGTTTCTAGAATATTCTAGTATAGGATAGTTCGACAATGTTCTAGAAACTTCCATGACTGTATAAATAGGCCGGACGGCGGGCGAATGAGTCAGTCTGTTATCGACTACGGATGCGAACGGAAGTGAATACAAGCGATTACGAAGAGAATAGTGATTATTAGCGATTTAGTGTTTATGTAAATAAGTTGTTGAGTTAATAAAGAATATTTGGTTAATCAATTGGTGTAAAATAATTTATCCCATACCCAGCTCGTAACAATACTTTACAAAGTAAATATTCATGTTACACAAAATGATAATAATAAGATTTCAATCAAAATAATAATAAAATATAATACTTTACAAGTGTACAAAAAAATTTCATCTGTGTATAGAAATGCACAAAGTTCAAATGAAAACTTTAGCTCATGTTTGGTTTGAATCAGCTGTGTATTAATCCCAAGCCTTTTTGTCTTTAATTCACAGCCGTATGTAGGGTTGTAGTATTGTACTCTAATTCGGGTCTGAGTACTGTTGAACATTATATAGTATGCTAAAATACTATATTTTAAAACCAGATGTCCGTACACACCTCTAACTATTCTAAATATACATACATAAGCAAAAACTATAATTCAAGTATTGCGTTTTTATATAATATAATGTACATATATATATATAGATAAGTATGCCACATATAAAAATACATACACAGGTGATCAATATTAGTTGAGCACAGAACACAGAAAGATGCAGTTTTTCCTTAAGTGTCATTTTTACATCTAGCGCTTATGAAACTGCAGCAGGCAAAATAACTATGATAGCCCCCGAATTTGGTAATAGCAATACTTTATAATATTTCTACTATTATTACTCTAAAAATGGATACATTTCTTTTGCGCCAGGCCTGGGTTTTTTTTTGGGATTTGGCAGATCTCCTTTCTTATTTCACCAGATCTTTCATGATAAATTTTTTCTATGTTTTCAGGAAAAAGGCTTATTTCGTAGATCTTTTTGTAAGAGTGAGCAACAAGGTTGCAATTAATATGTATAGAAATTTGGGCTACATAGTTTATAGGACTGTGTTAGAATATTATTCTGGAGACCCTGATGAAGATGCTTATGGTATGTTTCTTTCATATTTTAGTTTGGATGAAATAAAATTGTAACTATTTCACTAATTGTATATTTTTTAATTTTCAGATATGAGAAAGGCTTGTTCAAGAGATGTTAATAAAAAGTCAGTTATACCATTGATACATCCTGTTCGACCAGAAGATGTAGATTAACTTAAATAAATCACTCATAAGAAAACTTCATTTTATTTTGAAACTTATATTAGTCATCATCCTCAGATTCATTAGTTCTCTGTGGAGGTGTTCCTTCTTCTTCCTGATCCATATCTTCTTCATTTGTTGCAGTCGCCGAAGGTTGTGTAACTTCTTTTTGCTTGCGCCAATTTTTAGCAGCAGCAAGCAGTTTAAGGTTAGGTCGAACCATCTCATCTTCTGGGAATATGTAGTCAAATACTTCCTCCCAACCTTCTTCAACTCCACTTTCACTGATGATCTTTTGCCTCTTTTTAACTCTCCTAGGCATTTTGGCCATAACCTTATCAAGTTTTTCTTCTTCACCAATTTCTGTTTCAAAATCTTTCCATGCTTCTAAAAGAAGCACCCTTGCCTCCTTTTCCCCAGCACTTCGAAGACTGTCATTAGCACGCTCATACACACGCCTAGCTAGTTCTACATTTATATTATCAGCATTTTCAGCATTCAGTTCAAACTTGGCATAAGACAGCCATACTTTCACATGTACTGTTCTCTCTAACAATCTTTCATAAAGTTGTCTAGCTTTTTCAGTTTCTCCTTGCTGAACTTCAAAGTCTATATAGCTTTTCCATAATAATTCTGGCATATCTAGTCTTGGCTGTGCTACTGCTATTTCATAAATTGCTCTGGCCCTGTCAATGTCACCTAGTAATGTCTCTAACTCGGCAAACTTTATCCAGGTTATGCAGTTTTCTGGACCATATTCCAAAAACTTTTGATATAAAATTCTACACCTATCAAATTCTCTTAATTGAATTTCCAAATCAATATAACCTCTATACAATTTGTCTCGAGGGCATATGCCAAGAGCCATGCCCAATGTCTTTCTTGCTTGCTTTAGATCTTTACATCTGACTTCAAATTGGGCATACATCAACCATATTTTGGAAAAAGTAAATATTTTGTGTGGTATTAGTTCTAAACATGTTCTGTAAACTTGCCTTGTTCTCTCAGCATCCTCAGCTTCTAACTCTTCATACAATGCATAATTAATCCACAGATAGATATAGCGTCGCCAGAACTGCTTGTCTTTGGAAGGAGGTACATTTGCTATGGCTCTTTCATATGTGTCCCTGATGTCGTCAACATTTCCTTCATTTTCGACAAGCCTTATGTAGTCAAACCATGCATCATAGTTGGTAGGATTTTCAATAACTTCTTGCTCATACATATATTTTCTCTTGTTAACAATAACATCTTCAATGCCAGATCTGTCACCATACTTCTTCTCATGTATTGTGTAAGCCTTATATAATTCCTTGTTCCTGTCTTTTGGAATATGGTCTAAAGCATATTTATAAATAACTCTTGCTCTGTCATGTTCTTTTTGATTTTCTTCAAACTTGGCAAAGGCAATGAACAATCTTTCATCAAGTTCTTCATCACCAAAGAACTCAACAGCTCTTTCAAACACTTTCCTTGAACCATTTATAAATCCATGATTTTCCTCAAACTTTGCATATTTTATCCAGTTTTTTACATCAGGGTGAACCATGACAAATCTTTCATAAATCTGCCGAGCTCTATCTAGTTCCTTGTATCTGAGTTCAAAGTTAATGTATGTTTGCCAAGCTTGTTCATCTGGTTGCCATTCCATCCAGCGTTCAAAGACCTAGAAAAGATAAAATCATTTAGTATACACAATTCTAATACAATACACTGTCCAAATTTTCATGTAGTGTCTGATAAAAGAATTGGTAAATAAAACCTGGTCTAAGCCAGTTCTGGTATTGTTGAGCTAATGGCTGTGATATATCTAAAAACACTACAAAAATATAAAGTTAAATATTATATAATTTAATTTGTGCTTTCAATCCTCAGGTCGCTCAGGAGCCCAGAGATGAGTGTTGTGTTCAAATTTTGGCAATAGGCTTACCCCATTTGTAAATTTGGAACTTACACTTTGAAGTCACTTTTTTGATTGAAACTTTTATTAGTTACCTATTCTGTTTTATAAAAAATAAAGTAACTTTTTAATAATATACTTTGAAGCTTAGGGTGGATTTTTCAATGGTCTGATTATTACAGAAATAATTCTGAATATTTTGCATTTTGTCTCATACTATGGAAGTGCAGGGATATGGTTTAGGCAGGAA
This sequence comes from Polia nebulosa, assembly GCA_951329385.1. Classification (NCBI taxonomy): domain Eukaryota; kingdom Metazoa; phylum Arthropoda; class Insecta; order Lepidoptera; family Noctuidae; genus Polia; species Polia nebulosa. Next base: position 12,312,417 of record OX589598.1, read on the forward strand.
ATATTTTTTTAGTCAGACTATTTTTATGATGATCTAGTCAATACTTACTTGTCTGGCACCTGCAACATTCTCCAACATCTCTTCCATGTAGGTGTACTTGTACCAATACTGTGACACTCTTGGCAGTATGGTAACAGCTCTATCCCACAAGTTACGTGCATGATTCACTTGTCTGTTCCTCATCTCCATTTCTGTGTATTTCAACCTAGAAAATAGATTTAAACACATAATTGCTGGTCTACACAAAAGGTATAACATATTTAAAGCTGAGAGACGATGGACTATGTGTATGATCATGTCTGGAAAGCTGGTGACTACTGAGATTGTATTGTAGAAGTTGCACTGACCCCAAATAAATTGAAAAAAGGACAAGAACATAATTAATGATGATAAACAGATTTAAAGCTTCTGCTATAGAAAGTTAGACTTATCAGGGAAAAACTAGTCAAGAACTCACCATAAGGTAACATTTCTGTGGTCCACGTCAAGAGCTCGCTCATAAATAGACCTAGCTCTCTGTACTTGCTTCTGTGACTCTTCCCATTGAGCATATTTGAGCCAGTTTCCAATAACCTGAAAACAGAAGTTTAGTTTTAGCATGGGTTCTGTAACACCTCTCTGATTTATACAGTTAATTTTGAAATAGATATTAGATTTCATCATAAGCAATATGATGTTTCGTTTCAACTGAGTGTACTAGCTAAGAGCACACAATTTGAAAGTCTTGCTATAATTTCGTTATGGAATACAATCTGTTCTGAATTCAAAACAATATATTTTTACAATCTAATGAAAGAAATAATTACTTACAAGTCTGTTCTTACGGATATTATCTTCGAATGCCTTTCTCTTGCGATGCTGATAGTCCCTCAACTCTTCTGGATCAGATATCTTCTGTTTCGGTGGCGGCGGCAAAATCTCCAAGTCTCTCTCTTTGGCTTCTCTAAGAAGTTGTTCAGCAGTAATTTGTATCTCTGCCGGAGCTTTATTTTTAACCTGAAAGTTAATAATAAACAAATAAATAGGGTTAAAATTAGTAGTTTCATGCATAAGTTTTTGGCTTATTGTTAGAGTTTGCATCACAGAGCATAATCTCTTTGCCGTGATCGTTGCTATGGAGTTTTTTTAAAAAACGAAATAAAAACAAAATGTCATTCCTTGTGTCGATCGTATCGTATTAACAAACTATAATTAATAAAAACTATCAATTGGTAGCAGAGCGTGGTTTGAACGAGAAACGATGTCGTCATCATATCGTATAGAACCGCTTAATAAAAGTAACTACGATACCTGGTGCGTACAGGCTGAGGCCATCCTAATAAAAAATGAGTTATGGGAATACGCGAGCGGAGCTACAAAATTATCCGTGAACGCGACTGCCGAAGACTCAGAGAAGTTCCTAAAAAGGGACACGATGGCTCGTGCTGAGATCATGCTATTGATGTCTCCACCTCAGCTGAAGCAGGTAACTGGCTGTAAAACATCTAAAGACGTTTGGGACAGGCTAAAGTCTATTCACCAAAGTTCGGAACCTGCGCGAAAAGCAACTTTGCTTAAACAGTTTGTTCTGAAGAAAATGGCTGAAAAAGACGATGTGCAGGATCACTTAAGCAATTTCATGGATGTGGTTGACAAACTAGCGACAATGGGTGTGGAAATCCATCCAGAATTATTAAGTATTATGATGTTGTATAGCCTGCCACAAAGTTTCGAGAATTTTCGGATTGCCATCGAAACTAGAGACAGTTTGCCAAGTCCAGATAATTTAAAAATAAAAATTATTGAAGAAAGTGAAGCCAGGAAGAATAACAACAATAGAGATAATGCGGAAGATGCTTTTTATAGCAGAAATAAACAACAAGGAAGTAAGAATAATAGAGGATTTTTCAAATTCAGATGCAACAAATGCAAAAGAAAGGGTCATAAGGCTTCTGAATGCCAAGCAAGAGCCGGTTATAGTGATAACCATAACAATTCAAACCGTGAAAGTTTTTGTGTACAACCAACTTGCCTAACGTCTGCGAAGCATTTAAAGAAAAATATTTGGTGCCTCGACAGCGGATGCACATCTCATATGTGTAGCAATGATGAGAAGTTTGACACAATAAATAGTGATTCTGGAACATTAAAACTAGCTTCCGATCAGTATGTCACAGAAGTAAAAGGCAGAGGAAAAATCACGATTAGAGTGAAGGATGGACAATACGACATAAATAATGTTCTGTATGTACCTGAATTGTCCATGAACTTAATTTCAGTTGGAAAACTCACTGATAATGGATACTCTGTAGTATTCCAGAAAGATCAGGCATTAATAAAGAACAGTAGCGGCAAGGTTATTCTCAAGGCAAATAGAGAGAATGATTTGTACTACATGAGATTTGAAGAAATAGAGAAGGCCAACGCAGTAGAAGAAGATACAAATATTATGAAGTGGCACAAGAAACTCGGACATCTAAATGAATCTGACCTGAAAGCAGCATCCAAGAAAGAACTAATAAAAGGATTAGAAATTAAAGAAAAGGAAAAATTGGGAGACTGTGAAACATGTCTGAAAGGAAAGATGACGAGCTTACCATTTAATACCTCAGACGGTATAAAGACAAGAGAGCCACTGGAAATTATACATACTGACGTGTGTGGACCTATGCAAGTTGAAACTCATGCTGGATCTAAGTATTTCGTGACTTTTATTGATGATTTCACAAGGTATTGCTGCGTATATTTCATGAAAAATAAAAGCGAAGTATTCCAGATTTTCACAGAATATAAAAACATGGTGGAAAATGCATTGAAGCATAAAATTAAATATCTACAGTCGGACAATGGTACCGAGTACATAAATAAAAATTTCAATGATTATTTAAAACAACATGGAATTCAGCGAAGACTAACGTCACCCTATACACCTCAAAGTAATGGACTTGCAGAGCGTAAAAATCGAACATTAGTCGAGAAGGCGAGATGCCTAATGCTTGAATCAAGGGTTCCAGAGGAGCTGTGGGCAAATGCCATTCATACAGCAAATTATATAACGAATAGATGCCCAACTAAAGCCCTGAATGGACAGACACCTTTCCAAAAATGGATTGGTTGTGAACCATCTGCAAGACACCTACATATATTCGGTCAGAAAGCGTTTGTCCTAAGGTAAGGACCTAAAAGAGGATGGAAATTTGCTCCTCGAGCTACCGAAGGCATATTTGTAGGATACGCAAAATGTGCCAGAGGGTACCGAATCTTCATTCCTGTTTCAAAAGAATTTATAATAAGTAGAGACGTAAAATTTGTAAATGCCATGTTTTACGGAAAGGACTCTACAAATTTTGAAGAAACAAGGGAAAACAGAAGAGATATAAGTAAAAGAAATACAAATATAAAACCTAATAGGAAACAAGAAGAAGAAACAACTGAGAATATAAACATCGACGTAAATATGAAACATAAATCGCCAAAATCTGACGCAGTACCTAGTTCTTCGACGCAGTATGAAACCCCATCATTGACTCAGCTTGATACTCCACCTCACGACGTTTTCGGAGAAACGTTCAATGATGCACTTGATGAATTCAATGAAAATGCTGATGAAGCAGTAGTCGAACATCATGAAGAACATCAAGCAACCGAAGGTGAACAAGTTGATGATAATGCCAATAGCAGGAGACAATCTCAAAGAAAAAGACAATTGCCAGTATGGGCTAAAGATTATGAGATAAAAGGCAGAAACGATGAGGAAATGACTACTAATAACATGTATCTATGCGAAGAAGAAGAAGAAGAAAGAGATGAAAAGTACTGGCATGATGCCATAAAAGCAGAAATCAGAGCACGTAAAAAACGGTACGTGGAATATCGCAAAACGGGAAAAACAAATGAATCTTGTAGATTTCAAAATGATTTTGAAAAAGAAAATAGGTCCTAAAAATACAGAGGTAAAGAAAGCGAGACTAGTTGCAAGAGGATTTAGACAAAGACCTGGAGTTGACTATAGTGAGACATATTCTCCCGTTGCAAAGCTAAGTTCAATTAGAAGCATCATCGCTGTATCTGTGGAAGAGGAGTTGAAGCTTAACCAAATGGATGTCACGACAGCTTACCTAAATGGCGTGTTAGATAAGAAAATAGAAATGGAGATGCCAGATTATCTAGAAGAATATGTAGCAGAAATAATGGTGGAAGAAAGTGGCAACAATGATTTGACGCTGTTTCACAAAGCTAAGAAAATGTTAGAGGACTTGAAAAACATAAAAGGAGAGAAAGTATGCAATCTCGAAAAAGCACTCTATGGCTTGAAGCAGTCAGGTAGACAATGGTACCTGAAATTGAGTAGCGAGCTAGAAAAAATGGGGTTTATCCCATCAGAAGCTGATCCTTGCGTATATATTTTAAAGAAAGGAGGAGCTAAAATGATTATAGCAATTTATGTTGATGATTTGTTAATAGCTTACTCCTGTGAGAAAAAATTAAAAGAAATAAAAAAGATGCTAAACCAAAAGTTCGAAATGAAGGATCTAGGAGAGCCTGAACAACTTCTAGGAATGCAGATTAAAAGGCAAGGAGGAGACCAAATAAAATTATATCAAGAACGATATATTGAAAAAGTGTTAAAGAAATTTAACATGGAAGACTGCAAGCCAACTGTTACACCAATGGAACTTAATCTGAAATTGCAGAAAAATGAAAAGTGTGATGAAAAATTACCATATCAACAATTGATTGGCACACTGATGTACTTAGCCGTGGCCACCAGGCCTGATATAATGTTCAGTGTGAGCTATTTGTCACAGTTCAACAGTTGTTTTGGAGAGGAACATTTTAAGAGCGCGAAGCGTGTACTACGTTACTTAAAAGGGACAAAAGGCATGGGCCCTTGTTACAAGAAAACCGAAATGGAGTTGTATGGTCAAGCTGATGCAGATTTTGCATCTTGTGCGATAGATTGAAGGTCGTACAGTGGCTACTGTTTTAAACTTGCCAGTGCTCCTGTTAGCTGGGAAAGCAGAAAACAAAAGTGTGTAGCGTTATCAACAGCCGAAGCAGAGTACACGGCTGAAGCTGCTAAGGAAGCCATTCATCTAAGGCGTTTGATAAATGATGTTACAGAATGGAGCCAACCCATCGTCAAAATATATAACGATAATCAGGCTGCCATACAATTGACTAAAAATCCTATGATTGGCTCTAAGACAAAGCATATTGATACGAAGCTACATTTCATAAGACAGTTGAAGGAAGTTGAAGTAGAATACCGTCCAAGTGTCCACTTGGAGGCAGATATGTTGACTAAGAGTTTACCTGGACCAAGGCTTAATGGATTGAGATCCTCCCTTGGTTTAATGTAGCGATCATGCTAGTGATGAGGAGGAGTGTTAGAGTTTGCATCACAGAGCATAATCTCTTTGCCGTGATCGTTGCTATGGAGTTTTTTTTAAAAAACGAAATAAAAACAAAATGTCATTCCTTGTGTCGATCGTATCGTATTAACAAACTATAATTAATAAAAACTATCACTTATAGCTCGGAGAGTTTACCTTTGCCACTTTGGGCATTTTTGTAGTTTTACCGTCCATGATTCTTGTAAGCAAATTCTCGATTTGCTGTCACAATGTCACTAACCCTATACTTTTATACAAAATCAGATGATAAGTTTGTAAATACAAGGGAAAAACCACGACGAAACGGTACAACTCGTGTGTCAACAGGTCAACATAAAAATAATAGACAAAAATTATTGACAGTTCGTTCGAAATTTATATAGTCTTTGGTTCGTTCGACAGATTATCAACGACAAGATAATCATGCCTGCGGTAAAGGCTCAATTACACCTTCCGATTTCAAGGGTAATTTAGGGTGAACGTTACCCCAGCCAGATAATGTCGAAATTAGTCATTTAAATGATGTAGATAATTAGTTGCCTAGCTTCTGTAATTGTTGCACACATTTTCAAATTTGTTGCACTTATAGTTTTTTAGTTATTTCACAAAAACATTTCCTGCTGGGGTAACGTTGCCGCAGCCAGACATTTTCTTTTTTAATGGGAATATCGAAATAAATTTTAGCTATGTAATTAGTTGTCTAGACGAGGTAACTGTTTGCAACTTATTTTGTATTTGTTCGTTCTTCAGCTGCGAATTTATTCGAGATCCTGCTGGAGTATTCTTATCATCTTGCATCATGGCGGATTCTTATCATCTTTTGTACATAACTTCTTAGGAATTAGTTTTTAACCGACTTCAAAAAAAGGAGGAGGTTCTCAATTCGACTGTATTTTTTTTTAGTTTTTTTTTTTGTGTTTTATCTCATAACTTTTTACTACGTGAACCGATTTTGAAGATTTTTTTTATTTGAAAGCTGTTACTTCACATGTGGTCCCATATTAATTTGGTGAATTTCTGATAAAGAACTTCGGAGATACACAATGGAACTCTTCAATAATTGATAACAAACCTTCCAGAATTGCTGCAATCGCATGTCTGGATATTGTTTCACCACTTTTAGAAGAAAATTTTAGAAGATAGCATAATGTACTACGCGGTCGCTTTTTTGTAACCTCTTAAACATAGTCGGGTTACCACGGTCTTGCTATTTCTAATGACTTTTATTTTATTATCTCATTAATTACTGTATGTACTACACTGAAATTTTACAGGTAACTGAACTAAGCAACTAATTATTAATATATAAATCAGTTTATGTATCCACATACAGGTTAATCGGTGGCCAAATAACTCCGCACGCATTGTGACCGTGAACGTGGAGAACTGAATTTCATCATAATTTGTTAATTCCTAACAGGATGCAAATGAAACTTCACATAGATTTGAAAACAGTTACAAGCTACAAAATAACGTTTAAAGTTAGTCTTTAGAGCTCTTATTCAAAGTGTTAGGACATATTGAAGTGTTTTTATATTTAATTAAATAACCTTTGAACGGTGCATTAATTTAGTTTTTTATTGCACAACTAATTAAAACTAATTCTTAAGAAGTCATGTACAAAAGATGCTAAAAATCCGCCTATCCGTTTCAGAGATCCAGCAAAACCAGAAACGTTACTCCAGCAGGATCTCGAATAACTTCGCAGCCGAAGAACGAACAAATTCAAAATAAGTTGCAACATTTACCTCGTCTAGACAACTAATTATATAGCTAAAATTTATTTCGATATTCCCATTAAAAAAGAAAATGTCTGGCTGCGGTAACGTTACCCCCTGCAGGAAATGTTTTTGTGAAATAACTAAAAAACTATAAGTGCAACAAATTTGAAAATGCGGTACAAGAAATTAGGTAAAAGCTCTAGGGTAGCCCGCGAAATTCAAATTTTCTTAAGTTTTTTGGTGTCAGGTTGTATCTTGGTCAAAATTTCGGCTACCCTGGCGCATTCACCTTTTTTTTCCACCATAATCCACCGTTCATCCATCTTAAACCAAAGAGACATGACTTCTTTTTTCAAGGTTTTTTTATGAAGTATGAATTACGATTACGATTAAAGTTTAGAATGAAGAATAAAACAAAGAGCTATACATTTAATGTCTTTGGAAGAACACAACCCAACAGATGCCCATGATAAAATAACAGTGGTTTACATTAAATGTTCTTAGATCTAGTAACGTCAACACAGGTACACAGTCCATTCATCCACCTTTCACAGCAACCTGACTGCCAGGGTTGCGGGAGTAATTGAAGGAGTCACCGTGGCCCTGGCACAGTCAACTGATGGAACACGGGTGGGTTTTTTTAGTCAGTAAGAGTCTGAAACGCCCTCTCGCTCCACCCAGAGCGGGAGAAATTATTTGATGATACCCCACCCTATAAAAAAAGAGTGGCACTCCGGGAGTGCCAACAGAAGTGGAAACTTGAACAAATATGTCTGACGCACCTAAAGAAGTTTTCAATTCCGTCCAAATAGCGGTATCGATGTCTGTGTCGGTGGCAAGTTCAATAAATGACCCAGTTCAAGAAATCTCTAAGTCCATTTGCCCACTTTTGACATGACTTCCAGAAATAAAACCTTTGGGAATTAAAATAAAATAAAAAACATGTTTAGGTGTGTGTACTTACAGTACGCACGTAAGAAGTTATACTTCTTTGGCGTACCAAGATAAAAAACCAAACTGTCACAAAGTTTACAAAAGGAAAACAATCATTCTTCATGAACCACAGACCATAGTTAACTTCAGGGTGTCGGTTCTAGCTAACTTCAGGTTGTAGGTTTTTTTGTGACGGTGCCAGTGTATAAAATCTATAAATACATATTTGCTATGCCCGCGAATCAAATTTTAACCTAGATACAACCTGACACTGACCTGCAAATTCCAAAAAACTTAAGAAAATTGGAATTTCGCGGGCTACCCTGAAGCATTCACCTTAATATTAAATTGACAGCTCTAAATCTATTTTCATTTAACTCAAATTGTAATTGTAAGAATATACTAGCTAGGTGTAATTAATGTACCAGGATATTTTCATTCGCATAATAATTTTATAATTAAAACCTTTAGTTCCGATTTCGATACCGCAAAAAAATTGTACGTGCGCGCGCCGTAATTCTGAGTTCCGTGCAGGTCACTGACACTGCTCTGCTGATAGTTCCATTCCAAGTTCCAACAAGTAAGAGTTTTTTTTTTGCGGGATTTTGTCGAGTGAAGTTCAGTGGCTGTTTTAATTATTCGTTTATTGATTCCTAGTGGATATTGTGATGTAAAATTGGTGTAGTTTTGTGTATCAAGTGTCAACGCAAATGGACAATATGTGGAATCATTGAAACAGACGCGATCTCGGGCAAATGGAGCTGAGAATTTTATTGTAGTATTGACTTCCTCAGCGAAGTTTGCCGAGAAGGCTGACTCGACATATTTGTTACCAAATACTGCAAAAAACATTAGAATGTGTTACATCTGCATTATGGAAAAAAAAAGTATAAATACACTACGTAAGACTAGGCAATATGATCAAAAGACTTTCGCCTTCCCTTCGGGGATAATAAAACAAAAAAAAAACACTCATGTCATGTCAACATTGTCACTAAAATAATATCGAAATTATATTCTCTTTGATAATATCTAAAATATAACCTCAGTTTTGTTTCTTTGAACTTCGTTTATCGGTATATTTATAATAACGTTAGTAATAATACTATTATTGGTTCAATAAATATCCGCAGTCTGCAATATGTTTTATTCATTAAGTCGTCTAATTTCGCCTCGTAGTTCAAGTAAGATTCCCGCCGTGTGCCCCTTTGGATTTTGAATTCTAACTTAAATAATTTAGCGGGAACGTAGCAAATATAAAACCTCGCATTCTTAACTTACAGTTGCAAGAGTTGCTACACGAGTTTTTAGTCAAAATGCTTCATACATAAGAGAAAAACATCCTGATGAGCAAATCCAGTACTTGAAGTCTATAATTGAAAACAATGCAGAAGACTGGACTATTGTCAAGAATGATGTTCTATCAAAGCAAGGCAATGTGACCCAAAAGAATATTGATGCTATCATGTTAAAGTATATGGTAGGCTTTAAGAACCATACAGCTGCATTATCATTTGCAGAGCATGTCAAAAGTTCTGGTGAAGAGCTATCTTTAGGCACAATCAACGCCTTGTTACATCTCTATTATGAAATCGGGAAGACTGGTAAATTAACAAAGGAGCAAACCAAATTTATTTTAGATGCTCATAAGAGTTTACGTGAAAAGTACAAATTTCTGGAGTACAGTACATGTGAACGACTATTACATGTGCTTTGTGTTATAAATGAGTGGGAAAAGGCATTGAAAATTTTAGCTGACATACATTTAAGCACTGTTCCTTCACATTCAGCCTACAGTACACTGATAGCGACATTCTTCAGACTTAACAAAAAGAAGAAGGCTTTAGAACTAATTGAAGAAAGCCTTGAGCATAAGAGGCCTCTCCTAGAAAATGCCTATCAGGCATGGTTGGATTATATTCTTAGAAAATATAAAGACAAGAAAGTTATAGCAAAACATTTGGATGAAGTTTTTTCATTTTTAGCTAAGAATTGTGCTATTATTCCTTTGAATACAGCCAACAAATTAAAAGAAATGTATAGCTCTATGGACTGGGATGCACAGTTTGCTAGAATAAGGAAAGTGGAGTAAGTACCATGGTTCATGATCATGGTTATATATAAAATATTTTTCTTAAGAAAATTTTTATAAATGTATTTTATCTTATTTTTCAGCGGCCAGTGTTCATGCTGTAAGGACAAATTAGACTGTTTATCGTTAACAGATGAAGAATTCACTTCACTACAGCAAATTGTAAAAGATAAACTAATTGTAGGTTCAGATTTGTTTTTAAAAACATCTCCTGAGGAACTCAAAAGGTTCTCAGATTTTGTAGAAAAAACTGCACCATATGACATTGTTTTAGATGGGCTTAATATAGCCTATACTGTTGGTCTAGGCAATAATATGGACAAAGTCAAACTGTTGAATACTGTTGTTGATCACTTTGTGAGACAGAAGAAAAACATCCTGCTTTTAGGCAGGCAACACATGTTGAATTGGAATAAGAGAATCATGCAGCAAATCATGAATAATACAAGTTTTTTCTTTACTGATAATTTGTGAGTAAATAGTTTTTGGACTTATTTAAATATTTTTCTACTGCTTATAAATTTTTGGTAAGCATAAAACAAGGAAAAACGTTTATTTCATATCCATATATGGTCATTTATGCATAAAACTAGTATGATTAGTTTAACACTACTGTTCACTACTGTGTTCTCACTACATATTCCACAGATCACAGGATGACCCATACTTCATAACAGCGGCAATACTGAGTGGTCCTCAAACTGACATAGTTTCCAAAGACTTATTGAGAGGTCACAAGTTTCTCTTGAAGGATGAAAATCTAAGGCTGGTGTTCAGAAGGTGGCAGTGGCAACATCAATGGATGGTCTACCCCAGTAAATTCAGTAATCAAAGAGCACCTTTACAGGTACAGTTTTTTTTTAAATTTTTTAATAATAATATTTAGATGGTATTAGCAGATGGATTTAGATTTAGTTTGGTGGTTTGATTTGGTTGGATGGTATTATGGTATTATTATTAAACAGCGTCGCTACTTAGGAGAGTGAGGGACAGTCAAAACAGCATCCTGAAAACTGTAGCTGAGAGCTTCGGCTCTCCGATTGTTCAGCAGTTTGTGCGGAGGTTGATTTGTACTAACACTAAATAATTAGTTTTTTCGATGTTACTAACACTATGGATTTTTAGGTCCGAAATAAAGGTTATTATTATTATCTTATTTGATAAAATGTCTTAAAAATTTAATTAGCTGACCATGTCAAATATATTTTTTGCTGTTTATTGTTTTTTTTTTTTTACTCATGTACTAATTTATTTGGTATTGGTGCAATCCATAATAAATCCGGACACTCAATAGATACACCTAGTAAATTTTTTTACGTAGTACCTGTAGCTTCCTATTTTTCTTATGAACTAACGGTTTTTTTCTTTCAGCCACCCTTAAAGTTCACACCCTGTGCACAAAAGAAGAATAATACCTGGCATCTACCCTTCGAGAGAGATATAATGACAAACTCGTCACAAATAAATGATGGAACACCAGATCTTTCCAGCTGGTTGTGTTTAAGGCATAGATGATGAATAAATTCTATTTCTATTTAAAACTTATTTTATTATATTTTGTTGCCTGGTGTCTTTTGAAATCTGGGCAACATTTTAAAAGACAACTTGCGGCGAACATACTATAGGCGACAACTCGAATCTTACAAAATAGTTGTGATAAAGGAAAAATCGAGCCCCTTAGTTTTAGATTAGGTACCCAAGAAAAAGGTTTTAAATGCCTAAAAACAAGAAGAGAAAATATAAACAAAGACTACAATAATATGACATAAAATCACAGCCAAATAATTAATAGATCACAGGCATTTCTGGCTAAAACGTCTCCAACCTGCCCATCCTCGCGAGACGATCTCCGGCCACCGTAGACCCGGGCCTGCGGACGGCGAGTAGTGGGTAACTCGCCGTCCGATCAGCACCAGGCCCGAGAGTCGACGGCGCGTAGTGTTCCACGCGCGCCTCAAAGAGTTGTCAGCAAAGGACGGGGCCTGCCACGGCCGATGCCTGCCCGGGGGTGGAGGATAAATTCGAAAGAGTTACCTCGCCCCCGAGCACTCAAGGCAGGGAGGAACAGGGGTGGGTTTTAGTCAGTAAGAGTCTGACACGCCCTTCCGCTCCACCCTAGAGCGGAAGAAGTCATAGGATGATTTCCCACCCCCCCCAAAAAAAAAAAACCTGCCCATCCTACCCTACGGTGCTCAGACTGTCACCTCATAAAAAGTACCTACTCTGTGACTGTCACTGTAGGTAATCTTAGCATATACACTTTTTAAAGCGGAGGAACGCAGTTGTGAAAGCAAAGTAAACAGTATAAAAAGGTACAACGTATTTTATGAATTATAACATCAACATTTTACATCGCAATGCACACATTTTTTTGACAACACCGTTATTTTTTCATCATTTCAAAAAAAAAAATGGTGACAGACAATTACTCGACTCTATGGAGCAAAGGGTCCAAGGAGTCCGCATTTAACACTTTCCCTTAATTGTCTGTTTTACATATACTTACCTAGTTCAGTAGGTACGTTCTTTGATGGGTGGGCTTTGGCACAGCCTTGGTCAAAAAATCAGCCAGTTGCTCATTCGAGCTTACTTTCTTGACTATTAAGCCTCCCTCTTTCACGATTTCTCTTATAAAGAAATGTCTTAATCTGATATGTTTCGTTCTCTTGTGGAACTCGGGGTTGTGCACCAGGCGTATAGCAGCTTCATTGTCAACATGCAGTGCTGGTACTTCTGTTAATTCAGTCAGATCGTTACAGATCCTAGTGAGCCATACTAGTTCTCTAGCAGCTTCACTTGTAGCGACAATTTCCGCTTCGGTCGTTAATATGGCGACTGAGGTTTGTCTTTGACTCAGCCAGGATACAATGCCTCCAGTATAGCAGCATACCACTCCTGTGGTTAAACGTCCACTCATTTGACAACCCCCGTGATCAGCGTCGCTATAGCCTTCCAATAGGCCACATTCATGGTTGGCCTTGTACTTTATTCCAAAGGAAGGAGTGCATTTAATGTAGCGCATAATCCGTTTTACTAGAAGACAATCTTCTTTAGTCGGTGATTCTAGTTGCCGGGATGCAACTCCGACAGCATATGCAATATCTCGGCGTGTCCCGGTCATCAGATATGCGAGGGACCCAACAGCTTCACGATAAGGGAAGTGTGCCTCTACTGCATCAACTTTTCCTGATTGAGCATTATTATCTATAGGCGTCCCAATTGAATTGCAGTTTCCCATTCTGAATCGGTCCAGGACCTTCTTGGCATAGGCTTCTTGTTTGATGAAGATAGACCCGTCTGCTTCTCTGACTATTTCTAAGCCTTGGTAGTAAGACGATGATTTCGTCGCAATTTTCAGTCTCAACTTCAAATCATTTAGAAAGCTGTTGGCATGGTCCTCATCAGTCGCAGCTACCAAACCATCATCAACATAAAGGGTGATGAGTAGCTTTTTGCCATTAACTTGCTTGGTATACAGACAGCAGTCGGATTCACTTTGTTTAAAGTCCATATCCAGCAGAATTTGTTCGAAGCAGGAATTCCAACATCTTGAGGCTTGTTTTAGACCGTACAGGCTTCGGTTAAGCTTTAAAACATTTGACGAACCATCAGTGTAGCCATCCGGTTGTACATAAACCTCTTCTTGAAGTTTGCCGTTTAAGAATGCAGTACACACATCAAACTGGACAAGATGTAGATTCTCTTGCGCGCTTACACTCAGTAAGGCTCTTATCGTTGCCATACGCGCAACCGAACTAAAAGTCTGTTCATAATATCGATTATGAACAGACTTTTAGTTCGGTTGTCGTAAAAGGTTTTCAACAAAGAAAAGGCCTTATCTTTGTTTAAAACATTTTACGACAAGTCGGGTTTAATATTTATCGATAAAGCCGTCAGGGTTCGTTTTAATGCGTAGGACCCATTTGTAGGGCAGTGCCTTCCTGGCTTCGGGCAACAAGCATGGAGTCCAGACGTTTATTTAGGTCTCTTAGTGAATTAATCTCACTCTCCATTGCTTTGCGCCATTCTTCGTTATCCTCTCTCACAATGGCTTCTTTGTAGGTTTCAGGGATTCTCTCATTACTTATCAAGCAAACAAAGTCCTCGTATCTTTTAGGTTTCGCGATTGTGGATCTCTCTCTAAGATTGTAGCGAGGTTCCTGTTCAGCTGGGGTACCATCAGCAGTTTGAGGCTCAGTGATCTCTAGCTCTCCTTCGTAGCTAGCGTCAGTGATCTCTAGCTCTCCTTCGTCGCGAGCGTCGAGGAAGACTTCGTCTGCGACCAGAACTTGGTCATCCTCTCTCTCTCCCTCTTGAGCAAGTTCCTGGTTTTCGGCATCAGGCACAGGGTCAGGGATGCTTCTGTAATCACTCTCGGCTCCCTCTGACCGTAAAGGCATGCTGGTGTTGATTTTAAATTCAACATCGGTCTGGAATGAGATATCTCTTGACTTCAGTATCTCTCGTCCGTTCCAGATCCGGTAGCCGTCGTCGCCTTCGTAGCCTATGAGCCTGATTTCACTGCCGATTATCTTTAAGTGACTTATTTTTGGTTTCTTACCGTGCCACAACTCGAAAGGAACTTTCGATTCTACTTTTGTAGGCCCCGTTCTATTGAGCACGTAAGCAGCTGTGTTTATCAGCTCTTCCCAAAGTTTTTGAGGCATTTCTCCTCTTGCATATAGCATGGATCTCGCAGCTTCGATAAGCGTTCGGTTTTCTCGCTCACTACAGCCATTCTGCTCAGGCGTGTAAGGCATTGTCAGCCTATGCTGAATACCGTGTCTTTGCAGTATTTTCCGGACGTCCTTGTTATCAAACTCGCCACCATTGTCGCTCAGTAAGGGTTTGACAATGTGCCCAGCGTTCCTAGCTTCTTGGAGCATCTGTGTAAGTTTGTCTTTTACTTCTGACTTCTGGTTTATGAAGTATACGAAGCGGTAGCTTCAATAGAATAGAATAGAATACTCTTTATTATGTACACCATATAAATTACAATAAAAATATGAGGAAAACATTACATAGGGTGACACAATGGGCGGCTTTATCGCTAAAAGCGATCTTTTCAAGACAACCTTTGGATGGATTTTAAAGAAAAAAGAAAATACAGTACTGTAGGTAGTCTTAGGTGTACTATTTATAATAATATATTACAATAAATACATTATAGATAAATATATACATTAATAATTATGAAACAAAACGCATAGAACCCTAGTAAAAACGATTAAAGAGAGAGGTAGTGACTTTTGACCATTGTTTTGAAAGTGAACAAGGATTGAGCACGCCTTACCGACACGGGCGAGGCATTCCATAACCGCACCGCCTGAACCGTAAAAGATTTGTCGTAAAAGCTGGTGGAATGCATCGGCATCTCTAGTCTCAAGTTTTCCGATGACCTCAGATATCTATTATGTGTGTCATGAAGGAACTTGAAACGTTCTTTAAGATAAGAGGGGGTTGTAGGATTGAACAGAATACTGTAGAGCAGAAATAAAATATGAGAATCCCGGCGAAGACGTATGGGAAGCCACATATGCTTGGTGCGAAATTCAGAAATGTGATCATATTTGCGTAGGCCAAATATAAATCTTATGCAAAGGTTTTGAAGACGCTCAAGTTTTTCTAGTTGTTCAATAATCGTCTTTAAACAAAACAAAATACTTGTACTTCGAGATACTTTCCGTGAAGGGGCCACATACATCGGTGTGTACCAACTCTCCACATACTGAGGCTCTTTCCCTAGTTCGGAAGGGTTTTCGGTGAGACTTTCCATAGATGCAGCCTTCGCATTTCACTTTATCTGGACGTAACTCGATGCCTAGCTCGCGTTTAGCTACACGAATGACGTGGTTCTTGTCTTGGTGTGCGAAGCGCTCATGATACAGCTGCAGCATGTTTGTACAATTAATAGCATTAACCACTATTGATATTTGCTTTGTGGGCATGACCGCCTTCATTTCTAGTTTGTAGAGTCCACCATAGGGTACTCTCTTGCCAACAATTCTAGTATGGCCTTCAATGTCGAGCTTGCACTGTCTAGTCGTTGACGTGAATAGGCTATTTTGCATCCTATCTTGCGCTGCCAACGGTGAGAACAAATTTTTGGTCAGATTTGGTACGAGTCATCGTTAAGTGTTATCTTCTCCCTATTATCGTTTACATTTATTTCTATCACCACAGAGCCTTTTCCGACGGCAGGAATTGTACTTCCGTCAGCTGTTATTACTGTGTGGTTTAGATCAAATTCATGAAAATCGCTGAAGAAGTCGCTCCTTACTGCGATGTGGGTTGTTGCCCCGTTATCGACAAACCAGTTCTCTCGGTCTTGAGTTTGTCCTGTAGTACATGCGTTTACCTTTAGCGAGATGTGTTGCACCTGCTTGGACTTTGAGCCTGCTCCTGATGTGCCTTGAGTTGATTTAGGTGGCCTCCCATCTCTAATCCACTTCTTGCAATTGCGAAATCTGTGTCCTTTTCTAGAACAGTAGTTGCAGATCAGCTGCTCCTTGTCATGTTTGGTAGGACGCCCATTGGGTGTAGCCACTAGCGCTTCCTGTTTGGGAATCTCTTGACTACCCAGATCTCTTTCGAATGCACAGAGGTGAGTCGTCAGACTGTCTATGGTCTTCGCCGTCTGCTTAAGTATGAGCCAGCTTGACTTGAAGTTGAGGTACCTTTCGTCCAACGTATCTAACACCTTGCATATGAGAAAAATCTCGGGAAGTTTATCAGTAGCGTCAATCTTCGCGACTTCCGTCTACAACTCATTCCAGAGGTTCTTAAGTTTGGCCATATGAGTGGGTATGTCATCCACTTTGTCGTGCTTCAGTCCAAAGAACTCTAGACATATGTTATATGCTCTATCTTCCGTCAGCCCGTCGAATAGTCTGTGCTATTCTTGCCAGACTTCGCGTGCAGTCTTCAGTACTTTCTTCCGTGTGTCTTCCGACATGTTAGTGGTTAGCATCAGAAGAGCGCCAGTTTCGGCCATCTTATACTTGGCTAGAGCCGATCTATAAGAGCTGACAGCGGCGTCACCTTCCGATTGATCAACTGGTGTTGGTTCTTTCAATTTGCCTTCGACGGTTGCCTACCAATTAACTTGCCGATATCGATTTTAGTTGAATAATCCATTTTGTGACGTGACACTTTTTCCGTTTACGCGGGGTCCATATCCTCTTAGAATATACACTTTTTAAAGCGGAGGAACGCAGTTGTGGAACCAAAGCAAACAGTATAAAAGGTACAACGTATTTTTAACCGACGAAAAAAAAGGAGGAGGTTCTCAATTCGACCGTATATATATATATATTTTTTTTGTGTATGTTCAACCCTCACTCCGTCATTTATGAACCGATCTTAATTTTTTTTTTTGTTAGATAGGGTATACCTCAAGGGTAGTCCCATGTCAAGGAAATCAGGATCTGATAATGGAATCCTGATAAAATTGAGAGAAAACCTCGAAAATTGTGGGCACGTTTAGCGTTTCTGTACATATGTTCGGCTCTCACTCCGTTGTTTATGAACCGATTTTGATGATTCTTTTTTTATTAGATAGGGTATACCTCAAGGGTGGTCCCATGTCAAGGAAATCAGGATCTGATCATGGAATCCTGATAAAATTGAGAGAAAACCTCGAAAATTGTGGGCACGTTTAGCGTTTCTGTACGTATGTTCGGCTCTCACTCCGTTGTTTATGAACCGATTTTGATGATTCTTTTTTTATTAGATAGGGTATACCTCAAGGGTGGTCCCATGTCAAGGACATCAGGATCTGATCATGGAATCCTGATAAAATTGAGAGAAAACCTCGAAATTGGGCACAAATATTGTTTCTGTTTACTTTTCATAACTTAACCCGGTATTTGCATTTAGGAATCATCACATCATGAAACTGAGCTGATGATGGAAACCATACCTTTCTTATACAATAGAAGTTAGATATAAAAAACTGGTTTTAGTGACAGATACCACTTAATATGCTTTCAGAAAAGACGTCTTTAGAATAATGGAGGTAACCTCAACTGGTCAATATTCTGGGAATCTCAGTGCCAAGAGGAATGATGAAGGATTAGAAATTAGCCTCAGAGTATTAAAAGATGATGCGAGTCACAAAAAATCATAAGATAAAAAACTTTTTAACAAAAAATTCATCCGACGGAAATGAAAAGCAAAAAAAAAAATAAGCCTTTTAAGTCTTGAGTATTGAGCTTAATTGCCTACACAAAATATCAAATTTTATGTAAACTAATTTTGAGTCGGCGCCATAATAAAATGATTAATTACCTATGTAGAGGGTGGACTAAGTAAAAACGAGTTCAAGCTTGATTTTGGTGCGAGCGGGGTGAAAAGGGCGCGTGCGTACTTTCTCATGCTTTCTAGTCGACTCCCTGCGCCGCCGCGCGCGCGGCCGCGTCAGGTGGCGCGAGCGATGCGAACCCCGAATGGGCCCCGCGCCCCACTCGCGTGTACGCCCCTTTGACCTCGCTCCACAGATTTATTAAAAAATTCAATTTACAATTATGAGGTATTACTCGCGTCGCCTACATTCCCCTCCCCAGTGCTGACGCAGCACTCATCACCCATCGCGATTCGTGCGACGCGTGCCGCGGTCCTCCGCAGCACTCCCGTTCTCGTTTTAATATCAACGACTCTGATGCGGCCGTCTTTTCCTGGCAGTACATCTTGAATTACGCCTCTCGGCCACGTATTTCTAGGGGAATTGGGGTCGACAACCAATGCGAGATCTCCCACTTTCAAAGGTCTCTGCTCTTCGTTCCACTTCTGCCTAGGGCGCATGTCCGGAAGAACTTCACGAACCCAGCGTCTCCAATACATATCAGCCAGCCTCTGCGATATGCGCCACTGCTTTCTCAGGTATAAGTCGGAATCATCGTAGGTACCAAGGACCGGTAATTTTGAAGCCCCACCCAGTAAAAAATGGTTGGGTGTCAATGACTCATCAGTGTTGGGTTCCACCGACACATGTGTAAGTGGACGGCTATTTACAACATGCTCCACCTCGGCCATCAATGTGCACAGTGTCTCGTAACGTGGTGCTCGTTCCTTTAAAATCACTTTCAGTGAACATTTGATATTCCTGATTAATCTTTCCCACGCCCCTCCCCAGTGAGGACTAGCGGGGGGGATGAAGGTCCATGTCGTGGTCAAACTATAGTTAAGAGCTTCTTTCTTTAATTGTTCCTCGTCCAACTCTAGGATACATTTTCTAAGCTCCTTGTCGGCGCCTTTCAGATTAGTGCCGTTGTCTGAGTATAGATGTCGCGGCCAGCCTCGCCTCGCCGCCATCCGTCGGAGCGCCATGATGAGGGCATCAGTTGTCAGGCTAGAAACAAGCTCAATATGTACCGCTCTTACGGTTAGGCAGGTAAAAATCACGCCATATATTTTCTCCCTGCGGCGGCCTGTAGTTATCTCCATTGGGCCAAACAGATCAACCCCCGTGAAAGTGAAGGGACTCTGATGATGAGCCATTCGCGCTTCCGGTAAGACACCCATTCTAGGTGGATGAGGTTGTGCCCTTTTGATTCTACAGAACATGCATTTTGAAGTAATGTATTTTACCGTTGGTCTTATCCTAATAATCCAATATTTCTGTTTCAATTCGTTTACAACCATTTCCTGATTCCCGTGGTGAGCCTTCTGGTGATAGTGTTTAACTATGAGGTGAGCAATATGACTTCGTCCGTCCAGTATTACTGGTCGTTTTATATCTTCCGTTATTACAGGGGCGGCGTTTATGCGACCGCCCACACGGAGAACGCCGTCATCATCAACGAACGGTGATAGGGTAAGCAATTTACTTTTCTTATCTAATGCTTTTTTCTTTTGCAGGTTTTCTATGTCTTCAGGGAAGGATTTCATTTGAGAATATTTCAGTAGCAACGCTTCTGCGCGTCTCATCATCACGCCGTCGACGTCACCGGTAAGTTTTTTACATTTTTCTATGAAACATAAGACGACACACGTAGACTTCAAGATGCGGAGCCAGGAGGAGAACCTGCTAGGTTCTGGTACAGCAGGTAAACATATGGGCGTAACACGGAGAGTATTTATGCATTCTAGGTCCATGTTACTAACTTCAGCTAGCTGTACATCCGCTTCCATAGGCCATAAACTTTCGTCCTCGTATAAAAATGCGGGTCCGTATAACCACTCATTTTCCAATGTTTCTACTTCGCACAACTCTCGCGTTGCGGCATCGGCGACATTCATCTTCGTAGGTATGTATCTCCATTCCTTCATTTGTGTGCACTCATCAATCTCTCCGAGTCGATGAGCAATATAGGCTTTATAGGTACGCCTATCGTTGCGAATCCAGTGTAATACAGTTGCTGAGTCGCACCACATATATTTCTTTACTGTGTTTATTCTGTGTTCATTAATCAATGTTTCAGCCAATCGTGAACCAATAAGTGCCGCTTGTAATTCTAGGCGCGGCACAGACACGTACTTCACAGGCGCCACACGACATTTACTAGAGACAAAAGCAACTCGAACTTGTTTATCATTATCAAGCCACCGCCAGTAAGCGACGGCGCACATCGCTTTGGTCGACGCATCGCAAAATACGTGCAACTGTAGGTTCGTATAGTTAGAGTGGGTAGCGCTATTCAGTGCATTTGCACTCGGGCCGTCGTCGGCTGTCTCACTCGCCCTCGCGTCATCGTCCATAGTTGAAGTCTCCGTGCTACGCGCACTTGCCGTAGGCCGCGTAGCACTCGTAGCGGTCGCTCTTGTAGCCGATGCATAATGCCTAGGTAGGCGCATTTTATTTATGTATTTTAATACATATAACCATTCTGACCATTTTGTGTATATTTCATCTGGTATCTCATCATCCCAGCTGATACCGGACCTCCATGTGTCTTGTAACATAATTTTTCCTTTTATAGTAAACGGTGATAAAAACCCGAAGACGTCGAATATTGACATTATCACTTTTAACATTTCTCGTTTCGTAGGTTTCTTTTGTCCAGCGACTATGTCAGCTGGTATTCGTTTGAATGAGACGTCGAATCCTAATGTGTCGTCTTTTGGATTCCACATTAGGCCTAGTGTACGTTCGCCGTCGTATTGTTGGCCGACTTTGAACTTCACTTCTGTTGCTCGCAGACTTTCTTGTGGTAAATTATTTAATATGACCTGATGGTTACATGTCCAATTTCTGATGTCAAATCCACCTTGACTATGTATGTAACTAACTTCGTTCACTGTTTTAGTAGCGGTTTTCTCCTCTTCAAAACTATCTATGTAGTCATCCATGTAATGTTGTTTTTGTATGGCTTGCACGGCGCTCGGCATAGACGACTTATAAAGTTCAGCATTTTTGTTTTTTATAAATTGCGCAATAAACGGTGAGCAATTTGCGCCAAATATTAATGAGCTCATAGTGTAAGTGTTGACTTCATGCTCAGGTGACTTACGCCATAAGAAGCGAAGCGCATCTCTGTCTTCTTCGATGATTTTTATTCTTAAAAACATGTCACGGATGTCGCCTGTCACAGCGATTTTGTGTTCTCTGAATCTCAGCATGGTACCATATAACGAAACCAGCAAGTCAGGCCCTTTCAATATGTAATCATTTAGGCACACACCGTTGGATGTTGCGGCGGCGTCAAATACCAATCTCAGTTTCTGTTTGTTGGGGTTATCGACCCCGAAATGTGGTAGGTACCAGATTCTTTTTGCGTCTTCTTTGGTTTCACTTTGCGAAGCGTAATCATTGGTGAGTAGATGAACAACTCTTTCTTGGTATCGAGTAGCATAGCCATCACTGGACTTCATCTTCTTCTCAACTCCACAGAGTCTTCTCATTGCATTGGTGCGCGAGTCGGGCATCGTAGACTTTGGATCTTTCCACGGTAGTCCAACATACCACCTCCCGTCTATTAATTTGGAGGAGCGTTCCAAGTGTTCCCAAGCTCGGGCGTCGTCTGCGTTTTGTCTAGGTTTACTAGAGACACCTAGTGACTCAAGTGAATAGGACAGGCGTATTTCTTCATGTATGTCTCTTAGGATACGCTCAGTTTCTGATGGCTCACTATCTTCTTCATTTATGAAAAGTGTAGATTGCTTAGTCGGCGTCGCTTTTATGTCAAGCGACGACGCGCGCACGCAGCCGTGTATGCACCACCCTAACGGAGTACGCGTGATGTATGGCTCGGTCAGTTTGCCTTTTATTATTTCCAACGGTAAAAGCAAATGATAGTTATCTTGCCCTATCAATATTTCTGGTTTACATTGTCCGTCACTTATCACACTTTTTATTTCAGGTCTCAGTTCGTAATCGTTTAAGTTCACTGAAGTTTGGTTTTGCACAGGTAAGTTTAGATTTTTAACACTACGTGCTTTTATTGTAAACTTGTTGTTGTCCTCAATGTTAGATAAGTTTAAGTTTATAATCTCACTGTCGCACACTAGTTCGGTATTGTCCCACGCGCCGCACACACGCATAGATTGTTTGTAGCCGTGCAGCCCTACGCGCGACGCTAGCTCGTCGCTTATCAGTGTCACTGTCGAGCCATCGTCAAGAAGTGCAACACTGCGCGACGTTCCTTTTGGTCCGTGAATTAAAATAGGCACGGTTTTTAACAACACTTTGTTGCATTTGTTTATGTATGTTACGGTTTCCACAGATGTATCAGTCTCTGGCGATTTACTTTCATTTTCACTAGTTGACGGCACTTCTACATTGTTTTTATTCACGTTATAGTGTAACAGACGATGATGTAATTGTCCACAGTTGTCGATATCACACGCGGTAGCAGGACAAGATTCTTTCTTATGTCGTGACGTCAAACACTTAAAACAGACACCATGACGTTTCACGTAGGTCCATCGGTCTTTACGTAATGCCTTTTTAAACTTCTTACAATCTGGTAGTGCATGATTTGTTAATGGACAAAATCCGCACTTGGTACTTCTGTTTTCACTTTCACTGTTTTTGTTTTCGTTTACCAAAACTATTTGCGACTTATGTTTATCGTTGTGACTGTTCTTATAATTTTGCACTGTATACGATATATTCACTGAGCATTGTGTTATCTTCTGGGCTTCTGCACTTAGGAACTCGGATAATATGACGAGCTTCGGTTTTGTGTTTTCATTGAGAAGCGGATAACAGTAATCAGCCCATTTAGAAATTAATACTGTCGGTAATTTAGACAGCACAGTAGACACAATGTTCATTCCTTTTAGGTAGTCTTCGCAGCCGATGGCAGTCACCGCTGCAACACAGTTTTTCACTTTGATCGAGAAGGGAACAACTTCTTTATGATATTCCTGTGACATTGGGCGTAACTTGCTGATGTCTTGTAATATTCTAGATATTATTATATCATTATTTCCAAATTGCAGTTGCAGCGTGGACATCACGACGTCAGGAGAGGTGGCGCCGATCAGCAGCGCTGTGACTGCTTCTTTGGCACGTCCGTGGAGACTTTTTCTTAGTCGCCATAAGTTTTCTCGGTCGCTGAAATTGCAGACTTGAGACGACTCTTCATAAGCTAGCTTAAATTGTAGCCACTCGAGCGGGTCACCATCGTAATTGGGTAAGTCTTTTGGCGTACACAATCGCTTAATCATTTTCTGGCTAGTTCCTGGCTGGTTGGCGTTGGTAGTTGCAGCGGCTAGGTCTTTGAGTGCACACGCCAGCATGTGCATGGTATCCTCAGTGCTACTCTGCATTGCAGTCATCGCTGGCAGCGGTCTGTGGTGTTGGGATGTGGTTTCTGTTGCAGGTGGTAGTGGGCCGGCAGCCCCCATTTGCTGCAAGATAGCGTCTTGCCGATGTGCCGGGCACAGCGCGTCGTCATTTCCATTAGTGACACACTGCGTTTTCACCTCCTGCTGACTTGTTTCTAACCATTTCTCCACTCGTGAACCCACTTCACTTTCAGCAGGCTCCATATCTGCCAGTGACTGTGAGCAGTTGCTGTCCAGCTCCGCCAGGTCGACGGCTAGTTTTTTGTCGATCAAATCCATTTGAAGCTGCGCTTTTTCTCGTGCAGCATCTAAAAGCAGCTGCGCCCTCCTTGCCTTAGTTGATGTGCTCGCAGAAGGAGATTTTACCTTTATGTTGGCGCTGCCAAGTTTTTCTTCTTCGCGTTCCCGTCGCACCGTGCTTCGCGTGCCCACCATCTTGTTTTTCGCGGGCGGCGGCGTGCGATACATGCGTCGTGCGAGTTAGTTGAAGCAAATAAAGAGATGAAGCTTGACTATAGTGTTTCTGATTTCCGACCCAGCTCGAAGGACCATTAATGTAGAGGGTGGACTAAGTAAAAACGAGTTCAAGCTTGATTTTGGTGCGAGCGGGGTGAAAAGGGCGCGTGCGTACTTTCTCATGCTTTCTAGTCGACTCCCTGCGCCGCCGCGCGCGCGGCCGCGTCAGGTGGCGCGAGCGATGCGAACCCCGAATGCCCCCGCGCCCCTCTCGCGTGTACGCCCCTTTGACCTCGCTCCACAGATTTATTAAAAAATTCAATTTACAATTATGAGGTATTACTCGCGTCGCCTACAACCTACATCTAGCCTTCTTCATTTCTACGTACATATAAAATTTAGATATTTAATAATCAGATTGTTGTTTGGCGCCGACTCAAAATTAGTTTACATAAAATTTTATATTTTGTGTAGGTAAATAAGCTCAATACTCAAGACTTAAAAGGTTTATTTATTTTTTGCTTTTTAGTTCTTTTTCGTTGGTTGAATTTTTATGAATTATAACATCAACATTTTACATCGCATTGCACCATCGTTGCACACATTTTGGCAACACCGTTATTTTTTCATCACTATGGTGACAGACTACTCGACTCTATGGAGCAAAGGGTCCAAGGAGTCTGCATTTAACAGGTACGTACTAAAACCCACCCCTTGTCCTTCCTGCCCTGAGTGCCCAGGGGCGAGGTAACTCTGTTTCGAATTTATCCTCAACCCCCGGGCAGAACAGGTACGTACTGAATTGCAAATGTTTCGCCTTGGGGTTTGACAGAAAAAAACGAGCTAGAACCGACCAAAAAGGTTTTCTTCAGTCTTAATAAAACTAAGGCTGAAAGTACTTTTTTTTAAAGTTAACGTCAAAATCGTATTTACTACGTCAAACGTCTGGTTGTCAAAACAAAAGTATACGAAAAACGCAGTGATTTTTTGAGAACTTTCGTTTTAAATTGACCGTGTTTAATTTTCTTTAGCAATCATGCCACGTTCATCAAAAAGGCCCACCCAGAAAGATATGGAGAGTAAAGATCTGAAACCAACCAAGAGCTCGTCGTATCAGGCTCTCAAGAGACAGGAAAGAGGTAAAAAGCAGAAGGAACTAGGTTTACCTACCCGCTTATTTTTTGGCCATGTTTTAATGAAACCATTAATTTTACCACTGTAACTGTGTTCAATAGGTATTAAAAGGCCCATGCCGAGCAGCGGTTTGTACCTACTTGGAGGCTTGGTTTAAATATAACCTAGCTCAAAGAACAGCTGTCTTCTTTTTCCTACAGCAAAACGTCATTTAATTCATCAGTACCTAGGTAGGTACCTATGTATTTTATGTGACAAGCATCTTGAAATAAAATGGCGCTGACTACGCAGGTTCTCCTCTCTGATTTGTATGAAAAAGCGCCCCTGCGATCCCACGCGCCATGCGTTTTTGGCGCATGTTCTTGATGTTTGTTGGCCAACCAACTAGCACTTTGCCCGCGACTTCGTCCGCGTGGATTTCAAAAATTTATAGCCTATGAATGCCTTATACCTATATTCACAAATAATGTGGCTTCGGAATCGGTTCAGTAGATCCAGAGATTTCCCCCCTTAACCCCCCTACCTCACAAACTCATAAACATTACCTCTTTATAATATTAGTAGGTCGATGAGGGGTGAGGGGTGGGTAGGTAGATGAGGTCGACTACTGTCCTTAATGTAGTTTCTTTTGTATTTTTTTTACTCTCTTGAACACAAGTTCAAGAAGCAAGCTGGGTTCTGTGTGGTCCGTGATGAAATTTGTTCTCGTCGTCTCCGTTGCTTTGAAAAATCAGGTTTCTCTGCCATATGGCTACTTGTGGATAATGGCGTGGAGAAATCTCTTTACATTGGCGTCTACCGATCGCACAGTGGTGACCAGGAGACAACAGCGCTGTTTGATTTCCTCGTGGAGTCGACTGACGTAGCCCAGCAACGGTACCCAACAGCGAAGCTCATTTTTCTGAGAGACTTCAACGCCCACCATATAAAGTGGTTGTTCCCGTACCTGGACACTGACCATGCCGGGTTAGAGGCGCGTAAGTTTACTTTAACGCTAGAGTCTTGAAATCAATCAAAATCAATCTGCCTAGCCTTTTCCCAACTACCTTGGTGTCGGCTTCCAGTCAAACCGGATGCAGCTGAATACCAGTATTTTACATGGAGCGACTGCCTATCTGACCTCTACAACCCAGTTACTGTCTTGAATAAATATTGTTTATTATCTAACCCGGCTGGTGAATGTGGCAACGTGGGTACCGGATGTTTACGGCCATACGCCCAATTGCTTAGACCTGCTGACAACTGATCCTGACTGTCATTCAGTATCGGTGTCAGCCCCACTGGGAACGTCTGACCACTGCCTGGTGAAATCCGTAACGCCCTGCTCTCCTCCAGATGATAGCGAGTCAGTAGATTGGGATGAGATGCGGCACTTTTTCGCATCTTATCCATGGCGGGCAAGTGTGCTTCTCCGCGGGTGACCCCTCGTGCTGTGCTGACATAATAGCGGACGTGATTCGGCAGGGGATGGAGTATTTTATTCCATTCCGCCTGGATCAAGGCTCGCAACCGAAAAGTTACAGCTCGTAGGGTTCACGCCATGAAAAGAGCCTTTAATTCTGCCGCCAAGTTCTGCAAGCGGGTTCTACGTAGGGCACGTTTTGACCATGTCGGACGTATCGGGGCCAAAACTAGCATCGCACTCTCCGGGTAGTAAACAGTTCTGGTCCCTGTAAAAAACGGTTGAAACGAATTTCTGTCGTCCCACTTTACCTCCAATGTTGAAACCTGATGGGTCGCTGGCTCACTCTGCAAATGAAAAAGCAAATTTATTTGCACATCTCTTTGCAAGCAATTCACGTCTGGACGCTGGCTCCAAGCAACCACCAACAGTACCTCGTTGTGACTCTTCGATACCGGAGATCGCAGTCCACATTAAAGAGGTCCAAAGTGTAGTCTTGACGTGAACAATGCCTGCGGGTCTAACGGCATTCCAGCGAGTGTGTTGAGGCAGTATGCACCTGAACTGTCTCCTGTGTTGACTTTGACACGCTTGTTCTGCTTTCTCTTGATAAAAGGACGGTGCCAAAATCATAGAAGCTTGCAAATGTACAACCTGTGGCCAAAAAAGGCGACCGTGCAGACGCTGCTCATTACCGTCCGATAGCCATTATCTCTATTCTGTGCAAGGTTATGGAAAGGGTACTAAACAGTAAGTTGCTGACATACCTTATCACGTAACGTAGGAGGACACGCAGAGGACTACCGTAGAGGACGACCGTAGATGAGGAGTTGGATGAAGATAAATACACGAGTTCAGACGTATATTTTAATATTTACAGTAGGCTTGATTATATGGAGCACTTAATAATCGTACGTACCTACATCATACACTGTGACTAGGTAAAGGTAGAAATTGTATTGTTGTCGGGAACTGCCTGGTTATAAAAGCTGCACTTAACTGTTCTAGTAACTCTTACAAAACTGGTAACTGTCATTTAATGAAAAGTAGTAAAATGACAATGATAGACAGGAGCTTCTACTAGTTCGGCTGCTGAATCTGAACTGATTTTTAATATAAAAACAGACGCTAGACAGAGAAGGCAAGTAATATTTGAATTTTAAATTAAAAAAGGTAGGAAAGAACGTAATTTTGAATAGAGGTCATAAAATAAACAAGACACAATACCCGGCTGCCCCGGAAAGAAAAATCGTGCAGCCTATGAGCGATTTTTCGCTAACAGTATATTAATATAAAGAAAATATCATAAATAGAATGATTATGAATGAGGTGAAAATTTAGAAGGCGAGGGTGTTATTTACAACGAGTATTTACAAAAGGAACAATCTATCATTTCCATAGTATCTTCATATTACCTTCCATACTTCGTTCATTCATAGTGTTACGTCGAACGTATTACACTGGAACGTTCGAGAATGTAGTCGAAGTTTCCAGAAGTTTTCACTACGTTCGAGAACGTTCCATTGTGATACTGTGTAGAAGTTCATAGATGTTTCTAGAATATTCCAGTATAGGATAGTTCGACAATGTTCTAGAAATTTCCATGACTGTATATATAGGCCGGACGGCGGGCGAGTGAGTCAGTCCGTTTTCGACTACGGATGCGAACGGAAGCGAATACAAGCGATTACGAAGAGAATAGTGATTATAAGCGATTCAGTGTTTGTGTGAATAAGTTGTTGAGTTAATAAAGGATATTTAGTTAATTAATTGGTGTAAAATAATTTATCCCATACCCAGCTCGTAACAATGGTTATGTTCGCATAATATAGGTGAGTGTAGAACATTACGCAAAGTCAAAAAGAGTTTATCCTATTAATAGGCATAACTCGTTAGATTGCCCTTGATCTCCTCAGCGACCGTAAATATGGCTTTCGCCGCGGACAGTCAACTGGCGATCTTCTTGTGTATGTCACGTACTGGGGCGAAGCCATTCAGAAACACGGCGAAGCTCTTGCTGTATCGCTTGACATCTCAAAGGCCTTTGACAGGGTCTGGCACGCAAGTCTACTCAGCAAGCTTCCTGATTTTTGTAGCTGGTTAACAAACTTCCTTAGTGAACGGTCGATCCGAGTAGTCGTTGACGGCTGGTCCTCTGGTCTCATGGCTATTGATGCCGGAGTCCTTCAGGGATCTGTTCTCTCTGCAACTCTTTTCCTGCTGCACATCAATGACCTACTTCAGCTTGGTATTGTTGGGTACGCAGATGACAGTACGGTTTCAGAGAGATACTTGTCCAGCGCAAAAACCGGCTGGGTTGAATTTCGTTTCTTGAGAGAGGCCATGGTAGAGCGGACAAAGAACAATGGCGAAATCTTAGCTGAGTAAAATTTCAGCGACTAAAAGTGACTCATATACGAAAGAAATTTTATTTATTTTCTACGTTTTTTCAAAGTATCACATTAACATGTTAAGGCCGGATAAAAATAATATTTTAAATGGAATGTTATTTGATTTTTATCGTTGGCTTTTATTAGTTTGGTGTTGCCATTATATATTTATTCTGCCAAGTGACAGTATGTACAACATTACTGTATTTGTGTAATACGTTTTGTTATCCGTTTTGGTGTAATATTATTTTTTATTATTATTTAAAAAAAACGTTACCCACCCTAGGAATTGCTCCTGTATCGTGAGTGCGTTCACAAACATGTAAACTCACATACACAAGACACCCAGAGCCGGAATTTGTTCCGTGCGAAAATCAAACCTGCGACACGCAGAGCAGCAGCCGAACGCTCAACTACTGCGCTAACCATGTCGTCAAATATTATTAATAAACGGAGAAAATGAATTAACAATACAATTTTATTAATTATGGGCAAAAAGACGAGTATCCCAAATCTGAATTGACTGTTAATTGGTTGTTGTCAGTCACACTGTCATAGTAAGGGAGCCCATGATGCTAAACGGGAATTTTTAAAATAATAATATTTTTTTATAAAATCAACCGCGCTCGAGAATGTCAATACATCGTTTTTTTTTGCAACTTTATACCCCCTAACTCGCTTACGCTACGCTCAAATCGTCAGATTTACAAGTGTACACTTTTTAGCTACTATAATAAACCCAACTACCTATAATCTGAAGCACTTCAGTATTTCTGATGGTCTACCCAAGACGCACGATCCTATATAAAGGGCTTATATAATATGGTAGAGGTACTCAACAGGATGCAAGGTATCCCCCCATCTGCATCTGTCACGCTCGAGTAAATCCCAAATCCCTTATTGGGCTCCCCTACTATCACAGACGCCTTTTTTTTGCGCTTTGTGGTGTTTTGCTCTCGATTGCTTTTCCGTTTTCTTTAATATTCACTTGACCTGGACTGCTTATGGACTCTGATATTACCCTGTGTGACCCGTGCGTGTATAAGGGCTTCGAGATTTTTCCTGTGTGACATTGTGCTTTTCTCTACTGGACACCGATCTTGCCTCATTGTTTGGATCAGTTATTAGTGAACTCGTTTGCTGGGTACCACTAAGATGGAAGCTCGTCGTGGCAAGCCGACACGAATTCTGTGTATCAATTGCAATATATGCGTCAATACACTACGCCGATATCATGCCTTGGAACTTGATACTAGAGTTACCACATTACTCTGTAGCTGGGTATATCCTCGAATCGTAAGTAGCTGTTCTTAATTATGGACATGTATTTATAGTTTACATTTTAGATACCACAACACATATATTTTGATCAATCTGTAGAAACATGTTGACACAGAACTGGCTGTTTGTATGAATACAAGATATATACAATAATATTGCTTCTGTATTATTAGAAGACTCTGATAGGGATCTATTCCAGATAGCAATATTTTCAATTTGTTTCAGATTACTGAAGATGACTATGTTTACGAAGCATGCAGAGATCTTGCGGTATTTAGTGTCAAACATGAGTTGAAACAAAAAGTTTCAAGCAATGATAACCAACAAGCTGGATCAAGTCAGCAAGGCCACACTAATGTGTGTGTTATGTGTTACTTCTATTTTACATAGACAAAGTGACAAAATACTGAGAGACAACCCTTCGGAACTACAGCAATCTATGATAAATATTCTAGAGAGCAGACTAGCACCACGACAGGTAAACTAAATTACATTCACTACAACCTATTTAAAAGTTATATACATCCGTTAATAGAATATGTCATTATAAACAAAATAATTAACAGGGTCACTATCTTGAGTCTCCTAAATCATTTTACCAGGGAACTCCAAGTTTAAGTTTCTATAGCAGCAAGTGCATAGGAACTTAAAACGATAGGTTTTCTTTTCTTTATTTTCAGATAACAGTATCTGATCGCATATGTCATCCGTGTTGGTTACGCACTCAAAGAAAAGCACGTCGTGGTAACATCACTGATGAAAACAGATTCCTTAGTAGTTCTCACCCAGTGCCAGAGGAATCTCAACAGGATGATCAGTCATCTGGATCCAATCCCTCTGAACCAAGGCTTGATCGTCAGGCAGATGTTTAAATAATAGTTTTACCGGACTACAGACGAGCAGCCAATGCTAACCATCATAGTGTTTATTCAAATTGTACTAGTACCACACTGTTTAGTATATCGGATAATTTACGTGCAAATTGTTCTAAGCAATCATAACTATTACTTGCCAAGCATAGCTCGAATTTGCTGAGAACACTTAATGAGTAATTCATGGGAGACAATATTCCATTCTGAAAACAACATGGAAACATTCACTGCTCAGCAGTTACAGCATGTATTTTCTTTTGTGAAGGCATTCCATCCAACTTTAGATTTTGAAAATCAAGAGATAGATGATAGTGTTTTTAAATATTGGATAGGCCTAACAAAAGAAAACTTCAATAATTTATTGCAAGAAGTACCCCGCCTTACTCAAATAAAAAGAGGATGTTAAGGCTTAGCAGCGTTATTATTAAAAATGAGAACAGGTGATTCGGATGAAAGAATTTCCAATTTACTTAAAGTTCCACGACAAACCTTGGAGTCTTTAATGGACAAAGTCAGAGAGGTCCTCCTTCAGGATTTTGTACCGGACCATCTAGGCATTAACCATTTAAGGCGGGAACAATTATTACGACATAATTTGTTAATACATAATGGGCTTTATGGTAATGGTAACAATGTAATTGTAATATGCGATGGCACGTACATTTATATAAATGAGAGTTCAAACTACATGTTACAAAAGCCAACTTATTCCATTCATAAATACAGGAATTTACTAAAAACCTTTTATGATTGTTGCATGTGATGGATATATTGTTGATTGTTTTGGCCTATATAAAGCAACTACATCAGACGCTGATATAATGTCCGGTCTATTTTCCTCTGAGAGTTCTTCTTTAAGATCATAATTATTTCAGAGAAGATGATGTGTTCATTCTGGACAGGGGTTTTAGGGGCTGTATAACTTTACTAGAGGGATGTGGCTATCGCACATGTATGCCAGAATCACTTTTAGAAGACGAACGCCAATTAACTACAGCTCAAGCTAACAGAAGTCGCTGTTTCACTATTTGCCGATGGGTGGTAGAGGCTGTAAATGGCCACTTTAAACGAGATTTTAAACTTTTTAGTCAAGAATACTTTCATCGGCCTTCCATTTCAAAATAATGAATATGCCAGTGAAATATTAGATATAATTAGAGACAGGATGATCTTAGAAAATAATCTGGCAAATATGGTTGAAACCTTAAATATTAATAGACGTACATCACAATTTCAAAGTACGAGTACCTATCACTGATGATCGCAATAATGTTTTATATTTCCCAACCCTTGAATATAGAGATTTAATACTGTTCGCCCTGGGAACGTACCACATAAGACAAGCGCGCTCATATTATGGCGAGCATGTACGTTTCCACGTCGGGTACAGAATTGAGGTTTCCAGTGAACGCATCGATTCTTCTGAATATAATTTTAGAGGCACTGGCGAGACAACACTAATAAAAGGCAAAATAAAGTCACGTCACATAACCAGGAAGCAATATTGTGTATATATTTTAATAGAGAATAATATTCCTGGTCGTACAGGAATCAGTGAGTACTGCTGCAATTGTCGGCGCACAGTAGGATGTTGCGCTCATGTAATGATGCTAGTCTGGTATTTAGGATGGGCCAGACATCAGGAAAATATCTCCGCACCTGCAGAATTTGTGGATGAAATTCTTATATGATATTATGAGGACGAATAAATATTGATATAATAAAAAAAACTTGTTTCATTGGTTTTTATCAACTTACATATTCCACGCTAAAACTTAGCAAGTATTTATAAAATCCTGGAATAGATTTTTTTTTTATTGTTGATAGGCATGCGTTTAACCACTATCTCACCTGATGGTAAGCGATGATGTGGTCGAAGATGGAGCACGCTTGCCTAGAAGTAACCTATTCACTCTTGACTTAAAGACTTCCAGGTATAATCCTATTGTATCAATACCTGAAATAATGCCGACAGTGACTGGCAGCCAAAAGACCTGTTATAAATACTATAGGGACCTGAAGCACCTTCTCGTAGTGCAGGGCCCTGGAGGTTCTTCGTACGCGTCTAGGGGCTGTCGTACTCGCTGGCAGCGCGAGAGTGTGGTGTATGAGAGTGACTGCTTATTGTGTGTAGTGTTATAAAAGAAAGAGGAATAGCACACTTATACGATTATATTGAATTATAAGATTACATGTGTGCCCCCTTCTGCCGGGCTAGCAGAACTGAACTCAAAAACAAAAGTCTTCTCTATTCTTCTTAAATTCAATCGGCGTTCCAAGAGTTTCTAGAATGTTCCAAACTTCCAACGTGCCAGTCTCCACCATAAGGTCGCCAACATAAGGTCGTCACAATACCTATTATATACCTAAGGTAAGGCCTAGCAAAGGAGAAAACCACTGGGTTTACCTAACATCCTAATCCTAACTTTCTAGCTAATACGCGAAAGTGAGTTTCCTTGTTACGTTTTCACGCCTAACGCCTAGTTTACAATATTTTTACAAGACATTATACTGAAAAAACTAGGTAAGGGAAATACTAATGCGATAAAATCTATTAGACACATAATAATACCATTATTAAAGGTCACTTAAAGACATAACCTACAAAAGTTCATGATTGAATCTCTTTTATTCTCGGCCTTCTCGCATAAAAATTCTTGCACAAACTAATTCAGAAGATGACGCCGAGTTAAACAAGATATTTTTCATTTAAAGACGTACGAATTTAATCTCAGCTAAAACAATGTATGGGAAGCTGCCATTTTTCTTTGATCTTAAGCCTTGTCTCCCAGTGGGGTGATGACAATCTGGTTTCTTTTAACGCTACCAAAACACAGGCGTGTCTTTTTACCGCAAAAAGGAGTCGTGTCGTCCAAACTCCTTTTCGGGGTACATCTGTTCCTGTAACTGATCGGCTCGAGCTCCTAGGCATGGAGTTGACATCCAGTCTCAACTTCGGTGCCACCATTGAGTACAAAGCCCAAAATGCGGTCAAAAAAGCTGGGCATCTTAAATAGAGTGAGGCGATACTTCACGCCTGGTCCAGCTTTTAACCCTTTACAAAGCAGAAGTCCGATCTTGCATAGAGTAGCTATTGCAGCCACCTTTAGGATGGCTCAGCTAAATACCAGCTTGATGCAATGACTCGGTGGAACGCAGAGCTAAGAGGCTCATTGGTGACGTAAAACTCGTGGATGCCAAGTTGCACAGCTTGGCTCATCGCCGCAAGTTTACCTGCTTGTCGGTGTTCTACAGAACGTACTTTGGAGAGTGTGCCCAAGAACTCCACGATCTCATCCCCCGGCCCCCTTCTACCATCGGACTTCTAGACGCACAGCAAGTTACCATCCTTACCTTGTTGCTATTACACCAAATCTCTCTAAGCGTTTCCAAACGTCTTTCATAATGCGCATAGCAAAGTAGTGAAAATCTCTATCTGCGTCCGTGTTTCCGAACGTATACAACCCTAATCTCTTCAAAGTTAGAGTGAACAGGCTTCTTCTGGGTAAGCTCACTCCATCGTCGACTCTGTCTCTGTCACCTCTGGACTAGACTGTGTCTGTGTGTGTGTGACTGTGTCTCTGTGTGTACATAAATGATTAAATAAATAAAAAAAAATTACTCGAACTCTCGCTCGGGATGGTCACTCGGCGTGAGTTCTTTCGTTAGGCTATAAGCGAGTATCGCTGAGCGAGTATTATCTTTGATAGATCTTGTCGCTCAGCGACAAACTTGTGGACCAAGTCCTCGACAGTAGTTTGAACATCAGCGATCAACTAATTATGCATCTCTTTTGTTTTTTGAATTTATAGCTATTATACGTTTCTTGAGCGTCAAAATAGCCAATACTTAGTCGCTTCCTCACCGGCGCTGGGACAACTGCCTAATATGTAGGTAGGTATCGTTTCCAGCGAATTTCTGCTGCGACCTTTACCTATCTAACTTTGTCATCGCTATATCTTGTGTGGGGTGTAAGGTACAACAACCGTTGCTTTGCTTGGCTTTCTCTCTCTCTTCAACCCTTATCCATACAGTGCTGAGTGCAGGTTTCCTCCATGGCGTGCCACATGGTCCTTGGCTTCCCGCATCAAACCCTACGTAGACCCCTTAAGCCTAAATTACTTACCAATTTACGTGAACTTTTTAGAGTTTGGCCGTAGTCGGATGTCGCTGCGTAAACGCCAGAACTTAGAGCGAGTGGAGATGCTAGCTAGGCCCAACTCGCGCCGCCTTCGAGATCTTTGGAACGAGAAATGCACTATTTTGCCGCGGGAGCGGAGAGACAAGATCAAGAGCGCCTTGGAGGAGGATTACTTTCTCAGTCCTGAGTATGATTTACTTTATTCTCTTATCTTTAAAATTATCAGGTAGGTTATAAAGTTCCTCTCGACATCTAGTCTGGACTGAAGACACAGAAGATTACACGGCGGTGGTAACAAAATCAGTAGGTAGCTTAGTAGTAGCTTACTTTCATCGTATTCGACTTATCGGAGGTACCTATTGAAACTCCGTACCTACTACGCTAGGCCAGCACAGAGAGAGGTACCTATATATACCTCGTGCCGGGGATATCATCAAATAACTTCTCCCGCCGCTCTGGGTGGAGCGGGCGGCATGTCAGACTCTTACTGACTAAAACCCACCCATTGTTCCATAAGTTGCCTGTGCCAGCCTAGAACCGCGGTGACTCTTTCAAATTTAATTGCGACCCAGGCAGGCATCGGCCCTAGTGGACCCCGTCAGTTACCGTTTTATTTTTATTTTTTTGGGGCTGGGAAATCATCCTATGACTTCTCCCACTCTGGGTGGAGCGGGAGGGCGTGTCAGGCTCTTACTGACACCCACCCCTGTTCCTTCCTTGCCTGAGTGCCCAGGGAAGCGGTAACTCTGTTACGAATTTATCCGCTACCCCTTGGCATGCAGGCACCGGCCATGATGGGCCCCGTCTGCGGTGGCTGACATATTCTCTTTGAGGCGCGCGTGCAACACTACGCACCGTCGACTCTCGGGCTGGTGCTGATCGGACGGCCAGCTACCTATTACTAGCCGTCCGCAGGCCCGCGTCTACGGTGGCCGGAGATCGTCCTGCGACTTCCGACGCTCAGGGCGTGAGATACTTTGAGTCTCCCTTACCCGGTCCGCTTCCTCCTTCGCGAGCATTACTGCTTCGCAGAAGGAGGAGACTGCTTCCCATTCCCTTTCGCTCCGTACCATGGCCTGGACTAGGGCGCGAGAGGTCGCTGCCGCCTAGTTAGTTACGGCTGACGTCTCTTTGAGGTGCGCGTGGAACGAATCGGACCCCGAGCTATTTCCACGTTAGGAAACTCGGTGTAAAGCTCGTTCATAAGCAGAAGTTTCAAAAGATCGGAAGGTGAATTTCGTTCTATCATTTTTTTAGTGCCATACGCATGAAAGTGCACAAATTCGTCATTTAATGAAGACTCGAGGTCTGAGAAGTAAAACATTTCTTAAACGTTTAGATCATTCACGAATTTCTTTATTATCCAAATTCATTGATAACCGAGAATTTTTCCTGAATCTTTTCTGATAAACATTTTTTTCGCAATTCAGAATTCAGACAGTCAAGAACGACGTTGACGTTGATCGATCGCTGGCATCGATCGACGAACGATCGATTGGTGTAATAACA
Source organism: Polia nebulosa (assembly GCA_951329385.1). Lineage (NCBI taxonomy): Eukaryota > Metazoa > Arthropoda > Insecta > Lepidoptera > Noctuidae > Polia > Polia nebulosa. Next base: position 12,349,454 of record OX589598.1, read on the forward strand.
CCCTTAGCAATATTTTGGCTGACAGCATTGAATCTTGAGAGTAAAAAATGCCAAAGTATTTGCGTAAATGAATTGAATTCGAATACCTTTAGTTTCTTATCTCGTAATAGCATTTTCTTTAATATTTACTTTGAGACTAATCAAAATCTCAATTATTTCGCCGAAGTGTCGATTTAGTACATGAACTGCATCGTGACGAGCTAACCACAGAACAGTCTGTTATAATACCGCATAAACTGTACTAGTTATTTTTTAGGGTTCCGTACCCGAAGGGCCCATACGAAGCCCTGTTGCTGTCACTCACGTGTCAGTCTGTCTGTCGTCTGTCACAAGAATATTTTTTTAACTTCCCATTGACCTATGAAATTGAAATTTGGTGAAAATGTTTATTGTTACGTATATTTTACTTACAAATACAAATGTAAGTATTGATAAATCAGATTTTTCTTTGATAATTCCCTCATTGGAGCCCACGTTTGATATGGAACCCTAAATGTGCGAAATCCGAGATGCACTTGGCCGGTTGCCCCTACTGTACCTAAATCCGAGATGCACTTGACCGGTTGCCCCTACTGTACCTAAATCCGAGATGCACTTGGCCGGTTGCCCCTACTGTACCTAAATCCGAGATGCACTTGGCCGGTTGCCCCTACTGTACCTAAATCCGGCGCTGCATATACAGTGTGTAACGGAAAGGTGCGGGCATATTTTAAGAACCGGTTCTGCCGTGGAAATGACCAACTTTCTCCAAGAAAAAAAGGAAAATTACCAAAATAAAAAATTGGACTCTCCATATAAAGTTGCCCTAAATATTGATCAGCTGATGATAGCTGATCAATATTTAGGGTAGATGTAAAAAAAAAAGGGTAGATAGGGTCAAAACATCTTGGCGACTACCACAGCCACCACATTATATTGAGTATTTCGAAATTAAGTTCTTAAAAAAATTAATTTTTCTTTAGTGGTGAGAAATAAACAATTTTATTTAATTATAATTTTTGAGAATTTCCTCAGGTTTTCTTGAAGAAAGTTGTTCATATCGATGGGCAGATGCAGTTCTTAAAATATGACCACACCTTTCCGTTACACCCTGTATAGACCAAGTGCCGTTGTAAAATACTTGGCTAAAACCGCTCACATGCATGACACATTACAATCGAAATGACAACAAAGCCATTTTATGTAAGTTCTTTTTACAAAATTGTCAACGCGTTTTAACGATTAGGACATAGTAGGCAATGCTCGTTGTGAATGATCATTCATGCGAGGCTTGTGATGAAACGGACATTGACAAGTTATAAAATGGCAATAATTTCGTGCCTACTTTATTTATTTATTAAAACTTCATGCAACACAAATGTACAAAGGCGGACTTAATGCCTTAGGCATTTTCTACCAGTCAACCAAGGGGTGGAGAGATAACATGGCATGTGCATAAACTGAAAAAAAAAAATAATTAGAGAAAATTTCTTCCCAACGCCTCGCTTTTTTTTCATTACCAAAATTTTTTTCGTTACTTAATCACTTTTAATTTTATTTTTTTGGGTGTGCTGGGTATTCATCGAATAACTTCTCCTGCTCTGAGTAGAGCTCGAGGACGAATCAGACTCTTACTGACTAAAATGCACCCATGTTCCTTCAGTTGCTTGTGCCAGGGCTGCAGTGACTCTTTCAAACTTCCCCGTGAATCTAGGAGGCATTTTAGGTGCACGTGAAACACAACGCGCCGTCGACCCAGGCCTTGTTCTTACCGGACTGCGAGCTACCCATTGCTCGCCGTCCGCAAGCCAGCAGCTACGGTGGCCGGGAACGAACTTGCGACTCCCAACACCGAGGGTGTCTCCTGTGGCGACAACGGGCGTGAGGGCGCGAGGATTACCTCTTCCTCACGCGTCCCGCTTCCTTCTTGGCGAGCATTACTGCTTCGCAGAAGGAGGTAACAGCTTCCCATGCCCTCTCGCTCCGTACCAAGGCCTGGACCAGGGCCAGACGTGAGAGGTCGCCACCGCCGATCGCCTCCACGAGGACAAGGTGGTGTTCCGCCCAAGCTGGTTGAACCTCCACCGGATGCTCCACCAAATGCCCCGGGAGATTCACACAATGGTGACACCCGGGCGTATCCTTCCGCCGAATCCGAAACAACCGTGTCCGGTGGAGAAGCGCCACGGCTTCCTTTCTTTCCGCCTGACGTAGGGCGGAAGTTAAGGTGGTCGTGGGGTCTCTCCAGCCATTCCTCAAAGAGAGGACTTAATTGTTACGGCCGATACAGTAGATTCTATGATTTGAAGAAAGAGCGTATTTTATCGGGCCTTGATAAGTGTGCAAAGCTTCAGTTCAATCTGAAGTTTTGAAGATAGTAAAAATCACGTTCAAAGATTTCGTAACAAACAAACATACATACAGATGGATATAATAACGCGTGTTATAAAATATATCTTGTGCTCTGCTCTCTTCGTCTCTCTATTTTATTGGAACGAAGTTCCTTATCGCGCGTTGTGAAAGGGGGCTAGACGGAAAAAAATCTTACGAAAAGTTGTCACGACACTAATGAGGCTGTCCATCCAAAAAGATTGTGTTGGAAAAACAATCTAATAAAAACTTCTTGTATTTTTGGTGGGTAGGTACAAAGTTTGCAAGCAGATCAAGCATTATTAAAAAAAATAAAATTTTATTACAATTACTTATGTTATAGTTGTTGTTATTGCTAAAGAGTTGAGTTGAGTTGAGTTGAGTTGAGCTGAGCTGAGCTGAGCTTAGCTGATCTGAGCTGAGCTGAGCTGAGCTGAGCTGCGATGAGATGAGATGAGATGAGATGATGAAGTATAACTTCTTACGTGCGTGCGTGTGTGCGTAGTTAATAATAAAAAAAATATTATAAATTAAAAAAAATAAAATTATATTACAATTCCTTCACTAATTAATCGAAAGGAATTTCGTTCCATCCGGGTGTCCCTTGACACCTCTCAAGTTTTTTTTATTATTAGGGGAGTAGTAGTAATAGTTTGTGGTATTTATTTTCTATACATATTTACATTATAATTTTAAATATTTCTTACAAATCATATTAAAAAGAAAAAAAAAACATTTAAAATTATAAAAAAATAGTAATCCGCCGGTGTCGGGAGCAGGGTCCAAGCTACCGGTGGTTAGGGCTCCAGAGACAGGAACATCCTCACGATGCGAGCCGTATCGAGGAGTACTGCCTTCTGTATCAGGCCCTTGATCCAACCGCGCAACGACAGCTTCGACAGGTGGTCGTCGAGGCTTTTAGCCATCAGGCCGTTGGCGGTAACGACTATCGGTACAATAACAGCCGAGTCCATATTCCACATATCGACAACCTCGTGTGCTAAATCAAGATATTTGATTTGTTTCTCTTTCTCAGCTTTCACGAGGTTCCCGTCACGTGGGATGGTGACATCGATTATCATTGTGCGGCGCGCTATCGGTCTATCACCACTATATCAGGCTTATTGGCAACAATAGTCCTGTCAGTGATGATAGACCGATCCCAGTACAACGTGACATGGTCATTTTCGAGAACTGGGTCGGGCACATACTTGTAATGAGAGATGATTGTGAGATATGGCCTGACTACCTCTTCTCAACCGATAGCCCAGCCCCGAATCCTCCAGCAATGTGCTTAGGGGATTCAGGGCTAAGCAGAACCAAAGAGGACTCAAACTGTCGCCCTGAAATATTCCCCGTTTAATCCATATAGGCTCATCGTTCCCCTGGATTGGTCGACTAGCACCAACCAAATGCTGCGCCAGAATGTACTCGTGGCAACATCATCCGGGCGGCACCCGTCCGTCACATTTTGTTCAGGTCGCTCCCAAGCTCTATATACCCACCTCTCATCGCTCTGGAACGTGCGATTCTGCGAGTACCGGTCAACTCGACGCTTATACCGCCGAATACGGTTTGCCCATGCACAAACTTTCTGCTTCAGGAAGTCGATGCGCTCTGTGACTCGGGACATGTATTCTCGAGGGTTGATTTCAGTCCCCGAGAACGCCCGCCTCACAAAGCGCATCACCCTAGGGCGAGTGTTGCCCTCCCTGAAGCAGATAAGCTTGCCGATGAGTGCTCTAGCCTCACCGATACGACGCTCAATCCTACACTGCCAAGCTGGTACAGCAGGTCGTGTAGCTCTGTCACAATTGGTGAACTTGACGTGAGCTACACGACATGCCGCTGCAGCTGCGCAGTATAAGATTGAGTGGGTATCGGCAAGGTCTTTGCTGCTATCAAAACAATTTGATAGCTGCGATTCTAGAGCACACACCAGCGCCTTATTTTTCTTATGCATGGGCAAACGAGGTAGACGAGGTCTAAGCCCAGGCGGTGTGGAGCGGTACTCCCGGAATGCATCCTCCAAAGCGCTCCTCAATCGTTCATTGCATTGAGTACTCACGGCTATAGCCTCGTCATCATCATCCTCACCAACGTGGTTGGGTCGCGGTGAAGCACTGGGTTGCAGTTGCACCGCGGCCGGTGGCGAAACAGGTGAGACACGGCTACTCCGTGATTCAAGGTGTAGTCTATCAAGTACGGCGTCATCCAACATACGGTTACGCTGGATAACCCGTACTTGATCCGACAGTCGCTGGGCCGAAACGTTGACAGCTGGCTCAAGCACCTGAAACAGAGAGAGCATCCGACCACGGTACGCAGTCAGGTTAATTCCCCCCTCTGTAGCCCCAAAGTATGAGCGCATGACATTTTCGTTTATGGATTGCGTCCATCTCATGCGCTGCACACTTCCACCGGCAGCGGGGACCCCATCAGAGGCCGGAGGGCCTCGAGGTCCTAAATTGGCCGGAGGTCGGCCTCTTCCCCGTCGACGCGCAGGTGGTGGTGACGTCGGCGACGAGAAATATTATTATTATTATATTATTAAATTATATAGCACAGAAACCTTCTTTAGCAGGTTTTGGAATGGTGGGGGGCCTTAAAGATTCCGTTACCAACAAACATATAGCTGAATATATATAATAAAAGCGTGTTAAAAAATTGCTGCCGCTATAACAAAAAAATTAAATTAAAAATTAAAGGGGACTCCCCTAATAGAAACGTGTTTTTTTTTCAATTTATGGTACGGAACCTTTCGTGTGCGAGCCCGACTTGCACTTGGCTGTTTTTTTTTTAATTTAAGAAAAAAGCAAAGCTCTGTTGAAGAAAGCACAGCAACCTTCTTTACCAGGTAGTGGAATTGGGGGGGGGCGGAGCCCCCCCGTTCCAAATTTACTCAAGGATTCCTTACAAACAAACATACATACAAAATACAAATGGATATAGTAAAAGTGTGTTAAAAAATATTCTTATGCTCTGCTCTCTCTGACAATTTTTCTTACGGACGAATGCTTTTTAATAAAAAAAACAACGCTCAGTTAAATATAGCAGAATAACTTTTATCCATAATAAAACGGTCGCTCTCCCCCCCCCCCCCCCATTTCATGTTTTATTTGAGGGGATTGCAAAATGGCACATGCAAATATGACATTTAAGGCTCAATTACACCATCCGATTTCAACGGAGCCAATTTAGGAACAAGGAACAATCTAACTAGGAAGTTGGAAGCTAGCGATCACACTATACTAAATTGAACTCCTAAATCGGAAGTGTTGACAACAATCGGAATCCTAAATCGGCAGTGTTGCCAACTCCTACAAATTTGAGCCGCTAGACAGAATATCAAAAGTCGCTAGAAAGTCGCTAAAACTGATTCTACCAGGAGCGATCCAAAAAAAAAAGAGTGGATCCAGATTTTTTTCTGGGAAATCCTCGACCATGAACGTCAGCGCAGCCTTCGTGCAGCTACTTCAGCGTGACGTCATCATCATCGCTTCCTTCAAGCTCTTGAGCAACGAGTCATACAGCCAGCCAGTACCAACGGCTTCTACGGGTATCCTGACCACCAGCATGCAGCGGGTGCGCATTCCTGGTCAGCATCCCCAACCTACGTCTTGGCATACAAGCTCCAGCCGCCCCTTCTACATCCCGAAAGACCTCAGCACTGCAACTCACGTCTTCCTGCGTGAAGGTCCAGGTCGAAGATCCCTACAGGCCCCATATACAGGTCCACACCGAGTCCTTGCTCGAGGGCAGAAGACAGTGGACATCGAAGTACAGGGGAAGAGACAGAAGGTGACAATTGACCGTGTAAAACCAGCATACATGGCGAGGGAGGATCTAGAACCAGGGCAAAATCCACCTCACACTCCAGAACCAATGCAGCCAGATGACACAGTCAGAAAGACAAGAAGCGGCAGGACAGTAAGATTTCCTGACTACTATCGCCCGTAGTTACGGTCTCGCCGGGGGAGTAGTGTAGCGAGTAGGCAAGTCCACTCGCACGATTCAACGCAGCACAGGATCACGTCAGGGTCACCAGTTTAAAGGTGCGTGGAACAGGGTGTAAAGTTCCACAACCTCCATTGAAAACTGAGGATCCTCCGACCAGACGAGTGTTGTGTCTGGTCCGGGCAACTGCCCAATGGTTGATTTCGGACTGTTGTATATGTTCAAATCGCGCGGAGAACTCTGCTTGCGCGATGTAGAATTCTTGCTATTTTTAGTTCGTGTGCGGCGTCATAGATGTCGCTACACCGGGACCTTGGGAAGTTAAATTATTATTTAAAAACATATAAAAATACTAATAGCCCATTTCTTGCGACAAAGTTTCTAAATTGGCACACTTAGCTCTAAATCGTAGTGATGCGATTATACTATCCTTAATCGTACACAATTTAGGAAGTCAAATCGGGACATTCCAATCTCACTAAATCGGACTCTTAACTGTTCTAACTTAACTGCAAAAATCGGATGGTGTAATTGAGCTTTTAAAGGATGATTCACGTTACACCGTGTCGCGACACGGTCAATCATCTATAGTATACTTTTTGTATGAAGTGATTCATGCTTGACCGTGCCCCGGCCGTGCCCCCGACGTGCCACGGCCGGGGCACGGCGTCGAAATTTCAGTGGGTATTGTTTCCCGGCCGGGGCTCGGCCCGGCCCCGACACGTTGTAACATGAACGTGTGCGCCGGGCCCGGACGTGCCCCGGCTGTGCCCCGGCCTGGATACGGTCAACTATCTATAGTATACTTTTTGTATGAAGTGATTCATGTGTGGCCATGCCCCGGCCCGGTCGCGACACGGTGACGGCCCGGTGTAGCATGAATAACTGGCCCGGCCGGCGCGGCGCATGGCCCAGTCGCGATACGGTGTAACGTATCCTCCTTAAAACTAGCTCAAGCTTGCTTCAAATTCAAAGGTCGTTGGTGGGTTTGTTGGGTTTGTTGGTTTTTCAAAGGTCTCTGCCCGCTCGGTGGAAATCGTACCTAATGCGGAACATAGCGACTTTAACAGTCGGGACGTATTAAAAAACTAATCCCGCTCAAATCTTCTCAGTTCCGCATTAGAATTTACCATTTGCCTCGATTCGATCATGAAACTATTTGAATAGTTCAGTTTTTTAATATTTCAGTTTTTTTTTTCACTTTTTACGGAGTCTGTTTTTTTTTCGTTTTTAGGGTTCCGTACCCAAAGGGTAAAAACGGGACCCTATTACTAAGACTCCGCTGTCCGTCCGTCTGTCTGTCTGTCTGTCTGTCCGTCTGTTACCAGGCTGTATCTCATAAACCGTGATAGGTAGAAAGTTGAAATTTTCACAGATGATATATTTCTGTTGCCGCTTTAACAACAAATATTAAAAAACAGGATAAAATAAATATTTAAGGGGCTCCCATACAACAAACGTGATTTTTTTTGCCGTTTTTATAGATTGTACGGAACCCTTCGTGCACGAGTCCGACACGCACTTAGCCGGTTTTTTATTTTTTTATGACGGTGACCCCCTCACTAACACGCTGGGTATGTAGTTATGTCCCTGATGGAAATATTTCAAAATGCAGTCTGTCTATGCAGACCGCATTGTATTGCAGACCGTACCGAGACACCATGGTGCTGTACGTCTTCCGCAACATTTTCCCACTGCTTTAACCAGGACGTCGATCCTAAGCGCTCATTACTACATTTTTTTTTTGTGGTTGGAAAATCATCTTACGACTTCTCCCGCTCTAGGTGCAGCGGGAGGGCGTGTCAGACTTTTACTGACTAAAAACCACTCCTGTTCCTTCCTGTCCCCTTGCCTGAACTCTGTTACATATTTATCCGCGACCCCTTGGCATGCAGGCATCGGCCATGATGGGTCCCGTCAGTGGTGGCTGACATCTCTTTCAAGCGCGCGCGGAACACTACGCGCCGTCATTACTACCCCCTAAACTTACAAAGAGAATGGACGGGTTGATACCCTTATAAAATGGACCACTCTGTGGCAAGACATAGCGACTGTAAGGGCATACCAGTCGCTTCTGTAGGTCGTATCCACCTATTGGCGAAAGCGACACAGCAATACTGTGACGAGGCCCAATTATCACGGTCTCTCTTTCGGTCTTGCGTTTCTCTTTTCATATTTACTTCATAAAAATTTAGGGAAAGCTCAGTTTATTCCCTATTTGTAAGGACTGTCCACAGAAAAAAATGGTAGGCATAGAAAGTTTCCAGGTTTACGTTTTTACTTACGGCCTTCTTTTGCAGGCAAACTGAACAGTACTTCCTAGCCATGAAGGGACCCGAGAGGACTGCTTACACTGGACCCTCGGGCATGCTCCTCAAGCGCAAGGGTCAGACTGACAACAGCAAGGAGCTACGCCAGAGGCAGGCGTGGCTTGTCAGCTTTAGTGCTCAGGTTTGATTTGAGGAATATATGATCAGCGTATATTGTTCCCGCAGCTGGGGCACATACCTCCTCTTTGCAAGAGGGATGGTGCATAACAGTCTCCGTTGCACCACACGAGCCCAGTACGTATTGGTAAACTCGCATATTTTGTAATTTTTGATCCAGGACAGGCGGTTTCACAGTGCTGATAAACTAAATTACACAAAGATAGCGTCTGTCTGGGTTTGAACTCGCACCACTAGGCACTGTATAGACACAAAAATCGCGTTAGGTTCCAAAAAATTGCAATGTATTAATTTTTTGGGATGTTGTTAGGATACCAATACTACGATCAAATTTGCAGGTTCGAAAGGACTGTGCTAATCGCGTGGTGACCAATCCGCATTGGGCCCGCGTGTTGGATTACGGCCCACACCTTCTCTCAGAGAGAAGGCCTGTGCTCCAGTAGTGGGGACATTAAAAGGTTCTGATGATGATGATGGTGAATCGCGTGGTGGTAGGAAAACCTCGGAATTTTCGGTAATTTTTCAGATTTGGGCTTATAACTTCTATGCGCTGCATCTTACGGAAAAGTCAACCAGTACACTTTTAAAGTAGACTAGAGTATTATCTATAATTTGAGTGCAACCGTACTCTGCAGGTCCAATAGGTCCCAAGACCAGAACTTTAAAAAAAAAAAGTTCGAACGTGTCGTTTTAGTCGTCGGATGGAGAAGACGACTTTAATGACACTTTACCACTAGATTCAACCACAGAGGAGTCTCTGGAGCCCCAAGAAGAGCCTGATCCTGAAGAACCGGGGCCTTCCAAAAGAACACGCCCGGCTTGCTAAGTGCGTAAAGGTAAGCCTTATATTACATAACTACCTTTCGTTGTAATTTTTTTAATAAACACTAATTTACATTGTATTGCGTATTTCTATCGCAGGAGTCATCTGAGATCCCGCCATCATTTCACGTCCCAGGTTCACCAAACTACCAAAATATTTTTATATGATATTGGTTTTATACATTAATTATTATTATTAATTGTACTCAATTTCATTTTGCATGATATATATCATTTCCTTCTGAGTTATTTCTTTCTTATTCTTTAGTCCGGCATTTCGTCAGTCTTCATTCTTTAAACTGCTAATAACAGCGAATGTTTGAAGTGCTGTATCTCGAGACCTATGGAAACTACAGAGCCACAGTTGCACTCAAATTGTAGAAATTGTTTCAAAAGTGTTTTGTTCGACTTTTTCCGTAGCCATGCAACAGCAAGAACCTGAAAAATTACAAAAAATATTCGTTGTTTTTCGAACACCAAACAGTCCAAAACTCCTCCGAATAAAAGTCTTTTGTAGCTGTAAACTTGGTTTGAAAGGTGTTTATCCTGACAAAATCCCAAAAAATCAGTACCTACACTGATTTTTTTTGCGACAAAAGATGATTCAATCTCATTAATTAATAATTAATGCTCAGAGCATAGACGTGATATAATATATCACGTCTATGCTCTGAGCGGTTAGGCAGAGTTTTATAGTTAACACAAATTGTGCCGAGTCCCATTAATAATAGGAGTTGGCTTAGTCCTAATCAATACAAATAAATAAAATTGAAGTGTCTGTAATGTCAAAATAATAGTTTTTTTAAGCTCATAAAGTTATTTGCGCGATACTTAAGCCAAAAATCAGTTTTTTAAATTTTTGTCTGCCTGTCTGTTTGTTCCGGCTAATCTTCGAAACGGCTGGATCGATTCTGATAAGATTTTACTGGCAGGTAGCTGACTATACATACAGGGTGTAAAAAGGCACATCACATAGCCGTCAACTATGCATACTGTACATCTAACAAAGTAGCTTTGCGCAAAAATTATTGCTGGGACTTATTTTTAGGTATGAAAAAAAAAACTATTTTTTATTGCACGCAATGTAACGCGAACCCAGGCAAGTGGAGTTAAACCCCGCCTCTTCGTTCTAAGCCACATAGGTACTTGTCGGATACGTTTGATGAAAAAACGAAAATTCAGATAATGTTTGTTTGGAAAAAATTTACAAATAATATATTGAATTAATTTTCGTTAAAAGTAAAAAAAAAATGCAACTTTGACCTTCAATATCTCCAGAACCAGTGGATTCCCAGGTATGGTCTAGTGGAGAAAAGTTATCCAAATAATGGATAGAATATGTGGCTTTCGGCTTCTGAAACTGTCTTTTTACACCCAATATAAGAAGTAACCTAGGCCATGAGCAGAGGCAATATTTAAAATATGACCAATTTTTTTTTTCAGCCTTTGTATTCTTTAAGCATTTGGCTAATGAACGGATATTGTTCTGTCCAGGTGGCGATGCGTTTATGTGATTACATAGCTAAAGGACAGAAGGAGATCATGGTTTCTAACCGTCTGAGAAGCATCGCTGACGTTGTCCTTGAGAGAGTTGCTGATATTCTGGGTCAGTATTCACGTCTTTACATACATACCTAAACTCACGCCTTCTCCCCATGGGGGTAGGCAGACTAGTTAGGCCACTTTTATACCACTCCTCTCCCCTTCACGCATTACGTGTACCTACTTTTATAGTTGAAAAAATTTACGTGGTCGCAAAATTCAATATACCTGACTAGCTTCTGTCCTTCTTAGTGCTCCCCTACATTGTAAAAGAAAGCCGTGTGCAAAATTTCACGTTCCTAGTCCCAGTAGATTTGGCTGTGCGTTGATTTGTCAGTCAGTCAGTGTTTCTCCTTTATAATATATGTATAGATTCACCATTGAAATCTGTCAGTAAAAAATCTAGCCTTTTTCCAACTATAATCTTGGGGTCGGCATCCAGTCTATCCGGATGCAGCTGAATACCAGTATAACTTGGAGCGACTGCCTATCTGACCTTCACAACCCAGTTACTGGGTAATACGATACCCCTTGAAAAGTCTGGTCGTCACTTTCGGGCTTCTGACGACCCGTAACGACTGTCAAAGATCCACGATTGACAGCCGGGACCAACGGCTTAACGTGCATTCCGAGATACGGAGGAGTCTCGGTATATAAACATGATTCACGGACCAACCCCGGTAAGCGTAGCTTAACCTGATGGATCGACCCGTGCGGTTGTTATTACTTTAGCCACGAGCTCTCACCATTGTAATCTGTCAGTAATGAATAATAAATAGGTAATGTTCTGTCCTATGCTAGGTGAACCAAAACCGACCCGTACGAACCCGGGCCGCCTCCCTAGGTTCATGGTGGCCATATCTGACCGCATCGCGGTCTGGATCGAGAACTCTGTCTACCGAGCTGACGCCAACGAGCTTGGCCCAATGTACAACGGGCCTGACGAACATATTCGACTTGACGCCGAAAAACCACTCATTTGCTGATCACATAAAGTTCAAATTGCAGCGAGCGGGTGAGTGACTCTTTGAACTTTTTGATAGTGTATTAAATCATATCATTAATATTGTCGTCCATACAGATGGATGACACAAATGATGAACAAATGATGGTCAATATTAACGATATGATTTGATACACTAAAATAATTAATAATAAATAAAAAAAGTGAGAGAGTGAAGAGAGAGAGAAGAGAGAGAGAGGGGGGGAGGGGAGAGAGTGAGTTTATTTAATTAATTTCACTGCTTCTGTAAGCAGTGAAATTAATTATTAGATACATTGGAATGTTAGTGATCTCTAGCAGTTATTTCATTTTATTTTATGGGCATACAACATTCTAAAGTAGAAATACGATTATATACCTAATGGAATTTTATGTCACCACAATAATGCATAAATGGTTCTAAAATGAGCTGATGCACATTTTATATTTCAATAGATGAATGATAATCACAATTCATCTAGCCTAGAAATAGCAAACAGTCAAGCTTAACAAAACCCATACGAAATCTAAGACCTGCCATAGACCTGCTTGGAGCAGTCAGTACGTTTTTAGCTACGAAAACAAATGAACTGCTTGAGCGGTCCGTCCGGAGGTCCCAACCGCAACACGACTGCTCTCGTGCAGTTGGTGTCGACTGCTTTAAGCAGTCTGCCTATGGTGGGTCTAACTTCCTAAAGGAAGTTAAAAAAAAATAAAGTAAAAATGGAGTAAATCGATTTACTCCATTTTTGGTAGTTTCAAAGTTTTGATCATTAAGATAAAAAAAAAAAGAGTAGCACTCCGGGAGTACCGACAGAAGTGAAAACTTGAACAAAAATGCCCAACGCGCCTAAAGAAGTTTTCACTTCAAAAATCAAATAACTGTTCTTAAATTTGGCCTATTTACCACTAGACCTACATCATACAAAATAATCTCCATACAGGTTTATCTTCATAAGAGACCACGTTACGAACTAGTGCTGCGCTCCAAAACACAAATCCGGGACCCCACTGAAAAAGTAGCCAAGGTAAAGTGGAAAAACGTTTGAAGATATTGTGGCAGAGTCATGGCGGGACTAGTTTAATCCCTACAGGCAGGATTGGTCAAAATTTGCTCAAAATAGACAGGACTGGGAAGAAGAAAGGCCTTTGCCCTGCAGTGGGACAGGACTGGCCGAAAATAAAAATAAATAAGGAAGGGGTTCTCTGAGGGGTATTTTCAATACCCGGGCCTGCGGACGGCGAGTAGTGGGTAACTTACCGTACGATCAGCACCAGGCCCGAGAGTCGACGTCGTGTAGTGTTTCACGTGCGCCTTAAAGAGTTGTCAGCAAAACATGACGGGGCCCGTCATGGCCGATGCCTGCCCAGGGGTTGAAGATAAATTCGAAACAGAGTTACCTCGCACCTGGGTATTCAGGGCAGGGAAGGAACAGGGGTAGGTTTTAGTCAGTAAGAGTCTGACACGCCCTCCCACTCCACCACTTGAATAATTAAATTTTTGCCCGGCCGAGGCAGATGGCAATTTGTTTCTTGACTATTTCCGCCCCAGGCCAAGTTGGCTCAGTTGGGGTTGCACAGTGCGGTTCCACAACACTTCAGGAGCTCAAATACCGCGAGCCATCCGGCTGCCTCTCGGATACTGCAACAACTACGCGTCATTGCCTATTTAATCCGTGGTGCTTGGCAACTGGGCTTACCCCAATTGTTATATATCACTTTGGGACTTTGGCCTAGCTCTGTACCATCTCCTGCTTTATAAGAAGAAGAAGGGAAGTTGAAATAATATTTTCCTTACTCCTCCTCTGTTTTTTAACCGACTTCCAAAAAGAGGAGGTATGTCTGTGTTTTTTTTTATTTTTTATTTGTATGTATGTTACCCGATTTCTCCGTCAGTTGTGAACCAATTTTCAAAATTCTTTTTTCATCTGTAAGAATATACTCCCGAGGTGGTCCCATATAAATTTTATCGAAATTGCTTTAGCACTTTTTGAGAAACTGAACAAAAACGGAAAAAACGTGTACCTCGATGACGTTTTGGTGTTCTCCAAATTTTTAAATTCCACGTTCCATTATATTGGGGTTTTTAGTTCTGGGGTATAACAACTAAAAGGTGAAAAATAAAAAACTTTTTTACAAAAAAAACAACCGACTTCTTTTTGTAAAAAAGTTTTTTTTCTGAATAATTTCATTGCGAAATCCAAGACAATTACATCGTTTTCCCAGGACACGTCGAGCTTCATTGACCCAGCACTTTTTCTCCGTTCTTTTCCTGTCAACCCATGGCTGTTCCATTGATGGTAGTGTCTGGTGGACTGTTGATTATGGCTTTCAGGAATTGCAGTGGTTGGGTATGGTGTAGCAAGCTTGTCCCATAAAAAAAAAAGTAATACTTATCTGTCGGGTAGTACCACACACAAAAGGAAAACTACAAGTCTCTCCCATACTGATTTATACAGCATTGTTGCAATAACATAACTCAATAAACGACTCATAATTGAAACGATGTCATACCTTCATATCAAGCATTTAATGTGAGCACAGCGAATGACTAAATTATGAGAAACACCCACATTTTGATCCAGTTATGTATAATTATACACGTAACCTTATGTGCCAGTATTTACACAGACATTTATGCTTTTAATTTGCACTTTTATGTACTTTGCATACTGGAAAACAAAGAAGTTAGAATGTTATGTACCTACCTACTGTATCGTACACTTATGAAGTTTTATCGTATGGGTGTAATGACATGTAGTGCTTCTGATTGAATGTTATAAAGGCATTATATTGACGAGGAAATAATTTACTAGTATCTAATAATAGACATTAGAAGTTATAAAATGGTTCAATTAGTTCATGTATGAAATTAGGTTTTTGCTAAATAATTTTATAAAGAAAATCGTAGAGATGTATTTTTTGAAAGTGAAGATCACAATATTTGATTACGGCTGCGCTCCATGTCCTAACAATGTTGTTTGATTTTTTGAGGAGACACTGGGCGTCGGGGGTCTCGAGACGAGCTCCGGCCACACACTATGGCCCTCTCTCTTTCAAAGAAAGTGAACCACCCGGGTCCAGTGTGTGTGGTTGGTGGATGGCACGTGCGTTTGAATTTTTAATCGACTTCGAAAAAGGAGGAGGTTCTATGTTCGACTGTATGTCATGTATGTTTTTTTTTTATGTATGTCCACCGATTTCTCTGTCAATTGAGGACCGATTTTCAAAAGTCTTTTTTATCCGATAGAATATACTCCCGAGGTGGTCCCTTTTATTTTTTTTCGAAGTTGGGGTACTTATAACAATTAAAACGTGAAAAAAAAACTTTAATTTCGGAAGTCGGTGTTTGTATTTTATTGCTTCGTTATTTGACACCGACTGCCGAAATTAAAGTTTATTTTTTATTTTAGTGTGTATTTTTTTTTTGGAAGTCGGTTGTTTTTTTTTGTAAAAAAGTTTTTTGATACATAGTGTTTTGCTTCACCGTTTTGAGAGCAGTGATAATAAAATAATGGTTTGGGCTTAGATTATAAAATAATCTAAGGGTTTCGGTTTGACGTTCGAACTAATGACCTAAGCTCTACATCACACGTCCTTAGTCGGGTTAACACTGGAACAAATGAAATCAAGTAGGTATTTTAAACTTTCAACTCGTCGCTGGAAACTAATGATACTTAATTATCAGTGTAAATAGCAGCTATAACAGTCTAGCAGAATTATGCACTTGGCAACCGCAAACTTTATCATCAATATAAACTAGGTGGAGCAAGTTATCAAATTCCATTCTGTGATAAATATGCAGTAGCCACTTTTATCTATTTACAAAGCTTGGCGACAAAGCTGCTTTGCTCGATGACCTTCAAGGGCCCGTATATAATGCGTCTGCCTTCCGTAGGACGATATAGTTCGCATTGAGAACCCTCAGCAGTAGTTCCACCCAATCCAACAAAATGAAATACTTCGTAAGTCATTTTAAATTATTTTTCTAATTAGCATAGAAAATGGTAGTCATGTTCTGAAAAGCACTGAAGATTCCTGGAAACAATGAAAATTATACCAAATCCACGAGAAAAATGATTTTTAGAAAAAAAGTTAGATTTTTTTTTTAAGATGAGCAGCACCCAAATTGCGTAACATTATATTCTATCACAATCTCAAGAATTTTAATGGACATTCCCATTCCCATTATACTTAGTATGTTTAAAAAATTCGTCTGCTCGGTAATGTTAATGTAAATAATGCAAGGAATGTGGTTGAATTGTTAAAATGAAATTGGAATTACTATTGTGAGTTACGCGATTACTCTGCTTGACTTTACTGACATTACACCAGAGATCGCCTCGCTACCTTTATTAAAAAAACTTTTTTACAATAAAATGAAACGACTTCCAAAAAAAAAAAAACTAAAATAAGTGCAAAATAACTTTAATTTCGGAAGTCGGTGTTTCTAGTTTTGTTTCTTCGTTTTAACACCGACTTCCGAAGTTAAAGTTATTTTGCACTTCTTTTTGTTTTTTTTTTAGAAGTCGGTTCTATTTTTTGAAAAAAAGGTTTTTTATTTTTAACTTTTTAGTTGTGGTTCCCCATTAAATTATAGACAAACCATCGCAGTAATCGCGAGTCATTTGCTGTTACTTATTGAAGAGTTCCACTGTCTATCTCCGAAGATATTCAGCAGATCCTCATGTATATACAAAAACCTTACCAAAACCTTAAAAACTATGCATTTGAATAACGAAAACCCCATTCAAATCGGATCAGTAGTTTTCGAGAAAATCACGGACAAACAAGCATACACACATACATACCGGTCGAATACAGAACCTCCTTTTTTGAAGTCAGTTAAAAAATGTAACTGTTATTTGTTCCATCAGCCGTATGAGCTGATCGCATTTGATAGAGTCATGAAATAGTAATATTAATGATTTGAGTGTGATTAATGTAATCCTCTATGTATTTCCAGCTGGTCCTTCTGGTTGTCTGCGTGGCTTTGGCCGCCGCTTCTCCCCAGTTCATTGCCGCCTGGCCGGGTTATGCCGGAGTCGCTCCTGTCTCTAGGGTATGTATTAAATTCCTCTCTTTAAACAGTATTAAAATATATATGTAATGCTCGAAGCGATATTACTGTGCGAGTTAAGCATTACTACACAATTATCTTTTGAAAACAGCAGCAGCGATTGTTCATTTCTTTTTACGGATTTTCCATGTTCCGACATTTCAAATTTTGTCTGACATGTATGTGGCTACCTGGACAGCTCTGTCATTTGCAAAGTTCTGATACAGGAGGTTTGGCACAGAGGGCAGGAAAGTAGGTGGGGCATATCCTGCGAATGGGTTCCACACAGTCAGTTTTTAGGATGGGTCTATGAGGCTCAATTTAGGCAGAGTGTTTCTACAGTGGCCAACCTGGGCCCGCAATTGGTTAAGAGATTTCCATGTTATTTATGTTTATTATGTAACAGTGCGTGTTGCTAAGTGCGAGCAATGAAGTCCACTTGCTTGAGTATTTATGAAAAAGGACTTGCAGAAGCTGCGAACGTGTATTCTCTTTTGGTGTCTACAGATTCTTATCGTAGCTACGAGATCCTCTTACTGATTGATTATAACTTCCATTTCTTTGTCCACAGACCGTGGTTGCAGGCCCTACCGTGGTGAACGAAGCCGCCCCCCGTTACTTCGCCCCCGGCTGGCCAGCATTCTTCTAGAACCCGTGAACACCATGACTCCCCTCGCCATAAACCTTAGCAACTTGCACTTTGTCCGTTTGTCCTACCAGAGTATACTCGTATCTTGTACATATTCATCTGTAACTTCTGTAACTATATAAATAAAATTAATAATATGGTCTTTAATTTGTTGTTTTTAATAGTTCGAAAGAAAATCTATTCTCGTCCACTTTTTTTTATATATTTATTTATAATCCTAATCAGAGAGACGTAAGGTTTCAGAACGGCGAGGTACTCTACCTAACTGTTTAAACATCTGTACTAAGATTATAAAGAGGTAAAGTTTGTGAGTTTGTTTGTAGGAAGCAATCTCTGCAACTACTGAACCGATTTAAAAAATGTTTTTACTGGCAGAAAGTTACTTTGTTTGTGGGTGCTATAGGCTATAAATTATATTTATTAGGGGCTGTGTTTTCGAAGTCCACGCAGACGAAGTCACGGGCGAAGTGCTTGTTTGGCAATAAACACCGCATGCATAGAAGTTTTCACTGCCAAACAATATAATGTTAACGTAATAAAGTTGAAAAAAATTGAGGTGCACTGCTATGTGTGTGCATCGAAGCCGACATATAGAAATGTAGTCTGTATTACGTTTTGGGGGTCATGACACTTGGGCGTGTCGTAGCGAATGGCGTTGTTGATGATAATGATTTTTTATGAGATCAGACAGTCTAAAAGAATTAATTCATCTAAAACTAGACCCACCCCACTGTAATCCGGCAACAATTCAATGATCAAAGGAGAAAAAATTTAAAGTAAAAAATATTAATTAGAAACAAGTTTCTTTTTTCATAGTGTAATGGAAAGTACCTACTCATGCATGATAACAAAACATAATCGCCCTAATTCAACTGTCCTACGATATGCAATCAGGGAGTTCCAGTCTCTACACTCTGGGGCCATCATTTCCTCTCTAACAATGATTGCAGTGTTTACAAACCCAACCAGGACTTGCTTCAAGCTGATAATCATCATCCTCCATTTTTTACCTTGCTCTCATTCAATATTAACTTCAACTCATTACCCAAACAACATACTTAAAGGTTTAATTTTCGTAAGGCCGACTATCAGCTTATTAACCAAGATCTTGATGAAATTGACTGGGAAACGGACTTGGATAGCCAGTCTGCTGAAGCAAGTGTTGATGTCTTCTATAACTACTTATACGGTATAATAAAAACTCGTGTTCCTCTATCAAAGCATAAAAACTCTAACTTCCCCGTTTGGTTCTCGAAATCTCTCATTCGGTTATTCAATTATAAAAAGAAAGCCTGGTGTAAGTGGAAAAATTACGAAAACTTATCCGACTACGAAGTATTTTCTTCTTACAGAGCTCGTTTCAAAGTCGAATGCAAAATATGTTACCTTACTTACATGAAACGTGTTGAGGACAGTATTCCAGGCAAAATGTCTAAAATTATAGGCCTATTTCCCTACTTTGCGCTTTAGCTAAACTATTCGAAAAACTTGTCCACCTCAAAATTTACCCTTTTATTCATCAACTAGCTGCGCCCCGCGGTTTTACCCGCCTAGACCGGAATAAAAGGTAGCCTATATGTTAATCCAGGCTATAAGCTATCTACATACCAAATTTCATCCAAATCAGTCCAGCCGTTTGAGCGTGAAGAAGTTACAAACATACACACAAACTTTCACATTTATAATATTAGTAGGACAATTGGTTCCTCAACAACACGGTTTTGTCAAAAAAAGATCTACTGTTACTAACCTAATGATATTTACGAATCGTCTTAAAAATATGGATGTTAGAGCTCAAACGGACGCTGTTTATACAGATTTTAAAAAAGCTTTCGACAGAGTTGAACATGAAATACTTCTGAACAAGATTGCATTTAATGGCATTAGAGGCAATTTGTTGCGCTGGTTTCAGTCTTATATCAGTAACCGCAATCAAACTGTTGTGAGTAATGGATATCATTCTGACATCTTTCTTGCTACCTCAGAGATCGATTCTTGGTCCCTTATTCTTTTTGCTTTATATAAACGACATCGGCTACTGCTTTCGAAATAGTGACTTCTTGCTGTATGCTGACGACCTCCAAATTTTTAGGAAAATTTTAACGATCGATGAATGTTATCTCTTACAGGATGTCCTCAATAGGTTATCTGACTATTGTAAAATAAATAAGCTAAAATTGAGTGTAGCTAAGTGTAGGTACATGAATTTCACTAAGAAAACATTGTTAGTTTTAATTATTCGCTTTGCAACGAACTACTTCTTAGAGAGACTCAGATCAGTGACCTGCCCCCTTAGCCAAAATACATTTCTGTTAACGTTAACGCTAACGCTTCGTGTAAAATGTATGGCAACGAGGTTTTGCACGAAGCGTTAGACAGAGAACTGTCACGTGACTCACGCCCAGTAATATCTTTGCCATACATTTTGCACGAAACGTTAGCGTTAACGTTAACAGAAAAGTATTTTGTCTAAAGGCTCTGGGTATCTTATTGGACTGTAAACTACACTTTAATCTACACATTGATAAGATTATTGCCAAGGCATTTCAAATGTATCATCTTGTATTGAGATCATCGCTAGATTTCAAGCGACCAGCCACTTTCCTGTATCTATTTAATTCTATAATCCGACCACAAATTGAGTAAGCCTGTATTATATGGGACCCTTATTATGATAAATATAAACTCGCCTTAGAAAAAGTACAGCGCAATTTTTTAAGATCAGTGCAGTTTAGATGCCATTTGGAATGTAGCTCATTGATCGAGTCTCTGGATAGGTTTAATTTTCTCACGTTGGAATCAAGGCGCCTCTTGCTTCGTACCATGATGCTTCATGACTTGTTGCACAATAGAATTGATTGTTCCGATATAGTCAATAATTTATTTTATGTTGTACCCAGAACAGTTATACGGCGAGCGGCGCTCTTTGCTACGACACCTTGTCGTACACATGCGGGTGAACGGGCGCCTCTCCATAGAATGGTCAAAACATGAACATTTTGTTAACATGGACATTTTTGCTTTTGACCGCCTAAAATTTAAGAAACTTTTAGTGGATAGTCTGCATTTGTGTAACTAGTAATGTTTGTGTTGCCTTCTTGTGTTCGTTTTGTATAAAGCAGATACCATTAGCCATAAGTTAAGTAACGTACATTAATTAGCTTCTTGTCTCTTCCTGTCGTTGTTCAATTATTATTGTCTTCGTATTCACATTGTTATAATTTAAATTTTTGTGTCTACACTGTATCCTTAACCTAAGTAATCTGTGGAAACGTCGTGGATTGTACATTCGCCCACTTTAATTTGTTGTAATATTCACTGTAACACTCATTGTACAATTGTTTGTTTTCCCTAAATAAATAAATAAATCATCAGATCAGCTTGACGGTGTCATAATATTGCATTGTCATCTGACTTAATACATGAGTATACCAAATTTCAGTTCTATCGGAAACCAGCAGTTGGTCGAACAATGGTTTGCAAATTTTGAAGCGGACAACTTACACACGAACATTGCAGATTAAATAGTTTTGAAGCTTGTATAACTGCTTTATAAACTGTAACCATTGTATTAGAACAAACTAACAACCAGGAGTGTGTAGTAAACTAACCAAATGATGTCAATTTCTACTCATACCAGAGTTTTTTTTTTTGTGGCGTTCGGAAATCATCCAATGACTTCTCCCACAATCGCGCAATGGCTTCTCGCGTTCTCTTCTTCCGTGGAGTGCGGGAGGGCGTGTCAGACTTTTACTGACTAAAACCCCCATCCCTGTTACTTCAGTTACCTGAGTGCCGAAGGGCGCGTTAACTCTGTTTCGAATTTATCCGCAACCCCTGCCATCGGTCATAACGGGCCCCGTCATGTATGACATGCTGACATCTGTTTGAGGCGCGCGTGAAATACTACGCGCCGTCGACTCTCAGGCCTGTCCTGATCGGATGGCGAGCTACCCACTACTCGCCGTCCGCAGATTCGACTCACCGTCCGTAGGCCCGCTCATAAACCAGCGTACCTTTACACATGCTTGCCATTATCGTACTTCCTATATATGTATATTATAAATACATATATGTATATGTGTGTTAGTTGTGTGGAAATCGGTTGTCGTGGTATGGGCATGTGATGCGGAGGAATGAAGAAAATGTCGTGAGGAAAGTCTTGTGTATGGATGTGAATGGCTATAAGAGTAGGGGAAGGCCAAAGAAACGATGGTTGGACTGTGTGAAAGAGGATATGGGTAAAAAGAGCGTGACTACAAAGATGACGACTAATAGAGGAGTATGGAAGAAAAAGACATGTTGCGCCGACCCCAAATAAATTGGGATAAGGGCAGGAGAATGATGATGTGTATGTGTGTTATCTGTTACATTTTCACGTCAAAACCGCAGAACGGATTTTGATGAAACTTGGCACACAGACATCC
Organism: Polia nebulosa; assembly: GCA_951329385.1. Classification (NCBI taxonomy): domain Eukaryota; kingdom Metazoa; phylum Arthropoda; class Insecta; order Lepidoptera; family Noctuidae; genus Polia; species Polia nebulosa. The sequence continues at coordinate 12,371,688 of OX589598.1, forward strand.
AAGTCTATCCTGCATAGTATACTTTCATCCCTGGTGTAAAATACGTTGATAATAAAAAAAAAACACTTTCACGTAGGTACACCAAGTAACGTAAAATAACTAGCAGTGGGTGAACTAAATATGCATGATCGATAACTAGGACTAATTCCAGACATGTAAATTAGTAATGTAACTTCCAAGAAGTAATGGACTATAAATCAGCACGAATGCTAGTATGCAAATGTATTGAATGACTAAATTATAAGGGAAGCCCGTATTGTTACCATAAGTAGTTAGGTATACTAATAGGCCCAGCCTGTTGTATATGCTTCTGTAAAAGGAAAGGTAATCTGGTAACAGTTGGGTAAATACGAGACAAGTGAAAGTTTTGGTATGTATTTAGGATAATCCGTTTGATTACTACTACGTCCTCATGCAGCATTCACATAACATTACGCTTGTTTAACCGAAGTGTAAGGCAGGATTGTACCTTTCTTCTCTTCGTTGTTGTCACTCTCTTGGCAGAGTTGTCGTGGTCGTAGTAGCCCTCACGCCGCCAGCCGCAGCCGCCGCAGAATACACCCTGGGCGTCGGGGGTCGTAGGACGATCTCCGGCTACCGTAGTCGCGGGCCTGCGGACGGTGAGTAATGGGTAGCTCGCCGTCCGATCAGCACCAGGCCAGAGAGTCGACGGCGCGTAGCGTTCCACGCGCGCCTCAAAGAGAATATGTCAGCCACCACTGACGGGGCCCATCATGGCCGATGCCTGCATGCCAAGGGGTAGTGGATAAATTCGTAACAGAGTTACCGCTCCCCTGGGCACTCAGGCAAGAAAGGAACAGGGGTGGGTTTTAGTCAGTAAGAGTCTGACACTCCACCCAGAGCGGGAGAAGTCATAGGGTGATATCCCACCCAAAATAAAAAAAACAAATAATGGATGGTGGCAAGCTTTACCACACGTCGCCATTCCTCTCTAACTGTAGCTCTTCTCGTACATTCGTGAAAGTGGAGTGGACCGTTGAGTGCAGCTTTGACTTGGTAGGTCCAACGCATTGGTACCTTCAAAAAAAATCGTTAGGTAAGTGCTATCTACCAGACACAGATTTAGTCTCTGAGCTGCTACGGTAATCTTTTCCGTAGATGCTTGGAGTCTTTAATTTCCAGGAAATAATATGCGTCTTTTGTCCATGATATAGCAGCTCAACAAGAATTTGCAACACAGCCTTGTATTCCCTCCATGTATGCAGGTTACAAAGATATAAAATGAAATACCTATGAATTACTTTGGTATTGGTACTAGGTAATTGTTTTACCAGCAGCAGAGTGAAGCTTTTCTGAGATGAAACAACCGAGCAATAAGTAGCTCAAATAAAATGAAAGAAACAACAAAACAAATAAAACTGGAATTTTAAATTATGTCGCAGTAAACACACTTCAATCAAATCAGAACATTCTGCATCAGCAAAAAATAAGGCGTCCCAAACTGTAGACCATAAAAAATAGCAGATAAGTGACTATTACGTTATAGACTACAACTAACTATACGATTCTGAGTCTACTTAAAGATTGCAAAAAAAAAAAAGTATTTCATTGATTGAACATGGGTCTTCCCGATTGCTTTACTTACCTCCATTTTTGAAGTCGGTTAAAAACCAATCTACCTACCTTTTTCCAACTATGTAGAAGTCAGCTTCCAGTCTAACTGGAAGCAGCTGAGTATCAGTGCCGACTTTACATGGAATGCCTATCTGACCACCATGATCCTGGTAACTGGGTAACACTATGGCTCTCCATAGTCGGACTGCTTAGAGCAGTCAAGACTAACTGTACGAGAGCAGTCGTGACCAACTGCATGAGAGCAGTCGTGTTGCAGTTGGGACCTCCATAGACCGAATGCTTAGAGCAGTCAGTGCATTTTTAGCTGCGACTGCTAATGAACTGCTTGAGCGGTCCGTGTATGGCGAATGTTAATTTTGTATTGAAACTGCAGGTCGCCCAGCGACCGCTTGAAGCTGTCGACTAACTGCTCCAAGTAATCCGTCTTTGGAGGCACTATAACTTTTGCAAAACTGGTTTTAGATTTTCTGGGATCTGAATTATTACAACTTTTAAAGATCTACAAATAACAGCCAGGCCAAACAGCTGAACGTGCTTTCCAAGGCACGGAGGAGTCTCGTTATGTCATGGATGGTCCCCCATCCACGGACAATTCTCGGCAAGCGTTGCTTAACCTTGAAAATCGATGCGTGAGGCTGTTTTAACTTAGCCTCGAGTTTCTGAAAAAAAAGACTGAAACTTATACTGTATGTATGAGTTAGGAAGGGAAAAATGTTTCCTAAAAAACTAATAGCAAAATAAGTTGGAGTTAATACGTAATTAAATTTTTGTAGGCTTAAATTAGAGAACTTGTTGGTCCTCACCGGACACGGTTGTTTCGGGAGGTTCCTGCATCAGATAAGGCGGGAGGAAACGCCCGGGTGTTAACACTACGCGGATCGCCCAGAGGACACGGTGGAGCATACGGTGCAGGTCTGCCTCGCTTGGGCGGAGTACCACCGTGTCCTCGTGGATGCGATAGGTGGCGGTGACCTCTCGCGCCTGGCCCTGGTTCAGGCCATGCTACGGAGCGAGAGGGAATGTGAAGCAGTAATGCTCGCGAAGGCGGAGGTGGGACGGGTGAGGGAAGCTCAACGGAGTGGCCCTCACGGCCCCGGCCGCTACCACCGCAGGAGAGGCACTGGGCGTAGGACGTCGCGAGACGATCTCCGGCCACCGTAGACCCGGGCCTGCGGATGGCGAGCAGGGGGAAGCTCGCTGTCCGATCAGCACCAGGCCCGTGAGTCGACGGCGCGTAGTGTTCCACGCGCACCTCAAGGAGATGATTGTCAGCCACCACTGACGGAGCCCATCGTGGCCGGTGCCTGCATGCCTAGGGGTAGCGGATAAATTCTTAACATGAGTTACCGCACCCCTGAGCACTCAGGCAGGGAAGGAACAGGGGTGGGTTTTAGTCAGTAAGAGTCTGACACGCCCTCCCGCTCCACCCAGAGCGGGAGATGTCATTGGATGATTTCCCACCCCACAAAAAAAAGGTGTATATATATACATATATTATATACTAAGGTTTGGATCTCATGCAACCTCCTTGGACGTCACAGTACCTAAGCCACATTAATGCAAGAAAACTGAAACTACGCAAAACAATGTCTCTATTTCTTAGTCTTCAATTTTCCACATTGGTAAAATTACATACACTGCCATTCCGAAGAACGCACAGAAATGAAATTCCTCATCAAACCTATACAAGGTGAAGACGAAAATACGAAAATAAATGAAAACACTAGTAATACTCCCACGTCTAGTGACTGGCCTGTTGGTCTAGTGGTTAGTGTCCCTGACTGCTATGCCGGAGGTCGTGGGTTCGATTCCCACCCAGGACAAATGTTTGTGTAATGAGCACGATCATTTGTTCTGTGTCTGGGTGTAATTTATCCATAATATTTATGTATTTAGGAATATATAAGTATGTTTATCAGTTGTTAGTACCCATAACACAAGCTCTGCTTAGCTTGGGACTAGATGGCGTTGTGTGATTGTTGTGGAATATTATTATATTATTATTATTACTCGTCATACTGAACCACTTATATCTACATTATAACATAAGTAAGTCTATAGTAAAATAAAATAGTTTTCTTTATACAAGTTTTTATACCGGCTATCTCAATTATGAATAAATATATAATAAAAAATTAAATACTATATCCTCTTTGTAACAAACGTGAAGTTGGAATCCTTAATATTTATAAGCCATGCTACGATTTTTTATTCAATGAGGGCGCCACTTGGCCGGTAGTAGGGCCTTAAATGTGTACAAAAATTTCGTGTCCATGCTGTTGTGCATTGAAGAGTTCGTTTATCTGAAGCTAATCCTGAATGTCGATTTAGGTCATGCATATCATAAAAATGCATTGTCACCAGATCTTAAGGTGTACCTATGCAAAATTTCAACTCAATCGGATACCAATAAATGATCGAAAAATGGGTTGCAAATTTTGAGGGACAACTCACCTATACAAACTTTAAAATACCTATCCAACGATACCCCCATACTACAATATAGGCGCGAAAAAAAACTCATTCCCACTTTACATGTACGGGAGCTAACATAAAAAAAATCTTTTTCTATATTTAATTGTTTCTTTATTTGGCGTGTTTAATAATATATATACCCATGCAAAATTGCAGCTTTCTAGTACTAACAATCTCTATGTTATGCCTCGGATGGACAGACAAACAGATCGAAACTATAAGGCTTCCTTTACCTTGTTAGGACTAAGAAACCCTTAAAATAGGTGTTCAGTACATTTTGTGGAGTAATGCAAACATGAATGTATGGGGAATCTGATTTCAGAGTTGGTCCCATAGTAAAAGTTGTTCTTAATGAATATTATTGGCAGTGTTTTCATTTTATCATCGTATTGTTGTCTCCACCTAGTATATTTAAATGACCTCACTATAGTTAGTATCAAAATCAAAAGTCATTTATTCCAACTAGGCTGAGTGCCAGCGCTTTTTCAACATCATAGTTCTACATAAAGACAGTCCCCCAAAAACGCCCGCCCGTTACCACTTCCTAGTGTTTTAGCTGTGAAGAAGAAGTGACCAACAAACTCCCCAGCAACACATCTGTCTGTTTAGTTTAATCTATATCCTCTATCCTCGTGCCACTCATAGAGGTGTGCGAGGACCTTTGCCTCCAGATCCCACGGCGACAGTCCGACAAGGAGGCTCGCCGCCGCACAGGAGACCGTGCGGTATCCTCGGATCATTCGGATCGCCATGACCCTTTGGGATGCGTTCAACCGGCGAGCTGGTCGCCGCCTCGATGAACGCGCCCACACCGGTGCCCCGTAAAGGGCCATGGACCGCACGATGCCGCTTCAATGCGGCCCCGGCCCTCTCCAGTCTGACAGCCAAACGTCGGAAGTGCTCGACGAAGTTCCATCGTGCCTCCGACACCGATGTGAACCCCTCCTACCATAATCTGGGAACCCGCCGGTGGCGCGTTCCAATTACCATGAAAACACATGGCCTCGATCTTTTGCAATGCCACCGAGTCCCAGTTGCCGGATCCTCTCCACGACTGTCGCAACCCCGCGTGTCATGTCGGCCGCCGCCTCGTGCGACCACCCCTGCGCCAGAGTGTGCCTGCTTACACGTGCAACGGTAGAATCTATCTAAAGGCTGTGATTCGAAGCCACAAGTGATAAACTAGGGCCATCAGAGTAAAATTAGTAAACATTTATTATATGAACTCATATAATCTGTCATAAGCTAATTGTAGTAATTATGTAGAAAGAACATCAAGTGTAACATTGTCTTGCGTTCAACACAGCAACCAACTATTCTTATCATCTAAATATCTTTCATATAGATATACCAATATCCTATACCTTTATCAACCCAGCCTTAAGACAAAGTAGTCCTCATAAATTATTATGCGCACCATATCTGGTAGTGGAGCGAATAATTAAATTCTGTAACATTTTTTCCTGACAACTGGTATTTTCATTAGATATTCAGAGAGGCGGTTCTGACCTTAGCAGGGTCTAGGCTCTGTTGGGCTGCCTGCATTGCTGGCGACCTTCAAGGGCCCTATATATGCGTCTGCCTTCCGTGAGACGGTATAGTTTGCACTGAGAAGGCTCTACAGCAGTTCTAGTGAGATCTACATTCACTGCCATCAAAATGAAATACTTCGTAAGTATTATATTATTTCTAACTTTGAAAAAAAATTGATTTTCTTATTTTTCAAAATTTTGTCCATCTGAACAGGGTGTAACGGAAAGGTATGGTCATATTTTGAGCACTGCATCTGCCCATCGATATAAACCATTTTCTTTAAGAAAACCTGAAGAAATCCTCAAATAAAATTTTACCTCCCATACGAATATTGATCAGCTGATGATAACTTTGTATGGAAAGTACAATTTTTTTTTGGGATTTTTTTAATTTTTCTTAGAAGAAGTTGTTAATTTTCATGGGCAGAACCGGTTCTTAAAATATGACCACACCTTTCCGTTACACCCTGTATAAAGGGAAGAATCGAATCTTATCTAACAAGCCCATAATGACAAACTGTTGGGCAAAGTACTTTGCCTTTTCCAAAATCTCCCAAACGAAAGGGCAAAATTGCTATTGCTATTTTTATTGCTGTGTGAAAGGCGGTCTTTATTTTTTAATGCAAAAAAAAAAAACACTATTAATTTCCAATTGCCTTTATTTCACCATGTAAAACAATGCATTTTCACAATAATTCTAGCTGGTCTTCCTCGTGGTCTGCGTGGCGTTGGCCGCCGCTGCTCCCCAGTTCTTTGCCTGGCCAGGATATGCTGGCTTCGCTCCCGCAGCTAGGGTAAGTTTAAATATTCTATAATTTAGGGATGAAATTAAGTTAAACAAATAAGGATTGGTTTCTAAATTGAGAATTTTGAGTTAGGAACGTGTCAAACCCTTCTGTTATGCAGATCGTCTGACAGGTTTTGCAGGCTAAAGTAGATTTAGAAAAATACTTAACTTCAAATTCCTTCCACTTTCGGAAGATCACACTCAGCGCAATTTTTATTTTTTTATTCTATCTTTGTGTACTACTTTTCTGTTACCTACCTATTGTTTCTTGCGTTGTGTTGAGTTTGTCTGTGTCAATTCTAAATTATTAATTCAGTCGGTAACCGGGTGATAGAGTACAATCAAACATAGGTATTACACATTCACGCATACTACGAGTATCACGCCTGTATTGCCCTGAAAGGTATAGGCAGAGGAGCATCTATAGTACACCTACATTTCGCCAGTTAAGTTTAGTACATGTATTAGGAGCCTATTACTCTCTAACAGGCACAAGTTCAAACTACGGAATGTTAATGATAAATTCAATCTAGAAAAACACAATAACATTTTTCCTGACCCGGGAATCGAACCCAAGACCTCATGCTAAGCAGTAGCGCTAACTAAACCAAAAATCAGTAGATATGAACATGTGAAATTATTTTGATTTAATATGGATGTTCGAGAAATGCAACGACTGGTAATGGTTAAATTTTTTAACAAATACAAGAAAAAATAAATCAATTTCTTGTCGTTCGTTGTTGCATAACAACACAGTGGTTTTCTCCGAATATGTTTTTGATTAATTCTGTCTTCAATTAATAACTGCGAGGTCACAGTTCACCTTTCATTTAATAAAAAAAAATGCATGGCCATGGCCAATGAAATTCTATGACTTTTTGCATTTAAAAAGTAGCTGTTTTCGTGGCAAAAGATGTGATTGGCATTTTTAGCGTAATAAAATAAGTATAGTTGTTCTAGAATGAAAAAAAAAAGCATAGATGTGAGGAGCTCGTGGCTAAACTAATAACAGCCGCACGGGTCGATCCATCAGGTTAAGCTACGCTTCCCGGGGTTGCTCCATGGATGGGTGACCATCTTTACATACCGAGACTCCTCCGTGCCTCGGAAAGCACGTTAAGCCGTGGGTCCCGGCTCTACAAAAGTCAAGCGTGGATCTTTGACTGTCGCTACGGGTCGTCAGAAGCCCGAAAGTCTGACAACCAGTCTTACCAAGAGGTATCGTATTACCCAGTTACTGGGTTGTGGAGGTCAGATAGGCAGTCGCTCCATGTAAAATACTGCAGGTATTCAGCTGCATCCGGTTAGACTGGAAGACGACCCCAAGATAGTTGGGAAAAGGCTAGGCAGATGATGAGTTGTTCTAGATCACCTAGGCGGGTTGATCTTGAATGTGAGTGTTGGTTTACGTACACTTTTTTATCTAGGTGTGTGTAAGCTTGGAGCACTCGGTGTTAAGCTGGGTCCAGATAATATGTTCGTTCCTCCGTATCGTAACAGCGTCGCGATCCAAGAAACGCTAGTGTGGACGCCCGTTCGGTACGGTACGGAGGAACGGTACTACGGACAAAAGAACATATCTGGACCCAGCTTTATAGAAAATAGCTTATGCACACAGCAGCAATGAACTCGTAAATCTACACACACATCCAAGACAACCCGCCTTCCTGAAATAGAATACGAGATGTAACGGAAACAGAATACAAGATGTAACGGAAATAGAATACAACATGTAACGGAAACGTTGGTCATATTTTAGATACTACTGCTTCTGCCCATGGTAATGAACAACTTTCTTCAAGGAAATAAAAATAAATTCTCAAAAAAAAAATACACTTCCCGTACAAAGTTATCATCAACTGATCAAAATTACAATAATCCTCCAATCCGCATTGGGCCCTCGTGGTGGATTACGGCCCACGCTTCTCACAGAGAGGAGGCCCTTGCCCCAGCAGTGGGGACATTAAAAGGCTGATGATGATGATCAAAATTAGTATGGAGGAACCGATTTTTTTTCTCGGATCTTGGCTTTCTCGAAGAAAATGATTCGATTCTATGGGCAAAAGCATTATTTAAAATATGACCACCAATTTCCATTACACCGTGTATAGCTGTATCTACTAAAACTGAGCCAAAGATCATATCAATAAATTGAACAAGATATCTAAATGCAAATTTTCAAAAAACCCGACTGATAAAATATAACTAAAAAGTTCCTTTATTTCCTACATTTTGTGAGTTATATTTTTGGAGTCGTCTCCTCGAGCTCTTTAATTTGACACCCCACATAACCGGGTCATAAAAAAATATGACTACACTTATTTAATGGCGGTCGCCATTTTGTTTTTTTTTTTCAAAATTCATATACCTACCCGGACATAGGCGACTTCGGCGGTCAAGCCCAATCTAATAATACTCATTTGTTAAAATCCATCCAGTTGTTTAGGCTACATCGCGTGACAAAGAAATAGACATATAAACATACACATATATATACATACATACTCTCGAAAAACATTACTCTCCTTCTGGGGTACTCGGATAAAAAGAATACTTGTAAGTCAAGACTTACGAGTATTTTCAAGTTAGTCAAGTCAAGACTTGACTAACGAAAAGATAGGCAGAAAGACAACACATAGAAGAAAGCTCAAAAATGCCCCATGTCTGACAACAAAGAGACTATGTAACATTCAAAGCGTTTTTTTCGTATGTTAGCTAGTGAGGATTAAACCGGAAATGTTTTAATTGCGTTTCTAGTCGTACTAAACCTAAAATCTACAGATTTTATTCAATTAAACTGCGCTTGAATTAATATTCAAAGCAATTTATTTGTACATTAGTCATTAAGGATTAAAACCGGAAGTACATTTGTTTTTATTGCATTTCTAGTCGTTCAAATACTAAATAAAATATTTTACTAAATTATATACTACCCCTGAACGATTATTCAGAGCAATTTTTTCGTATGTTAGCCAGTACGGATTGAAACCGGAAGTATGTATTTCTATTTTATTAATTTTTAGCGATTTTTTGAGATACTTCTCTTTGCTGTCAGACGTGGGGTAATTTTCTATGGGAGATGAGACTTCTCCTTTTTACAGTTTTTGTAACAACCACAGTAGTGATTATACTGAAATGTTTTCTCCATCACATTGGTAGCTAATATTCTCTATTTCCCTCACAGACCCTGGTTGCTGGTCCCACCGTGGTGAACGGAGCCGGTGCCCGCTACATCGCCCCCGGCTACGTCGGCCCAGCTTACTTCTAAGTACATAACTTCGTCATCCCTCTCTGCAGCTGATGTTACTCGCACTTTATCCATTGGTTCTCAATCTGTATCATCTTGTAAATACTGACCTAATAAATTGAAAGTATTGTGTAATTATTATTACAATGTTTCTGTTTCCTTGTGTTTTGTTGTGGAGGATACTGGAGTGATACTTACATAAAACTCCGATGAACCGATCACACGAGTTCTTTGTATAGGTATCACTTCATGTAGTAGTCGGTCATTTTGGCGCTATTTCATGAAATATTACCCCGTTATTTGGCCATTAATTCTACCAATAATTTTTATTTGTTGAACTTGCCTTTGACCTAACTAGATGCAATCATCAGATACCGACCCCTGACCTGACTGTAAGCTTCTGGATGTTGTGTAAGCGATGATATGGTCAACAAAGGGGATTATTTGACTGCACCATAGGCATACTATCATGTTACATTTTCAATGTTTTTTAGAACTTCAAACTCACAAGTTATTTAAATGTTAAACACCGAGAAACAAGAATTTATAATCCATTGCCGAATGACTCGTTTCCTGTTATCTAAACTAAGCATTGAATTTATCGCAACTACCAAAATTATCGTTAAACCAGATCCATTTTTAATCTCAGACAGCAACAAAGATGACCGGTTCTGAATCGAATGAGCACAGACAACTTATTGTATAATAAGTTGCACTGGCGATTTTATCTCGTTAAATGGTTTCATTTAATAAACTGTTCAAAGTAATCGGAGCAGACTGTCTGATACCTCAATTGAAAATTAAAATCCAAATTGTATAACATAGGTAAAAATCACCACTTTTCAAACTTCCGTAATTTAGGGCCTATAATATATTCTACGCAGTTTTTGGAAAAAAAACCTTCACTCCGTCGCGTCGCCTTGCACTTGATTGTGTATGTATTATTACGCTAGTATTATATTATCTGTGGTATTATAGACAACCCAATCAAGCAGAGCATCAAGTTTTCTAGCAGTACGTACTCAATTGCCACTTGCTACAGAGATTCAAAAAGAAAGTCTGCGTGTCAGTTGTTGCACTTGCAACTTGCAATTCTTGCGCAAGGTAATCACGTAGTAAGTAACATGTTGCAAATAAAACCACGTTACCATCGGATTGTCTGTCAAGCAATTCTCAAAGATTTTTTTCTTGCGGGTGGAAATGCGTTCATAGGCTATGCACGCACTGTCATGAATGGCAGTACCTTACTAGCGACCCGCCCCAGCTTCGGATTACGGGCTACGGGAAAGGTGTGAGTGTGTCCGTGGCATCATCAGATATCAGCGCTTTTTTTTATAAATATCGCAGCATATGCTGAGATATGAGCACATGCTTAAAATAAACTTTTTTCTTTATAAATTACTCACCTGAACCTTTTTCATGAATTACTCTGTCTATTGGTGAAAATCGCATGAAAATCCGTTAAGTAGTTTTTGAGTTTATCGAGTACAAACGCGGCGGGGGACTTTGTTTTATAATATGTAGACAACCAGACATATTAAGAGGGCAAAGTCATAATGACAATCAATATTTATTTATAGGCAAAACGCGTGAAAGTTATATTTTATGGTAGAAATTGTCTCATAGCATGACGTCAGCGACGAATAATATTACCATAGTTTAAGATACAAGAGAATTCAAAGAATTTTAATGTTACGAATGCTGTTACGTAAATAATGTCATTTTAGGTAATTGGGATGTTTAACTGTTTTGCAAAACTAATGTTGTTTCTAGGCAAACTTTATTATCATTGTGGTAGACTAGATGCGTTCTAAACTTTAGAATTAATAGAGCGTCAGCGATTTGAGGCGGTGAGCACAAGAGGGGCCTATCATTTCCAGACAGAATGTAAGTGCTTTGTGTCTGGAAATGACAGGCCAATCTTTTTTTTTTGGATTTGGGAAATCATCCAATGACGATGGGTGGAGCGGGAGGGCGTATCATACTCTTACTGACTAAAACCCACCCCTGTTCCTTTCCTGCCCCGAGTGCCCAGGGGCGCGATAACTCTGTTTCGAATTTATCCAAAACCCTTGGGCAGGCATCGGCCATGACGGGCCCCGTCTTATATTGCAGACAACTCTTTGAGGCGCGCGTGGAACACTACGTGCCGTTGACTCTCGGGCCTGATCCTGATTAGACGGCGAGCTACCCACTACTTGCCGTCCGCAGGCCTGCGTCTACGGTGGCCGGAGACCGTCTCGCGACGTCCGACGGCCCAGGCGTCTCCTGCGGCGGCTGCTGCTGAGGGCGTGAGGGCGACTCTGTTGTTGAGCCTCCCTCACTCGTTCCGCCTCCTCCTTCGCGAGCATTACTGCTTTGCAGAAGGAGGAGACTGCTTCCCATTCCCTCTCACTCCGTACCATGGCCTGGACCAGGGCCGGCCGCGAGAGGTCGCTGCCGACGTTCGCCTCTACGAGGACACGGCGGGGCTCCACCCAAGCGGGGCAGATCTCCACCGTATACTCCACCGTGTCCTCTGGGCGATGCTCACGGTGGGGACACCCGGGCGTTTCCCTCCGCCTTATCGTACACAGGAACCTCCCGAAACTTCCGTGTCGAGTGAGGGCCTGCGTCAGGCGGAAGGTGAGGACGCCATGGCGCCTCTCATACCACTCCTCAAAGAGGGACCTCACTCCACTCCTCAAAGAGGGGCGTCGCTCCATTCCTTGCCAAAGAAGAGGTTCAAGCAAGAAGTCTGCTAGGACCTCTTGCTTGAACGTCTTCTTTAAGGATCTAAGGATGGGGAAAATGCACATGTCCATCAAATTGCGTTTATGGCAAATTGAAAAGTGTCGTTTCATGCCCACCCCCAAATTAGCCGGATTCTGCGTTACATCTTTACTGTAAATATTTTAAGGACGAATTATAAATATAATTAAATATTGTTTTATATCATTTTGGGATCCACAGACTAAAGGATTCATATGTTTGCCAAATGGTGACACAAATAAATCCTTGAGACAGTTGGGAATCCCTATAAATATTTTCACAACCAATTGTATCGCCACACATGCAGACCAGTCCTCACAAAATGAAGTCTTGGATAAAATATTTTGCGTTTCTGTTCAGCCTAAACTTTATTGGTAAGCTGTTTTCATTTTTTTGAGTGTTTTTAAGAATTTTTCATTAACAAACTAGCATTTGCTTTCTTCACTGAGTTTAAAACAGACTGATTGTTTTTGTATCGAGCAGAAAAGCCCAAACGGTTTATTTTGAAAAGTAGTCTTAGATCAGACGATTTTTCCACTAGAAAACTTCTATTTCCTAGACGAAATACAGAAATCAAGATTAAAGTGATCAAATATTTAAAACTAAAACCTATCTGTTCATCCATTTTTAGGGTTCCGTACCCGAAGGGTCCAAACGGAGCCCTATTGTTGTCACTGACGTGTCCGTCTGTCTGTCAGTCGTCCTTTCATTCATGTCATTTGGTTACGAAGAATTTTTCAACTTCCCACTGACCTATGAACTTGAAATTTGGTGATAATGTTTATTATTACGTATATTTTACTAACAAATACCAAAATATTAATTTCTCCCATATGGTATGGAACCCTAAATATGCGAAGTTCGACACGCACTTGGCTGGTTTTTGGATGAAGGCCTCCTCCACCTGTGGTCATTGCTTTCTTTCATTAGCTGTTCTAATCCAGATATTCCCGGCTATATCGGTGATGTCATCTCGCCATATTTGTATAGGTATACTGCGCTGTCTTGTTCCATCCCTTTCCATCTCTCATTTTCTGCTCAGCATAAGTATAAACAGCCTGTTATATTCCCACTGCTGGGTCACAGGCCTCTGTGAGAGGAAGTGGGCTGAATTCCATCACGCGCTTTTGTGTTCAACTTTGTTATATTATTTTCTCTGTGTTTCAGAAGGATCATTCAGATGTGACTACAAATACAGTGCAAAAGCCCAAGCATGGTTCAAACCTTTCGCTGTGCCGGCGAATTTTTTCGACGCCCGGCTCCGATGCTCACTGGAAGGTAGGATACTAACATTGTAATATTAAGGCGCTATTAACTGCCAACGACCTTGAGTGTATAGATTGCGTGTTCTGTGCTGAGCTCACGTAACGCGTCGTACGTCCACCCAGTAATAGGACTCGCCCATCAAGGAGCGCTATCCGAAATTAGACGCATAATTAATTTATTATACATAAAACAGATAGTATACTAAAAGACGTATACTAAAATATAAATAATTATATGATCACTAACATGGTGAAAATTTCATAAAAATACGCTTTACAGATTTTGCATGATTCTAAATTTTTTATCCATGTTAGACATAACTTTACAAATTAATTACACTATATTATAAAAATATAATTTGCAATTTTCACATATCAAATTACGAAAAAAATTGTTTGAAATAACATAGATTTTTTTCAAAGAAATATAACTAGTCGTTTACACGTGATGTTCAAATTAAAATTATTAGTGTGCCTGCACTGCGCCAATGTTATCAATTCGGATGTTTGTATTTTAATTCTTTTTATTTTGTTGTTCTGGCATAACTCCGTCATTTATGCGGCTTTCCAAAATTTTATTTATTTAACAATTTATTTATTTATTTAACAATTAATGTACACACACAAACAAAAAAACAGACCAGAAGAAGGAAACAGAGAAATATGTACAAAGGTTATGCTTATTTCTATAGAAATCTCTTACAGCATACCTGCGAAAGGAGAGATGGAAAAAAAAGAGAAGTAGACACCGTGTGTAATAGTGCTAGGACACATACAATGTAAAGATATAAAACTAACTAAATAATATAATATATATATATATATATATATATATATAGATAGGTACTAATACATTTAAACTAAATAATAATACATACTTATATGCAACTATCATGAAATGAAAAGATTAGATATTTATTTTGTTCGAAAGGGGTTTATTCCGAAATGGTCCCATTTAAATTTCATATAGATCTGATGATGAGTTTCTGAGACAGACAACGGAACTCTTAAAAAATGACAGCAAATCAACTGCGATTGCTGCGATCGTATGTCTATGTAATGTTTAACACAATTTATTGAGGAACCACAACTAAAAAGTGAAAAATAAAAACTTTTTTGCAAAAAAAAAAGAACTGACTTCCAAAAAAAGTGCAAAACAACTTTAATTTCAGAAGTCAGTGTCAAAAAAAACGAAGAAACAAAACCAGAAACACTGACTTTCGAAATTAAAGTTATTTTGCACTTTTTTTGGAAGTTGGTTCTATTTTTTTGTAAAAAAGTTTCTCAATAAGACTCCTTTAGATTGTAATTTATAGAATTCGGATGACTTTTGTTGTATTGTAAATGATTTATTCATAATATATCGAGAGTTTCTACTCCTGCAAGATGTATTTTATCTTACGGTGTTTAGGGCACGCCACAATTGCGACGATAAGTCCCTCTTTGAGGAATGGCTGGAGAGGCGCCACGGCATTCTCACCTTCCGCCTGACGCAGGTCCTCACCCGACACTGCTGTTTCGGGAGGTTCCTGTTCCGGATAACACGGGAGGAAAAGGCCGGGGGCCACCATTGAGTGGATTGCCCGGAGGATACAGTGGAGCATACGGTGGAGGTCTTCCCTGCTTGGGCGGCGCACCGCCGTGTTCTCGTGTATGCGATAGGCGGCAGCGACCTCTCGCGCCCGGCCCTGGTCGAGGCCATGGTACGGAGCGAGAACCATCGAGTCGTCACCTCCTTCTGCGAAGCATTAATGTTCGAGAAGGAGAAATTGGGACGCGTGAGGGAGAAGCAATCCTAGCGCCCTCACGCCCCTAGCCGGCGCAAGAGACGCCTTTGGCGTCGGGAGTCGCAAACCGATTCCCGACCACCGTAGCGAGTAATGGGTTACTCGCCGTCCGATAAGGACCACGCCCGAGTCGACGGCGCGTAGTGTTCCACGCACGAGAAATTTCGCAATGACAACCCGGAGACTAGATTGCACCGTAAAAAAGGCAATTGATACCCTCTTTTACAGGCGCTTTAAAACAAATGGACAAACGTATACACAGCTACTTACGGACGTTGTTAACATAAAACAGACATGGTGTTCATTTTAATTTGTTTGTTATCAGGTGCTATCCTAGCTTCCCCAACTACACCAGAAATACTAGCTGAAATGAGACACATTATGAATCGTTCCAATCCACAATATGAAATCTTTACTGGTATTCACGCCACTTTTTCTCAAGGAGATTACTATACAATTGAAGGTTAGTCAACTACTATAAAGTGTAACATTTCTCATTTTCTGAAATAATCTGACAAAATGTAAGTATAATAAATTATCTCGTTTATTCTGACACAAGCACAGTTGCTACTTGTACCTCGAATATAGAAAGGAAGTTGAAATTAACAAACCTGCGTCCATACAATGCGTTTTAGATTCCCTATTAAAACAGAAGGATTCAATACAGAGCGTGATGTGAACCGTATTTCTCACTCTCTATGCCTAACCTTCTCCTTGTCATTCTTCGCCAGACGTGTCGATGCTGGGTCGTTAAACCATCCAAATTGCCTTTTTTTTCCCTGCCCTGAATGCCCAGGGGCGCGGTAACTCTGTTTCGAATTTATCCACAACCCCTGGGCAGATCATGCCTGACATCCATACAGAGTTTAGAGGGCCTTTTGGTTTTCTTAATGTAATGCTGATTTTTTTTTTTAGTGTCACCTCCCATCATGCCCCTCATTAGCAGACATAATTAAAAATCTATGAGGGGCCTGACAGATTAAATTAAAAATAATTCAATGCAACTCCTGATGTGCAAATAGGCTAAATTGCGACTCATACAGTTTTACAAATTACAGGCACACCACTCTCAAAAATTCCCGTAACTTGGGCTGAAAACGAGCCGGATAATACGGACAATAAAGAAAGATGTATCACTCTGAATGGTAATGGAGACTTAGCAGATCGTCTCTGTGAAGATACTCGTCCTTACATTTGTTACCTCTCCAAGAGCTTTCAAGTAGAAGTCAGTGAGTGCGGCACTGTCGATCCAGGTAAATAAGTTTAAGTACCAAGTTCAAACAGCACTAAAATAGAAAACACCTAGCGTCTGTCCTTTATTTGTCTACATCGTGTTGTGAGTTGTTTTGCTTAGTGCACGAAGAAGGGCCAACAACTTGGGAAAAACTGATAGTGACGGAAAAGTTCGAAGGTAAATGACCTAGAGGGAAAAGCCCGAAGAGATGGTTGAACCAGAACTCCGAACAGCTGGAGTTGTCTGTCAGCGTAAAATGATACACGAAAAAAAAATACAACCGAATTTCAAAAAAACACTAAAAATTGCAAAATCTATCAAACAATCAACTCAGCCTATCGCAGTCCACTGCTGGACATAGGCCTCTCCCAGGCTGCGCCACAACACCCTGTCCTCCGCCTTCCGCATCCAGTCTATCCCAGCCACCTTCTTAAGGTCGTCGGCATCTAGCTGGTGGGCGTACCACACTACGCTTGCCGATACGCGGTCTCCACTCCAGGACTCGTCTGCTCCATCGGCCATCGGTCATTCGAAAAACATGACCAGCCCACTGCCACTTCAGTTTGCTTATTCTGCAAGCTACGTCGGTTACTCCGGTTCTTTTCCGGACAACTTCATTCCTGATTTAACTTTCAAAGAAACTCCTGACATAGCCCGCTCCATAGCGCGCTGAGCGACCTTGAATTTGTGGACCAGCCCGACCGTCAGTGTCCACGTTTCGGCACCGTATAACGGGCAGGACGCACTGGTTGAAAACTTTAGTCTTCAAACGTTGCGGGATAGGGGACGAGAAGACCTGATGAAGTTTTCCAAACGCTGCCCAACCCAACCGGATCCTTCTGTCAACTTCTTTCTCAAATTTGTGTCTACCGAGCTGGATAACTTGCCCTAGGTAGACATACTCTCGGGAGGAAATACGGCTCGGGAGGAAATACGGCTCCCTGACGTTTCGGGCGACGCAGGTGCTTTCGGGGCATGGCTGCTTCGGGAAGTACCTGTATCGTCTGAACAGAGAGCCGAATGCTCGGTGCTATCACTGCACCCACTGTCCGGAGGACACGGCGTGGCATACGCTAGCCGAGTGTGTTGCATGGGAGGAGCCGCGTCGTGCCCTCATTTCGGAAGTCGGAGGCGACCTGTCGCTGCCGGCTGTGGTTTGTTCCATGGTCGGCAGTCCAGAGTCTTGGGATGCGGTGATCTCCTTCTGTGAGAATGTCATCTCGCAGAAGGAGGCTGCGGAAAGGGAGAGGGAGATGACTACTGCACTCCCTTCCCGAACCAGGCGCACCGGGCGTCGAAGAAGGGCGAACAACGCCCTCTTACAGCCCCCCTAAAAACGGTCCGGGGTCGACGGATTCGGGGACGTCCGTTGGCCCATCAACCGAGACCCGAGATGGCGGCGCGTAGTGTTCCACGTGCGCCTCTCTTAGACGTAAAGGGGGGTTAAGACCTCACTCCTCACCACGGGATGAGGCCCGCAGACAGCGGGCCGGTACTAGTCCAGGGCGGCTGAAGTCCCATTTGCACCCGTTGCCCCGGAGTCAAGTATATGAGGGAGCAGCATCAGGCTTAACTGTTCCGCCTTCTCTGACATTATGACGATGTCATCGGTAAAGCGAAGGTGTGAGATGTACTCGCCGTTCACGTTGATACCCTGTCCAGTCCAGTCCAGCGTCTTGAAGACGTCCTCCGGCGCGTTGGTGAACAGTTTCGGTGAAAATTGCGAAATACATAATTTTAATTTTCGAAAGTCAGTGTCAAATAACGAAAAAACAAAACTAGAAACACCGACTTCCAAAATTAAAGTTATTTTGCAATTTTTTGTGTTTTTTTGGAATTCGGTTGTATTTTCGTAAAAAAGTTTTATACTTTTCACTTTTTAGTTGTTGTGGCATACAAGCAAATACACGAGTCACTATAAAAAAATACCCAAATCACTTCAAGTGTGCCTGAATTTGAAGAGTTCCCTCGATTTCTCCAGGACCAGAATCCCATCAGCAGATCCGGACCTGATAACTATGGGACCACCTGGGAAGTTTACTCTTTCAAACAAAAAAGAATTTTCCAAATCGGTCCAGGTGTTTTCGAGTAATCGGTGTACATACTTACCTACATAAAAATAAAATAAAAATATACCAACCGAAGAAGTAACGATCCTCTGCAATGTGGGAACGATTGAGAAGAAGAAGTACCAAGTTGTTTAGCTTAATAAAAACCAACCAAAAATAACTCCTTTTGACCTTCTTTCCAATACTACAATTTAACCTCTTGCAATGACGCTAATAACATACATAACATATCTTTTCAGAATACCATTTGGATAAAAGAACTAACAAATGCTACAAGTTTCATACAGTACCAAGAAACTTCTCTCGAGCCTTCCTGGTGTGTTCAGCTGAGGGCGCCCATCTTGCTATTATAAACAGTGACATCGAAGCCACAGTGTTGAAAGAACTCTTCGCTAAGTATCCAGACAAAATGATGCACGGTGGCTTCCGGAAGGATTTAGCTTTCATCGGTTTCCATGATTGGGGCGAGACTTGGGATTTTAGGACAATTCATGGTAATTCATGTTCTCTTACACTTTTTACATTGTGCTTACAAAATATGCAGTGGTTTTCCGGCGACAAAACAACTGTTAAGGCCTACGCAGACCGGGACGGAATGGCAGAGGATTAAATTTTTTGCCAAAGGACATTCAAACTTATTTAGTAGGAATACGACATAAATTTCAATGTTTTAAATTGATGCCGTGGCATAGAGAAATCCCTTTATTATTCTTTATTGTACACATATAACATATAAATAAAACACAAATTAACAGTTATTTACAAAGGCGAGCTTAACTCAGCATTTGGGTTTTCTTACAGCACACCTCAGGGTGAAAAATACATTTGCATAAGTAGGTAGGTACATCTTAAGTGCACAACAAAAACTCAAAATATAATCTGTTACTTAAATAAACTAAACAAATATGTGATACATAAACATACTACATACTATGGGTACGGCTTACAAAGAAATCCTTTTACAAACATATCACGGGTCATGCTGACAGAAAGTGTTCCCTAATTCCTCTCCTGAACATCTCCAACGAAGGGCTAGCCCTAAGAGTGTGTGGAAGAGAGTTCCAAAGGCGTACAGCACGAACAGTAAAGGATCCACCGTAACAACTAGAGGAGTGGGGAGGGAACCGAAGGAGAAGAGAAGATGATGAGCGGCAAGGTTTTCCTCTTGGAAAAAGATACTCAAATATCCCTTTCGATGCCAAAGATATTAGGCTATAATTTTAGGAGAATAAAGTGGACTGGTCACCAAGAACTATGATTTTATAACGTTAGTGTTTCTCTTTTCAGGCCAAACGCTAACGGAGGCAGGATACAACAAATTCTCCCCAGGGGAGCCCACCAATTCATCACCAGGTGAATCCTGCGGTGCGATATTCCGTTCAGGTTTACTTGACGACTTGTGGTGTGACAGACCAGTCCCATTCATCTGTGAGAAGAGTCCTGGGTTTCCTTTCGTTTGTCGTGCTTTACCTGAAAATGGACAAAACAATTAAGAGTGTGTTATAATTATGAGAAAATAAATGTCTAACATCGCCATTGTACCCATAGAATTAAATGTTGTGTAAAAGATTTGTGTAACTGTTTTGGTATACAATAAAGTATTATTCTATTCTATTGAATATACTCGTAGCCTATGTCACCCCCACCATTATAACAAATCGACCGACAGCTCATTCATCAAAATCGGTACAGCAGTTTAACTGCTACCGTGAAACATACCTACATACATTATAGGTACATACATTGCTAAAATCATAACCCTTCCTTTTGGCTTTGTCGTAGTTTTTTTTTTTTTTTTTGGGGGGCTGCGAAATCATCCTATGACTTCTTCCGCTCTAGAGTGGAGAGGAAGGGCGTGTCAGACTCTTACTGACTAAAACCCACCCCTGTTCCTCCCTGCCCTGAGTGCCCAGGGGCGAGGTAACTCTTTCGAATTTATCCTCAACCCCCGGGCAGGCATCGGCCGTGGCAGGCCCCGTCCCTATTGCTGACAACTCTTTGAGGCGCGCGTGGAACACTACGCGCCGTCGACTCTCGGGCCTGGTGCTGATCGGCCGGCGAGTTACCCACTACTCGCCGTCCGCAGGCCCGGGTCTACGGTGCCCGGAGATCGTCTCGCGGCCCCTGGCGTCTCCTGCGGCGGCTGCGGCTGAGGGCGCTAGGGCGACTCTGCTGTTGTTGAGTCTCCCTAACGTATGCCGCCTCCCTCTTCGCGAGCATTACTGCTTCGCAGAAGGAGGAGACGGCTTCCCATTCCCTCTCGCTCCGTACCATGGCCTGAACCTGGGCACGGCGCGAGAGGTCGCTGCCGCCTATCGCATCCACGAGGACACGGCGGTGTTCTGCCCAAGCGGGGCAAACCTCCACCGTATGCTCCACCGTGTCCTTTGGGCGATCCTCGCAGTGGAAACACCTGGGGGTCACCTCCACCTTGACACGACACAGGTACCTCCCGAAACAGCCGTGTCCGGTGAGGACCTGCGTCAGGCGGAAGGTGAGGGTGCCATGGCGCCTCTCCAGCCACTCCTCAAAGAGGGGCACTACCGCCGCGATGGTGGCGTGCCCAGCGCTAGGTTGCGACAGTCGCTCTCTCCATGTCACCATGAGATCCTGCCGGAGCTCTGTCCGCCGAGCCGCGAGGTGTCGCGGCAGCGCAGTTTCGCCCCGGCGTTTGGCCTCCTCGCGCCACTCGTACAGGTGCGCGAGGATTTTTGCCTCCAGATCCCACGGTGACAGTCCGGCAAGGATGGCTTTGTCGTAGTTGGGTAAAAACGATACTTTAGCAAAACACGTTATGAAATTATCAATAAAAATGAGTTTAGTGGTTATTTTCACAATATTCTATATACATCAAAGAACTCGTAGTGTGGTTATTTTGAACTCCAATAGAATAGCATTTATCACATAAATATATGGAGACTAGTACATTGTGGAACAAATGTTGGCCAAATGTTGAATCCCATTTAAAAACTTAAGATTCATTTAGAAAGCTGAATTTTGTATATTTAGTTTTTTTTTTGTGCGGCCTCTAGTGTGGAGCGGGACAGACGGGTCAGACTATTACTGACTGAAACCCACCACTCTTCCTTTCCTGCCCTGAGTGCCCAGGGGCGCGGTAACTCTGTTTCGAGGGTCTCCAATTTTCGAAGGATGGTACCTACTTGTAGTAATATTGTTACTTGTACCACTTTCAAAACAGAACGATACAAAATAAATACCCTTATACATGCGTTTGCAAAAACTTAAAGCGTGTCGGTACGCTCTTGGTAGCATGACCCGTAGCCGTAAGAAATCAATTTCACTAAACAAACAGTCGTACAAAAGGCAAAACGCAACTATTAAACGAAAGGGAAAAAACATTTTAGTAAAAGTTTTTTTTGCCATTTACGCAATAAAGGTACTCTTTATATTACGTGTTACATAATACAATGTAATTTGGTTTAAAAATGATGTAAAACTCGCGTCGTAACCGAGTCGCAATTTAGAGAATAGTAAAAGTGGTCAGTCTTGAAAAAAAAAGGCGACAACCACAAACTGGCTGGCCGACATAACCGGCGCTCTCATTATAAAGCAGATCGGCGGCGACCAGACAGTAAATTAAGAGACATTATGATTAAATTTACTAATTAATAATATTCAAGAATTTTTAATTTCGCGGTATAATTGTGGCAAGCCAAAAAAAATAAAATAAAAGACTTGCTATGGTCACTATTCTAAATTTAAAAATGTGTATTTGAGCAGGAGTCGATCAAAGTAGTGCCTGATGATTACGGTTATTCAGTTAATTCACTATTTCCTGAAGAATTCAAGACGATACGCTATGTTGCTTCTGTAATATAGTATAATGTTTGTTTTTAAAGTGTTTTCGGTAAATATTTTATGTCGATGTCGATTTATTAAGTTAACTATGTATGATGGTCTTATCACTTGTGGCTTTTAACCACAGTCCTATCGTTAGATAAATTCAAGTCAGATGTGTTGCTGGGGAGTTGGTTGAGCTTCTTCTTCTTCCCATCTAAAACACTAGGAAGTGGTGACTGGCGGGCGTTTTTGGGGGACTGTCTTAATGTAGAACTTTCACGTTCAAAAAGTGCTGGCTCTCAGTCTAGTTTGAATAATTGACTTTTGATTTTCATTTTTAGGGTTCCGTACCGGAAGGGTTCAAACGGAGCTCTATTGTTGTCACTCACATGTCCGTATGTCTGTCTGTCCGTCCGTCGTCTATCACAAAATTTTGTTACGAAGAATTTTTTAACTTTCCATTGACCTAGACCTTGAAATTTGGTGATAATGTTTATTATAACATATAATTTACTAACAAATACCAATATTTGGTACGGAACCCGAAATCCGATACGCGCTTAGCCAGTTTTTTATATTTACCTTTTGGTTTTAGATTTGAACCAGTGATTATCGAAAGACATCAAACTAACGTTCTAATAGCATGACAGGTTCAGGAAGGTACAAAGAGAACGTAGTACCTTGGTTATAGGTACAATAATGCACGATACGAACAGTTCCTTAGTCCCACGTATCCAGTTACGTCATAATGAGAGGATTCAGCTGGCGCTGCTTAGAAAGGCTTTCGAAAGGCGTGCTCCGATGTAACCTCTTATATAAAATTAGTCACGGTACTGATACGTCAATGTTTTTGTTGGATTTAGTGTTTAAACGTCCCATTCGCTATTATTTCGGTGATAAAGGAGTATGTATGTAATGTGGACCATATAAAGGCCCCAAGCTTAATAACTCACGCTTAAAGTTGAGAAGAACTTGGTTTTGCTTTTTGATTTCGATTACGGTACCAAGTGGTTTCTTGCATGTTCTTCTCCATAGAGATCTACGCTTTTGGATGTGAAATTAGCTTCATCTTTCTGCCTGACCTACTTCTTCTTGACAGTTCAAAAGTGCCATTTTTTTTGGAGCAGGATAGCGTGTCAGACTTTTACTGACTAAAACCCACTCCTATTACTATCTTGCCTGAGTGCCCAGGGGCGCGGTAACTCTGTTGCGAATTTATCCGCGACTCAGTTCAAAAGTGCCTGTAAATGGTTTACTTGAAATAAATGCTTAGAGTTTGATTTATAATTATAACATAAATTACACAAATAGAACAGATAATGACGCTAACTATACAAGTATCGTTTAGTTACTTATACGAGTACATATGTATTTATATCTACAGGCACACCAGCGACATAGTTACGACATCAATAATTACAGCATGTAAGAAGGGATTCTGTATAAATTATATATTTATTATACGAGTAGGTACCTACCTACATTTACTTATGCATATAGAGCCAGATTACAAAAAAAAAACGGCCAAGTGCGAGTCAGACTCGCTCATGAAGGGTTCCGTACCAAACTCGCCGCCCGATCAGCAACAGGCCCGAGAGTCGACGGCGCGTAGTGTTCCACGCGCGCCTCAAAGAGTTATCAGCAAAAGGACGGGGCCTGCCACGGCCGATGCCTGCCCGGGGGTTGAGGATAAATTCGGAAGGGTTACCTCGCCCCTGGGCATTCAGGGCAGGGAGGAACAGGGGTGGGTTTTAGTCAGTAAGAGTCTGACACGCCCTTCCGCTCCACCCTAGAGCGGAAGAAGTCATAGGATGATTTCCCAACCCCCAAAAAAAAAGAAAAAGGGTTCCGTACCATCGTAGAAGATTATACTCGTCTAGCTGTTGCCATTATTAAGATCGAGCAAAAAAAAAAACACGTTTCTAGTAGGGCCCCTTTTAATTTTTATTATTTGTGTGTATAGCGGGAAAAGATATACTTATTCTGTGATAATTTTAACTGTCTATCTATTACGGATCATGAGATACAGCCCGCTGACAGACAGACACACGGACAGCGGAGGCTTAGAAATAACCCTCCCTTTGATTACCCTTCGGGTGCGGAACCCTACAAATTAAACAACAAGAATTCGTTTCGAAAACCAGTACCTAAACTACCGGAAAAAATATCTCGTGCTCTTTGGCGAATACTAAAAGCACGAAGTTTTTATGTTCAATCAACTGCTGAGTTATAGATCCTCAATATACCGGAAAAAAAACTTGACAGATTCTTGCAATCTGCGTTGAAGTAAAAACGGTGACCTCATTTTTTGTGCGCACTCTTTTCTTTGCGAACTTCAGTGTCTAGCTGCGTTTATACCATTCAGCATTTATTTATAGCATTATTTTTTTGTAAAAACTTATCGAGTTAATATAATAGCTGAAGTAAATCATAATAATATACAGGGTGTAACGAAAATGCGTGGTCATAATTTAAATACCACTTTTAAATACCACTTTTCCCCGTAGAAATGAACAACTTGCTTCAAGAAAGTAATAGTTAATTCCGAAATAAAAGGATTGATTTCCCATATTAATTTTGATCAGCTGATAATAACTTTAAGAGCAGTGGTGGCTCAGTGCTTACAGCCGCGACTTACAAGTCGTGAGTTCAAACCCAGGCAGGCGCTTTACTTTGTGTAAGTTATTTCATCACCACTGCTCTCAAAACGGTGAAGGAAAACATCGTGAGGAAACCGGCATGTCCTAGAACAAAAAATTCGAAGATATGTGGCATCCACCAATCCGCGTTCGGCCCGCGTGGTGGATTACGGCCCACACCCTCTCACAGAGAGGAGGCCTGTGCCCCAGCAGTGGGGACATTAAAATGATGATGATGATGATAATAACTTTGTACGGTGACCCAAATTTGTTTTTTTTTGGGAATTTACAATGGCTTTCTTGAAGAAAGTTGTTCATTTCAGCAGGCTAGGCAGAAACAGTCAATCTGCCTAGCCTTTTCCCAACTATCTTGGGGTCGGCTTCCAGTCTAACCGGATGCAGCTGAATACCAGTTTTTTACATGTAGCGACTGCCTATCTGACCTCCACAACCCAGTTACTGGGTAATACGATACCCCTGGTAAGACTGGTTGTCAGACTTTCAGGCTTCTGACGACCCGTAACCATTGTCAAAGATCCACGATTGATAGCCGGGACCAACGGCTTAACATGCTTTCCGAGGCACGGAGGAATCTCGGTATTAGTATATAATGCATTAGGATCTGATGAAGATCTTCGGAGATAGACAGTGGAACTCTTCAATAACTAACAGCAAATGACTCGCGATTACTGCGATCGTTTGTCTATGTATTGTTAACACAATTTGAAGAGGAACCGCAACTAAAAAGTAAAAAAATTTTTTTTTTTATATATAAAAAATAGAACAGACTTCAAAAAAACAACCAAAAAAAATTTGCAAAATAACTTTAATTTCGGAAGTCGGTTAAATTTTTTTATAAAAATGTTTTTTTATATAGAAATACCAACTATAATTATTTAGTTGTAATAGCGAAAACTAGTTCGAACATTCATACTCATTAACCCCTATGAAGATGTGAATTACAAAACATTGGCAAATTAATCAATGTCGGAAATGGATAGAAAATTCAGATATAATTACACTGCAGTCTAAGTAGAAAGCGGGTCACCAATACATAATAATAGTTCAAAAACATGTTTTGCAACAAAAATCAACATAATCACATGTCCTCGCAAAAACTACTCGAACAACTTATGCATCATATATGCTATGCAAATGTGGTTATAGAGAGTGCAATGTAATTTGCTGCAAGGGTTCTTGTTATAGATTACAGTGGTAAGCTGTTTTCCTTAGATATAACCGATGGTAGAGGTAGACCTTTTGCTTTGTTTTCGGGGGAGAAAACTTGAAAAGGCGCCCGGGCTGTGGAGATAAGTTAGGGCCCCCGGACTTATCCCCATTCCCCGGACTCCAGGGAGTGTGTGTTAGCTTGTTGAAAATATATGTTATAAATATAAATAAATATTGCGTATTTTTAAAGGAATGTTGCTACATTTAATAAAAATAAGTTACGAATTTTACTGAAACTTCTAAATTATTAAGGAAGTTGACGTTGAGTTGTTTGACTGGCCTGTTGGTCTAGTGGTTAGTGACCCTGACTGCTATGCCGGAGGTCGTGGGTTCGATTCCCACCCAGGACAAATGTTTGTGCAATGAGCACGATCATTTGTTCTGTGTCTGGGTGTAATTTATCTATAATATGTATGTATTTAGAAATATATAAGCATGTTTATCAGTTGTCTAGTACCCATAACACAAGCTCTGCTTAGCTTGGGACTAGATGGCGTTGTGTGATAGTTGTGGAATATTATTATTATTATTAGTTTGTATCAAAATAAAATATTAATTATTGTTGAATTTACCATAAAACATGTTGATTTTAATGTGAATTTTCTAAATAAGTTTAAATATTTAGTTTGTTATTTTTCATTGTGAGTGGCTCAATGCTGTCATCCGGTCTTTGTGACGAAATGAATGGTAATAACGAATTACCCATTTTCAGTGCTTGGTGGGGTGTTGACGTGACTTTTAGGAGGCATAAGCAAGAGGCAGGCAGTTAGCCTTGAGCTACGAACCCAGTTGGTTATCACTTTGACAAGATGTGGATGTATTCTGTACGATTGTTAAACAGTGTGATAAAGTTATTTTTAAATCAAGACAGATATTGAATTATAAAATCAGAAACTTGTAAACACGATATAATAGTATAGGAGAGCTACCGTGGAGTTTCTTGCCTCGTTCTTTTCCATGAAGACCTAGTATTGCGAACAGGCAAATAGATTTTAAATTAATGGCAAGCCTATTGGAAATAAATACCTAGTCTTGCCTTTCTGTGCTTTTCTTAATGAACCCTTTCCCTTAACACCATAATCATGGGAAATTTCATACAAAGTAAAAAAACTGCAAAGTAAACGTCTTGACTGCCAAGCTTGATATTTATGTAGATATAGGTATCTATAAACGTAGTTACCTCCGAATTTTTTACATGTGGGACTAAAAGTCCCTCACCAAAACCTTCAGCACATGGAAGGGGCACTGTTATCTCTTAAAATACCACTTCAGATCCCCCTTTGTGCAACGCCTGCTAGGTCACATCCCTGAGGAGACTGTGAAGGGGTCTTCCTGAGCCTCGCTGTGCACGGCAGCACGTGATCACTGTATCACCGTCTTCCCTTGATTCAGTCGATGGGCGAACAGAGTCCCCACTCTGAGCACCCGCGATTTCAAAGTCCCGCCTGCATTAAATGATGCAGGTGGGGGGTTTCAGAGTGGCAGGCGTCGGGGCGGTTGCCTCCCAGACGTCTTCTTCACCGAGACTTTAGTACAAAATACGAGGGAAGGTCAAAAATTTGCGGAATGAAAAGGAAGGGAGTTCATTTTACACACGAAATTATTTTTCCTGTTCAATATATTCTCCGTTAACCTACACTACTCAGACCTTTCAAATAATTTATTTATATCTTCGAAAAACAAAAATTGTCAAAGCCATCAAAATTCTTCAAAATTCAATCAGTTGATTACATGTGCTTCTTCTTTCTGTTACCTAAGCAAACTGTAGCAAATTCAGTTTAGCAAATAAACCTACCACCCCTTCAGGTTACAAGGTGTTGTAACAAGGCAGTGTTAAAGCCTTGTTTATTTTTTGACCTCTATTCCAAAATTACGTTCTTTGCTACCTTTTTAATTTCAAATTCAAAAATTACTTAGTTTTCTCTGTCATGTCTCTGTTTTAATATTAAAAATTAGTTCAAATTCGGCAGCCGAGCTAGTAGAAGCTCCTCATTGTTATTTTTTGACTCTTGAAATGTCAATTACCAGTTTCCTAGAATTGTGCATGTATACAATTTAATTACTAGTCACAGTGTTTGAGTTCTTATTATTATATTAAAGCCCACTGTTGTAAATGTGTTAACTCGTCGTGTTATTTATTGAACTCCTCATCTACGGTCCTCCTACCCTACGACCTCCTCTGCGTGTCACTCCTACGTCCTCCTCTGCGTGTCACACCACCACTCCGGTCCTCTGCAACGAGACACGCCCTCCGTACCGTGACACTGGCGCCCTCAACGTGATCGAACCCAGCCCATCCCATCTCAGAGCCCAGCAGCCGCCTCAACGTGATCGAACCCAGCCCCTCCCATACCAGAGTCCAGCAGCCACCTCATCGTGAACCCAGCTCATCATCCCGAAGCCATCGGCATCAGCAAGATAAGCTCTGGTCGTGAAGCTGTTCTGGATAAGTCTCGACCCCGTCTGTCGAGTGAAGCCCATCCCATCTAAAAGATTTTTTTTTCAATTTTTATAATAGTGTTGTTTTGTGTTAATTATTGTTTTAAATATTGTTATTTATTTTATTTCTCAAAATTCTAAAAGGAACTAGTCTTCCCAAAACAAATTAGCGGCCCCTTTTGACTATATCGTCATCTTCATTAATTCATTAAAAATTAATAATTATTATCCTTTCTTACAGGTTACAATTTACCCCATCCTTACTACCAAAAGAGTGCATACAATCGACAGACTATTATATATATTTTATAATTCACTTTCAGTCGGAACTCAATACATTACTTACTAACAATACTCAACGCAAAACATAACCACCCCATCCTACAGACAATAACATTACCCAAGGTTCACATCTGAACCCTCATAAGCTGGTAGCATTCACTTGTGCTAAACTCCTCGGAGACACTTGTGTTTGTGACCAGTACTGACTAACGGGAGTGCTGTTGGAGAATATCCTCAGCGTATCCTACATACCAACTATTGATTAGAAGGTGACTCTTCTAGGGCATCCTGCCGACATGCTAGGGGTCACTGTATAGTCAAAGTTGGCTACTACACACGCACAACACAAATTACTATTTAAATAAATAACGGTACACTTCACTTTCAAATTTATTTAATCATATTACATAGTTATTATAAACGTACCAACCCGTTAACAATTAAAAACCATGATGAATCCGTTATATTTATTATAAATCAAAGCTTCTATGAGTTATAGCTTTGACGTATTAATTTCCCTCTTTCCTCCTCAACCTCTGAAGAACTCCGTAGGCATGCATTACTATGGTGTTTTCACATATTCTCACTATGCACCGTAAATAGTATGCATAAAGATAAATTACATAACTATTTAAACCTGCTACTGAATATTTAACTAAATAATTATTTCAATCAAATCTGTCTGCAAAAAAATATTTCAAACGTCAGACACATTTTGACAAAATAACAAATCTTTCTTTTTAATTTTCTCTACGCAACCTCCGTACAATACAGAATTGGAACTCTTTTATATTATTATTTCTTTTGATAATTTTATTTTTTCTAAACCTATTAGGTTTATACCTATTGTTTACGTCATTAACCCATTAATACCCCTTTCAATTACATTCACCACGATTGCTACATCGGTGGTTATTTAGTTCAATTTCTATGGAGCGGGTGATTACTCCCTAAATAAGCCTAAATCATTACCGATCATGGTCTTCCCCTTGATCATTACTTTATTCTATGGCTTTAAACCATAAGAATCTTTCGGAGCGGGTGATTACTCCTTAAATAAGCCATAATCACACTACTTATGGTAATATTTTTGCCACTTCATTATTTAGAGCGGCTAGCTACTCTTAAAATAAGCCTTAGGTCCGTTTAATATATACATAGGTATATTTTATTAAGGTTATTACCTTAATAGTTACTTAACGTGCATAGCACGAAGGCTTCTTCGCCTTATTTACTACTTGTTACAGCAGGTAATTAAACTTGTATCATAGCTTCTTATCATCATATAATTTAACATCAGCGGTTGGTGACTGATAAAATAAGCCTACACTATTGAAGGGCAATCTAACGAGTTATGCCTAATAATAGGATAAACTCTTTTTGACTTTGCGTTATGTTCTGCACTTACCTATATGCGAACATAACTTTGAATGAACGAAGTATGGAAGGTATTATGGAAGGTAATATGGATGTGGTAGATTGTTCCTTTTGTAAATACTCGTTGTATATAACACCCTCGCCTTCTAAATTTTCACCTCACTCATAACCATCCTATTTAAGATATATATTTTTTTATATTAATTTAATGTCAACGAAAAATCGCTTACCTCTGCTGCTCGATTTTTCTTTCCGGGGCAGCCGGGTATTGTAACAAGGCAGTGTTAAAGCCTTGTTTATTTTTTGACCTCTATTCCAAAATTACGTTCTTTGCTACCTTTTTAATTTCAAATTCAAAAATTACTTAGTTTTCTCTGTCATGTCTCTGTTTTAATATTAAAAATTAGTTCAAATTCGGCAGCCGAGCTAGTAGAAGCTCCTCATTGTTATTTTTTGACTCTTGAAATGTCAATTACCAGTTTCCTAGAATTGTGCATGTATACAATTTAATTACTAGTCACAGTGTTTGAGTTCTTATTATTATATTAAAGCCCACTGTTGTAAATGTGTTAACTCGTCGTGTTATTTATTGAACTCCTCATCTACGGTCCTCCTACCCTACGACCTCCTCTGCGTGTCACTCCTACGTCCTCCTCTGCGTGTCACACCACCTCTCCGGTCCTCTGCAACGAGACACGCCCTCCGTACCGTGACAGTGTAGTTTTGCAGGTCACAGTCTTAGTCTTAATATACTCTTTGCCAACGTTTCCATGGCTGAGGTCCTTTAGTTCGAAACCCGTTAGCTCTTTTTGAAAAATTTCGTTCAAAATGGTGAAGTTGGCATAGAACTATGGTCTCTACGAAATTAATAATATCCTAACTGCATTATCCTACAATCTATGGACACGATGATAAGTTTATTTTAAATTAATAGCAAGCTGTGTAGGTACAGGAACATGATCAACAAGAAAAACTATTTTAAGCCCTTGGAATAAAACCCGTTCAAGTTAATTGCACTGATTGATCGACACTTATCACTATTAATAACATCAAACACTGATTCAACATATTCATTAGGAGTAAAAATTTAAATATGACCCAGATTCCCATCGATATCATAATTTCCATGAGATAAAGGCCAGCCCTAGTAAGTAAGATAAGTTTGATTAACAAAGTAATAGATTCACAGTTCCCGTTATGTTAGTTGCATAGAGCGGTACCGGTTTGCTCGCTATCCTAGGAATATATTCAATAGTTTCTGAGCGGCTCCGCCCGCGTGAATATCGAAAATAATCCCAAAGAACATGCTCCTGAGATAAAAAATACTCTATGTGCTATTCCAGACTATAATCCATCTCTGTACCACATTCATCCCGATCTGTTCAGCCGTTTTGGCGTGATTGAGTAACAAACATGCATCCATTTAAACTTTCGCATAATATGCGAAAGTTTTCATATATTATATGATATTAGTAGGATTGAATGATAGTAAGTAAGACGCAGCGGTCTTTTAGAGGAGAAAAACCTTTTCTATTACTTTATATTAATAAAAATCTATATATATTTATAGGATATTGATAAATGATAAATGATAAATGATAAATGATGTTTATTCAGTAAATAGGTTACAAGGAACACTTTTACACGTCAAAATATTAAGGTGAGAGATAATCTCACCTAAACTCGTCTAACAAAATACAGCCTTATTTATAAAACTTGCTAACCAAATGCTTAGTTTAAATACTGATCATCGGATACTAATTTCAAGATACCATGCGTGTCATCCATCAATTTCAGCTGTTTATTGGACAAAACCTCCTTAAGGCGCTATTAACTGCTAATGACCTTAAGGCTGAGGCTACAGTAGGCAGCGATGTGCGATGCGACTGGAAGAGCGAAACGAGAAAAACATGGTATGGCTACATTACAAGCGAAATTCCGGCGTATATTTGGCGTATATTCGCTCATATGTTGATGTAGCCGATGCCGTGATTTCAGTAATGTTGTTCCTATCGCATAAAGAAATCAAAGATTGCTAGTAATATTTGATGTACGGTGTAGCCATATACGCGAGCATTTATTTACTTGTTTTAATCGCTCATGTGTCGCAGGTCGCGTCGCGGTCTAATGTAGCCTCAGCCTAAGTGGTAAGCTTGCGTGTTCTGTGCTGAGCTCACGTAACGCGTCGTACGTCCACCCAGTAATAGGACTCGCCCATCAAGGAGCGCTGTCCAAAATTAGACGCATTATTAATTTTTTACACATAAAACAACAGGTATTAAACTAAAAAAATAATTAAATGATCTTTAAAATGGTGAAGGTTTCATAAAAATACGTTTTATAGTTTTTGCGTATTTTCAATTTTTTATGCTCGTTAGACGTAACTTTACAAATTGTCATAAAAATATAATTTTAAATATTCTGAGATGAAATTACGAAGGAAATTGTCTAGAGTAACATATATTTTTTTCAAAGAAATAAAACTAGTCGTTTAGACGTGATGTTTAATTAGAAACCAATAAAAGTCGTAGAACTGCGCCTTAAAATGATCAGTCAGTGCTTTACCACCGAATTAAGAACCCGCTAATCAGCGTTGAAACTAATCTCATGGTTATTTCTTTATCAATAAGGTCCTTAGTCATTTTTATCATTCAATGAATCGTTATTTTATTTTATGTGTGCCAGAAAGTAGACAGGATAAAACAACCAAATAAAAATTAACGACTGTGTAATGTTCAATTGATGCTATTAATAATTAAAAACTCATCAAGATAAAAAATGTACGACGAAAGCTACTTGAAGTGCGATATTTTTTTTTACCTTCGAGCTTCCTCGCTACCAATGAACCGGTCAACTTGCTGTACAAAATGTAGGTCGATACTTGTTAAGTCGTGCAAAACTTAATGAATAATTGAATAAACAAAATGATTTATATTAAGAATCGGTGCATGACTAACTGGTATTCCAGTAACAGCTTTCTACCTGACAAGGAATAGAAATAGGAGATGACGTCAGACGGCAGTGATCGGAATATCGGACGTTACACCATCACTGTCGCTATCAAATGACGCAGACATAATGGAGCTATGGAAATTGATTCTTTTTTTAACCGTTCTTGCACAATATTCTCCTTTTGAATTCCGCATGCCGAGCCCAGTTTTTGTGCGGCATCAGATGAGAGATTAGCATGAAATATTGGATCGGGTCTTTGGAAGTTTTATTTATTTGGATCTTCAACAACGGGACGGGTACACAGATATAACAGAAATCACAAATATACTTTTATTTATTTATTTATTTATGGTACAACAAAAACACAAATATGGACTTAGTAACATTTTTAAGGTCTTATTCTAGTGTTAATGTCAATAATAGACGTGCACAGCATTTACATAAATAAAAACAAATCAATCACGATTCTAATTTAAAAAAAAATAAAAAATAAGCGGAATTAAAATAATGGGAATAAATTAAAAACTTTATTGGAAAAGCAATAGTAATAACATTATTAATGAAGCATATTTATAGAATAAAAAAAATCATAGAATAAATTAGATTTTACAAAGGGTTCAATAATTGAAGGAACACAATGTCTAGGAACCCTAACCCCATAAAAAAATCAAGCCCATAAATAAATCAAATTAGACTTTACAATGGGTTTCTTGACATTGTGACACAATAAATAAATCAAACTAGACAAAATAAAAAAAAACATATCAAATTAGATTTATTCTAAGTATGATTTTTTTATTCTCTATTTATGTGTTCCTTCAATTATTGAAGGAATACAATGTCAAGGAACCTGTGAGAAGGAATCTGTTGTCTCCTTTAATTATTATAGGAGACCACAGATTTTTACAAATTAAAGAATTACATAGTTTATTCGGCTCAGATCTTCTTGCAGATGTGCTTTCCTCAGTAAGATCGATGCATTCATTTGTTTCGTTCCGCATATATTACTTCGGTTTACGCATATTGCGACATTCCGACTTTCTTTGGGTGTGTTCACTGTGAGAAGTCAGAAGGTCTGATAAAAGTGAAAAGTTTCATCTACACGCTGACTAGTTATCATAGTCATGTTTTTGGAGTTATGTAACTATGGAAACATTCTGTGACTCATAACATTCGATGTTCTACTTCTAGACAATTTAGAATGTTTCATTCAGAAAAAAGAAGCGGAAAGATAATTTAAAAAAATCCTAATTTTTCGGTGTTTTACTAAAAATAAAATGTTATGTAATTGGTGATTTGATTAGAGTAGTAATCAAGCGTAATGAATTTGTCTGACTTAACTTAGGCCATTAGTCTTTTAATTTTATAGATGATTGAATAACTGGGTTGGAAAAAATATGTAGGTAGAATCTAATCCGGATCTTGATTGTTTATTTGTCGGAAACTCCTACAAGATTTTTAACTATATTTAGCTGTCTATTCTATTACTTAAAAATAAGTTTTTAGGATTCCGTCGCCGAAGGGTCCAAACCGATCCCTATTGCTGTCACTGACGTGTCCGTCTGTCCGTCGTATGTCACAAAATTTTATTCCGAAGAATTTTTAACTTCCCATTGACCCATGAACTTGAAATGTGTTTATTATTGCGTATATTTTATTATCAAATACCAATATATTGATAAATCAGATTTTTTCTTTGAAATTCCCTCATTTGGTTTAAAACTTTCTTCTTCATAAAGATCTACGCTTTGGTATGTGCAATTAACTTCATCTTTCTGACTGACCGACTTCTTGACAATTCAAAAGTGCCTGTAAATGGTTTATTTGAAATAAAAGCTTTGGGTTTGAGT